>CM042014.1:59156091-59756091 GCA_023525715.1 Cichorium intybus
TCCAACAACGTAACATGGCTCGAAATATAGCAAAAAATATCAAACCAACACAAAAACCTGCTCATTGTGAAATTTGTTTCATACTCTCTCGTTTTCTTTGCCGATAATGTTGTATGATCGTTTCATCGTTTTTAATCTATAAAACATAACAAAAAACCATTAAGTTACTATAGTAATATATAACAAACTTAAAAATTCAAAACTTTCACATCGTAGTATGGCTCGAAACATAACAAAAAAAATACTCAAACCAACATAAAAATCTTTAAACTTTTGTGCTCTTCTTTCTATATTTTTTCTCTCACTTTATATGTGATTTTCATTTCTATGTTAGTCAAATGATTTACCTCTTTTATAGTAAACAAAAAAAACTATTCAACTACAATTCATTTAATATTAATAAATTATTTCATATTAGTTTAAATACTTGGTAATTATAAGGCATAAGTTAAAAAACTTTTGAATGGTTTCCATTAATTAACTGAAAGATGAATGGTTGTGGAGGTTTCAAATGAATATGGTGCAAGAATGAGACCTATCTTGAACCATATTCATTTCAATGGCCTCCTTTATAAGATTTATATAGATATAGATATAGATATATATGTTATGCTGTTATTATGGAGACTGAGTGGTAAAGTGATATTGTTATCTGTGGATAATAAATGATGAGTCGGGTATAAATACCGAGTATAAGAGTAGAGTAGATGTTAGCTTGATTGAGGTAAAGAGTTCTTGAGTTTGATTGTTACAACCATGAGCAGTTTTATCATTGAGTATAGTTGATTATGGGATGAGTACACGTGAGTGCGTGATTGAGTTTATGAACAATATCAGTTGTAGAATTATTATCGAGTTGATGTTGCTAATAATTAGCTGGTGTTTATAAGCTAATATGATTGCAGGTTTCAGATGTAAAGAGAAGGTGACTGTTAGCTAATGAGATTAGCTAGAGTGGATGATGAGAAATGCTTGCTGATAATGAGATTTGACAGGAGTGTTAGCGATTATTCACTAAGCTTTTTATAAGCTTACACTTGAGCTGTATGCTGTTTTGCAGGTATCTGTAGCAGTGATATAGGGGAAGGCATGTGATAAAGAGAGATCGACAACTTAGAGCCTGTCATTTAGTAGTGTTAGATTTTGTTTGTAATGCCTGGTCTATTTTTGTAAGGACCTTTTGTGTAATTAATCATGTTGATAACATCTTGTTTCCATAGTTTGTGTACAAGTATACCCATTTTGATGTGTAATTGTTTGAAAATTTTTGGGTATACTTTGTATGAGATACCGGGTGTCACAGAAAGCATCTATTAGGATATTGTTTGCGACATCTGCATTTTATGAGACTTGGCATAGTGGATGTTAGAACCGCTTTCCTTAAATGGAAAACAAAAGGGTCGTGTATAACACAACTGTAGGGTTTTAAACATGCCAACTATCCAAATAGAGTGTACAAAGCTTAAAAGATTCATCTGTGAAATCAAACGAGCATCTTGCAGCGGGAATCTTTGCAGTCATAAAATGCCAAAAAGTTTTGATTGTCATGAAGCATAGATAAGTCCCGTGATTATGTCAAATCTAGTAGGAGTGTTGTAATCTGCCTAGCAATGTATGTCAATGACATACTGTTTATAGGAAACGATATTCCAATGTTTTAAAGGGTAATGACTTGGCTTTGGAAATGTTTCGCTATTAAAAAAATCTAGAAGATACAATATGCATACGTGGTATATTGATCTACAGAGATAGATAAAAACATATGAAAAGGACTTAGCCAAAGTACATTTTTGAGTATGATCTTGAAGAAACTTCGAGATACATGACTCTAATGAAAAGGTTTCTATCCATGGCATAAAATTGATTAGGAATCAATATTCAGTACTATAGAAGAACCGAAAAGAATGAGTCGAGTCCCATATACATCTGCTATAGGATCGGTCATGTATGCCATGATATGTCCTTGACCTGATATCCCAAATGCTTTAAGCATAATGAGTCGATTTCAGGACAACCATGGCAAAAGTCATTTGAACTGTAGTGAAAGAAATTCTCAAAGAGAATAGGAAATTTGTTCTTGGTTCATGGAGGAAAAGAAAGAACTAAGAGTGACTGGTCATAGTTCCTGTTAAAGGAGGAATAATAACATGGAAAAGTTCCAAGTTGAAATCACTGCAAGTCTGAGTATATAGCAGCTAGTAATGTTATAAAGGAGACTACATGGTTGAGAATTTTTCCATCGGTAATATAGGTGTTGTCCTCAACATCAATGAACTCCTTGAAATCTTCTTGATACCAAGGGTGCAGTCGTCTTGACTGAAAAACCTGAGGACCATGAGAAGTCAGAGCATATACTCAGGGATTGCTGTTGTGTTTAGAAACCGAGTTGAGACATCATAGTGAATAGGGCATCATCGGAAGAATAGTCGGCTGATCATTTCATTAAGGCAATGACGCGGACCAAGCATGAAGGTCATACTAGGGTCCACAGGCGTTGAGTTTATAATATGACTTAAGTATTTTGGTTGTTAGTTTGATAACCAAAACACATAGCAGTAGATAATTGTATCTGACTTGGTGTATTATTAATGGAGAACTAAGAAAGAGTTGGGCTGCCATTTTCATTTACATTAATATTGTGTTTCACTTTAGCATGTTTAGAACCCGCTTCCTGAGTATTAATTTACTCAAACTTACACAGTCAGTCGTACTCTTGGAAGCAAGTAGTGATTTAAGACTGTCATGGAGTGTTAGTAGATTGTCTATAGAGATTAGACATAACATGGTGATTGCGACTAGCACTCATGAGTACTTGATAGAGATTCAAGTATTGGAACAAACCCGCACTCAAAGATTACTTCATAGATTAATTCACAAGTAGTTTTGAGATGATAATATCTTTTATTCTTCAAACCGAGATGCATGAGGATCCGCGCTAATGATTTTGTTGTGCATCAGTCAGCTCAAACGCTATTCGTAACTGGTAGTTATTAAGGTATGTCCGTATATGACATGATGAAATAGACATAGACTATGTAGTAAGAGTTTAGATGTTCCTTCTGCCCTAAAAAGGAGAAGCGATATATGTGGGCCCCTCGATGATTTGATGCTGACATTAAGTGTTTGGTCAAACCTAGACTAGATTGATGTGTTCGATCAGTAGTCCGACAGAGTCATCATAAAATCTCTATCGGGAAACAAATTTTTTTGAACTTTTGGGATTGACCTTATCCATGGCCCAGGTTTAGTATGATATTTTGTAAAACAGATGAATAATTGATCACTTATCTAGGAGGCATCTCTTTTCTTTAATCAGAGTTCGACAGTTGCATAGGATGATACACTCTCTGCTAATTGCCAGATAATATTGAGACCACACAAGTTGAAAACTTGTCCAAGTGGGAGACTATTGGAATAATGTCCAAGGTCATCAACTTGTGGTAATATTTCTAATAATTGCAGAAGTCCTTTTGGTTGCCTTCATGACCAAGAAAAAGAGACAGAGTCAATAAATTAACTGATAAATTAATCTACAATTAATTTAGAATCAATTAAAGGGACTGGATTGTAATTGATTAAATGTTTAATCAATGGAAACAAATCCAGGGGTGCGGCCACCAGAAGGCTCTTAAGTTTAAAACCCTAGGAGCCTTGCACTATAAATAAAGGCCTTGGGATTCAACCCTAAGACATCCCATCCTTCAAAAGGTGCCACCACCTCTTCCTTTCTCCCTCCCTCTCCTCCTTGTCGAAATCCAAAACCTCTTTCCAATGGTTTCTGGATCGATCTTCAAGCATAGAAGAATTTCTGATCTGTCTGGTTTTCTGGTTTTCCTAGGTATGAACCACTAGAGGGTTTCACACTTTGGATCCTGTTCATCCTTTGCAAGATGTTGTTCATCAGATTTAAGAAAGGAGATAATCTTGAGGGACATTCTATTTATATTTTGTTGCTATAACTGATATGAACTGCATGATCTTGAACTTTGTTCATGGAGAATTCCGTGATTTGATCTTGTTAGTCTTTCACTGCATGAGTTTATGTGCTTATGTCATCGAATCCCAACACATATTATCATCAATATCATCAGATCATGGCTCAAAATTACCATTTTAGAAACTCTATTTTGTGCCTTAAAACTTGCAAAATGGTTGCTAGTTTAAGTTGTCCTCAATGATTTGCATTGATGATGATATGAATCAATTACCAAACATATTATAACCTTAAAAAAATCCTAATAAGAGATATATAATTCATATGTTATAGTTAAATGATTTTAAAACTTCAAAAACTTGTTTAGGGACAATAGATGTTACTTGCACATCAATGTGAACTAAAATCTTCATATCCAAATTAAATCCTCATTACACATGAATCAAATAGCTTGCAAGAGTTTTGAAATTTTTAATACCAAGTTAAACATTTATTCATATATGAATCCAACATTCAACCCATGATTCCCATTCTTAATAATGGAATTTTAAGTTTAAAATCCACGTGCCAATTATGAGTGTAAATGACCCTGTAACACTTTTAAAAATTTCCAAGCACATCTAGCTTTGCAAATATAAGTTTTTTTTATTATTCCAATGTTATTTTAGAATATAGTTTGATATAGAAGTTATGTCATTCCATTCCAATGGACAATCACCATTGGAATCCACAAATGAACTCACAACATCCATGTAAATATTGGAATCATGTAAAGATCAACGAATGGAAATGAATCATTCTTAATTAAACTAAAACCATAAATATTCATCAAGTAAAACTAATCTAAGCTAGAGTACAATTCATATGAGCTAGAGTACAACTCAAAAAAGGTATATTAAAATTCTATTGAAGCTAAGAGTTAGCTTGGAAATTCTCTAATGTTCAAATCATAAATTCACAAACAAATGGTGGATTCCTTAGTTCAATTATAGTTTAAAATTAGTGAATTCAAATTGGAACTAACATAAATCCCATGATAATTGACCAAAAATTAGATTCCACCATTGATGGAGATTTTAGGTTTCAAAAACTCATTTCTATTCAAAATCAAGCCATGGATGATAGAATTAAACATATACTAGCATTATAATGATCATAAATAGCATAAAACCTCAATAAATGGATATATAAATTTTATTTTCAGATTTGGGGTTTTCCCAAACCCTCCCTTGAATTTAAGTGAAGAACAAGATGAAGTAGTACCTCGTAGTTGCCTTAAGCTTAAATCTAATTCTAGGACTTGAATTGATACTTCCAACATTCCTCAATAGCTTCAAATCACTATGTATTTAACTTTCGTTCTTTAGAAGTCGTTTGAAATAAATGAAAGGGAAGAAGAGTATGACTAGTTCTTATATTTATCTCTTCATGACAATTTTAAACCCCTCTACTTGGCATTACATACCCTTTTGGCATTAATGACCCCCATAAGTCTAACCAAGTAGGGTACTTCAATGTTAATCCTTTTCGAGTAACATGCTTTATTTAAGTCCCCAATCAAGTCTAATACGATCAAAGTCATATTTTTCACTTTTATTCCTTATACATAAATTAACACAAGAGGATGTCAACTCTAATTCCTAGCATTGAACTCCTACCTTTAACCCTTATTTAACGATTCATAACAATATTTTTCTTTTATGATATCCTTCTAGTTCCAAAACTAAGTTTTAAGGATTTGGCTAGTTTGGTTCCTTATCATATAGTTCCACGGTATGGTCTCTATTCATTTTTCTCAACACATGGATATCATATTTAGACTTCCAAAGTTTATTTCATCAGATGTAAGTCTGAAAATCTTGTTGAATCAATATCATTTGAAGTTTCTTAAAATTCGACATTTTAGATCTCCTATTCGCATTTTAGCAACTTACTTTAGTTTTAACGAATTACTTTATCTTAGCAAATTGGTTCAAGTATCACAAGAATGTAATGAATTTGTCAATCTAGTCATTCAAATATTATTCCAACTCCATTTCCATAGTTCAACAATATTTATAAAAGCATAATAATCATTTTTGGCATCTTTACCCTGTTTGTTCCATTTTTCTAAAAAAAAAGTTTCGTTTATTGTATTCTAGTACTTTACTCATTGTTATTTTCTTTCAAACATATCACAATAGTATTTTAGACACTCAATAATGTCCAAGATACCATTTCAAAACTTTTTGATACTTTTACTTATTTAGGCATCCTACTTTCCAAAATGTATTTCTTGTATTCTAAAATGCCTTTTATATCGTCTTCATGTCAAAATTTGTTTCATGAGTTCATATTAATTCTTAGATTGCCAAACATTTTTCAATATACTTAATTATTCCACTTTTAGCAAATTGGTCTATTAAAGTTTCTTAAAATAGAAAGTGGTTTATATTTTGTAGTTTCCATACGTCTTGTTAAAATACTTCTTATACGATATACATATCATTATAGTTCCATTCCATATTCATATGCAACCACATAAACTAAAACTATATATGTTAGTTTTGACTGTATTAATATTTGACCACTTTTATTATATAAACCTTTCCATTACTTTTATTATTACATGTTTAATACTACGGATCATAATATTTATGTATTTGGGTCATTTCACAAAGATGCACTTTTATGACTAAAATGACATTATACTTTCAAGTTTACTAAAGATTGATCATTCTTTGCAATTTACCATCTATTGTCGCAAATTGTATATTTCCATCCATTTGTGTCGAGAACATAATCTAATAAACACATTTCCACACTACTATGTGTTCACGTGGTACTTTATGTCGGAATTCCGTAATACTTGCTTTCATAAGATGAAGAACACATACTTTGTCTAATTATCCATACTTGCACTTATTACTCCATTGGAGCGTGCCCAAGTTTGTACATTACTCATTTATAAATATCTTTTTCATATACATAACTAGCAAAATATTCCAAGCATTCTTTCATCTTAAACGTAAGACTAATTTCATCAATTTCTTTGAATTGTGTATAAGCGTGATCTAAGTAATAAAATTTCATCATTCTATTTACACATATATATTTTCCTAAACGTGTTCCAATCATCAAGATTTCATCCTTTTAACCACATATAATTAAATTTCATCCAAACTTTGATTATTAAAGAAAGTCCAATCTATCTAATTCAAGATATTCAAGTTTTTGCCATGAATTCAAGTTTCTAGTGAGATTTTAAGCTACATCTCACTACCAAATTGTGTATCCATCAAACAACTTCAGAGATTCATTTAGCACTTCAATTTAGGGCAAGATATTACCTTCGAATTCTGTTCAAATATGTAAAATAAAAAACTTGTGGGCTTTTCCAAGCTACAATCGAACCAATTACCATCATCACCAATTGTTGTCATATCTGACAGTAGCTCACCGCCACACATCTGCTGATGACAGTGCCTTTTTCTTCCTTCTTGTTGCTGTTATACTCTACTATCTTGTTCTTTTCTGTATCAAAAACGCTCTCCATCGATTTGTTTTTTTATTTCCCACTCTTAGTCACGATTTGAATACACACATACAACCATTTTCTTGTTGTTTATTTTTTTCTTGCCCAATGAAACCCGCACACGCATATTGACTAAGTCTGTCTGCCTCATTCCCAATCACAAATGGAGGACAAGTAAGTTTTTCTTAAGACTTTACAACTTTGCCCATACTAGAAATACGAATTCCATGTTTTTCCAATTTTTCTTTCTTTTTTCTTTATTTAAAAACTGAAAATCCATTTAAGTATGTAGAAAACACATTCTATTTCCCCTACATAGACCAACCGGAGCGGAAGCGGGGAAGGAGGGCGGTGTCCACGCTGGAGCCTAACAACGCACGGTAATACCGCCCTACTTGAGGTGTTACGTGCAGTGAAGGGTGCACCCAGTGGTTGGTTCATGGCACGGTGACAAAGGAAATTTACAGTTTTGGTCCTCGAACGGTCATATTTTCAAACGGTAAATTTTTTTTTGAACATTACCTTTTATATATATATATATATATATATATATATATATATATATATATATATATATATATATATATATATATATATATATATATATATATATATATATATATATATATATATATATATATATACACAAACACATACAACCATTTATTTAAAACACAGAAATGTATGAAATGTCTTCGCACTCGTCGTCGACGTCGTCATCCGAGGAAAACGCCAGCTCCATGAAATGCGATTTGTCGGTAATATGATGCAACGCACGATAGCATACTACGAAAACCAAGCGGGAAGTTCACGTGTGCCTAGAAGACGGAGTCTTGATTTACGTAGAGAACGTGATGACGGCCATAATCGTTTAATTCAAGATTATTTTGCCGATGACGTCGTGTATGCTTGCAAGTTCCGACGTAGGTACCGAATAAATAAACAATTGTTTTTATGTATTGTTGGGGATTTGGAATCACGATTCGCGTATTTTCAACGACGGTGGGATGCAAGAGGCACAAAGGGGTTTACGCCAATACAAAAATGCACATCGGCTATTCGAAAACTAGCCATAGGGTTAGGGGCCGACTTGTGGGATGAGTACCTATGAATGTCCGAAAGAACGTCACGGGAGTCACTTTACAAGTTTTCAAAGGTCATCATCTCGGTTTATGGTGCCCAATATTTACGTAAGCCAACGACGAACGACATGCATCAACTATATACGGCTCACCAAGGAAGGCATGGGCTACCCTAGATGATCGGCAGCATTGATTGTATGCACTGGTCGTGGGCGATGTGCGCAAATGCATGGCGTGGTCAGTTTCTGCGGGGGACCACAAAGACCCGATAATATTTTTAGAAGCGGTCGCATCGATGGATCTTTGGTTTTGGCATGCTTTTTTCGGAGTTCCCGGGTCTAACAATGACATCAACGTGCTCGATCAATCCCCCATATTCAACGATATATTTCAGGGAATATCTCATGACGTCCCGTTTGCCATGAACGACGTTACTTACAAACGTGATTATTATTTGACCGATGGGATTTATTCGGAGTACTCTGTTTTTGTGAAGGCGTGGTCCCATCCGAACGACGAAAAACGTTTGAGGTTTAAGGCGGTCCAAGAAGGAGCTCGGAAGGATATAGAACGAGCGTTCGACGTTCTTAAAAGACGTTTCAACATTATTTACAATCCGGCACGTACTTGGGACGACAGAAAAATTAAGTCTATAATGTACGCGTGCATGATATTACACAATATGATTTTAGAACACGAAGGCAAAGCTATATGCCGATTTGATGAAAATGAAGTTTTGCCACATCGTGAACCTTTCGGTTTTGACATGGCTCAATACGGAGCAAATAGAGCGGAGGTACGTAGCCGCGAGTTGCACAACAACCTTCGAGCGGATTTGTTGTAGCATGTCCACCGGAACGCAATTGGCGTCGCCAATATTGAAGATGAATAATTGTTCTTGTCGACGGATGAAGAATCGAAGGAGTATATGGACGACGAAGAAGATGAACTAGCCGACAACGACTCCTACAGCTCGGAGGATTGACGTTTTTATTTTTTCATGTTTTATCTTGTGTCGTTTTTAATTGTAGTTTTTTTATTTGTCGTTGGTCGTTTTATTACGTTTGTAATTTTAATTTCTTAATTAATGAAATGTTATTTTAAAAAAAAAAAAAGAGTTTGGTTTAATTTAAATTAGATTATTTATTTAATTATAAAAAGATGAGTGGTTTACCATTTCATAGAATTGAAAGGTTAGTGAGGGGAAGATGAGGTGACGCCTACGTGGCACTCCAACCTCTTGAGGTGAGTGGTAACGGCTCCTGTTGATCTTACAATTTACAACGGGTATTGGTAAAAAAACCCCTTCATCATTAACTTATGACAGTGCTGCAGAAATCGGCCTCGGCGGCCGATTAGTCGTCGATTAATCGCTTGGCGGCCTCGAGCCGTCAACGATTAACGCTAGGCGGACGCATTAGTCGGTCTTGGTCAATATCGGTCAACGACGGTCTTGGCAGGATTAATCGGCCTAGTCGGTCAACGAAAGTCAAATTTTCAAATGAATTTCAAAGCGGGTCAAAATGGCTGAAAAAGGAAAAAAGGCTCCAAATTTGAAAATTTTAATTTGGCTGAAAAAAGTCAAATCTTCCTTTATCTCTTTCTCTCGATTCCGTGTTTCCCACAGTCGTGGTTCCTGGTCTCTTTCTCTCGATTCCTTTTTCTCTTTTTCTCGACACCTCCGACAACCAACTGTGATTTACTCCAAGGTTCCGTTTTTCCCGCAGTCGTGGTTCCTGGCCAGGTAAAATTGATGTTGGTCCGATTGCAAGCATCGACTTCAGACATTGCAAGCATCGATTCGAGGTTGCGATTCATGACCAGGTAAAATTGATGTTGGTCCGATTATAAGTTATGTTTGCGAAATAAACGCAGAACCTGCAATCGGTAAGTCATCGAAACCAATTTCTCTTTCATCAAACGAATTCCGATTGGATTGCAGGTTCGTTCATGATTGGATTGCAAGTGCGATTACAGGTCCGATTATAGAAGACCAATTACCGACTGCCATTGAAGCTTATAGGTCCGATTCCAATTGGTTCGATTGTAGATCCCGTTCCAACTTTCAATTGAATAGGAACATGGGTGAATTGTAAAGGTTTGAATTGGAACTTGGGTGAATTGTATAGGGTTATATTCCAGTTTGTAAATGTTGCATTTTGGATTTCAAAATGAAAGATATAATTGGAACCGACTGCCATTGAAGCTTATATGTGTGCTGTATGCTTTAAAAGGGAGCACGGGCACTACCGGGGGTTCAGTGCACCCCGGAGGTTGGCTTAGCTGGGTCATCCAAAGGATGGGTTAGTTGGTTCCTCCGTTACCAAAAAAAAAATGTTGTAGTTTGGATTTCTAAATGAAAGATATAAGTCCTATATAAGTCCTGCCCACCAGGTGCTCGATGTAATGCCATAGCTAGCTGATCGTTTTTAATTGTTATTATTGTTAAGGCAACTACAAATTTCATTCATCGTCTTCTTCCACCATGAAAGTATTGCTGGGTTTTGATATCCTCATGAACAAGGAAAGAGCTAGGGAACAAAATACAAATTGTTAAGGCAGCTACAAATTTACTTCCACCATGAAAGTGTTGTTGGGTAATATTTATTTTTTTATTAATTAACTTTAATAATTAAGGGTCTCCGATTAATCCTCCGATTATTACCCAACAACACTTTCATGGTGGAAGTAAATTTCTTTCTGCAAACTCATCAATTTCTGCACATACACAATTCAGCAAACTCAAATTAATTTCTGCACATACACACAATTATTTAAATATATCTCTTTGTTTGCAGGGCTTCCACGGAACAGTTTGTAATTGCAGGTATTTTGAAGAAATTAATTGTTTTTGCTGCTGCTGGTGTTTGATAGTTTGAATCAACATATGGAAGCATATGAATAGCAGATCTAGAGAAACATAAAAAATCTCAGCAGTGGATGTATAGGTCACACAATATAAATTATGTTTCATCTGTTTTTTATCTTTACTTTTATTTTTTTGATCTAAATAAATGTTGTTTCTTATCTGTTTTAGATGTTATCTTTTTAGATCTAAATATTCTAAGCATTTTGATCAGCAATTTCAAAACAGACGCAACACAGGTATGATTTATTAAAAATCCTAATTGCAGACAAAGATCTCTCCTGCACCTTCATGTTGAATCAACCATGTTTCTCTACAACACCACAAGGTGCTTCATGATGCACACAAACAATCCAAGTTGGCGTGATTCTCTTCTTCATCCACTTTTTAAAAAGAGTATCTAAAAAACAAAACAAATGTACGTAGAATAACTCTGTCCTGTTATTGCTTGCAATAAGCCCAAAATAGATAGTTGCCAGACTGTTTGTTACCTGCCAACTCCCATGTATTAACCTGTATTTTTAGATACAAAAATATATTTGTTACATTTGTCAACTGAAGATAACCTTTAAAGCATGTAACTCACAATTACAAGTACAATGATACATTTGTTCATCCATATACTTTTTGAATGATGATTCAAAGATTATAAATCAATATCTATCAAGTCATGCAAAATCAGATCCAACAAATTTATTCAAATAAATAGAAACAAAAACCGTTAGAAATCGTTGTCTGTATTTCAGTTTGTTAACAAATTTATTCAGATAAATAGAAACAAAAACAGATGCAAAGATCGAAATTTAAGAAATTGACAATCAGATCCAAAGATCAAAATTTAATAAATTGCACGTTGACAATCAGATCCAAATATCCAAATATTGAAATTTAATAAATTGACAATCAGATCCAAGAATATAACCGATCGGAATTTAAGAAATTGACAATCAGAACCAAGATCGAACTAAAAAATTCTAATGACATGCATTCTTACAGAGAACTGAAAGTTTGAAGAAAGAGACCTTGATTTACTGAAGATTTGCAGACGACGGGGGATCTGCGGTTGAAAGTACGAGCAAAAGACGAGGATGTTAGAGTTGAAGCATTCATCGGAGGCTTCAATATGTTGGTGAAAGAGGGTTTATCCATGGAAGTAAAGCGACGAAATCGGAGGCGGATCTGCGGTTGAAAGTACGAGCAGACCAACCAACTCACCGATGGTAGCAACAGATCCGGATCATCAGCGGCGGCGATTCCAATCGGAGATGGTTAATTCATTTCGATGTATACAACCGGATCGACAGGATCTGCAAAGGAATGGAGGCGGATCGACATGATCGAGAGCAAAGGATCGACAGGCTTCAGATTGAATGTGTGCGTGTCTAAGGAGGAACTAGCCGAATCGATCGACAGGCTTCAGATGTTTGACGGTATGGGGATTGACGAAGGCGACGCTTCAGAGTCGGCAATCACAGATCGAATGTGGGAGGCGTAGTGAAGGGGTAACAACAAATTGGTTTAGGTTTAGGTTAATATGTAAAATATGTATATATATTAAGACGTAAATTACAAACTTGACCCTATAATTTATAAATTCTTTACATCGTTAATGTTCACATGCCGCATGAGAGTGCAGACGAAAAAAAAGTTGGTTTGCAGGTATGGGATTTCAAAAAAAAAAAAAAAAAAAAAAAACCTAACTTGTTTTTTTATTTGTTAGTAGCATGCGTCTACACCAACTCATCATATATATGTTAAAGAAGAAGACATATCGATTAAAGTGAATATTCATTAGTATTTAACTTTACTTTATATGATTTCAAATGGAAGCGGATGATAGTGGTATGCATTTAACTTTACTTTATATGATTTCATATTCATTAGTATTTAACTTTGATTTTAATTTCTTTTATACTATTCGGAGTATTGCAACAACTAATAATGATAAATTTTTTGTTATTACCAAGTTGCACTTTTAGTCCATTCTATATCAACGTTTTTGGATATTGTATAGACTTATATCTATAGCATTTCATCCCTAATTTAAAATTTTCATGACATTTTTAGACTTTTACCGGTTACCTTAGGAAATGTGAAGATGGTCGGTCTGAATCTTATAGTCATCAATATACAAACTATGTAAGAAGATAATTAATTAAAGTTGTCTTTAATACCTATTGTATGCCATCTATTTAGTCTATTTAATAAATGTGAAGATGGAATGCCAAATGATTTTACATGGTGTAACCATGTGCCCATGTGGTCCGACTTGCGTTACATTTTGCACATTTAGAAACTGTTTTCTTACAATTTTTGCAAAAGACGCGATCATATTCATTGAACCAATTCAACAATTAATCACCACACATCCGGTGTTTTTTTTTTTTTTTTTTATAAACGGCTATAACAATTATTAAAATAAGCAATTTAATTAGACTCGGCTAAAATATTACTTTAAATCTTAAATCTTCATATACATAACAAATTATTATACCACTGCCACTACCGTCATTAGCGACCTACAGAATTTTGCTTCCATTGAACACTAAAGTATTATTTTTAATAGGATCTTTGTTTTTTATTTTGCTTATTGTCGTCCATCTCATATGTTGTCTAGAACTTTTTTTAGACTAAATTATAATAGTAGTCCTTAGATTATTGGTTAGTCTTTATATTATGTCCAATCTTTTAGTTATCAAATTTTTTGGTTTCATTTGCATAGTAAATTGCATGGATAGCCCCTTATGTTTAGTCTAACATTTTAATTATCGATTATGGATTTAAAATTTATTTTTCAAAACAATTATCTATAAATATGTGTGTGTGTAATTTACGCTTTTAGGACTGTAAGTGGGTACTTATCTTAATTGTCCGGAATTTGAACCTATAGTACTTGGAATGTTGGAACCAGAACCGAAACCAGCACTAGAATTGGTTATGTGGATTCCTTTAATTTTGGGACCTTCTTTTGGGACCGGTTAGGTATCATATATATATTTTTTTAGATTTCCTCATCACAGAGTAAAAAAATTAAATATCACAAAGCCTATATATAAACCGTTAAAATTAACCACCTATAATTTGTAAAAATACATTACTGAGAATTGTCGTCTTTCTTTTATTTTCCTTAAAACTGTATACTTTTGTTTATGATTGTAGAGCAGTGTTTTGAACGACAATTTGAAATTTAGTTAAATGGTCTGAAAGACTTATGCAACATTACCCGTAAAAGAGCTTTTGATCACTATATATTTATTCAATGACATCATTATTTAATATTCGTAACCTGAGTAATGAAAATAGACTAAAAAGTATTAAAGGTCAACAAATATGCGTAATATTTGAAAACGACGCTTTGATCGTATGTAGGTTCGTTATGGCCTTCCGTTTTGGTTTGATGTTTGCCATTCCCCATAACTTACATATCCAATATTATATAAAAGTGTTAATAGAGTATAAAAGTATAAATATAATACTTTGTATATAGATTGTTTCGTTTTGCGGAGAACAAAGATCAGTAAATTCTTTTATACTTTGTCATTTCTGTTGTTATTAAGTACTAAAATTTGTAGGGGTTGATAGGCCTAACTCTAGAAATAATACAAAACATAAGGAGTCTTTAAGCCTAAAAGATTCACAAAATGTTGATATTGTTGTGTCAAAATTAGCAAATCAAGGGAAGTACATTGCTACTTATTGCATTTAACCATAGTGGAATTGCATAACATGGAAAGATACAACTTTATGCAGATGCTTGCTACAAGATGAGTTACAATCTGATAAGCATGATGATGACCTTGTAAGACGCCTTAGAGTAATCATTTAGGTTTGATCGATGTTTTAAAAGGGTTTAGCGTTAACTAAAGTACGTTATTGGTTTTCCATTTACTCCTTTCCAGGATCCCTGCTGCATCGCGCGGGGGATGCAGCACCTAGTTACTAGTAAAAAGCAAAGGATGAATAGTAACTATCTCAATTTTTTATTTCTCCTTTATATGTGTTATAATTAATCTGTTCAAAAATGGACACATTATTTGTTGTAGCTTAGTGGTAAATTTGTTTAATTTTCTTCAAAGAACCCGGGTTCGAGTCTTACCCAAGTTGATATCATTATTATTATAATTTTGTTTTCACATTTTCATTATTTCTTTCCGTTTTTGACATTTATTTTCATTTTTATAACTAATTAGGTCCCTCACTTTTATTTTATGGTCCTTACTTTATCTTTTTTCATAACTATACCTTAACACTTTTAATATAAACTAAGAATTTGGGTGATTTTTGTAAAAAGTTTGGTTTAGATTACTTTTACACATACACAAATATTTTTTTTCTTTGTTTTACATATGTTTTTGACATTTATTTTCATTTTTATAACTAATTAGGTCCCTCACTTTTATTTTATGGTCCTTACTTTATCTTTTTTTCATAACTATACCTTAACACTTTTAATATAAACTAAGAATTTGGGTGAATTTGGGTGATTTTTGTAAAAAGTTTGGTTTAGATTACTTTTACACATACACAAATATTTTTTTTCTTTGTTTTACATATGTTTTTGACATTTATTTTCATTTTTATAACTAATTAGGTCCCTCACTTTTATTTTATGGTCCTTACTTTATCTTTTTTTCATAACTATACCTTAACACTTTTAATATAAACTAAGAATTTGGGTGATTTTTGTAAAAAATTTGGTTTAGATTACTTTTACACATACACAAATATTTTTTTTCTTTGTTTTACATATGTTTTTTAAAAAATTTCTCCATTCTTATAAATTATTTTTTAAACTAATTGTCTATTTTTACAACTTTTTTTTAATTCGTTCCTACAAAAATAGTTTTCAAATGACAATAACTTTTTTACAAATATTTTCATATCTTTGTTTTTATGTATGTGGATTGAATTTTATGTTTAAAATCTATAAAGAATTACAGTATCTTATTATTTTTTTATTACATATTCGTTTTCATGCGTATTTAGTTGTACACACATGTAAACCCTTATAAATTTTTATTTTTTACAATTTTGGATGAAATTTAAGTTTTTTTTTTTCAAATATGGTCTAAATCTTCTTTTTACAAAATCTTTCCAACTTTCATTTTCAATTAATATATATTTTGGCAATATATTTAACATTTTTATACCATTTGACTAAAATTTAAAATCACTTTGATAGCAATTCCAACTTAAAGAGGAATACTGGAATGCATTTATTATCTTTTGCCTTTTGTACATACACACACAATTCCACCGCAACGCGTGGAGATATAATCACTAGTTATTTACCATATTTACCTCAAATATATCTTACATCTATATGTATACTCTCTTATAAAACATTATTGAACCTCCCACATGTCCCCTTTGTATTCACCCTCAGCTATTGGTTTTCCGCTCAAATCCTTTACTGACCCCTTTCTATCACGCCCAAACTGAAGTCGAACGACCGTGAACAATATTTGGCAATTTGTGAATATTGATAATGACGATCCCCAAATATGAGGAATGAAATCTTCCCCAAAATTTTTCCTCAATCACAGTAGCTTTTATGGGATTGCATATATATCTCCAACGAATCTAATTGCCGTGGATTTTAAGAGAACCAATTGCTGATTCGTCTGTCCCGTTTTTATTCATAAGTCATCGTGAACATTTGGTATCCTCTACTCTCCTTCCATCAGAAACGGTGATGCCTCCTTTCTCCTGCAGTCCCCACAAAGGTAAAAGAGGTCCCCATTTGTTAAAAAAAATTAGATTTACTTCGTTATGGTTTGTTTGGATTTACTTTGTTAAAAGTGTACTCTATAAAAAGCAGGAGCATCAAATTGATTTGGCGATTTAGTATAAGATGCTATCTAATTTGATTTGCTTATAATATCTTACCATTTTGATCAAATCAATTTCCTTTATTAATTTGAAGATCATCTAAAAAATTGTTAACTTTGTTTAATTTTTAGGTTTGGACTACGAAAGCAAAGAACAAACATACATGGGAGGGTTTTAAAATAATTACTTATGCTTTATAAGAGCCTACGGTATGTGTAAATATACATTTTCACTAGTACAAAATTGCACATTGGTCACACCGAAAAAATGTGACCATATACGTTTGGTGACAATTTTTTTTTCCACTGAAAGTGTTGCCATAGGCTTTGCGATATTAGGTGTCATATGGTCACTTTATAATATTGTGTCCGTATGCCATGAAAAAATGTGGCGGTATCAAAAAAGTGTAGCCATTGAATCGAGAAATTTGTTCCAAAATCAGTCAAATTTGCCAATATTGTGGCGTTAAAGCGTAAGTAGACAAACAATTTCAATATTGTAGTGACTGTATATAATGAATGGTGACATACAAGTACATTCAATGAAGCGTTATACTAGTAATTTGTCACACAATAAGAAGACTGTTAAGGCTATTGGGTTATGTTTGGTGACAATTATTTACCATGAACATGACCATGTTTACTAAATGGTGACATGTATGTAATTTCAAAAGTTGACAATTTGGTAGCATCTAATCATACAGACAATATATCTAATGTGACCAATACTAGTTTATAGAGACATACAATGTCAATATTGTAGTGACTGTATATAATGAATTGTGACATACAAGTAAATTCAATGAAGCGTTATACTAGTAATTTGTCACACAATTAGAAGATTGTTAAGACTATTGAGTATGTTTGCAGACAATTATTTAACATGAACATGACCATGTTTACTAAATGGTGACATGTATGTAATTTAAAAAGTGACAATTTGGTAGCATCTAGTCATACAGACAATATTTGTATATGTGACCAATAGTAGTTTATAGAGACACACTATTTCAATATTATAGTGATTGTATATAATGAATGGTGACATACAAGTACATTCAATGAAGCGTTATACTAATAATTTGTCACACAATTAGAAGATTGTTAAGGCTATTGGGTGATGTTTGGTGACAATTATTTACCATGAACATGACCATGTTTACTAAATGGTGACATGTATGTAATTTCAAAAGTGACAATTTGGTAGCATCTAGTCATATAGACAATATATCTAATGTGACCAATACTAGTTTATAGAGACATACAATGTCAATATTGTAGTGATTGTATATAATGAATGGTGACATACAAGTAAATTCAATGAAGCATTATACTATTAATTTGTCACACAATTAGAATATTGTTAAGACTATTGGGTATGTTTGCAGACAATTATTTAGCATGAGCATGACCATGTTTACTAAATGGTGACATGTATGTAATTTAAGAAGTGACAATTTGGTAGCATCTGGTCATACAGACAATATACGTAATGTGACTAATAGTAGTTTATAGAGACACACTATTTCAATAGTGTAGTGACTATATATAATGAATGGTAACATACATGTACATTCAATGAAGCCTTATACTAGCAATTTGTCACACAATTAGAAGATTGTTAAGACTATTGGGTGATGTTTTGTGACAATTAATTACGATGAACATCTAACACCATGGTACTTTTGGTAAGTATTTATATCTTAATCTTAGTGCCTTTAAGATTTGTTAGATTATTGCATAAGTTTGGGTAGTTAGAATTTCATTTGGAAGGAATATGAAGTTGAAAAATGTTAGACGCAGGTTACACGGGTCGTGTAGGAATTACACGGGTCATGTAGGGAAATCTTTTTGGACTTGTTGGGCATACCGAGGGTTACACGGGTCGTGTAAGTTTTACACGGGTCGTGTAATAAGTTGATGAAGTTTTACCGAAGCTTACACGGGTCGTGTAACTGGAACACGGGTCGTGTAAGTAATTGACCGAAGCTTACACGGGTCGTGTAATCTGAGCATGGGTCGTGTAGAAGGTTTGGGAAATATGTACTGAAAGTTACACGGGCCGTGTAACTTGGACACGGGCTGTGCTACGCACAGGCCCCACCCCTTTTATTGCGATGTTCAGCCATTTCTTGGACAATTCTCGAACCAAAACCTCTTCTAAACCCTAGAAACATTTCCCAAATCATTTTTGGGTCAAATTGGAAGGCTAGAACTCGAAGGATTGAAGTAATCTTCGGTATTCCACTTCTTGAAGGTAAGGTTTACAGTTTTAGCTCTTTTGAACGGTTGATTTGGTTGATTTGGGTTAGGTTTGAGTAGTTATGAAGAACCACATGTGATTTGTTGAAATTGAGTAGATGACTCATGCTTGGATGTCTTTAAACACTCCTAATCTTGAGTATCAACTAAAAGGAGAAAGCTTTAACCTTTGATGGTGGAAATACAAGGTATTCACCTCTATTTGGTATGTATATGGTTGTGTAGGTGCAAGGAATTATTGAAGAAGAGATTGTATTTACTGTTGGTGTTTGCTAAAACTTCAAATCAGGTGAGTAATCTGTACTATATCTAATATGATATGTATTGGTTGAACTCTTGGAATCTGAAATAGCTTTAGCATTTGAAATGGTAACCTAGAAGTTAGCCAAGTTACCCAATTGATATGAAATAACGGCCTCTCTGGCTAGGAGATTGGATTTCGTATCCAAATGTTAACGGCCCTCGTGGCTAGGAGATTGGATTACGTATCCAAAATAAACGGCCCTCGTGGCTAGGAGATTGGATTTTGTATCCAAAATAAACGGCCTATATAGGCTAGGAGATTGGATGTGATATCCAAATAATAAGGGCCTTTACGGCTAGGAGATTGGATTGATATCCAAATATTGATTCAAATAGGAATATATATTGTATTGAGTTTTGATAACTTAATTATATATAAATACATGTTAAACTGTTTATATGATTACTCATTGAGCTTTATGGCTCACAGCATATGTGTGAATTGTCCCTGCAGGTGAGCGTGACCCTGGGTAAAGATGTAGCTCATCGATAGGAATTTTCACTATAGCGGCGCGGCTTAGAAGGAGTTTACTTTGGTTATGTACTCCTTGATACACTTGTACCCTTTTTGTATAAACTTATACACCTTAACAGTTAGTTTTGCATGTTTGAAACTGTGTTTAAAAATGAAAATTTTTGGGTGTATTTTGTTTTAAAAATCGGGTCTTACAAGTTGGTATCAGAGCCGTGGTTTAAGTGAACTAGGTGTCTATAGAATAGATTCCAAGACTTAAACCTTGAAAAATAGTAGACATGTTGTGCAGTTGGTTGTATATAAGTTTGTTATTGTATATAACCTAACAATTTGTTGAATTTTGAAGTATGAGAGGTACTAAAAGCAATCCTACACGAGGGAATTCGGGGCATGGAGCCTCGAGAGGTGGTAGGGCCCGTTCTCAAGGCTTAGTTGGAAGAGGGGCGGGCGGACCAGCAGATGAAAATCTGCCAGATTTACGCACCATAATGGCTGATGTGGTACGTGAAATATTACCTACTTTAATGAATGTATGCGATGAAAGTGCTGCAAAGCAAGTTCATGATAGACAGCCTGAAAACGAGAGTCAAGGTGAAAGCAGAGTTCGTATAGAGAAAGAAGTCTAAGGAGAAGGAAGTTCTGGGAAAAAGACTGAATGCACTTATAAGACTTTCCTTGGCTGTAAACCTAAAGAGTTTTCAGGAACGGATAATCCAGTTCATGCTATGGAGTGGCTGATGCATACAGAGAAGGTGTTTCGAATTAGCAAATGTGCTGAAGGGGATAAAGTGGAGTTCGACACGAATCAATTGACAGGAAATGCATTACATTGGTGGCAAGTATTTAGTAAGGCGTTAGGTCCCGATTTGACGCAATCTTTATGGTGGGAACAATTTAAAACTAAATTCAACGAAGAATATTGTTCCGAGGTGGCAGTAAAAAGGCTAGAAGAAGAGTTTCTGCACTTGGAACAGGGATCTCACATGGTGCAAGAGTACACGATGAGTTTTCTTGAAAAATCTAGATTTGGAGAGCATCAGATAAACACTGAGAAGAGAAAGATTGATAAATATGTGTGGGGATTGGAAACTAGAATTCGAGAAATTGTACAACCGCTTCAGTTTTCTTCCTTCCGACAGGTGGTGGATAGAGCCACAGAAAGAGAGACAGAACTTCAAAGACAGGAGGAAGAAAAGAAAGTAAGCGAAACAAAAAGAAAGGCGAAGGAACAACCGTGGACGCCTCAGAAATAGTCTCAACAAACGGGATCCAATTTTAAAGGCAAACGTCCAAGAGAGGAAGCGAATGGTGTGAGAAATGCAGAAAGAAACACTTTGGAAGTTGTCGGACCGATGTTTTATCGTCGGGTTGTCGTAATTGTGGAAAGCAATGGCATATTGCTCGAGACTGTCGAGCTGATCGGAGGTGTTTCCAATGTGGGGCTACAGATCATATTCGCCCGAACTGTCCCCAGGTGAAATCTGGAACACCTAGTGATAAACCCAGAGAGGATAGGGGAGGAAAGAAAGAAGAAACAAAGGGTCGGGGAGGACCAGTAGCATCACGGGCATTCCAGATGACAGTGGAAGAGGCTCGTGAAAAGACTATGTAGTTTCAGGTATATTCACTCTAAATTCAATTCCACTATACGTAATATTTGATCCTGGAGCTACGCATTGTTTTGTGTCAACATTTATGATGTCTCTTTTAAATATTCCCCTAACTCCTTTAGATGAAAGTTTAGAAGTAGCAGTGGCAGACGGTAGATATGTTTGGGTGTCAGAACATATTGAAGGTTGTCAGCTTAAGATCTACGGGACCACTTTCCCTATAGATCTGAAGCCGATGACTACCAAGGAGTTTGGAGTAATTGTGGGTATGGATTGATTAGCAACAAAATATGCTAACATGGATTGTAGAAACAAGAATATTACAGTTTTAACACCAGAAGGGGCATGGATTAAAATCCAGGGCGAACGACCGCGTTTGAGAATGCCGGTTATTTCCTTTGCTCAAGCCCGGAGTAGCGTCAGTAAAGGAGGGGTATCTTATTTAGGATACGTGTCTTTTGCTAAATCGGATCAAGTGGGAAAGGAAAGTGTGAAAATTGTAAACGGATTTCCAGATGTTTTTCCTGAAGAACTTCCCGGATTGCCGCCAGATCGACAAATCGAATTTGCAATTGAATTAGTTCCTAGAGCCGCTCCTGTTGCTCGGGCTCCTTATCGACTAGCACCTTCATAAATGCAAGAGTTGAGAAAGCAATTGGAAGAACTTCTAGATCGGAGTTTCATTAAACCCAGTTTGTCACCCTGGGGAGCGCCTATTTTGTTTTAAAGAAAAAAGACGGGTCGATGCGTATGTGTATCGACTACCGGGAACTGAATAAGATCACAGTGAAAAATAAATACCCGTTACCAAGAATCGACGACTTATTCGATCAACTTTAGGGGCGTCGTATTTTTCAAAATTTGATTTGAGGTCGGGGTATCATCAGTTGAAGATTTGAGAATCAGATATTCCAAAAACCGCATTCCGTACTCGTTATGGTCACTATGAGTTTTTGGTTATGCCTTTTGGGTTAACCAATGCTCCGGCAGCATTTATGGATCTTATGAACAAAGTATGTTGCCCATTCCTTGATACTTTTGTAATTGTATTCATAGACAATATTTTGGTGTACTCTCAAAGTCAGGCTGAGCATGGTGTTCATTTGCGCCAAATATTGGAGTTGCTTCTTCGGGAAAAGCTGTACGCGAAGTTTTCCAAGTGTGAGTTCTGGCTAAGAGAAGTACAATTTCTTGGGCATGTTATTAATAGTGAAGGTGTCAAAGTTGATCCAACAAAGATTAAAGCTGTGATGAAATGGGAACTGCCTCGAAGTCCGACAGAAATACGCAGTTTTCTTGGACTGGCGGGTTATTATCTATGCAGTTATCGCGGTCGAAAATCAAATAGCGGTCGCTGAGCGCTATTTGAAATCGCGGTTCTCGCGGTGGTATAGCGGTGGTATAGCGTTTTTTTTAGATTATATAGAATTTATATAATAGAGATTTAGAGCATTAATATATATCTAATTGCTTATTGATTATTGCTAATTTACATGTTAGGAACACATTTTAATTAATCAAAGTGGAATGAGAACCAATTACATAAACCTAATGCTTTGAGATTCTCTTAAGCAAGTTACCAAACACTTGGTGTGCATCAATACAAACTTGAAGGCTCATATTAATAAATCCATATTAGTAAGCCTTATAATTCATTACACATTATTTTACCATACATAATCAAATTTACTAATTAACTACAACCATGAGAACTGATTACATAATAATATTTATTGATTATGTACAAATTGAATACAAAGTAATCGATAGGTACTCTGAAATCGGAAACCGACTTCAAACTACATCTTGTAACTGTGGTGATCGACCTGCTCCTTGCCTTGAAATCAAGATAAAGCTTCAACTGGTAACTTCAACAACCATTAATCGAACATGGATTTGAAAATAGGAATAAAACTTCAACCAAACCTGGATTTGAAATAATCGGAATAATCGAAAAACGAACCTAGAAACATTAAACGAAAATCGGAATAAAGCTTCAACCAAACCTGGATTTGAAATAATCGAACGTGGATTTAGAAATAATAGAACGTGGATTTGAAAATCGGAATAAAGCTTCAACCAAAACGAACCTGCACATTACGATGAACATTCGTTTGAAACGCTAAAGCAGAACTGTTAACCAAGTCGAAGCAGGTATTCCACAATTGCTGCACATCACGATGAACATTCGTTTGAAACGTAAATTGAAGTGGTTCGGAACTTGGAATCGAAGTAGAAAAACATAAATTGATGTGGTTATCGGGAACTGTTAAGCAAAGGCGTGAATGAAGTCTCAAATTGAACCTGAATCGTTTCCACAATCTCGATAGCCTGCATTCCCTATAAGGTGTGAATGAAGTCTCAAATTGAACC
Source organism: Cichorium intybus (assembly GCA_023525715.1). NCBI lineage: Eukaryota > Viridiplantae > Streptophyta > Magnoliopsida > Asterales > Asteraceae > Cichorium > Cichorium intybus. The sequence goes on from CM042014.1 coordinate 59,180,342, forward strand.
TGAATCGTTTCCACAATCGAGTTTTTTTTTTTTTGCAATCCCTGTAAGGTGTGAATGAAGTCTCGTTAATTTGCAAGCAGTCGTTAATTTGCACGAGAAGAATAAATACGTAACCAAAGATAGAAGACTATCGTTTCATTTTCATCCCACATCGCCTTGAGCATAGAAGTATTGAGTGACTCTCTTATTATAAATAGCCAGCTTGGGTGTGGCCTTTACTCATTAAGCGGATTTACTTGGGCTTGCTCCCGGTTGTTTCTTGCTTAGTAAAATCTTTTAAGTTTTTTATATTGGTTGTGCCTAATAGGTGAAACCTAGTCAAAAAATTAAGTTTTTTCTAATCGCGGGCTAAAGTCGCAATAGCGTTAGTCAAAATTGCGGTAAATAGCGTTAAATAGCGCCGCTAATAGCGGAACCGCTATTCTATAACGCTAAATGGTTTTTTTTAGCGGTTTAAGAGCGCTATCCGCTATAGCAACGCTATAGCGCCGCTATAGCGCGCGATTAACTGCACAGGTTATTATAGAAGATTTGTAGAGAATTTCTCTTCAATTGCTGCCCCGTTGACTAAGTTGACCAAGAAGGTGAAAAGTTTGAATGGGCGGAGAGACAACAAACAGCTTTTCAGAAATTAAAGCAGGCCTTGTGTGAAGCCCCGTTGTTAGCTTTACCTCAAGACGGAGAAGACTACGTGCTTTATAGTGATGCTTCACGGGTGGGCCTTGGATGTGTGTTGATGCAGAAGGGTCGGGTAATTGTTTATGCATCCCGTCAATTAAAAGAAGCTGAGAAGAAGTACCCGGTACATGATCTCAAATTAGCTGCAGTGATTTTGGCTTTGAAGCTTTGGAGACACTACTTGTATGGCGTAAAGTTTGTTGTCTACACGGATCATAAAAGCTTGAAGTATCTGTTTGATCGGAAAGAATTAAACATGAGACAGCAAAGGTGGATGGATTTACTCAAAGACTTTGACTGTGAAATATTGTACCATCCCGGCAAGGCTAATGTAGTTGCAGATGCCCTGAGTCGAAAAGGATATCCTTTGAAGATTACATCCGCGTGTATGGGTGTGACGAGCCGACTACCCGAGTTGATTCGTGTAGAGCAAGAAGAGGCGTGTAAGCCCGAGAACGTGAAAAGCGAAAGAATGGTTGGATATATACAACATCTAATTGAAATTTCTCAACGATTGAAAACTTTTAGAAACCGAGTTTGGGTACCCAAGCAAGGTGAGGCGCGAAGTTTACTCTTAGAAGATGCACATTGTAGTAGATATGCAGTACACCCGGGTAGTACCAAGATGTATCGAACGCTGAAACCTCTGTATTGGTGGCCAGGGATGAAAAGAGACATTGGAAGATATGTAGAAAAATGTTTAACCTGTTTGCAAGTAAAGTCGAACCACCAGAAACCGTATGGCGAAATCCAACCGTTGCCAATTCCAGAGAATAAATGGGATAATATTACAATGGATTTCGTAACAAAACTTCCTCGAACACCGCGTGGGTATGATACCGTTTGGGTAGTGGTTGATTGGTTAACAAAATCAGCACAGTTTATACCTATTAGTGAAAATTTCAAGATCGAGAAGTTGGCGAAAATTTATATTGACGAGGTAATTCGTCGTCATGGGTTACCGTCATCAATTGTATCAGACCGAGACAGCAGATTCACTTCCCGATTTTGGCAGAGCCTTCAAGAGCAATTGGGTTCGAAGGTATTGATGAGTACCGCGTATCATCCACAAACTGACAAGCAAAGTGAAAGAACCATACAGACTTTAGAAGACATGCTTCGGACGTGTGTGATAGACTTTGGCGGGAGTTGGGAAGATCATCTACGTCTGGTAAAATTTGCTTACAACAACAGTTTTCATTCCAGCATTCAGATGGCCCCGTATGAAGCATTGTACGGAGCACCGTGTCGTACTCCGACTTGTTGGGCTGAAGTGGGGGAAAAGCCATTGGCCGGACCCGAGATCGTAGCTCAAACTGAAGAAAAGATTAGACAAATTCGGGAACATTTGAAAGTTGCCCAAAACCGACAAAAACAATATGCTGACAAGCGGGTAAAGCTGTTGGAATTCCAAGTGGGGGAAATGGTAATGCTCAAAGTATCCCCTTGGAAAGGTTTGATTCGCTTTGGGAAGAAAGGAAAGTTGAGTCCTTGTTTCATTGGACCGTTCCGGATATCTCAAAAGGTAGGAGCCGTGACGTATCGATTAGAGTTACCAGAAGAACTCCAACGTATTCATAATGTGTTCCATGTATCACACTTGCAGAAAACATTATTCGATGAATCTCAACGAATACCTCTGGCTGAAATTGAGGTTGATGAAAAACTAAGATACCCGGAACAACCTGAAAAAGTGTTGGACCGAAAAGTGAGACAATTGTGGAACAAGAATATCAAAATGGTTAAAGTACTTTGGCGACACCATAGAGGTTTCGATATGACGTGGGAAACTGAAGATGAAATGAGGGAGAAATACCCTCAACTCTTTACTTGATTCCGAGGACGGAATCTTTTAAAGGGGGGAAGAATTTGTAACACCACGTTACTTTTGGTAAGTATTTATATCTTAATCTTAGTGCAATTAAGATTTGTTAGATTATTGCATAAGTTTGGGTAGTTAGAATTTCATTTGGAAGGAATTTGAAGTTGAAAAATGTTAGAAGCAGGTTACACGGGTCGTGTAGGGAAATATTTTTGGACTTGTTGGGCATACCGAGGGTTACACGGGTCGTGTAAGTTTTACAGGGGTCGTGTAATAAGTTGATGAAGTTTTACCGAAGCTTACACAAGAGGTGTAAGTGGAACACGGGTCGTGTAAGTAATTGACAGAAGCTTACACGGGTCGTGTAATATGAGCACGGGTCGTGTAGAAGGTTTGGGAAATATGTACTGAAAGTAACACGAGCTGTGTAACTTGGACACGGGCCGTGCTGCACACAGGCCCTACCCCTTTTATTGCAATTTTCAGCCATTTCTTGGACAAGTCTCGAACCAAAACCTCTTCTAAACCCTAGAAACATTTCCCAAATAATTTTTAGACCAAATTGAAAGGCTAGAACTCGAAGGATTGAAGTAATCTTCGGTATTCCACTTCTTGAAGGTAAGGTTTACAGTTTTAGCTCTTTTGAACGGTTGATTTGGTTGATTTGGGTTAGGTTTGAGTGGTTATGAAGAACCACCTGTGATTTGTTGAAATTGAGTAGATGACTCATGCTTGGATGTTTTAAACACTCCTAATCTTGAGTATCAACTAAAAGGTGAAAGCTTTAAGCTTTGATGGTGGAAATACAAGGTATTCACATCTATTTGGTATGTATATGGTTGTGTAGGTGCGAGGAATTATTGAAGAAGAGATTGTATTTACTGTTGGTGTTTGCTAAAACTTCAAATCAGGTGAGTAATCTGTACTATATCTAATATGATATGTATTGGTTGAACTCTTGGAATCTGAAATAGCTTTAGCATTTGAAATGGTAACCTAGAAGTTAGCTAAGTTACCCAATTGATATGAAATAACGGCCTCTGTGGCTAGGAGATTGGATTTCGTATCCAAATGTTAACGGCCCTCATGGCTAGGATATTGGATTCCGTATCCAAAATAAACGGCCCTCGTGGCTAGGAGATTGGATTCCGTATCCAAAATAAACGACCTATATGGCTAGGAGATTGGATGTGATATCCAAATAATAACGGCCTTTACGGCTAGGAGATTGGATTGATATCCAAATGTTGATTCAAACAGGAATATATATATATATATATATATATATATATATATATATATATATATATATATATATATATATATATATATATATATATATATATATATATATATATATATATATATATATATATATATATATATATTGTATCGAGTTTTGATAACTTAATTATGTATAAATACATGTTAAACTATTTATATGATTACTCATTGAGCTTTATGGCTCACAACATATGTGTGAATTGTCCCTGTAAGTGAGCATGACCCTGCTAAGGGTAAAGATGTAGATCATGGATAGGACTTTTTGCTATAGCGGTCAGGCTTAGAAGGAGTTTACTTTGGTTATGTACTCCTTGATACACTTGTACCCTTTTTGTATAAACGTATACACCTTAACAGTTAGTTTTGCATGTTTGAAACTGTGTTTAAAAATGAAAATTTTTGGGTGTATTTTGTTTTAAAAAGTCGGGTGTTACAGAACATGACCATGTTTACTAAATGGTGACATGTATGTAATTTAAAAAGTGACAATTTGGAAGCATCTAGTCATACAGACAATATATTTAATGTGACCAATACTAGTTTATAGAGACATATAAATACAATACCACTAAAAGTGACCATAAACGGCAAGGATAATAAAAAAGAAAAGGATATTATAAATAATTCAAATGACATTCTGTACATTTGATACCCAAATAAAAAAGCTAAACATAAGTGTTTGTAAAAACCATTGTAATAAATACTTAATTGAAACTAATATTTCATGTTGAGGGAACGGATCCTTGTTTTCTTGGCAAGCATCCCATTGGGTATATAATTCTTTTGCTTGTGTGAGGTTTGAAGTACATTCTCTTTATCTGGTTTGACAACTGATTTGCCATATTTTTTTACAACAGCTTTGGCAACTGGTATCTCTTGAGCTGGTTTGTCACCTGTTTTGGCAGCTTCTTTGACAACAGACTTCAAAATAGTTGTCTCTTCATATGGTTGCACAACGAGTATATTAAGTTTAACTGGAAAAACATTTGGTTCCTATTGCAACAACATTGTAACAAAACGGATTATGTACATAACTTATTAGAGTATTTTATGAAGGATATAGTACAGTAATAATCAAACAAGTTTAGTGAATAAACTAACCTTTGCAGCAGGTTTCACAAGGGATTTTGGCCATGGGACAAAAGATTTATATGCGTCCTCAACTGTTTTCATGTTAGCAGTTTCATAAGGTAAATATGAATCCTTTTTTACAATTTCTAAAATCGACACTTTGTAACAGTCATGTTGCAAAGGCACTCCATGAATTGTTTATGGTTGTTTTGATAAGTGAATTTCACCACGAGCAACAATGTTCCTCTTATCAGGATACGATAGAGAACACTTGATTGGCTGCAATAATTTTTGACATCAGTACTAGTAAATAAAAGACAGAATTATAGAAAAATTGTGTAAAATTTATTACCTCATCAATTGGATTATTTGGTGAAATTGCTGGTAATTCAGGATTTGTTGTTGAAGTTTTTGGGGCAGTAACTCTTTTGGTGTTTTTAAGAATTTCCTAAAAAACGAAATTATGTTAGATATGGCAAATATAATCAAAATAGTACATGATATATGATACATACTGGTGTTGAAGTTGGTGTTGGTGTATCAGCACTTGAAGACATAGCGTTATTCTCAATTGGTTGTTTACTTGTCTTTGTAATTGGCTGAAAAAACATAAGTTCCAAATTATTTAATAAATAATGTTACAGACAAAGTGTATAATGAGATTAAATTGATGATTAATGACATACGGGTGTTAATGGTTCATGTGTTGGTTGTTGAGATATGTTGATGTCAGCAGTTACTTGAGATTCAGCCACATTGTCAATTGAAATATCCTAGGCAATATTATGAAAAAGTGATAATTACTATGACAAAAGGAGATTAAAAAACATTGAAAAATGATGTAGTTATGGGAGTTGACTTAGCAGATCTGGAAGCTTGACTCCTGTGGCAGCAAGATGAGCTAAAACAAACTGCATTTGTTTTGCTTGTTCATTAACCTTTGTATACAAAGCCTTGACTTCAGCATCTTTCTTGTCAATTGCAATTTTCCCAGCATGCACTGCATTTTTTAGGCTCTTAATTTCCTCCTTAGCAGATCCTTTGTTGCGAGGAACATGATAATATGTAGTGGCAGTCACTCCCGTTCCCACACGCTTTAAAAAGCGAGCCTTTTCCTAGCCAAAAACTAAGGTCATCTCATCCGTACCCGGTTCAAGGATTACATATCCATCTTTTATCTGCTTTTCATGTTCCATCTGAAGACAAAGTTTGTATATATAAAGTAATTATAATATAGATGACAGAAATCAAAATACTATAAGTATCATAAAAAAATAGTAAACTTACTAGTTGATCCGCCTTTTCCTTAACGTTATCATCCGGAATTTCGCCTTTTTTATCTTCATGACCTTTACACCACATTAATGATCTTGAGGGCTCTTCATCTTTTGCAATGACATTGTTTGCAACCTTGGTGAAGAAATAAATTTTATGTTATAAAAAATATTTACCAATACTTGTGTACCCTACTGTAACACCCGGCTTTATTTACAAAACACCCCTGAAAATTTTTTTCATTTAAAACATAGGTTTCAGTAATTAAAACCATAACAAAGTGGTATATTTTTAATAAAACGGGTACAAGTGTATCAAGGAGTATTCAGATATAATAACCTCCTTATAAGCCGGGCTGCTACTGATAGCATCTACAAGTCCACTTCTTGAGTCACGGACTTTATCCTTACCCTTATCAGGGTTATGCTAACCTGCAGGGACATTTAACAAACGGTATGAGCTACAAAGCTCAGTGAGTAATCGTATCTGCAAATAACATGTATAAGAATACATTCATATATAATTTCCTATATATGATAAATCTATTAACTGTATATCTCTGTCTGGATATTGGTTCCAAACTCCTAGCCATTCTGGCTAACCGTATATGTCTTAGGATTTGCACATCCTATCGCATAGTCTCACAAGTTGTTATTTGCATACATTTCTGTCCCATATTTCTTAGTCATAATTGACCACATCGTATTTCATGGCTATTTAAGCCGCACCCTGTGTCATAGCTATATAAGCTGCACCAAAACATTTTCAATATATAAATCATAGCCCTCAGGCCGTACCAATTGGTTTCAATAACCAGATATCATAGCCATAAGGCCGTACCATGTTCTTGTAACAATATCATAGCCGTATAGGCCGCACCAGTTGGATATAGCATCCAATATCATAGCCACAAGTGGCCGCACCATCTATTATCAGCTTATTTCACAATCAATCATGGCTTAAGGGTTTACCCGCTATTGCCTAGACTCACGGTTCCGTTCTTGTCATCGCAATGACTCACGGCTTATCCGGTATTGCCTAATTAAAGTGGACTCACAGCTCCGTTCTTGTCATCGCAATGACTCACGGCTTATCTGGTATTGTCGCATTACTGACTCACAGCTCCGTTCTTGTCTTTTTCAGACTCACGGCTTATCTGGTATTGTCATATATCAAATCATATAATCTGTCATTTTCGTCCCCAAAACAGTTTCAAATCTGTAACAATTCAATCATCATATATGATATATGATATCAGTGAGATTACTCACCTGGATACTAGCTGCATTTAAATCCCGGTTGTTTCTTGCCTTTGCGTGCACCACAACCATTTTGTCCCATACCTATATATTCATTTATATACCAAATGATAATAGGTTAATAATCATTTCAGTTGACTCTAATACATAAGAGTCTAATATTATGCAACTATAAACCATCCCTAGATGATAAACTTTCCATTTACCATCTTTTCATGAGTTTTACTATTCACCGAGGCATTCGTATTGCTCTACAGTGCCCCCGAGGAGTCGAAAACTCAATTTAATATTTCCCCATACTTTTCAAACCATTTGGGACTTATGGTTCAAGTTTGAGGTAAATCGGACAAGCCAAACAAAAGTTAGCATTTTGAACTCCCTGTCTAGTGGGCGCACTGCGCCAGGTATCAGGCGCACTGCGCCTAGGCGCACCCCGCCCTGATCCTGGGCGCACTGCGCCCTGCGCCTGGGCAGTCTCCTGATCAGTCGCGATTTGTGCACTGTAGCATGCAGTTTTGGCCTATTAAGTCCTTAATCCAGTTCTTAATCGTATGGGGTTTGTTTACTGACTAAAACCCTTTAATAATACAAGGTTTTAATCCAAAGAAACCACCTCAATCAATCAAATGCAGAAATTAGGGTTCTTGAGCCAAAACCCCAATTCATCAACAATAGCAACCTACTTCCTGTAACGCCCCAGATTTTCAAGTCAAATTTTTCTTTTTGAAAACCAAATATTGATTTATAAATGGATATTTTACAAATAGAGAAATCAGCCATAGTATTGATTTTAGCAAAATACATATAGAAACTCATGTCCTTTATTCTTCACATAAATTATTTATAAAGTAGCGGAAGTCTTGCAAATAGTGGAATGCGGTGCGTCAGGTTGGAGCCTTCCCTCTGTCTCTGCCATTATCTGAAAATGTTAAATATCAACGGGGTAAGCACAAAGCTTAGTGAGTTCCTCCAAATACCATACGATCCATCACATAACATACAACACATAATAACCATTCATATGTCTGTGAGACTCGCGGGCTATCCCTGTTCCGCCTGAAGACTCACGGGCAGTTCCCGTTCTGTCTTATCGCTCGTAGGCTTTTCCCGTTCCGTCTAATGACTCGCAGGCTATTCCCGTTCCGCCTATTGGCTCGCGGGCTATCCCGTTCTGTCCACAAACTATCATTATCATAGAAATAATTCATACAATTATCATAACATGTAAGATCACCTTAGTCTAACATATCTTCCTTCCTACGCATGCAATATCACCTATAGTATAGTGAGAAGACTCACCTGATTATAGTTGACTATATCGTTTATCTTTCTCGGCTTTGTATTTCCTTCAACTTTAACTGTTAACATAATAAGAAATTTATCATTTCTTAATCCTTAACTATATTATAGTCGTATCATTAAACCCTTCAGTAATTCCAATATGATACTCCATGATTTATCAAGTAAAGAACAGCCAGGTAGAAGATTAGATGGGGTGGCAGGATCCTTTCAGCATTTTAGCCTTTCGGAAAATCCAACAACCAGATCCCAAGTAATCGGCCTAGTCACCGTCCTCGTAAGTAAATCAATCGGTATTATTTTCGGAATTACGAATTGTTATAATAACGACATTTTAAGGTTTTTGTTTACTATTGTTAGAAATGAGTATAACATATGTTATACTTATTAAATATTCTACTTCTTAACACAAAAACTATTTTACAATACCTAATTAAGCTATAGAAAAGTTTGTAGTTACCTTATGACCAGTCGTCGGAACCTATAACTTCTTCGCTAGGCTTTTGAGCTTCCTTCCACTCACTTCTTACACTCTAGTGCTTAGAAACCTCTATATATTGGATTGAGATTTGTTGGTGTGGTTTATGAGATGTTTTGGGGGGTATTTATACTTGAATTCTTGAATAAAAAATGGCATGACACTTTTGACAAAAGATTTTAATAATATAATTTTGTTGAAATTAAAGGCCTTCTAGAATCAGTCTGTTCAAGGCTGGTTTAGCCGATCTTAAACCCATTAAATTCACGTTTTTATTTGATATTCAGAAAATTCATCTCAATACCTTTCCAGGGATGTATGGTATGTATTTATACGATTTTTCTATGATTTATTATGATTTTTTGAAAACAGACTATCTAATCTGTCAATTTCGAACTACTTAGTGAAGATTGCATTTTTAACCATATATAACTCCACTTTCAAGCTTACAACTATTTTTAAGAATTGTACTAGACTCAATTTGTAAACTCTAGTTTGAGGTCCAAACAATGTTCCTATAATTAATTATGATTTTTCTAAAAAATCACAAAATGCTGATTTTCATATGAAATTGTAACTAAAGTTTTTCTTAGTTTTTTTTTAACTACCAAAAATCATAGAATTCACAACAATTATAACTAAATGCAATAAATGGAATACAGGTCTTACAAGTCTCCCCCACTTCTTTGAATTTCGTCCTCGAAATTTGTATTCTCAAATAACTCGGGGTAATGTTCTCGCATCTCCCTCTCGGGCTCCCATGTGCATTCAGAGCCTTTTCGATGTTTCCATTGTACCTTCACCAATACTACCACTTTATTACGCAAGGATTTTGTCTTTCTTTCTAAGATAGCTATAGGACGCTCCATATAGTTCGGGCGTTCATCTAATTGAATATCCTCCAAAGGTACTATTGTAGATTCCTCCGTAATACACTTCCTAAGCTGCGAAACCTGAAATGTGTCGTGAATCTGACTAAGCTGCTCGGGCAGCTCCAACCGGTAAGCTACCTTACCTACACGGGCAGTGATTCGGTAAGGTCCAATGTACCTAGGGCCAAGCTTTCCTCGCTTCCTAAAACGGATGACTCCCTTCCAAGGTGAAACCTTAAGAAGAACATAATCTCCCACTTAAAACTCGAGATCGGACCGCCGCCGATCTGCATAACTTTTCTGTCGACTCTGGGCCGTTAACAACCTCTCCCGAACATTCTGAATTAACTCAGTTGTCTTGATTACTACCTCAGTACTACCGAATACCCGCTGGCCAACCTCGCCCCAGCAAATAGGAGTTCGACATTTCCTTCCATACAACATCTCAAAGGGAGCCCTGCCAATGCTCGCGTGATAACTGTTATTGTAAGAAAACTCAGCTAAGGGAGATGGGAATCCCAACTCCCGCCAAAATCAATAATACATGCCCTAAGCATATCCTCCAGCGTTTGAATCGTCCTTTCACTTTGCCCATCCGTCTGAGGATGATATGATGTGCTGAAATGAAGGCGAGTGCCTAATTCCTCATGAAACTTCTTCCAAAACCTAGACGTAAATCGGACATCCCGGTCGGATATCACCGAAACCAGTATACCATGCCGAGAGATAATCTCATCTACGTAGACCTTAGCCAATTCCTTTGCAGAGTAAGTCTCTTGGATGGGGAGAAAATGAGCACTTTTAGTCAACCTATCCACGATAAACCAAATAGTGTCCATATGACGAGGGGTTCTTGGCAACTTTGTGATGAAATCCATTGTGATATGCTCCCATTTCCATTCTGGGATCTCAAGAGGCTGCAACTTACCATGAGGCCGTTGGTGCTCGGCCTTGACCTTACGACAGGTCATGCATCTTTCGACAAACCAGGCTACTTCCCTCTTCATGCCTGGCCACCAATAATATTCGCGCAGATCCCTATACATTTTAGTTGCTCCAGGGTGGATAGAGAACCTGGATTTATGTGCCTCCTCCAATAGGGTTTGACGAACCCCGCCCAGCTTCGGTACCCAAATTCTCTCATGGCTAGTTAACAAATCCCTACTATCTTTGACCATACCTGCCAACTGACCCACAATTCTCTCACCTTTCTGATTCTCGCTCTTGCTTGCTTCCATCTGAGCTTTCCTAATCAGCTCAAGCAGCGGTGTCACAATTGTCGTCCTTAGACAAACGCCCCGAAGGGGTGCACCCAAAGCCTTATGACTTAACGCATCCGTACCACATTGGCCTTCCCAGGGTGGTAGTGTATCTCACAATCATAGTCTTTCAATACATCTAACCATCTTCTCTGTCTCATATTGAGGTTTGCCTGATCCATCAAGTACTTCAAACTCTTGTGGTCCGTGAAGATGGTGCACTTCACTCCATACAAATAGTGTCTCCAAATCTTGAGAGCGAAGACCACCGCTCCCAATTCCAAATCATGAGTGGGGTAGTTAGCTTCATGGGGCTTCAACTGTCGCGAGGCGTAAGCAATCACCTTGCCTCGTTGCATCAAGACTGCCCCCAATCCCGTGGTAGATGCATCGCAATAAACTACCATGTCCTCCATGCCTTCAGGCAACGTCAAAACCGGAGCTTCACACAATTTCCACCGCAAAGTCTCAAAAGCCAACTGCTGCTCCTCACCCCACCGAAAAGCAGCGTTTTTCTTAGTTAGCCGAGTCAAAGGTACCGCAATCTTTGAGAAGTCTTGGATGAAACGGCGATAATAACCAGCCAGACCCAAGAAACTTCTAATTTCAGAGGGAGTCTTCGGAACCTCCCACCGCATCACGGCCTCCACTTTAGCCGGGTCTACCATGATTCCTTGCTCGTTGACAACGTGACCCAAAAACTGAACCTCCCGTAGCCAAAAGTCACACTTGGATAATTTTGCATAAAGCTTCTCCTTCCTTAAGGTCTCTAATACTTCCTTTAAGTGTTGTTCATGTTGCTCCCTGCTCCGAGAGTAAACTAAGATATCGTCAGTGAAAACTATAACCGAACGATCCAACATCGGTCGACACACTCGATTCATTAAATCCATAAAAGCTGCAGGGGCATTGGTTAGTCCGAACGGCATCACTACAAACTCGAAGTGGCCGTACCTCGTCCTAAAATCCGTTTTCGGGATGTCTTCCTCCCGTACTCGCATTTGATGGTATCCTAACCGCAAATCAATTTTTGAAAACCACGAAGCCCCCTGCAGTTGATCGAATAAGTCGTCGATGCGAGGTAATGGATATCGATTTTTCACCGTAAGCTTGTTCAGCTCACAATAATCTATGCACATCCTATTGGAACCATCCTTCTTCTTAACAAATAGAATAGGCGCTCCCCACGGTGAGCAACTGGGCCGAATAAATCCCTTGTCCAAAAGTTCCCTAAGTTGAATAGACAATTCAAGCATTTCTGGAGGCGCAAGACAATACGGTGCTTTAGCTATTGGAGCCGCACCGGGAGTTAAGTCGATCTTAAATTCCACCTGTCTCTCTGGCGGTACACCAGGCAGGTCCTCGGGAAAAACATCAGAAAAATCCTGAACCACTGGTATATCACCTGCTTTCTGTTGTGGCTTCTTTTCTCGTGTGTCTACAACATAAGCCACAAATCCCGAACCTCCATGCTGAAAATGTCTACGTGCCCTAGCAGCTGAACAGAAAACTGCACCTCGATTCTTTCTCTCGCCCTGCACAACCAGCTCTCCCCCACTTGGGGTTTTAATCCACACTCGCTTGTTCTTACAATCGATCCATGATTCATGCTGACCCATCCAATCCATACCGATGATGACTCGAGAGTCACTCAACGGTATAGGGATGAGATCGATCGAAAACTTTATTCCTTGAATCACTACTTCGCATTCCCGATAAACACTAGTCACTTGCACGGCTTTATCATCCGCAATTTCTACTTCTAACGGTCGAGGAAGAGTTCCTAAAGCAATACCGAAACTCTTTCCCAACGCGGAAGACACAAAAGAATGACTAGCACCCGAATCAAATAGTGCAAAGGTAGGCATAGAGTTGACTAAGAATGTTCCTAATCAAAGCATAATAGACATATTAATTACACACACCACAAACATGAGGCAAGTAAAGAAAGAGTACCCGTGACGACGTCAGGCGCATCCTGTGCCTCCTCGGCGGTCATGACGAATGCTCGACCCTTGGTCTTAGGGGCTTCCCCTTTCCCCTGCCTACCATCGGTAATCCGGAGTGTAGTGGGTGCCGGATTCTGAACCACTCCCTGAGTCAGACGGGGACATTGGGCCTTGAAATGGCCTACCTGATTGCAGTTAAAGCAGATTTTGGCCTCCTGTCGACAATCCCTAGCATAGTGGCCCTCTTTGCCACACTTATGGCACACTACTGCCCTACACTGCCCCTCATGGTTTTTCCCACACTTGCCACACTGACCGTGGCTTCTCTGACCATGCCTTCCTTGGTCCCCCCCTTTATGCTTCTTTGATGGCGGATGAGATTGTGTTGGTGCCTGACGCTTCTACGTTTGTTGGTTCTCTAGTTCTAATTCTCGAGCTCGAGCGGCTGAAATCATGTCATTAAGAGTTTGGTGCCTGGCAGCAGACACAAACTCCCGTATATCCGTCCGAAGCATTGCCAAATATCGGTTCATCCGCATTTTCTCTGTGGCTGCATACTCTGGGCAAAAGAGTGCCCGCTCGTTAAACTTTTTGGTGATTTCTGCCACTGTCTCTATGGTCTGAGTCAGGTTCAAGTATTCCTGAGCCAAACGTTCCATCTCTATTTGCGGGACGTACTCTTGTCTGAACTTAGTCGTGAATTCGGCCCAAGTGATAGCCTCTATCTGAGCATCAGTGATATCTTTAGCCATCATTTCCCACCAATCCTTTGCATCGTCTCTCAACAGGTTTACATCAAAGATAACCTTTGATTCCTCTGGGCAAAAACAGGTTCTGAATGCACCCTCTACTGCAGAAATCCATCTTATACTAGCGATTGGATCCCTTCCCCCACCAAACACCGGGACTTGACATGCGGCAAAATCCCGATAAGTCGCCATTCTATCCCTTGGTCTACTAATTGTAGCAAGTCGTTCCTCAATCATCGTTATCAGTTCAGTTTTGATTGTACCGAAGAAACGAGGAATTTCGGCTAGCACCTCGCGTGATACCTCTTCAGCAATTAAGTCTCGTAGCTCCTCATCTGATCGAGTGGGTCGGCTTGGTCCCTCACTAGACCCAGAACCATTACCATTGCTTCTTGTAATCACCACCATTCTGATTGTACAAACAAGATGGTGAGCCCATGCTCATTATATGTGGTTACCCTACCAACCCGACTTTATAGGAGTTTTGGCGACTGACTCTGTTACATGTAAGAATCCTGTGCTTTCGGTAGTACGGGCCCTGTACTATCTTCCACACCTATTCTTACTTGTACCAAACATCCTTCCAAAATTACTATATAGTCTCTTATTACTATACGGTTCTTGTTTATACGGTTTGTACATTCAACACTTCTTTTTACACTTCCTAGAGTTTCTTTATCATACTTGTGATAAAAGAGAAAAAAACGTTTACTGATGCCATTAGGTAGTTTTGTTGACGCTTATTTCACACATAATTTTAAGGATAAAATATACAGTTGAATAAGTAATCTTATCCTAATGTCACCACCAGACAAGGAACAACTAATAAAGTCAGATAACTAATTCCAAAGCCATCTGATATTAACTACATGCAATTCAATTGTTCATTTAACTTTCTAACAGTATAAGCACAGTTTTAGTTGCACATAATTGTCATCATATAAGGCAATCAGACATCCTAAATCATGCAATTATAACATGCAATTCCTGAGTGAATCCTTAGTATACTCTTTATCATATCAAGTTTCTAGCATATACATGAATGCAGATATTTTGAGAATCATTTACTCACTTAAGCTCTGGCTGACCGCACGCATCGCATTCCTTTTCTTTTTAAAATTCTACTTTTTTTTGTAAAACTCTCAGTCCTCAGTTTGAGTTCAGATTTACCCGAAAGTTTATCTAAATCCCTCAAACTAAGTCTCTGATACCAACTTGTAACGCCCTAGATTTTCAAGTCAAATTTTTCTTTTTGAAAACTAAATATTGATTTATAAATGGATATTTTACAAATAGAGAAATCAGCCATAGTATTGATTTTAGCAAAATACATATAGAAACTCATGTCCTTTATTCTTCACATAAATTATTTATAAAGTAGCGGAAGTCTTGAAAATAGTGGAATGCGGTGCGTCAGGTTGGAGCCTTCCCTCTGTCTCTGCCATTATCTGAAAATGTTAAATATCAACGGGGTAAGCACAAAGCTTAGTGAGTTCCTCAAAATACCATACGATCCATCACATAACATACAACACATAATAACCATTCATATGTCTGTGAGACTCGCGGGCTATCCCTGTTCCGCCTGAAGACTCACGGGCAGTTCCCGTTCCGTCTTATCGCTCGCAGGCTTTTCCTGTTCCGTCTAATGACTCGCAGGCTATTCCCGTTCCGCCTATTGGCTCACGGGCTATCCCGTTCCGTCCACAAACAATCATTATCATAGCAATAATTCATACAATTATCATAACATGTAAGATCACCTTAGTCTAACATATCTTCCTTCCTACGCATGCAATATCACCTATAGTATAGTGAGAAGACTCACCTGATTATAGTTGACTATATCGTTTATCTTTCTCGGCTTTGTATTTCCTTCAACTTTAACTGTTAACATAATAAGAAATTTATCATTTCTTAATCCTTAACTATATTGTAGTCGTATCATTAAACCCTTCAGTAATTCCAATATGATACTCCATGATTTATCAAGTAAAGAACAGCCAGGTAGAAGATTAGATGGGGTGGCAGGATCCTTTCAGCATTTTAGCCTTTCGGAAAATCCAACAACCAGATCCCAAGTAATCGGCCTAGTCACCGTCCTCGTAAGTAAATCAATCAGTATTATTTTCGGAATTACGAATTGTTATAATAACGACATTTTAAGGTTTTTGTTTACTATTGTTAGAAATGAGTATAACATATGTTATACTTATTAAATATTCTACTTCTTAACACAAAAACTATTTTACAATACCTAATTAAGCTATAGAAAAGTTTGTAGTTACCTTATGACCAGTCGTCGGAACCTATAACTTCTTCGCTAGGCTTTTGAGCTTCCTTCCACTCACTTCTTACACTCTAGTGCTTAGAAACCTCTATATATTGGATTGAGATTTGTTGGTGTGGTTTATGAGATGTTTTGGGGGGTATTTATACTTGAATTCTTGAATAAAAAATGACATGACACTTTTGACAAAAGATTTTAATAATATAATTTTGTTGAAATTAAAGGCCTTCTAGAATTAGTCTGTTCAAGGCTGGTTTAGCCGATCTTAAACCCATTAAATTCACGTTTTTATTTGATATTCAGAAAATTCATCTCAATACCTTTCCAGGGATGTATGGTATGTATTTATACGATTTTTCTATGATTTATTATGATTTTTTGAAAACAGACTATCTAATCTGTCAATTTCGAACTACTTAGTGAAGATTGCATTTTTAACCATATATAACTCCACTTTCAAGATTACAACTATTTTTAAGAATTGTACTAGACTCAATTTGTAAACTCTAGTTTGAGGTCCAAACAATGTTCCTATAATTAATTATGATTTTTCTAAAAACATCACAAAATGCTGATTTTCATATGAAATTGTAACTAAAGTTTTTCTTAGTTTTTTTTTTTTTTAACTACCAAAAATCATAGAATTCACAACAATTATAACTAAATGCAATAAATGGAATACAGGTCTTACACTTCCATTTTTCTTGAATTAAGTCCTTTTAGCATGACTTATTGGAAGTATTAAGCTACTTTCAACCACATACCATAACTGAAATTTGCAGATTTCAGTTTCTATCAAACCCATCAAGAATACCTCAAGAACTTGGCTAGAAAATCAAATTACTAACCTTGTTTAACTTAGGAATCACCAATTCCAAGCTATGATTCCAATTCCTTGCTTCAAGCTTCAAAGATTTCCAGGTTTTTGCTCTCAAAAACCCTTCCCGTTGCTGCACAAATGGCCAGTCAAAGAAGAGAGTCAACCTCTCTATTTATACTTCCAAAATTTACAAATTTGGTCCTTAAGTTCCATTTCTTGAACTTTGGCCATAATAATCAAGTTTTATGACATAAAACTTTCATTTCTTATATTTTTACCACAAGGAGCAATATTTTTACACAATTGGTCCTTCACATGGTCAAATGACCAAATTACCCTTTTGTGGTAAAATGACCAAAAATCAGTTTTTATAACATTTTAAGTCCAAAACTCAAAATATTATTTCAAACCAAATTCTTTTCTGTCCAAAAGACCAAATTACCCTTCTAAGGTAAAATGACCAATTTACCCTTTTTATTATATTTACATAAAAAGAGTGTCTTGGCGTTACACCTACCATAAAATATATGTATAAAAGATGAAGCTTACCAGCTTCTCTCTTAAACTGGTATATCACCCTCTTCCCATCCGATGTGTATATTTGGAATTCTTTCGTGCTTTAGTCGTCCTTTGTGACAAATCCTGCAAGTAACAATTTTTTCCATATGATATAATTAGCATACTTGGTAAGTAAAGGATAATTAGATGTATAATAAAAGGTATAAGAGTTTAACATTAAAGTTTTCAGATTGTGTGTGACTAACGAAGTTGTCCCAAGCATCTTGTTCCTTGATTAGGGTACGATAACATCTAGGGATTTTTGCTAGCTTCCTAGGATTTTGTAAGTTAGGCTTTATGTAGTTTGCATACAGTTTCCTTCTGAAATTTCGTAGAAGCATACCCATCCTATTCATCACAAAGTTTCTTCGAGTCTCCTCAACATAAGAAAAAACGTTACAATGAGGAGTTACATATTGTTAGTGGTGGATATAAATCATTAGGAGGGATAAAAAAGTAGTATATCAAATATAAAGTAAGATAATTTGTTAACTGTAATCTCTTCCCATAGTTTGTTCCTGACTTCTGGGGTTACATCCTTCCACGAATAGACACTTATTCCCACCTTCTGTCGGACAAGATCTCCCAAGTAGCTCACAAAAAATGGCCTATTCCTCTTATATAACCTACCTATTGCATCAAACTTTACATGTTTTCTTTTCCCACCAGATCTGTTGTACTTTATGCGTAGCTTTGGCAATCGTGTCATGCCCCTCTTCCTATCTGGCCTTGGAGGACTTGGAAGTTGGATTTCATTCTCAGAGTTTATGTTGCTATTGTAGTCAGCACTGCTATATGATCCAACATCATGGTCTGCATCCATGTCTTCTCCAACTTCAGGGAGAGTGTTGTTGTCTTCTCCACCATTAGAGTCCGTAGTGTATTCTTCTCCACCTTCTTGTTCAGAATGATAGATGAATTCCTCATCATCATGATGAAGTTCATCATCAAAATGATGTGTGTCTTCAGGCACTAAGATGTTAACATCCATTTCGCTTCACTTAACATGCAATTAAAATCATGAAATTCATTAGTAAATGACCAGTATTAAGGTAATTGTAAATACACATAGAAAATAGCCATTAGCATTTCTTCAAACAGTTGGAGATCAACATGATCAACGTATGGTAAAGTTTAATACAAGTATCGTACATGATAATTTGCCATTCACGTAATGTGTAGAAAAAGTTGTGTTTTTTTCAGTAGCATTTCAACAAACAGTTAGTGTGCAACAAGCCCACTTATTGTTAATGTAAAAACATGCAATTTGTGAGGATCTCTAGTCATAGCAATAAGAAAGATTCACATTATAAACAAAAGAAATAATTAATATAAGAAAACATTACACTTACAGCAGATTGAGAGCAGGAATTACCCGATAAAATAAGTATGAAGCCAAATTCGCCAGAAAGAATATAAATTCGATACAATGGTGGAATGAATTGCAGTTTGTTACCGAATATCTCAGAAAGAAAAGGATTCATGGCATAAATTTTTTGAGTTTTGGCAGTCACAATGATAAACACTTCCCGCGTTGATTTGGAGCGCAAAACCCTTCCAAAGATGAGACTAGAGTCCATGGTAGCCCCGAAAATCAAGGTCATTATTCGAATTTCTTTGGGAGGTTGATCTGTACGATCCATTCATGATCTACACCTTCCATATACGTATTAGGTATTTAGGTTTAGGCGTAGAAGTTCGAAAGGGCCAAGTATATTGAATTGTGAGAGAAGGTGATCAGACCTAAATATGAATTAGATAAAAATATATAATTAAAAGTGTCATAATATGAGTATATATACAAGTTAATTAATATAATTCATATTAAGTATATATGAAGAAAATATGTATCATATATTATTAAAAAAATAATTGACATCTGCTAGATCTGATTTATGTTGCATGGTTGTCTACCAAATATTGTATTTTAATTGAAATCCATTTATTTGTATAGGGTAAATGGTTAGGGTATGGTAGGGTTGTGATAGGTTATGGTCAACCATGAAGGGTTGTGATGGGTTATGGTCAACCATGAAGGGTTGTGATGGGTTATGGTCAAGTAGTAAGGGTTGTGATGGGTCATGGTCAACCATGAAGGGTTCTGATGGGTTATGGTCAACCAGTTAGGGTTATGATGTGTTATGGTCAACCAGTTAGGGTTGTTATGGGTTATGGTCAACCATGAAGGGTTGTGATGGGTTATGGTCAACCAGTAAGGGTTGTGATGGGTTATGGTCAACCATGAAGGGTTGTGATGGGTTATAGTCAACTAGGTAGGGTTGTGATGGTTTATGGTCAACCAGTTAGGGTTGTGATGGGTTATGGTCAACCATGAAGGGTTGTGATGGGTTATGGTCAACCATAAAGGGTTATGATGGGTTATGGTCAACCATGAAGGGTTGTGATGGGTTATGGTCAACCAGTTAGGGGTGCGATGGGTTATGGTCAACGATGAAGGGTTGTGATGCGTTATGGTCAACCATGAAGCGTTGTGATGGGTTATGGTCAACCATGAAGGGTTGTGATGGGTTATGGTCAACCAGTTAGGGTTGTAACGGATTATGGTCAACCAGTTAGGGTTATGATGGGTTATGGTCAACCAGTTATGGTTGTGATGGGTTATGGTCAACTAGTTAGGGTTGTGATGGGTTATGGTCAACCATGAAGGGTTGTGATGGGTTATGGCAACCAGGTAGGGTTGTGATGGGTTATGGTCAACCAGGTAGGGTTGTGATGGGTTATGGTCAACCATGAAGGGTTCTGATGGGTTATGGTCAACCAGTAAGGGTTGTGATGGGTTATGGTCAAGCATGAATGGTTGTGATAGGTTATGGTCAACCAGGTAGGGTTGTGATGGGTTATGGTCAACCAGTTAGGGTTGTGATGGGTTATGGTCAACCATTAAGGGTTGTGATGGGTTATGGTCAACCATGAAGAGTTGTGATGGGTTATGGTCAACCATGAAGGGTTGTGATGGGTTATGGTGAACCATGAAGTGTTGTGATGGGTTATGGTCAACCAGTTAGGGTTGTGATGGGTTATGGTCAACCATGAAGGGTTGTGATGGGATATGGTCAACCATGAAGGGTTGTGATGGGTTATGGTTAACCATGAAGGGTTGTGATGGGTTATGGTCAACCACGTAGGGTTGTGATGGGTTATGGTCAACCAGTTAGGGTTGTGATGGGTTATGGTCAACCATGAAGGGTTGTGATGGGTTATGGTCAACCAGGTAGGGTTGTGATGGGTTATGGTCAACCAGGTAGGGTTGTGACAGGTTATGGTCAACCATGAAGGGTTGTTATTGTCAACCATGAAGGGTTGTGATGGGTTATCGTCAACCTCAATGGCACCCGTCTAGGTTCACAAGCAAACGCACAGAGCATAATACTTGGTCCCCGTATGGGTTAGAACTAAGACTAGTGGCCATTACACTAGCCTCATGAGGGGTAGCTACTCCCTCATGCAATTTCCCTAATGTCGGGAACTACTCCTCACCCTCTTTATTTTAGAGAAAGGTCAAACTCTTATTAACACCTCACCCTCTTTGATTGAGAAGGGTCAAACTCGTCCTCAAGGCATCTCACGGTCAACCCCCATCCTACATGTAATGCAATGCACAGATAGGATGTCCAATTATCTTTCAAAACCTCTTTGTAATATTTTATAATAATCATCTTTGAAAAAGACTCATTTTAATGCCATGCACACATAAGGTTTATGCAACAATTAACACATAGAAAACATACATGAAAATTGTAATAAAACACAAGGTTCAAAAGAGGATGTGTACTCCCGGTAACTCACCTCTCTTAAGTCTCAAAGTAGGATGTTACTCTTTGCTTCACTTCGATTACTCCTCTCCTACAAGAAATAATATTCAACATTACTAATAGCTCTAGGCTAGTTAAACTTCCTTAATTAAGAGTAAAATCTTAGTCAAACATTGCCTAGAAATGAGTTTAAGCCTTAGAACCCAAAGCCCAAACCGTAGAGTTCAAACTCAAAAAGCATCCAAAACTGGTCAGAGACTGACACGGGTCGTGTAGCTCACTGATCCAAACAGCACGGGTCGTGCTCCTTCAGCACGGGTCATGTTTCGCTCAGTTCCAGCTCCGATTTTGGTCATTTACACTTAATTTTGGTCCAATTCAAAGTCTTACACTACCCCAAACTTCTAGATATCAAAAGAACATTATTTCTACCTAAATTACCTATCATTTGATCCAAACAAATCATCTCATAACATCTTTATTGAATCAAATCCATGTTCTAATCCAATTTACTTCACAAGCTTAGATCAAGGAATGTCCAATTCCATTCAACCAACTGATCAATGATTCAAGGGGTTCCTTCTTCCATTAATTTGAAATCACTAGGAACTTACTTAAACTCTTCATAGAACACATTTAAGATACAAGTTGATCCAATCATCAATGTTTCACCCATTGATGGGTTTTCCCCAAATATTAGGGTTCATGTGCATCAACAAGCATCCTAAATGATTCTCCAAGCATAAGACAATCAAATTGGAAAGAGATAATCACTAGGACACATAATATACATCTTTGGGATCATAGAGCTCATCTCCCCCAACCATGAAATTCGAATTTAAACTTGATCTACCCAAAATAGTGGGTTTTCAACATGAATATTAGATTTCTTACCTTGAATCCTCCAATTGTTGGTATAGATCACTTAGATCTTGCTGGAAGAGAGTTTCCCTCTCTAGATCTCCCTTGAAAGCGTCTCCTTCTCCCTTCCTCTCTTCCAAATCGTTTCTCACAAGTGAAATGGGGTTTTCCCCAACTTAAACTTCCATATTTTCACTTATTGCTACTTAGTCCCTTCAGCACTAAAGTTATATCTTATTTGCACTAGAAGTCCTTCCCCATCACTTCTAAAGTACCAATTACCAATTAAGTCCTTCTTCTAGAATCCCATGTGGTAATTTCCATATTTACCCTTAATTAGATACTCTAAACTAAATACTTCTTCAAGATGAATTAAGTAATTTAGTTTGTTATGTTTTAAATATTATGATTATTAGATTTATTATTATTATTATTATTCATTAAATTATTTACCCTAGATTAGGATGTTACAATTACCTCCCCCTTAAGAAGATTCCGTCCTCGGAATCTCGGCTTCTCCAAAAAGATGTGGATATCTCTTTCACATTTCTTCTTCCGTTTCCCACGTGAGATTTGCTCCCGACGAATGCTTCCACTTGACAAGAACCAAATCAATCATCTTATTCCTTAGCTTTTTAACATTTCTATCCAAAATCTCCTCCAGTTCTTCTATAAGTCTCTTGTTTTCATCCACCCGAATTTCTTCTAAAGGTATAAAGTCAACCTTATCGCCAAGCCACTTCCTCAAGTAACATACATGAAATACATTATAAATTCCATTCAACTCCGGTGGCAACTCAAGTCGATAAGCTTGTTTCCCAATCTTCTCCAACACATTCAATGGTCCAATATACATTGGATTAAGCTTTCCTCTTTTCCCAAAACGTATTATTCCTCTCCAAGGTGACACTTTAAGTAACACTTGATCTCCCACTTGAAATACCATGGGTCGATTCCTCAAATTGGCATAACTCTTTTGTCTACTTTGGGCCGCCTTCATCCGTTCCCTAATTACCTCCACTTTTTCCACGGTTTCTTGAATCAAACTAGGCCCCACCAAAACCTTTTCTCCCGCTTGTAACCAACATGAAGGGGATCTACACTTTCTTCCATATAAAGCTTCATACGGGGCCATCTTTATGGATGAATGATAACGATTGTTGTAAGAAAACTCAATCAAAGGAAGATGCTTGTCCCAACTTCCTCCAAAATCCAACACACATGCACACAACATGTATTCAAGAGTTTGAATCATCCTTTCACTTTGCCCATCGGTTTGAGGATGATATGTCGTACTCAAACATAACTTGGTTCCCAATACTTCTTGTATGCTTCTCCAAAAATGTGATGTAAACCGACTATCCCGATCCGACACAATTGATAATGGCACCCCATGCCTCCGAATGACCTCATCCACATACAGTTCCGCAAACTTATCAACAAGCCATGTTTCTCTCTCTGCAAGAAATAATGCACTTTTAGTCAAACGGTCCACAATGACCCAAATCATGTTATGACCATTTCTTGTCCGAGGTAACTTAGTAACAAAATCCATGGTGAGTTTTTCCCACTTCCACTCCGGAACTTCTAACGGTTCGAGGTCTCCATACGGTCTTTGATGCTTAGTTTTCACTAAGGAACACGTTAAACACTTGTTGATATACTTTGCAATATCTACTTTCATGGTCGGCCACCAATACAAAGGCTTCAAATCCATATACATTTTTGTACACCCAGGATGAATGGAATATTTGGTCTTATGAGCCTCATCAAGAATTAATTCTCTTTTTCCACTATACAACGGTACCCAAACACGACTTTGAAATGTTTTCAACCCGTGAGAATTTTCCTCAAAGATCACTGACTTGCCAAGTCTTTCTTCTTTAATGTTACCCTCCTCTTGAGCTTTTTCTTGAACACTCTTCAACATGTCAACTAGTGTGGATACCACTTTAATTCTTAATGCTTTAACCCTTCTTTTCTTATTAATTTCTTTTCTACTCAAAGCATCCGCCACGATGTTCGCTTTACCCGGATGATAAAGGATTTCACAATCATAATCGTTGAACACTTCAATCCACCGCCTTTGCCTCGCGTTTAAGTCCTTTTGACTAAATAATATTGCAAACTTTGATGATCTGTGAAGAGTTTGCATTGAGTGCCATAAAGATAATGCCTCCAAATCTTCAATGCATAAATCACGGCCGCCAACTCCTTATCATGAGTGGGATAATTCAACTCGTGCTCCCTTAGCTGACGTGACGCATAAGCAATAACCTTTCCTCTTTGAGTGAGAACACATCCAATTCCCAAACCCGACGCGTCACTATAAACCGCAAAATCTTCAGTGCCCTCTGGAAGGGACAAAATGGGAGCTTCACACAACTTCTTCTTTAACAATTCAAATGCCTCTTCTTGGTGTCGATCCACACGAACTTCTCATTCTTTTTGGTCAACGAAGTCAACGGACATGCAATCTTGGAAAATCCTTCTATAAAACGTCGATAATATCCCGCCAAACCAAGAAAACTTCTAATTTCTGTTGGATTCTTCGGTTTCTCCCAATTCATTACCGCTTCAATCTTTGCCGGGTCCACTTTAATCCCATCTTTATTCACGACATGCCCAAGGAATTGAACTTCCCCAATCCAAAACTCACACTCAGAAAATTTTGCATACAACTTCTCCCTTTTTAGAGTTTCGAGCACCATCTTTAAATGCTCCTTATGCTCCGCCTCCGACTTTGTGTAAATCAGGATATCATCAATAAACACGATCACGAACTTATCAAGAAACGGTTTGCACACCAGATTCATAAGGTCCATGAAAGCCGCGGGTGCATTAGTTAACCCGAAAGGCATTACAAGAAACTCAAAATGCCCATACCTTGTTCGGAAAGCCGTCTTCTCTACATCTTCATCTTTTACTTTCAATTGATGATAACCCAACCGAAGATCGATTTTTGAAAAATAGCCCGCACCTTGCAATTGGTCAAATAAATCGTCAATACGGGGTAATAGATACCGGTTCTTGATATTCACCTTGTTGAGATCCCGGTAGTCAATACACATTCTCATGGAGCCATCCTTCTTCTTCACAAATAAGATCGGAGCTCCCCAAGGGGAAGAGCTAGGCCTAATGAAACCCTTATCAAGAAGCTCTTGTAATTAAGTCATCAACTCCTTCAATTCTGCGGGTGCTAAACTATACGGAGCTTTGGCCAATGGTGCGGTTCCCGATACCAAATCGATGCGAAATTCCACTTGACGATCCGGTGGCAAACCGGGTAGGTCATCGGGAAAATCCCGTACTACTTTAATATCCCCTACAGTCTTCATTTCCTTTACGGTGTCTACCACATACGCCAAGTAAGATTGACAACCCTTTCTCAAACATCTTCTTGCCTTCATCACATTGATTACACTAGTGGGTACTCTTTTTTTGTCTCCATAAACAAGGATCGGTTCACCAGGTAGGGTTGTGATGGGTTACGGTCAACCAGGTAGGGTTGTGATGGGTTATGGTCAACCATGAAGGGTTCTGATGGGTTATGGTCAACCAGTAAGGGTTGTGATGGGTTATGGTCAACCATGAAGGGTTGTGATAGGTTATGGTCAACTAGGTAGGGTTGTGATGGGTTATGGTCAACCAGGTAGGGTTGTGATGGGTTATGGTCAACCATGAAGGGTTATGATGGGTTATGGTCAACCAGTAAGGGTTGTGATGGGTTATGGTCAACCATGAAGGGTTGTGATGGGTTATGGTCAACCAGGTAGGGTTGTGATGGGTTATGGTTAACCAGTTAGGGTTATGATGGGTTATTGTCAACCGTGAAGGGTTGTGATTGGTTATGGTCAACCATGAAGGGTTGTGATTGGTTATGGTTAACCATGAAGGGTTGTGATGGGTTATGGTCAACCATGAAGGGTTGTGATGGGTTATGGTCAACCAGGTAGGGTTGTGATGGGTTATGGTCAACCAGTTAGGGTTGTGATTAGAGATGGCAACGGGGACGGTTATACCGGGGATTGCATTCCTCATCCCCATAACCGTATCCCCGTCCCTGTCCCCATAACCGCCCCCATAACCATCGGGTATTAAAAATCCGTTAGGCCTTTAATGGTTATGGTCAACCATGAAGGGTTGTGATGGGTTATGGTCAACCATGAAGGGTTGTGATGGGTTATGGTCAACCATGAAGGGTTGTGATGGGTTATCGTCAACCATGAAGGGTTGTGATGGGATATGGTCAACCATGAAGGGTTGTGATGGGTTATGGTCAACCATGTAGGGTTGTGATGGGTTACGGTCAACCAGTTAGGGTTGTGATGGGTTATGGTCAACCAAGTAGGGTTGTGATGGGTTATGGTCAACCAGTTAGGGTTGTGATGGGTTATGGTCAACCAGTTAGGGTTGTGATGGGTTATGGTAAACCATGGAGGGTTGTGATAGGTTATGGTCAACCATGAAGGGTTGTGATAGGTTATGGTCAACCAGGTAGGGTTATGATGGGTTATGGTCAACCAAGTAGGGTTATGATGGGTTATGGTCAACTATGAAGGCTTCTGATGGGTTATGGTCAACCAGTAAGGGTTGTGATAGGTTATGGTCAACCTTGAAGGGTTGTGATAGGTTATGGTCAACCAGGTAGGGTTGTGATGGGTTATGGTCAACCAGTTAGGGTTGTGATGGGTTATGGTCAACCATGAAGGGTTGTGATGGGTTATGGTCAACCATGAAGGGTTGTGATGGGATATGGTCAACCATGAAGGGTTGTGATGGGTTATGGTTAACCATGAAGGGTTGTGATGGGTTATGGTCAACCAGGTAGGGTTGTGATGGGTTATGGTCAACTAGTTAGGGTTGTGATGGGTTATGGTCAACCATGAAGGGTTGTGATGGGTTATGGTCAACCAGATAGGGTTGTGATGGGTTATGGTCAACCAGGTGGGGATGTGATGGGTTATGGTCAACCATGAAGGGTTTTGATGGGTTATGGTCAACCAGTAAGGGTTTCGATGGGTTATAGTCAACCATGAAGGGTTGAGATAGGTTATTGTCAACCAGGTAGGGTTGTGATGGGTTATGGTCAACCAGTTAGGGTTGTGATGGGTTATGGTCAACCATGAAGGTTGTGATGGGCAATGGTCAACCATGAAGGGTTATGATGGGTTATGGTCAACCAGTTAGGGTTGTGATGGGTTATGGTCAACCATGAAGGGTAGTGATGGGATATGGTCAACCATGAAGCGTTGTGTTGGGTTATGGTTAACCATGAAGGGTTGTGATGGCTTATGGTCAACCAAGGAGGGTTGTGATGGGTTATGGTCAACTAGTTAGGGTTGTGATAGGTTATGGTCAACCATGAAGGGTTATGATGGGTTATGGTCAACCAGGTAGGGTTGTGAAGGGTTATGGCCAACCAGGTAGGGTTGTAATGCGTTATGGTCAACCATGAAGGGTTGTGATGGGTTATGGTCAACCAGTTAGGGTTGTGATGGGTTATGGTCAACCAGTTAGGGTTGTGATGGGTTATGGTAAACCATAGAGGGTTGTGATCGGTTATGGTCAACCAGGTAGGGTTGTGATGGGTTATGGTCAACCAGGTAGGGTTGTAATGGGTTATGGTCAACCATGAAGGCTTCTGATGGGTTATGGTCAACCAGTAAGGGTTGTGATAGGGTATGGTTAACCATGAAGGGTTGCGATAGGTTATGGTCATCCAGGTAGGGTCGTGATGGGTTATGGTCAACCAGTTAGGGTTGTGATAGGTTATGGTCAACCATGAAGGGTTGTGATGGGTTATGGTCAACCATGAAGGTTGTGATGGGATATGGTCAACCATAAAGGGTTATGATGGGTTATGGTTAACCATGAAGGGTTGTGATGGGTTATGGTCAACCAGGTAGGGTTGTGATGGGTTATGGTCAACTAGTTAGGGTTGTGATGGGTTATGGTCAACCATGAAGGGTTATGATGGGTTATGGTCAACCAGGTAGGGTTGTGATGGGTTATGGTCAACCAAGTGGGGATGTGATGGGTTATGGTTAACCATGAAGGGTTTTGATGGGTTATGGTCAACCAGTAAGGGTTGTGATGGGTTATAGTCAACCATGAAGGGTTGTGATAGGTTATTGTCAACCAGGAAGGGTTGTGATGGGTTATGGTCAACCAGTTAGGGTTGTGATGGGTTATGGTCAACCATGAAGGGTTGTGATGGGTTATGGTCAACCATGAAGGTTGTGATGGGTTATGGTCAACCATGAAGGGTTATGATGGGTTATGGTCAACCAGTTAGGGTTGTGATGGGTTATGGTCAACCATGAAGGGTTGTGATGGGATATGGTCAACCATGAAGCGTTGTGATGGGTTATGGTTAACCATGAAGGGTTGTGATGGGTTATGGTCAACCAGGGAGGGTTGTGATGGGTTATGGTCAACTGGTTAGGGTTGTGATGGGTTATGGTCAACCATGAAGGGTTATGATGGGTTATGGTCAACCAGGTAGGGTTGTGATGGGTTATGGCCAACCACGTAGCGTTGTGATGCGTTATGGTCAACCATGAAGGGTTGTGATGGGTTATGGTCAACCAGGTAGGGTTGTGATGGGTTATGGTCAACCAGTTAGGGTTGTGATGGTTTATTGTCAACCATGAAGGGTTGTTATTGTCAACCATGAAGGGTTGTGATGGGTTATCGTCAACCATGAAGGGTTGTGATGGGTTACGGTCAAGCAGTAAGGGTTATGACGGGTTATGGTCAACCATGAAGGGTTATGATGGGTTATGGTCAACCATGAAGGTTTGTGATGGGATATGGTCAACCATGAAGCGTTGTGATGGGTTATGGTCAACCATGTAGGGTTGTGATGGGTTACGGTCAACCATGTAGGGTTGTGATGGGTTACGGTCAACCAGGTAGGGTTGTGATGGGTTATGGTCAACCAAGTAGGGTTGTGATGGGTTATAGTCAACCAGTTAGGGTTGTGATGGGTTATGGTAAACCATGGAGGGTTGTGATCGATTATGGTCAACCAGGTAGGGTTGTAATGCGTTATGGTCAACCATGTAGGGTTGTGATGGGTTATGGTCAACCAAGTAGGGTTGTGATGGGTTATGGTCAACTATGAAGGCTTCTGATGGGTTATGGTCAACCAATAAGGGTTGTGATAGGTTATGGTCAACCTTGAAGGGTTGTGATAGGTTATGGTCAACCAGGTAGGGTTGTGATGGGTTATGGTCAACCAGTTAGGGTTGTGATGGGTTATGGTCAACCATAAAGGGTTGTGATGTGTTATGGTCAACCATGAAGGGTTATGATGGGATATGGTCAACCATGAAGGGTTGTGATGGGTTATGGTTAACCATGAAGGGTTGTGATGGGTTATGGTCAACCAGGTAGGGTTGTGATGGGTTATGGTCAACTAGTTAGTGTTGTGATGGGTTATGGTCAACCATGAAGGGTTGTGATGGGTTATGGTCAACCAGATAGGGTTGTGATGGGTTATGGTCAACCAGGTGGGGATGTGATGGGTTATGGTCAACCATGAAGGGTTTTGATGGGTTATGGTCAACCAGTAAGGGTTGCGATGGGTTATAGTCAACCATGAAGGGTTGTGATAGGTTATTGTCAACCAGGTAGGGTTGTGATGGGTTATGGTCAACCAGTTAGGGTTGTGATGGGTTATGGTCAACCATGAAGGTTGTGATGGGTTATGGTTAACCATGAAGGGTTATGATGGGTTATGGTCAACCAGTTAGGGTTGTGATGGTTTATGGTCAACCATGAAGGGTTGTGATGGGATATGGTCAACCATAAAGCGTTGTGATGGGTTATGGTTAACCATGAAAGGTTGTGATGGGTTATGGTCAACTAGTTAGGGTTGTGATGGGTTATGGTCAACCATGAAGGGTTATGATGGGTTATGGTCAACCAGGTAGGGTTGTGATGGGTTATGGCCAACCAGGTAGGGTTGTAATGCGTTATGGTCAACCATGAAGGGTTGTGATGGGTTATGGTCAACCAGTTAGGGTTGTGACGGGTTATGGTCAACCAGTTAGGGTTGTGATGGGTTATGGTAAACCATGGAGGGTTGTGATCGGTTATGGTCAACCAGGTAGGGTTGTGATGGGTTATGGTCAACCAGGTAGGGTTGTGATGGGTTATGGTCAACCATGAAGGCTTCTGATGGATTATGGTCAACCAATAAGGGTTGTTATAGGTTATGGTCAACCATGAAGGGTTGTGATAAGTTATGGTCAACCAGGTGGGGTTGTGATAGGTTATGATTAACCAGTTAGGGTTGTGATGGGTTATGGTCAACCATGAACGGTTGTGATGGGATATGGTCAACCATGAAGGGTTGTGATGGGATATGGTCAACCACGAAGGGTTGTGATGGGTTATGGTTAACCATGAAGGGTTGTGATGGGTTATGGTCAACCAGGTAGGGTTGTGATGGGTTATGGTCAACTAGTTAGGGTTGTGCTGGGTTATGGTCAACCATGAAGGGTTATGATGGGTTATGGTCAACCAGGTAGGGTTGTGATGGGTTATGGTCAACCAAGTGGGGATGTGATGGGTTATGGTTAACCATGAAGGGTTTTGATGGATTATGGTCAACCAGTAAGGGTTGTGATGGGTTATAGTCAACCATGAAGGGTTGTGATAGGTTATTGTCAACCAGGAAGGGTTGTGATGGGTTATGGTCAACCAGTTAGGGTTGTGATAGGTTATGGTCAACCATGAAGGGTTGTGATGGGTTATGGTCAACCATGAAGGTTGTGATGGGTTATGGTTAACCATGAAGGGTTATGATGGGTTATGGTCAACCAGTTAGGGTTGTGATGGGTTACGGTCAACCATGAACGGTTGTGATGGTATATGGTCAACCATGAAGCGTTGTGATGGGTTATGGTTAACCATGAAGGGTTGTGATGGGTTATGGTCAACCAGGGAGGGTTGTGATGGGTTATGGTCAACTGGTTAGGGTTGTGATGGGTTATGGTCAACCATGAAGGGTTATGATGGATTATGGTCAACCAGGTAGGGTTGTGATGGGTTATGGCCAACCATGTAGGGTTGTGATGCGTTATGGTCAACCATGAAGGGTTGTGATGGGTTATGGTCAAGCAGGTAGGGTTGTGATGGGTTATGGTCAACCAGTTAGGGTTGTGATGGTTTATTATCAACCATGTCGGGTTGTTATTGTCAACCATGAAGGGTTGTGATGGGTTATCGTCAACCATGAAGGGTTGTGATGGGTTATGGTCAAGCAGTAAGGGTTATGATGGGTTATGGTCAACCATGAAGGGTTGTGATGGGTTATGGTCAACCATGAAGGGTTGTGATGGGTTATGGTCAACCATGAAGGGTTGTGATAGGATATGGTCAACCATGAAGGGTTGTGATAGGTTATGGTCAACCAGGTAGGGTTGTGATGGGTTACGATCAACCAGGTAGGGTTGTGATGGGTTATGGTCAACCAGGTAGGGTTGTGATGGGTTATGGTCAACCAGTTAGGGTTGTGATGGGTTATGGTCAACCAGTTAGGGTTGCGATGGGTTATGGTAAACCATGGAGGGTTGTGATCGGTTATGGTCAACCAGGTAGGGTTGTGATGGGTTATGGTCAACCAGGTAGGGTTGTGATGGGTTATGGTCAACCATGAAGGCTTCTGATGGGTTATGGTCAACCAATAAGGGTTGTGATAGGTTATGGTCAACCATGAAGGGTTGTGATAGGTTATGGTCAACCAGGTAGGGTTGTGATGGGTTATGGTCAACCCGTTAGGGTTGTGATGGGTTATGGTTAACCATGAAGGGTTGTGATGGGTTATGGTCAACCAGGTAGGGTTGTGATGGGTTATGGTCAACTAGTTAGGGTTGTGATGGGTTATGGTCAACCATGAAGGGTTGTGATGGGTTATGGTCAACCAGGTCGGGTTGTGATGGGTTATGGTCAACCAGGTGGGGATGTGATGGGTTATGGTCAACTATGAAGGGTTTTGATGGGTTATTGTCAACCAGTAAGGGTTGTGATAGGTTATAGTCAACCATGAAGGGTTGTGATAGGTTATTGTCAACCAGGTAGTGTTGTGATGGGTTATAGTCAACCAGTTAGGGTTATGATGGGTTATGGTCAACCATGAAGGGTTGTGATGGGTTATGGTTAACCATGAAGGTTGTGATGTGTTATGGTCAACCATAAAGGGTTATGTTGGGTTATGGTCAACCAGGTAAGGTTGTGATGGGTTATGGCCAACCAGGTAGGGTTGTAATGCGTTATGGTCAACCATGAAGGGTTGTGATGGGTTATGGTCAACCAGTTAGGGTTGTGATGGGTTATGGTCAACCAGTTAGGGTTGTGATGGGTTATGGTAAACCATGGAGGGTTGTGATCAGTTATGGTCAACCAGGTAGGGTTGTGATGGGATATGGTCAACCAGGTAGGGTTGTGAACCCATGAAGGCTTCTGATCGGTTATGGTCAACCAGTAAGGGTTGTGATAGGTTATGGTCAACCATAAAGGGTTGTGATAGGTTATGGTCAACCAGGTAGGGTTGTGATGGGTTATGGTCAACCAGTTAGGGTTGTGATGGGTTATGGTCAACCATGAAGGGTTGTGATGGGTTATGGTCAACCATGAAGGGTTGTGATGGGATATGGTCAACCATGAAGGGTTATGATGGGTTATGGTTAACCATGAAGGGTTGTGATGGGTTATGGTCAACCAGGTAGGGTTGTGATGGGTTATGGTCAACTGGTTAGGGTTGTGATGGGTTATGGTCAACCATGAAGGGTTATGATGGGTTATGGTCAACCAGGTAGGGTTGTGATGGGTTATGGCCAACCACGTAGGGTTGTGATGCGTTATGGTCAACCATGAAGGGTTGTGATGGGTTATGGTCAACCAGGTAGGGTTGTGATGGGTTATGGTCAACCAGTTAGGGTTGTGATGGTTTATTGTCAACCATGAAGGGTTGTTATTGTCAACCATGAAGGGTTGTGATGGGTTATCGTCAACCATGAAGGGTTGTGATGGGTTACGGTCAAGCAGTAAGGGTTATGACGGGTTATGGTCAACCATGAAGGGTTATGATGGGTTATGGTCAACCATGAAGGTTTGTGATGGGATATGGTCAACCATGAAGCGTTGTGATGGGTTATGGTCAACCATGTAGGGTTGTGATGGGTTACGGTCAACCAGGTAGGGTTGTGATGGGTTATGGTCAACCAAGTAGGGTTGTGATGGGTTATGGTCAACCAGTTAGGGTTGTGATGGGTTATGGTCAACCAGTTAGGGTTGTGATGGGTTATGGTAAACCATGGAGGGTTGTGATCGGTTATGGTCAACCAGGTAGGGTTGTAATGCGTTATGGTCAACCATGTAGGGTTGTGATGGGTTATGGTCAACCAAGTAGGGTTGTGATGGGTTATGGTCAACTATGAAGGCTTCTGATGGGTTATGGTCAACCAGTAAGGGTTGTGATAGGTTATGGTCAACCTTGAAGGGTTGTGATAGGTTATGGTCAACCAGGTAGGGTTGTGATGGGTTATGGTCAACCAGTTAGGGTTGTGATGGGTTATGGTCAACCATGAAGGGTTGTGATGTGTTATGGTCAACCATGAAGGGTTATGATGGGATATGGTCAACCATGAAGGGTTGTGATGGGTTATGGTTAACCATGAAGGGTTGTGATGGGTTATGGTCAACCAGGTAGGGTTGTGATGGGTTATGGTCAACTAGTTAGTGTTGTGATGGGTTATGGTCAACCATGAAGGGTTGTGATGGGTTATGGTCAACCAGATAGGGTTGTGATGGGTTATGGTCAACCAGGTGGGGATGTGATGGGTTATGGTCAACCATGAAGGGTTTTGATGGGTTATGGTCAACCAGTAAGGGTTGCGATGGGTTATAGTCAACCATGAAGGGTTGTGATAGGTTATTGTCAACCAGGTAGGGTTGTGATGGGTTATGGTCAACCAGTTAGGGTTGTGATGGGTTATGGTCAACCATGAAGGTTGTGATGGGTTATGGTTAACCATGAAGGGTTATGATGGGTTATGGTCAACCAGTTAGGGTTGTGATGGGTTATGGTCAACCATGAAGGGTTGTGATGGGATATGGTCAACCATGAAGCGTTGTGATGGGTTATGGTTAACCATGAAAGGTTGTGATGGGTTATGGTCAACTAGTTAGGGTTGTGATGGGTTATGGTCAACCATGAAGGGTTATGATGGGTTATGGTCAACCAGGTAGGGTTGTGATGGGTTATGGCCAACCAGGTAGGGTTGTAATGCGTTATGGTCAACCATGAAGGGTTGTGATGGGTTATGGTCAACCAGTTAGGGTTGTGACGGGTTATAGTCAACCAGTTAGGGTTGTGATGGGTTATGGTAAACCATGGAGGGTTGTCATCGGTTATGGTCAACCAGGTAGGGTTGTGATGGGTTATGGTCAACCAGGTAGGGTTGTGATGGGTTATGGTCAACCATGAAGGCTTCTGATGGGTTATGGTAAACCAGTAAGGGTTGTTATAGGTTATGGTCAACCATGAAGGGTTGTGATAAGTTATGGTCAACCAGGTAGGGTTGTGATAGGTTATGGTCAACCAGTTAGGGTTGTGATGGGTTATGGTCAACCATGAAGGGTTGTGATGGGATATGGTCAACCATGAAGGGTTGTGATGGGATATGGTCAACCACGAAGGGTTGTGATGCGTTATGGTTAACCATGAAGGGTTGTGATGGGTTATGGTCAACTAGTTAGGGTTGTGCTGGGTTATGGTCAACCATGAAGGGTTATGATGGGTTATGGTCAACCAGGTAGGGTTGTGATGGGTTATGGTCAACCAAGTGGGCATGTGATGGGTTATGGTTAACCATGAAGGGTTTTGATGGATTATGGTCAACCAGTAAGGGTTGTGATGGGTTATAGTCAACCATGAAGGGTTGTGATAGGTTATTGTCAATCAGGAAGGGTTGTGATGGGTTATGGTCAACCAGTTAGGGTTGTGATAGGTTATGGTCAACCATGAAGGGTTGTGATGGGTTATGGTCAACCATGAAGGTTGTGATGGGTTATGGTTAACCATGAAGGGTTATGATGGGTTATGGTCAACCAGTTAGGGTTGTGATGGGTTACGGTCAACAATGAACGGTTGTGATGGGATATGGTCAACCATGAAGCGTTGTGATGGGTTATGGTTAACCATGAAGGGTTGTGATGGGTTATGGTCAACCAGGGAGGGTTGTGATGGGTTATGGTCAACTGGTTAGGGTTGTGATGGGTTATGGTCAACCATGAAGGGTTATGATGGATTATGGTCAACCAGGTAGGGTTGTGATGGGTTATGGCCAACCATGTAGGGTTGTGATGCGTTATGGTCAACCATGAAGGGTTGTGATGGGTTATGGTCAACCAGGTAGGGTTGTGATGGGTTATGGTCAACCAGTTAGGGTTGTGATGGTTTATTATCAACCATGACGGGTTGTTATTGTCAACCATGAAGGGTTGTGATGGGTTATCGTCAACCATGAAGGGTTGTGATGGGTTATGGTCAAGCAGTAAGGGTTATGATGGGTTATGGTCAACCATGAAGGGTTGTGATGGGTTATGGTCAACCATGAAGGGTTGTGATGGGTTATGGTCAACCATGAAGGGTTGTGATGGGATATGGTCAACCATGAAGGGTTGTGATGGGTTATGGTCAACCAGGTAGGGTTGTGATGGGTTACGATCAACCAGGTAGGGTTGTGATGGGTTATGGTCAACCAGGTAGGGTTGTGATGGGTTATGGTCAACCAGTTAGGGTTGTGATGGGTTATGGTCAACCAGTTAGGGTTGCGATGGGTTATGGTAAACCATGGAGGGTTGTGATCGGTTATGGTCAACCAGGTAGGGTTGTGATGGGTTATGGTCAACCAGGTAGGGTTGTGATGGGTTATGGTCAACCATGAAGGCTTCTGATGGGTTATGGTCAACCAATAAGGGTTGTGATAGGTTATGGTCAACCATGAAGGGTTGTGATAGGTTATGGTCAACCAGGTAGGGTTGTGATTGGTTATGGTCAACCCGTTAGGGTTGTGATGGGTTATGGTTAACCATGAAGGGTTGTGATGGGTTATGGTCAACCAGGTAGGGTTGTGATGGGTTATGGTCAACTAGTTATGGTTGTGATGGGTTATGGTCAACCATGAAGGGTTGTGATGGGTTATAGTCAACCAGGTCGGGTTGTGATGGGTTATGGTCAACCAGGTGGGGATGTGATGGGTTATGGTCAACTATGAAGGGTTTTGATGGGTTATTGTCAACCAGTAAGGGTTGTGATAGGTTATAGTCAACCATGAAGGGTTGTGATAGGTTATTGTCAACCAGGTAGTGTTGTGATGGGTTATAGTCAACCAGTTAGGGTTATGATGGGTTATGGTCAACCATGAAGGGTTGTGATGGGTTATGGTCAACCATGAAGGTTGTGATGTGTTATGGTCAACCATAAAGGGTTATGATAGGTTATGGTCAACCAGGTAGGGTTGTGATGGGTTATGGCCAACCAGGTAGGGTTGTAATGCGTTATGGTCAACCATGAAGGGTTGTGATGGGTTATGGTCAACCAGTTAGGGTTGTGATGGGTTATGGTCAACCAGTTAGGGTTGTGATGGGTTATGGTAAACCATGGAGGGTTGTGATCGGTTATGGTCAACCAGGTAGGGTTGTGATGGGATATGGTCAACCAGGTAGGGTTGTGAACCCATGAAGGCTTCTGATCGGTTATGGTCAACCAGTAAGGGTTGTGATAGGTTATGGTCAACCATAAAGGGTTGTGATAGGTTATGGTCAACCAGGTAGGGTTGTGATGGGTTATGGTCAACCAGTTAGGGTTGTGATGGGTTATGGTCAACCATGAAGGGTTGTGATGGGTTATGGTCAACCATGAAGGGTTGTGATGGGATATGGTCAACCATGAAGGGTTATGATGGGTTATGGTTAACCATGAAGGGTTGTGATGGGTTATGGTCAACCAGGTAGGGTTGTGATGGGTTATGGTCAACTAGTTAGGGTTGTGATGGGTTATGGTCAACCATGAAGGGTTATGATGGGTTATGGTCAACCAGGTAGGGTTATGATGGGTTATGGTCAACCAAGTGGGGATGTGATGGGTTATGGTTAACCATGAAGGGTTTTGATGGGTTATGGTCAACCAGTAAGGGTTATGATGGGTTATAGTCAACCATGAAGGGTTTTGATAGGTTATTGTCAACCATGAAGGGTTGTGATGGGTTATGGTCAACCAGTTAGGGTTATGATGGGTTATGGTCAACCATGCAGGGTTGTGTTGGGTTATGGTCAACCATGAAGGTTGTGATGGGTTATGGTCAACCATGAAGGGTTATGATGGGTTATGGTCAACCAGTTCGGGTTGTGATGGGTTATGGTCAACCATGAAGGGTTGTGATGGGATATGGTCAAGCATGAAGCATTGTGATGGGTTATGGTTAACCATGAAGGGTTGTGATAGGTTATGGTCAACCAGAGAGGGTTGTGATGGGTTATGGTCAACTGGTTAGGGTTGTGATGCGTTATTGTCAACCATGTAGGGTTATGATGGGTTATGGTCAACCAGGTAGGGTTATGATGGGTTATGGCCAACCAGGTAGGGTTGTGATGCGTTATGGTCAACCATGAAGGGTTGTGACGGGGTATGGTCAACCAGGTAGGGTTGTGATGGGTTATGGTCAACCAGTTAGGGTTGTGATGGTTTATTGTCAACCATGAAGGGTTGTTATTGTCAACCATGAAGGGTTGTGATGGGTTATCGTCAACCATGAAGGGTTGTGATGGGTTATGGTCAAGCAGTAAGGGTTATGATGGGTTATGGTTAACCATGAAGGGTTGTGAAGGGTTATCGTCAACCATGAAGGGTTGTGATGGGATATGGTCAACCATGAAGGGTTGTGATGGGTTATGGTCAACCAGGTAGGGTTGTGATGGGTTATGGTCAACCAAGTAGGGTTGTGATGGGTTATGGTCAACCAGTTAGGGTTGTGATGGGTTATGGTCAACCAGTTAGGGTTGTGATGGGTTATGGTAAACCATAGAGGGTTGTGATCGGTTATGGTCAACCAGGTAGGGTTGTGATTAGTTATGGTCAACCAGGTAGGGTTGTGATGGGTTATGGTCAACCATGAAGGCTTCTGATGGGTTATGGTCAACCAGTAAGGGTTGTGATAGGTTATGGTCAACCATGAAGGGTTGTGATAGGTTATGGTCAACTAGGTAGGGTTCTGATGGGTTATGGTCAACCAGTTGGGGTTGTGATGGGTTATGGTAAACCATGAAGGGTTGTGATGGGTTATGGTCAACCATGAAGGGTTGTGATGGGATATCGTCAACCATGAAGGGTTGTGATGGGTTATGGTTAACCATGAAGGGCTGTGATGGGTTATGGTCAACCAGGTAGGGTTGTGATGGGTTATGGTCAACTAGTTAGGGTTGTGATGGGTTATGGTCAACCATGAAGGGTTGTGATGGGTTATGGTCAACCAGGTAGGGTTGTGATGGGTTATGGTCAACCAGGTGGGGATGTGATGGGTTATGGTCAACCATGAAGGGTTTTGATTGGTTATGGTCAACCAGTAAGGGTTGCGATGGGTTATAGTCAACCATGAAGGGTTGTGATAGGTTATTGTCAACCAGGTAGGGTTGTGATGGGTTATGGTCAACCAGTTAAGGTTGTGATGGGTTATGGTCAACCGTGAAGGTTGTGATGGGTTATGGTCAACCATGAAGGGTTATGATGGGTTATGGTCAACCAGTTAGGGTTGTGATGGGTTATGGTCAACCATGAAGGGTTGTGATGGGATATGGTCAACCATGAAGCGTTGTGATGGGTTATGGTTAACCATGAAGGGTTGTGATGGGTTATAGTCAAGCAGGGAGGGTTGTGATGGGTTATGGTCAACTAGTTAGGGTTGTGATGGGTTATGGTCAACCATGAAGGGTTATGATGGGTTATGGTCAACTAGGTAGGGTTGTGATGGGTTATGGCCAACTAGGTAGGGTTGTAATGCGTTATGGTCAACCATGAAGGGTTGTGATGGGTTATGGTCAACCAGTTAGGGTTGTGATGGGTTATGGTCAACCAGTTAGGGTTGTGATGGGTTATGGTAAACCATGGAGGGTTGTGATCGGTTCTGGTCAACCAGGTAGGGTTGTGATGGGTTATGGTCAACCAGGTAGGGTTGTGATGGGTTATGGTCAACCATGAAGGCTTCTGATGGGTTATGGTCAACAGTAAGGGTTGTGATAGGTTATGGTCAACCATGAAGGGTTGTGATAGGTTATGGTCAACCAGGTAGGGTTATGATGGGTTATGGTCAACCAGTTAGGGTTGTGATGGGTTATGGTCAACCATGAAGGGTTGTGATGGGTTATGGTCAACCATGAAGGGTTGTGATGGGATATGGTCAACCATGAAGGGTTGTGATGGGTTATGGTTAACCATGAAGGGTTGTGATGGGTTATGGTCAACCAGGTAGGGTTGTGATGGGTTATGGTCAACTAGTTAGGGTTGTGATGGGTTATGGTCAACCATGATGGGTTATGATGCGTTATGGTCAACCAGGTAGGGTTGTGATGGGTTATGGTCAACCAAATGGGGATGTGATGGGTTATGGTTAACCATGAAGGGTTTTGATGGATTATGGTCAACCAGTAAGGGTTGTGATGGGTTATAGTCAACCATGAAGGGTTGTGAAAGGTTATTGTCAACCAGGAAGGGTTGTGATGGGTTATGGTCAACCAGTTAGCATTATGATGGGTTATGGTCAACCATGAAGGGTTGTGATGGGTTATGGTCACCCATGAAGGTTGTGATGGGTTATGGTCAACCATGAAGGTTGTGATGGGTTATGGTAAACAATGAAGGGTTATGATGGTTTATGGCCAACCAGTTAGGGTTGTGATGGGTTATGGTCAACCATGAAGGGTTGTGATGGGATATGGCCAACCATGAAGCGTTGTGATGGGTTATGGTTAACCATGAAGGGTTGTGATGGGTTATGGTCAAGCAGGGAGGGTTGTGATGGGTTATGGTCAACTAGTTAGGGTTGTGATGGGTTATGGTCAACCATGAAGGGTTATGATGGGTTATGGTCAACCAGGTAGGGTTGTGATGGGTTATGGCCAACCAGGTAGGGTTGTAATGCGTTATGGTCAATCATGAAGGGTTGTGATGGGTTATGGTCAACCAGTTATGGTTGTGATGGGTTATGGTCAACCAGTTAGGGTTGTGATGGTTTATGGTAAACCATGGAGGGTTGTGATCGGTTATGGTCAACCAGGTAGGGTTGTGATGGGTTATGGTCAACCAGGTAGGGTTGTGATGGGTTATGGTCAACTATGAAGGCTTCTGATGGGTTATGGTCAACCAGTAAGGGTTGTGATAGGTTATGGTCAACCATGAAGTGTTGTGATAGGTTATGGTCAACCAGGTAGGGTTATGATGGGTTATGGTCAACCAGTTAGGGTTGTGATGGGTTATGGTCAACCATGAAGGGTTGTGATGGGTTATGGTCAACCATGAAGGGTTGTGATGGGATATGGTAAACCATGAAGGGTTGTGATGGGTTATGGTTAACCATGAAGGGTTGTGATGGGTTATGGTCAACCAGGTAGGGTTGTGATGGGTTATGGTCAACTAGTTAGGGTTGTGA
The DNA here is from genome assembly GCA_023525715.1 of Cichorium intybus. Taxonomy (NCBI): domain Eukaryota; kingdom Viridiplantae; phylum Streptophyta; class Magnoliopsida; order Asterales; family Asteraceae; genus Cichorium; species Cichorium intybus. Next base: position 59,221,355 of record CM042014.1, read on the forward strand.
TGGGTTATGTTCAACCATGAAGGGTTATGATGGGTTATGGTCAATCAGGTAAGGTTGTGATGGGTTATGGTCAACCAAGTGGGGATGTGATGGGTTATGGTTAACCATGAAGGGTTTTGATGGATTATGGTCAACCAGTAAGGGTTGTGATGGGTTATAGTCAACCATGAAGGGTTGTGAAAGGTTATTGTCAACCAGGAATGGTTGTGATGGGTTATGGTCAACCAGTTAGCGTTGTGATGGGTTATGGTCAACCATGAAGGGTTGTGATGGGTTATGGTCAACCATGAAGGTTGTGATGGGTTATGGTCAACCATGAAAGGTTATGATGGGTTTTGGTCAACCAGTTAGGGTTGTGATGGGTTATGGTCAACCATGAACGGTTGTGATGGGATATGGTCAACCATGAAGCGTTGTGATGGGTTATGGTTAACCATGAAGGGTTGTGATGGTTTATGGTCAACCAGGGAGGGTTGTGATGGGTTATGGTCAACTGGTTAGGGTTGTGATGGGTTATGGTCAACCATGAAGGGTTATGATGGGTTATGGTCAACCAGGTAGGGTTGTGATGGGTTATCGCCAACCAGGTAGGGTTGTGATGCGTTATGGTCAACCATGAAGGGTTGTTGTAACATCCCAAAATTTTTGAGTAAATTTAAAAATTTTTAAACGAAAACTTCAATATAAGAAAAGTCACTTAATTAATTTTCATAAAATTCCATAACTCATAAGTTTAATGAAAACATCCCAGGATTAACAAAAGTTAATGAAATCACAACATAGCGGAACTTCCATAAAAAAACAGCCCTCCAATGAAGCAGCACAGTGTATACACGTCACGCCTTGCCATCCATGGTACCTGATGTACCTGAAACAGTAGTTTATATAGGGAAAGGGTAAGCACGGAGCTTAGTGAGTTCCTCAAAATACCATACGATCCATCACATAACATACAACACACAATAACCATTCATATGTCTGTGAGACTCACGGGCTATCCCTGTTCCGCCTGAAGACTCACGGGCAGTTCCCGTTCTGTCTTATCGCTCGCAGGCTTTTCCCGTTCCGTCTAATGACTCGCAGGCTATTCCCGTTCCGCCTATTGGCTCGCAGGCTATCCCGTTCCGTCCACAAACAATCATTATCATAGCAATAATTCATACAATTATCATAACAGGTAAGATCACCTTAGTCTAACATATCTTCCTTCCTACGCATGCAATATCACCTATAGTATAGTGAGAAGACTCACCTGATTATAGTTGACTATATCGTTTATCTTTATCGGCTTTATATTTCCTTCAACTTTAACTGTTAACATAATAAGAAATCTATCATTTCTTAATCCTTAACTATATTATAGTCGCATCATTAAACCCTTCAATAATTCCAATATGATACTCCATGATTTATCAAGTAAAGAACGGCCAGGTAGAAGATTAGATGGGGTGGCAGGATCCTTTCAGCATTTTAGCCTTTCGGAAAATCCAACAACCAGATCCCAAGTAATCGGCCTAGTCACCGTCCTCGTAAGTAAATCAATCGGTATTATATTCGGAAATTACGAATTGTTATAATAACGACATTTTAAGGTTTTTGTTTACTATTGTTAGAAATTAGTATAATATAACATATGTTATACTTATTAAATATTCTACTTCTTAACACAAAAACTATTTTACAATGCCTAATTAAGCTATAGAAAAGTTTGTAGTTACCTTATGACCAGTCGTCGGAACCTATAACTTCTTCGCTAGGCTTTTGAGCTTCCTTCCGCTCACTTCTTACACTCTAGTGCTTAGAAACCTCTATATATTGGATTGAGATTTGTTGGTGTGGTTTATGAGATGTTTTGGGGGGTATTTATACTTGAATTCTTGAATAAAAAATGGCATGACACTTTTGACAAAAGATTTTAATAATATAATTTTGTTGAAATTAAAGGCCTTCTAGAATCAGTCTGTTCAAGACTGGTTTAGCCGATCTTAAACCCATTAAATTCACGTTTTTATATGATATTCAGAAAATTCATCTCAATACCTTTCCAGGGATGTATGGTATGTATTTATACGATTTTTCTATGATTTATTATGATTTTTTGAAAACATACTATCTAATCTGTCAATTTCGAACTACTTAGTGAAGATTGCATTTTTAACCATATATAACTCCACTTTCAAGCTTACAACTATTTTTATGAATTGTACTAGACTCAATTTGTAAACTTTGTGCACTAGTTTGAGGTCCAAACAATGTTCCTATAATTAATTATGATTTTTCTAAAAACGACACAAAATGCTGATTTTCATATGAAATTGTAACTAAAGTTTTTCTTAGCTTTATAACTACCAATGATCATATAATTCCTAACACTCTTATTTTAAGTATATGTTATAATCAGGATACGGGTCTTACAAGTCTCCCCCACTTATTTGGATTTCGTCCCGAAATCCGCATTTTCGAACGCCTCTATGTATTTCCCATCGAGTCCTTGTGTCCTTCAAAAATCCTTCTCGTCTTATTGCCGAAACTTTACAAGATTTAATTATCTTTCCCTTTCAACATTCACATACCTCTGTAATAATGCTTAAGGTTCTATTATTCTCATTTACTCCATATTTCTTTTCTTCTAATTACTCTAGATGTACAAAAAAAACTCTAACTGTTTCTCACAGTCCCACACATCGACTTGACCGGCTACTATCTACAGTACATATTTAGTACTTTCTAATCTACCTATATACATAGTTAACCTAGTTAACTTGCAATACCTAATTTTAACACTATTTCGTATTTATATGAATTTGTCATATTTCAACACACATTTGCCTCAATTCAACATTTCTTTTAAATACTTTTTGGCTAAATAAGTCTATTTTTGTAGAATCTCCAAATTTTTGTGTTTCACCGAAATATAAAATTTACATCATCTTTTGTAAGTTTTTTTTTTTTTTGGAGTACTGAACACTCTTTAAACTATTTCCATTATATGGAGACATAAAATTTTGTTTTATTTCAAAAGTCTCTTTATTATCTCGTTCTCACCAGAGTCAAGCAGGGAATTTTGAAAAAATGTCACTTGGGGTAGTGAAAAGTCGCATCTACTGTAGTTAGTTTGAATTTCGGTAATTAAAACGTGTGGTGTCCTTTCAGTTCCGTGTGTCCTTTCGGTTCCAGCTGCAAGATACTATATATACAGGTATGTAGTATCATTTATTTTCAGTCTTATCCTCTCTTATCACTAGTTTGTTCGTAAACAAACTCATATTTAAAGCCGAGTCATGGAAAACATATCTTCAATGGGCGATCTGTCGAACCCTGGACCTGGTTTTCCGCAAGGAGAGGGTACTTCAAACCAAGAATTCTTAATAGAGTTCGGTGACTCTAACATTCTAGACATCTATCATCCATACTTCGATTACCTTTCTAATGTTTTTTTTTTTTGATTTTGAATTATGGTACAGTCTTCCAGATATACTACCAATAGAGCATCTCCACGATGAGCCGGAAATTTTTCCCGAGTTGAACATTAACTTAGATGATCCGGTGCATGCATCTGACTTTGCACTTGATCAGACTCCATGCCTTCTACCAGGTTAAATTCTTTTGAATGATCCATTTATAAGTATTCTGTTTTGTTTTATCATTTGACATGTGTTATTTGTAGACCCATTTGTGGATGGTCTAACTGAGTACAATCCATTCATCGACGTACCCTCAATGAGCAGTGAGATCATCCCCATGAATCAAGGATTTATGGCTGACATTCGAAATGACAATCAATTACAGACGATTGATAACATCAATATTGATATGAATCCCGAGTTTGGGGTTGGTTTTCAATACCGAAATCACCTTCAGGTGATTCAAAGGAACCTAGAAGGATTTCAAAATCCTGGTATTTTAGTTGAAAACCAACAATTATTACCGATAGAGGCCACTAATTTTGATGAATCAATGTCCATCTTTGGGTCAAAAAATCAGGATCATGTTCAAATGATCCAGAATGATAACAATACAATTGGATTTGAACCTTCTAGTTCAGAAAACATAGCAGGTGGCAGTGGAAGAGGTTTCAGACATTTATTAAGTAGGGAAATAATAGCTGAACACTTTAACGAACCAATTGAGAAAGCTGCGAAGGAACTCAACATTGGAACGACACAATTAAAAAAACGCTGTAGAGAATTAGGTATCAATCATTGGCCCCAACGACAACTTACGAGTTTGCAAACCCTTATTGATCGTGCTGAGGTAAAGAACTACATTTTTTAATTCCTTTATATCATAAGGTTGAAATTACTAAAGTTATTTGTGCCACAGGAATTTGGTAATGAATTTATTGAGGCAACAGAATTATCGGGAAATTTAATACCCAACCTAAAAAAGGAAAAAGAAGCGATAATTGAAGGGTCACAATCGGGTCTAACAGACGGCACAAAGAAGCTAATACAAGCTGCTCATAAGGTTGTATTTAGGAAAAGAAAAATTCAGGAAAAGGGGGAAAATTCATCAAGAACTCATACACAGCAGCAATCTCCGCCATCTAATTCTGGTATGTGTAGTATTAACCCTGGTTTACTCGAGTCTTCGAGTGAGGAGAATTTTTGAGGCTTTGTAGGTGACCTAGTCTGGTTTCCTTCTTCTTATAGCTACCCCCAACTGGTTCCGAATTAGAGCCCTTCCTCATCACTGCCCTACTTACACACGCCCCAAATGAGTCAATATTTAGCCCCTAATCATGCGCTTACAGGTTCCAACCCTATCGAGACCCCATACCTTGGAGCTCCTCCTCCAATAACTGAAAGCATACCACTTCCAAATCCTCGAGAAGGTACAAGTCAACCTAATGATGACAAAGATTGGAGTGTAGAAGATCTTTTATCGCTTCTTTCTGATTCTCTGGTTTAGGTTAGTAGTTCTGTAAACTTTTCTTAATGTATTAATATAAAGTTGTAGTAATGAATTAAATATATTGACGTGTTACTATAATTTTAATAATTTCATCGATTCAATATAATATTCATGTTGTTCCCTTAATTTTGTATTCCTCTCCCACTTGGACTAAAGTCCAAGTCTGTTTATTCGATTTATAAATATTTTTTTTACGAGCCCTTACTCTCGAACGAAAAACAAGCCCACTCTGCTCAGCCAACAACTTGCATCGGGGGCAAACACTATCTCAATAAACATGTTTCGATAATGTAAAGATGTTTACATCAACCACCATATGTTACTCATCCGCTTGCGACCCTAGTCAACACCTCTATCGTCAGTTACCTCAATCACGAGTGAGTGATCCAAACTCTCAACCCACACGACCTAATCAATCACTCAAGCAAGATCAATACAAGGGTAGGTAGCCCCACTATTACACAGCACTAGGCATGTACAGAGTTGACTCAAAAATATCCGCCATCATCTCAGGCGCCGCTTGCACCTCTTTGACCGTGAGTTGGAAAACTCACCCTTGCATCCTCTAGTCCCTGTCTGACTTGTGCGCCCATTAGTTGCATGAAAAATAGCTACCACAATAGCATTTTGGCATTCTTCCTTTCAACAGTCTTTAAGCTCAGTAATCAACTTAAGCATGATCGGTCCAACCAAACTGGTATGATCGCATCTTAATTGTTCCTACTGAACCTCACAATCAACATTCAAAAATTGAATGGATAAAAGTTTACCACATTACACTAGCATTTAAGTCAACTATGCTAGACACTCACATACTCAGCTCCTTGGATCCTTCGTGACGAACTCCCGACTCGAACGTGGATCCTGTGCTTTCGATAGTAGGAGCTCTACTACTACCTTCCACACCTATCCATGTTCGTTCCAAGACCCGTCTCGAAATATCCAATTCGCTTCTCACCGATAATTTTAACACATATGCCCTTACAAGGCATATGTCAACCCTTCTATGAATACTTGGAATCCCACCCCCACCCTACTATTCTAACTAAGACGGAACTTCCTCCAGTGATGACAGGTTGTTTCGCGAACGTAGTTGTATACAATATCGAACTAAACAGTCTTTCAAATAAGAGAATCTTCCCTAAAGCAACAACCAAACAAGGAACATGCAATAAGGTCAACTCACACATTCTATGACTATTCAGTCCCTATTGTATACAAGTTAGTGGAAATCTCTAAGCAACCTATCGGCACTAGCATACAGTTCGATTAGCAAATAGCAGATAATAATACAATAATGTGTGATCTCTACCAGCCATCTCAGCAAACATATACTATATGTTTTTTTTTACATCGACAATATTAAATACTTAACCCTTTTCCCATGCTGGCTTCGGCTGGCGGTACACACTGTGTCTTTAGTTCACCCTTCATAAAACATATTTCTTTCGTAAAAATGTTCTAAGAAAACTCTTAAGCCTCAACTTGAGTCCAGAACTCACTAAGTGAGCCTGATTCTCTCAAGCTGTGCTCTGATACCAACTTGTAACATCCCAAAATTTTTGAGTAAATTTAAAAATTTTTAAACGAAAACTTCAATATAAGAAAAGTCACTTAATTAATTTTCATAAAATTCCATAACTCATAAGTTTAATGAAAACATCCCAGGATTAACAAAAGTTAATGAAATCACAACATAGCGGAACTTCCATAAAAAAACAGCCCTCCAATGAAGCAGCACAGTGTATACACGTCACGCCTTGCCATCCATGGTACCTGATGTACCTGAAACAGTAGTTTATATAGGGAAAGGGTAAGCACGGAGCTTAGTGAGTTCCTCAAAATACCATACGATCCATCACATAACATACAACACACAATAACCATTCATATGTCTGTGAGACTCACGGGCTATCCCTGTTCCGCCTGAAGACTCACGGGCAGTTCCCGTTCTGTCTTATCGCTCGCAGGCTTTTCCCGTTCCGTCTAATGACTCGCAGGCTATTCCCGTTCCGCCTATTGGCTCGCAGGCTATCCCGTTCCGTCCACAAACAATCATTATCATAGCAATAATTCATACAATTATCATAACAGGTAAGATCACCTTAGTCTAACATATCTTCCTTCCTACGCATGCAATATCACCTATAGTATAGTGAGAAGACTCACCTGATTATAGTTGACTATATCGTTTATCTTTATCGGCTTTATATTTCCTTCAACTTTAACTGTTAACATAATAAGAAATCTATCATTTCTTAATCCTTAACTATATTATAGTCGCATCATTAAACCCTTCAATAATTCCAATATGATACTCCATGATTTATCAAGTAAAGAACGGCCAGGTAGAAGATTAGATGGGGTGGCAGGATCCTTTCAGCATTTTAGCCTTTCGGAAAATCCAACAACCAGATCCCAAGTAATCGGCCTAGTCACCGTCCTCGTAAGTAAATCAATCGGTATTATATTCGGAAATTACGAATTGTTATAATAACGACATTTTAAGGTTTTTGTTTACTATTGTTAGAAATTAGTATAATATAACATATGTTATACTTATTAAATATTCTACTTCTTAACACAAAAACTATTTTACAATGCCTAATTAAGCTATAGAAAAGTTTGTAGTTACCTTATGACCAGTCGTCGGAACCTATAACTTCTTCGCTAGGCTTTTGAGCTTCCTTCCGCTCACTTCTTACACTCTAGTGCTTAGAAACCTCTATATATTGGATTGAGATTTGTTGGTGTGGTTTATGAGATGTTTTGGGGGGTATTTATACTTGAATTCTTGAATAAAAAATGGCATGACACTTTTGACAAAAGATTTTAATAATATAATTTTGTTGAAATTAAAGGCCTTCTAGAATCAGTCTGTTCAAGACTGGTTTAGCCGATCTTAAACCCATTAAATTCACGTTTTTATATGATATTCAGAAAATTCATCTCAATACCTTTCCAGGGATGTATGGTATGTATTTATACGATTTTTCTATGATTTATTATGATTTTTTGAAAACATACTATCTAATCTGTCAATTTCGAACTACTTAGTGAAGATTGCATTTTTAACCATATATAACTCCACTTTCAAGCTTACAACTATTTTTATGAATTGTACTAGACTCAATTTGTAAACTTTGTGCACTAGTTTGAGGTCCAAACAATGTTCCTATAATTAATTATGATTTTTCTAAAAACGACACAAAATGCTGATTTTCATATGAAATTGTAACTAAAGTTTTTCTTAGCTTTATAACTACCAATGATCATATAATTCCTAACACTCTTATTTTAAGTATATGTTATAATCAGGATACGGGTCTTACAGTTGTGATGGGTTATGGTCAACCAGGTAGGGTTGTGATGGGTTATGGTCAACCAGTTAGTGTTGTGATGGTTTATTATCAACCATGAAGGGTTGTTATTGTCAACCATGAAGGGTTGTGATGGGTTATTGTCAACCATGAAGGGTTGTGATGGGTTATGGTCAAGCAGTAAGGGCTATGATGGGTTATGGTCAACCATGAAGGGTTGTGATGGGTTATGGTCAACTATGAAGGTTTGTGATGGGTTATGGTCAACTATGAAGGGTTGTGATGGGATATGGTCAACCATGAAGGGTTGTGATGGGTTATGGTCAACCAGGTAGGGTTGTGATGGGTTACGGTTACCCAGGTAGGGTTGTGATGGGTTATGGTCAACCAGGTAGGGTTGTGATGGGTTATAGTCAACCAGTTAGGGTTGTGATGGGTTATGGTCAACCAGTTAGGGTTGTGATGGGTTATGGTAAACCATGGAGGGTTATGATCGGTTATGGTCAACCAGGTAGGGTTGTGATGGGTTATGGTCAACCAGGTAGGGTTGTGATGGGTTATGGTCAACCATGAAGGTTTCTGATAGGTTATGGTCAACCAGTAAGGGTTGTGATAGGTTATGGTCAACCATGAAGGGTTGTGATAGGTTATGGTCAACCAGGTAGGGTTGTGATGGGTTATGGTCAACCAGTTAGGGTTGTGATGGGTTATGGTCAACCATGAAGGGTTGTGATGGGTTATGGTCAACCATGAAGGGTTGTGATGGGATATGGTCAACCATGAAGGGTTGTGATGGGTTATGGTTAACAATGAAGGGTTGTGATGGGTTATGGTCAACCAGGTAGGGTTGTGATCGGTTATGGTCAACCAAGTGGGCATGTGATGGGTTATGGTTAACCATGAAGGGTTTTGATGGATTATGGTCAACCAGTAAGGATTGTGATGGGTTATAGTCAACCATGAAGGGTTGTGATAGGTTATCGTCAACCAGGAAGGGTTGTGATGGGTTATGGTCAACCAGTTAGCGTTGTGATGGGTTATGGTCCACCATGAAGGGTTGTGATGGGTTAAGGTCAACCATGAAGGTTGTGATGGGTTATGGTCAACCATGAAGGGTTATGATGGGTTTTGGTCAACCAGTTAGGGTTGTGATGGGTTATGGTCAACCATGAACGGTTGTGATGGGATATGGTCAACCATGTAGCGTTGTGATGGGTTATGGTTAACCATGAAGGGTTGTGATGGTTTATGGTCAACCAGGGAGGGTTGTGATGGGTTATGGTCAACTAGTTAGGGTTGTGATGGGTTATGGTCAACCATGAAGGGTTATGATGGGTTATGGTCAACCAGGTAGGGTTGTGATGGGTTATGTCCAACTAGGTAGGGTTGTGATGCGTTATGGTCAACCATGAAGGGTTGTGATGGGTTATGGTTAACCATGAAGGGTTGTGATGGGATATGGTAAACCATGAAGGGTTGTGATGGGTTATGGTTAACCATGAAGGGTTGTGATGGGTTATGGTCAACCAGGTAGGGTTGTGATGGGTTATGGTCAACTAGTTAGGGTTGTGATGGGTTATGGTCAACCATGAAGGGTTATGATGGGTTATGGTCAATCAGGTAGGGTGGTGATGGGTTATGGTCAACCAAGTGGGGATGTGATGGGTTATGGTTAACCATGAAGGGTTTTGATGGATTATGGTCAACCAGTAAGGGTTGTGATTGGTTATAGTCAACCATGAAGGGTTGTGAGAGGTTATTGTCAACCAGGAAGGGTTGTGATGGGTTATGGTCAACCAGTTAGCGTTGTGATGGGTTATGGTCAACCATGAAGGGTTGTGATGGGTTATGGTCAACCATGAAGGTTGTGATGGGTTATGGTCAACCATGAAAGGTTATGATGGGTTTTGGTCAACCAGTTAGGGTTGTGATGGGTTATGGTCAACCATGAACGGTTGTGATGGGATATGGTCAACCATGAAGCGTTGTGATGGGTTATGGTTAACCATGAAGGGTTGTGATGGGTTATGGTCAACCAGGGAGGGTTGTGATGGGTTATGGTCAACTGGTTAGGGTGGTGATGGGTTATGGTCAACCATGAAGGGTTATGATGGGTTATGGTCAACCAGGTAGGGTTGTGATGGGTTATCGCCAACCAGGTAGGGTTGTGATGCGTTATGGTCAACCATGAAGGGTTGTGATGGGTCATGGTCAACCAGTTAGGGTTTTGATGGTTTATTATCAACCATGAAGGGTTGTTATTGTCAACCATAAAGGGTTGTGATGGGTTATTGTCAACCATGAAGGGTTGTGATGGGTTATGGTCAAGTAGTAAGGGTTATGATGGGTTATGGTCAACCATGAAGGGTTGTGATGGGTTATGGTCAACTATGAAGGGTTGTGATGGGTTATGGTCAACTATGAAGGGTTGTGATGGGATATGGTCAACCATGAAGGGTTGTGATGGGTTATGGTCAACCAGGTAGGGTTGTGATGGGTTACGGTCACCCAGGTAGGGTTGTGATGGGTTATGGTCAACCAGGTAGGGTTGTGATGGGTTATAGTCAACCAGTTAGGGTTGTGATGGGTTATGGTCAACCAGTTAGGGTTGTGATGGGTTATGGTAAACCATGGAGGGTTGTGATCGGTTATGGTCAACCAGGTAGGGTTGTGATGGGTTATGGTCAACCAGGTAGGGTTGTGATGGGTTATGGTCAACCATGAAGGCTTCTGATAGGTTATGGTCAACCAGTAAGGGTTGTGATAGGTTATGGTCAACCATGAAGGGTTGTGATAGGTTATGGTCAACCAGGTAGGGTTGTGATGGGTTATGGTCAACCAGTTAGGGTTGTGATGGGTTATGGTCAACCATGAAGGGTTGTGATGGGTTATGGTCAACCATGAAGGGTTGTGATGGGATATGGTCAACCATGAAGGGTTGTGATGGGTTATAGTTTACCATGAAGGGTTGTGATGGGTTATGGTCAACCAGGTAGGGTTGTGATGGGTTATGGTCAACCAAGTGGGGATGTGATGGGTTATGGTTAACCATGAAGGGATTTGATGGATTATGGTCAACCAGTAAGGATTGTGATGGGTTATAGTCAACCATGAAGGGTTGTGATAGGTTATCGTCAACCAGGAAGGGTTGTGATGGGTTATGGTCAACCAGTTAGCGTTGTGATGGGTTATGGTCAACCATGAAGGGTTGTGATGGGTTATGGTCAACCATGAAGGTTGTGATGGGTTATGGTCAACCATGAAGGGTTATGATGGGTTTTGGTCAACCAGTTAGGGTTGTGATGGGTTATGGTCAACCATGAACGGTTGTGATGGGATATGGTCAACCATGTAGCGTTGTGATGGGTTATGGTTAACCATGAAGGGTTGTGATGGGTTATGGTCAACCAGGGAGGGTTGTGATGGGTTATGGTCAACTGGTTAGGGTTGTGATGGGTTATGGTCAACCATGAAGGGTTATGATGGGTTATGGTCAACCAGGTAGGGTTGTGATAGGTTATGGCCAACCAGGTAGGGTTGTGATGCGTTATGGTCAACCATGAAGGGTTGTGATGGGTTATGGTCAACCAGGTAGGGTTGTGATGGGTTATGGTCAACCAGTTAGGGTTGTGATGGTTTATTATCAACCATGAAGGGTTGTTATTGTCAACCATGAAGGGTTGTGATGGGTTATCGTCAACCATGAAGGGTTGTGATGGGTTATGGTCAAGCAGTAAGGGTTATGATGGGTTATGGTCAACCATGACGGGTTGTGATGGGTTATGGTCAAATATGAAGGGTTGTGATGGGATATGGTCAACCAAGTGGGGATGTGATGGGTTATGGTCAACCATGAAGGGTTTTGATGGATTATGGTCAACCAGTAAGGGTTGTGATGGGTTATAGTCAACCATGAAGGATTGTGAAAGGTTATTGTCAACCAGGAAGGGTTGTGATGGGTTATGGTCAACCAGTTAGCGTTGTGATGGGTTATGGTCAACTATGAAGGGTTGTGATGGGTTATGGTCAACCATGAAGGTTGTGATGGGTTATGGTCAACCATGAAAGGTTATGATGGGTTTTGGTCAACCAGTTAGGGTTGTGATGGGTTATGGTCAACCATGAACGGTTGTGATGGGATATGGTCAACCATGAAGCGTTGTGATGGGTTATGGTTAACCATGAAGGGTTGTGATGGGTTATGGTAAACCAGGGAGGGTTGTGATGGGTTATGGTCAACTGGTTAGGGTGGTGATGGGTTATGGTCAACCATGAAGGGTTATGATGGTTTATGGTCAACCAGGTAGGGTTGTGATGGGTTATCGCCAACCAGGTAGGGTTTTGATGCGTTATGGTCAACCATGAAGGGTTGTGATGGGTTATGGTCAACCAGGTAGGGTTGTGATGGGTTATGGTCAACCAGTTAGGGTTGTGATGGTTTATTATCAACCATGAAGGGTTGTTATTGTCAACCATAAAGGGTTGTGATGGGTTATTGTCAACCATGAAGGCTTCTGATAGGTTATGGTTAACCAGTAAGGGTTGTGATAGGTTATGCCAACCATGAAGGGTTGTGATAGGTTATGGTCAACCAGGTAGGGTTGTGATGGGTTATGGTCAACCAGTTAGGGTTGTGATGGGTTATGGTCAACCATGAAGGGTTGTGATGGGTTATGGTCAACCATGAAGGGTTGTGATGGGATATGGTCAACCATGAAGGGTTGTGATGGGTTATGGTTTACCATGAAGTGTTGTGATGGGTTATGGTCAACCAGGTAGGGTTGTGATGGGTTATGGTCAACCAAGTGGGGATGTGATGGGTTATGGTTAACCATGAAGGGTTTTGATGGATTATGGTCAACCAGTAAGGATTGTGATCGGTTATAGTCAACCATGAAGGGTTGTGATAGGTTATCGTCAACCAGGAAGGGTTGTGATGGGTTATGGTCAACCAGTTAGCGTTGTGATGGGTTATGGTCAACCATGAAGGGTTGTGATGGGTTATGGTCAACCATGAAGGTTGTGATGGGTTATGGTCAACCATGAAGGGTTATGATGGGTTTTGGTCAACCAGTTAGGGTTGTGATGGGTTATGGTCAACCATGAACGGTTGTGATAGGATATGGTCAACCATGTAGCGTTGTGATGGGTTATGGTTAACCATGAAGGGTTGTGATGGGTTATGGTCAACCAGGGAGGGTTGTGATGGGTTATGGTCAACTGGTTAGGTTTGTGATGGGTTATGGTCAACCATGAAGGGTTATGATGGGTTATGGTCAACCAGGTAGGGTTGTGATGGGTTATGGCCAACCAGGTAGGGTTGTGATGCGTTATGGTCAACCATGAAGGGTTGTGATGGGTTATGGTCAACCAGGTAGGGGTGTGATGGGTTATGGTCAACCAGTTAGGGTTGTGATGGTTTATTATCAACCATGAAGGGTTGTTATTGTCAACCATGAAGGGTTGTGATGGGTTATCGTCAACCATGAAGGGTTGTGATGGGTTATGGTCAAGCAGTAAGGGTTATGATGGGTTATGGTCAACCATGACGGGTTGTGATGGGTTATGGTCAACTATGAAGGGTTGTGATGGGATATGGTCAACCAAGTGGGGATGTGATGGGTTATGGTTAACCATGAAGGGTTTTGATGGATTATGGTCAACCAGTAAGGGTTGTGATGGGTTATAGTCAACCATGAAGGGTTGTGAAAGGTTATTGTCAACCAGGAAGGGTTGTGATGGGTTATGGTCAACCAGTTAGCGTTGTGATGGGTTATGGTCAACTATGAAGGGTTGTGATGGGTTATGGTCAACCATGAAAGTTGTGATGGGTTATGGTCAACCAAGAAAGGTTATGATGGGTTTTGGTCAACCAGTTAGGGTTGTGATGGGTTATGGTCAACCATGAACGGTTGTGATGGGATATGGTCAACCATGAAGCGTTGTGATGGGTTATGGTTAACCATGAAGGGTTGTGATGGGTTATGGTCAACCAGGGAGGGTTGTGATGGGTTATGGTCAACTGGTTAGGGTGGTGATGGGTTATGGTCAACCATGAAGGGTTATGATGGGTTATGGTCAACCAGGTAGGGTTGTGATGGGTTATCGCCAACCAGGTAGGGTTGTGATGCGTTATGGTCAACCATGAAGGGTTGTGATGGGTTATGGTCAACCAGGTAGGGTTGTGATGGGTTATGGTCAACCAGTTAGGGTTGTGATGGTTTATTATCAACCATGAAGGGTTGTTATTGTCAACCATAAAGGGTTGTGATGGGTTATTGTCAACCATGAAGGGTTGTGATGGGTTATGGTCAAGTAGTAAGGGTTATGATGGGTTATGGTCAACCATGAAGGGTTATGATGGGTTATGGTCAACTATGAAGGGTTGTGATGGGTTATGGTCAACTATGAAGGGTTGTGATGGGATATGGTCAACCATGAAGGGTTGTGATGGGTTATGTCAACCAGGTAGGGTTGTGATGGGTTACGGTCACCCAGGTAGGGTTGTGATGGGTTATGGTCAACCAGGTAGGGTTGTGATGGGTTATAGTCAACCAGTTAGGGTTGTGATGGGTTATGGTCAACCAGTTAGGGTTGTGATGGGTTATGGTAAACCATGGAGGGTTGTGATCGGTTATGGTCAACCAGGTAGGGTTGTGATGGGTTATGGTCAACCAGGTAGGGTTGTGATGGGTTATGGTCAACCATGAAGGCTTCTGATAGGTTATGGTCAACCAGGAAGGGTTGTGATAGGTTATGGTCAACCATGAAGGGTTGTGATAGGTTATGGTCAACCAGGTAGGGTTGTGATGGGTTATGGTCAACCAGTTAGGGTTGTGATGGGTTATGGTCAACCATGAAAGGTTGTGATGGGTTATGGTCAACCATGAAGGGTTGTGATGGGATATGGTCAACCATGAAGGGTTGTGATGGGTTATGGTTTACCATGAAGTGTTGTGATGGGTTATGGTCAACCAGGTAGGGTTGTGATGGGTTATGGTCAACCAAGTGGGGATGTGATGGGTTATGGTTAACCATGAAGGGTTTTGATGGATTATGGTCAACCAGTAAGGATTGTGATGGGTTATAGTCAACCATGAAGGGTTGTGATAGGTTATCGTCAACCAGGAAGGGTTGTGATGGGTTATGGTCAACCAGTTAGCGTTGTGATGGGTTATGGTCAACCATGAAGGGTTGTGATGGGTTATGGTCAACCATGAAGGTTGTGATGGGTTATGGTCAACCATGAAGGGTTATGATGGGTTTTGGTCAACCAGTTTGGGTTGTGATGGGTTATGGTCAACCATGAACGGTTGTGATGGGATATGGACAACCATGTAGCGTTGTGATGGGTTATGGTTAACCATGAAGGGTTGTGATGGGTTATGGTCAACCAGGGAGGGTTGTGATGGGTTATGGTCAACTGGTTAGGGTTGTGATGGGTTATGGTCAACCATGAAGGGTTATGATGGGTTATGGTCAACCAGGTAGGGTTGTGATGGGTTATGGCCAACCAGGTAGGGTTGTGATGCGTTATGGTCAACCATGAAGGGTTGTGATGGGTTATGGTCAACCAGGTAGGGTTGTGATGGGTTATGGTCAACCAGTTAGGGTTGTGATGGTTTATTATCAACCATGAAGGGTTGTTATTGTCAACCATGAAGGGTTGTGATGGGTTATCGTCAACCATGAAGGGTTGTGATGGGTTATGGTCAAGCAGTAAGGGTTATGATGGGTTATGGTCAACCATGACGGGTTGTGATGGGTTATGGTCAACTATGAAGGGTTGTGATGGGATATGGTCAACCAAGTGGGGATGTGATGGGTTATGGTTAACCATGAAGGGTTTTGATGGATTATGGTCAACCAGTAAGGGTTGTGATGGGTTATAGTCAACCATGAAGGGTTGTGAAAGGTTATTGTCAACCAGGAAGGGTTGTGATGGGTTATGGTCAACCAGTTAGCGTTGTGATGGGTTATGGTCAACTATGAAGGGTTGTGATGGGTTATGGTCAACCATGAAGGTTGTGATGGGTTATGGTCAACCATGAAAGGTTATGATGGGTTTTGGTCAACCAGTTAGGGTTGTGATGGGTTATGGTCAACCATGAACGGTTGTGATGGGATATGGTCAACCATGAAGCGTTGTGATGGGTTATGGTTAACCATGAAGGGTTGTGATGGGTTATGGTCAACCAGGGAGGGTTGTGATGGGTTATGGTCAACTGGTTAGGGTGGTGATGGGTTATGGTCAACCATGAAGGGTTATGATGGGTTATGGTCAACCAGGTAGGGTTGTGATGGGTTATCGCCAACCACGTAGGGTTGTGATGCGTTATGGTCAACCATGAAGGGTTGTGATGGGTTATGGTCAACCAGGTAGGGTTGTGATGGGTTATGGTCAACCAGTTAGGGTTGTGATGGTTTATTATCAACCATGAAGGGTTGTTATTGTCAACCATAAAGGGTTGTGATGGGTTATTGTCAACCATGAAGGGTTGTGATGGGTTATGGTCAAGTAGTAAGGGTTATGATGGGTTATGGTCAACCATGAAGGGTTGTGATGGGTTATGGTCAACTATGAAGGGTTGTGATGGGTTATGGTCAACTATGAAGGGTTGTGATGGGATATGGTCAACCATGAAGGGTTGTGATGGGTTATGGTCAACCAGGTAGGGTTGTGATGGGTTACGGTCACCCAGGTAGGGTTGTGATGGGTTATGGTCAACCAGATAGGGTTGTGATGGGTTATAGTCAACCAGTTAGGGTTGTGATAGGTTATGGTCAACCAGTTAGGGTTGTGATGGGTTATGGTAAACCATGGAGGGTTGTGATCGGTTATGGTCAACCAGGTAGGGTTGTGATGGGTTATGGTCAACCAGGTAGGGTTGTGATGGGTTATGGTCAACCATGAAGGCTTCTGATAGGTTATGGTCAACCAGTAAGGGTTGTGATAGGTTATGGTCAACCATGAAGGGTTGTGATAGGTTATGGTCAACCAGGTAGGGTTGTGATGGGTTATGGTCAACCAGTTAGGGTTGTGATGGGTTATGGTCAACCATGAAGGGTTGTGATGGGTTATGGTCAACCATGAAGGGTTGTGATGGGATATGGTCAACCATGAAGGGTTGTGATGGGTTATGGTTTACCATGAAGGGTTGTGATGGGTTATGGTCAACCAGGTAGGGTTGTGATGGGTTATGGTCAACCATGTGGGGATGTGATGGGTTATGGTTAACCATGAAGGGTTTTGATGGATTATGGTCAACCAGTAAGGATTGTGATGGGTTATAGTCAACCATGAAGGGTTGTGATAGGTTATCGTCAACCAGGAAGGGTTGTGATGGGTTATGGTCAACCAGTTAGCGTTGTGATGGGTCATGGTCAACCATGAAGGGTTGTGATGGGTTATGGTCAACCATGAAGGTTGTGATGGGTTATGGTCAACCATGAAGGGTTATGATGGGTTTTGGTCAACCAGTTAGGGTTGTGATGGGTTATGGTCAACCATGAACGGTTGTGATGGGATATGGACAACCATGTAGCGTTGTGATGGGTTATGGTTAACCATGAAGGGTTGTGATGGGTTATGGTCAACCAGGGAGGGTTGTGATGGGTTATGGTCAACTGGTTAGGGTTGTGATGGGTTATGGTCAACCATGAAGGGTTATGATGGGTTATGGTCAACCAGGTAGGGTTGTGATGGGTTATGGCCAACCAGGTAGGGTTGTGATGCGTTATGGTCAACCATGAAGGGTTGTGATGGGTTATGGTCAACCAGGTAGGGTTGTGATGGGTTATGGTCAACCAGTTAGGGTTGTGATGGTTTATTATCAACCATGAAGGGTTGTTATTGTCAACCATGAAGGGTTGTGATGGGTTATCGTCAACCATGAAGGGTTGTGATGGGTTATGGTCAAGCAGTAAGGGTTATGATGGGTTATGGTCAACCATGACGGGTTGTGATGGGTTATGGTCAACTATGAAGGGTTGTGATGGGATATGGTCAACCAAGTGGGGATGTGATGGGTTATGGTTAACCATGAAGGGTTTTGATGGATTATGGTCAACCAGTAAGGGTTGTGATGGGTTATAGTCAACCATGAAGGGTTGTGAAAGGTTATTGTCAACCAGGAAGGGTTGTGATGGGTTATGGTCAACCAGTTAGCGTTGTGATGGGTTATGGTCAACTATGAAGGGTTGTGATGGGTTATGGTCAACCATGAAGGTTGTGATGGGTTATGGTCAACCATGAAAGGTTATCATGGGTTTTGGTCAACCAGTTAGGGTTGTGATGGGTTATGGTCAACCATGAACGGTTGTGATGGGATATGGTCAACCATGAAGCGTTGTGATGGGTTATGGTTAACCATGAAGGGTTGTGATGGGTTATGGTCAACCAGGGAGGGTTGTGATGGGTTATGGTCAACTGGTTAGGGTGGTGATGGGTTATGGTCAACCATGAAGGGTTATGATGGGTTATGGTCAACCAGGTAGGGTTGTGATGGGTTATCGCCAACCACGTAGGGTTGTGATGCGTTATGGTCAACCATGAAGGGTTGTGATGGGTTATGGTCAACCAGGTAGGGTTGTGATGGGTTATGGTCAACCAGTTAGGGTTGTGATGGTTTATTATCAACCATGAAGGGTTGTTATTGTCAACCATAAAGGGTTGTGATGGGTTATTGTCAACCATGAAGGGTTGTGATGGGTTATGGTCAAGTAGTAAGGGTTATGATGGGTTATGGTCAACCATGAAGGGTTGTGATGGGTTATGGTCAACTATGAAGGGTTGTGATGGGTTATGGTCAACTATGAAGGGTTGTGATGGGATATGGTCAACCATGAAGGGTTGTGATGGGTTATGGTCAACCAGGTAGGGTTGTGATGGGTTACGGTCACCCAGGTAGGGTTGTGATGGGTTATGGTCAACCAGGTAGGGTTGTGATGGGTTATAGTCAACCAGTTAGGGTTGTGATAGGTTATGGTCAACCAGTTAGGGTTGTGATGGGTTATGGTAAACCATGGAGGGTTGTGATCGGTTATGGTCAACCAGGTAGGGTTGTGATGGGTTATGGTCAACCAGGTAGGGTTGTGATGGGTTATGGTCAACCATGAAGGCTTCTGATAGGTTATGGTCAACCAGTAAGGGTTGTGATAGGTTATGGTCAACCATGAAGGGTTGTGATAGGTTATGGTCAACCAGGTAGGGTTGTGATGGGTTATGGTCAACCAGTTAGGGTTGTGATGGGTTATGGTCAACCATGAAGGGTTGTGATGGGTTATGGTCAACCATGAAGGGTTGTGATGGGATATGGTCAACCATGAAGGGTTGTGATGGGTTATGGTTTACCATGAAGGGTTGTGATGGGTTATGGTCAACCAGGTAGGGTTGTGATGGGTTATGGTCAACCAAGTGGGGATGTGATGGGTTATGGTTAACCATGAAGGGTTTTGATGGATTATGGTCAACCAGTAAGGATTGTGATGGGTTATAGTCAACCATGAAGGGTTGTGATAGGTTATCGTCAACCAGGAAGGGTTGTGATGGGTTATGGTCAACCAGTTAGCGTTGTGATGGGTCATGGTCAACCATGAAGGGTTGTGATGGGTTATGGTCAACCATGAAGGTTGTGATGGGTTATGGTCAACCATGAAGGGTTATGATGGGTTTTGGTCAACCAGTTAGGGTTGTGATGGGTTATGGTCAACCATGAACGGTTGTGATGGGATATGGTCAACCATGTAGCGTTGTGATGGGTTATAGTTAACCATGAAGGGTTGTGATGGGTTATGGTCAACCAGGGAGGGTTGTGATGGGTTATGGTCAACTGGTTAGGGTTGTGATGGGTTATGGTCAACCATGAAGGGTTATGATGGGTTATGGTCAACCAAGTAGGGTTGTGATGGGTTATGGCCAACCAGGTAGGGTTGTGATGCGTTATGGTCAACCATGAAGGGTTGTGATGGGTTATGGTCAACCAGTTAGGGTTGTGATGGTTTATTATCAACCATGAAGGGTTGTTATTGTCAACCATGAAGGGTTGTGATGGGTTATCGTCAACCATGAAGGGTTATGATGGGTTATGGTCAAGCAGTAAGGGTTATGATGGGTTATGGTCAACCATGACGGGTTGTGATGGGTTATGGTCAACTATGAAGGGTTGTGATGGGATATGGTCAACCAAGTGGGGATGTGATGGGTTATGGTTAACCATGAAGGGTTTTGATGGATTATGGTCAACCAGTAAGGGTTGTGATGGGTTATAGTCAACCATGAAGGGTTGTGAAAGGTTATTGTCAACCAGGAAGGGTTGTGATGGGTTATGGTCAACCAGTTAGCGTTGTGATGGGTTATGGTCAACTATGAAGGGTTGTGATGGGTTATGGTCAACCATGAAGGTTGTGATGGGTTATGGTCAACCATGAAAGGTTATGATGGGTTTTGGTCAACCAGTTAGGGTTGTGATGGGTTATGGTCAACCATGAACGGTTGTGATGGGATATGGTCAACCATGAAGCGTTGTGATGGGTTATGGTTAACCATGATGGGTTGTGATGGGTTATGGTCAACCAAGGAGGGTTGTGATGGGTTATGGTCAACTGGTTAGGGTGGTGATGGGTTATGGTCAACCATGAAGGGTTATGATGGGTTATGGTCAACCAGGTAGGGTTGTGATGGGTTATCGCCAACCAGGTAGGGTTGTGATGCGTTATGGTCAACCATGAAGGGTTGTGATGGGTTATGGTCAACCAGGTAGGGTTGTGATGGGTTATGGTCAACCAGTTAGGGTTGTGATGGTTTATTATCAACCATGAAGGGTTGTTATTGTCAACCATAAAGGGTTGTGATGGGTTATTGTCAACCATGAAGGGTTGTGATGGGTTATGGTCAAGTAGTAAGGGTTATGATGGGTTATGGTCAACCATGAAGGGTTGTGATGGGTTATGGTCAACTATGAAGGGTTGTGATGGGTTATGGTCAACTATGAAGGGTTGTGATGGGATATGGTCAACCATGAAGGGTTGTGATGGGTTATGGTCAACCAGGTAGGGTTGTGATGGGTTACGGTCACCCAGGTAGGGTTGTGATGGGTTATGGTCAACCAGGTAGGGTTGTGATGGGTTATAGTCAACCAGTTAGGGTTGTGATGGGTTATGGTCAACCAGTTAGGGTTGTGATCGGTTATGGTAAACCATGGAGGGTTGTGATCGGTTATGGTCAACCAGGTAGGGTTGTGATGGGTTATGGTCAACCAGGTAGGGTTGTGATGGGTTATGGTCAACCATGAAGGCTTCTGATAGGTTATGGTCAACCAGTAAGGGTTGTGATAGGTTATGGTCAACCATGAAGGGTTGTGATAGGTTATGGTCAACCAGGTAGGGTTGTGATGGGTTATGGTCAACCAGTTAGGGTTGTGATGGGTTATGGTCAACTATGAAGGGTTGTGATGGGTTATGGTCAACCATGAAGGGTTGTGATGGGATATGGTCAACCATGAAGGGTTGTGATGGGTTATGGTTTACCATGAAGGGTTGTGATGGGTTATGGTCAACCAGGTAGGGTTGTGATGGGTTATGGGAAACCAAGTGGGGATGTGATGGGTTATGGTTAACCATGAAGGGTTTTGATGGATTATGGTCAACCAGTAAGGATTGTGATGGGTTATAGTCAACCATGAAGGGTTGTGATAGGTTATCGTCAACCAGGAAGGGTTGTGATGGGTTATGGTCAACCAGTTAGCGTTGTGATGGGTTATGGTCAACCATGAAGGGTTGTGATGGGTTATGGTCAACCATGAAGGTTGTGATGGGTTATGGTCAACCATGAAGGGTTATGATGGGTTTTGGTCAACCAGTTAGGGTTGTGATGGGTTATGGTCAACCATGAACGGTTGTGATGGGATATGGTCAACCATGTAGCATTGTGATGGGTTATGGTTAACCATGAAGGGTTGTGATGGGTTATGGTCAACCAGGGAGGGTTGTGATGGGTTATGGTCAACCATGAAGGGTTATGATGGGTTATGGTCAACCATGTAGGGTTGTGATGGGTTATGGCCAACCAGGTAGGGTTGTGATGCGTTATGGTCAACCATGAAGGGTTGTGATGGGTTATGGTCAACCAGGTAGAGTTGTGATGGGTTATGGTCAACCAGTTAGGGTTGTGATGGTTTATTATCAACCATGAAGGGTTGTTATTGTCAACCATGAAGGGTTGTGATGGGTTATCGTCAACCATGAAGGGTTGTGATGGGTTATGGTCAAGCAGTAAGGGTTATGATGGGTTATGGTCAACCATGAAGGGTTGTGATGGGTTATGGTCAACTATGAAGGGTTGTGATGGGATATGGTCAACCTTGAAGGGTTGTGATGGGTTATGGTCAACCAGGTAGGGTTGTGATGGGTTACGGTCACCCAGGTAGGGTTATGATGGGTTATGGTCAACCAGGTAGGGTTGTGATGGGTTATAGTCAACCAGTTAGGGTTGTGATGGGTTATGGTCAACCAGTTAGGGTTGTGATGGGTTATGGTAAACCATGGAGGGTTGTGCTCGGTTATGGTCAACCAGGTAGGGTTGTGAGGGGTTATGGTCAACCAGGTAGGGTTGTGATGGGTTATGGTCAACCATGAAGGCTTCTGATAGGTTATGGTCAACCAGTAAGTGTTGTGATAGGTTATGGTCAACCATGAAGGGTTGTGATAGGTTATGGTCAACCAGGTAGTGTTGTGATGGGTTATGGTCAACCAGTTAGGGTTGTGATAGGTTATGGTCAACCATGAAGGGTTGTGATGGGTTATGGTCAACCATGAAGGGTTGTGATGGGATATGGTCAACCATGAAGTGTTGTGATGGGTTATGGTTAACCATGAAGGGTTGTGATGGATTATGGTCAACCAGGTAGGGTTGTGAAGGGTTATGGTCAACTAGTTAGGGTTGTCATGGGTTATGGTCAACCATGAAGGGTTATGATGGGTTATGGTCAACCAGGTAGGGTTGTGATGGGTTATGGTCAACCAAGTGGGGATGTGATGGGTTATGGTTAACCATGAAGGGTTTTGATGGATTATGGTCAACCAGTATGGATTGTGATGGGTTATAGTCAACCATAAAGGGTTGTGATAGGTTATCGTCAACCAGGAAGGGTTGTGATGGGTTATGGTCAACCAGTTAGCGTTGTGATGGGTTATGGTCAACCATGAAGGGTTGTGATGGGTTATGGTCAACCAGGAAGGTTGTGATGGGTTATGGTCAACCATGAAGGGTTATGATGGGTTTTGGTCAACCAGTTAGGGATGTGATGGGTTATGGTCAACCATGAACGGTTGTGATGGGATATGGTCAACCATGTAGCGTTGTGATGGGTTATGGTTAACCATGAAGGGTTGTGATGGGTTATGGTCAACCAGGGAGGGTTGTGATGGGTTATGGTCAACCAGTTAGGGTTGTGATGGGTTATGGTCAACCATGAAGGGTTATGATGGGTTATGGTCAACCAGGTAGGGTTGTGATGGGTTATGGCCAACCAGGTAGGGTTGTGATGCGTTATGGTCAACCATGAAGGGTTGTGATGGGTTCTGGTCAACCAGGTAGGGTTGTGATGGGTTATGGTCAACCAGTTAGGGTTGTGATGGTTTATTATCAACCATGAAGGGTTGTTATTGTCAACCATGAAGGGTTGTGATGGGTTATCGTCAACCATGAAGGGTTGTGATGGGTTATGGTCAAGCAGTAAGGGTTATGATGGGTTATGGTCAACCATGAAGGGTTGTGATGGGTTATGGTCAACTATGAAGGGTTGTGATGGGATATGGTCAACCATGAAGGGTTGTGATGGGTTATGGACAACCAGGTAGGGTTGTGATGGGTTACGGTCACCCAGGTAGGGTTATGATGGGTTATGGTCAACCAGGTAGGGTTGTGATGGGTTATAGTCAACCAGTTAGGGTTGTGATAGGTTATGGTCAACCAGTTAGGGTTGTGATGGGTTATGGTAAACCATGGAGGGTTGTGCTCGGTTATGGTCAACCAGGTAGGGTTGTGAGGGGTTATGGTCAACCAGGTAGGGTTGTGATGGGTTATGGTCAACCATGAAGGCTTCTGATAGGTTATGGTCAACCAGTAAGGGTTGTGATAGGTTATGGTCAACCATGAAGGGTTGTGATAGGATATGGTCAACCAGGTAGGGTTGTGATGGGTTATGGTCAACCAGTTAGGGTTGTGATGGGTTATGGTCAACCAGTTAGGGTTGTGATGGGTTATAGTCAACCATGAAGGGTTGTGATGGGATATGGTCAACCATGAAGTGTTGTGATGGGTTATGGTTAACCATGAAGGGTTGTGATGGGTTATGGTCAACCAGGTAGGGTTGTGAAGGGTTATGGTCAACTAGTTAGGGTTGTGATGGGTTATGGTCAACCATGAAGGGTTATGATGGGTTATGGTCAACCAGGTAGGGTTGTGATGGGTTATGGTCAACCAAGTGGGGATGTGATGGGTTATGGTTAACCATGAAGGGTTTTGATGGATTATGGTCAACCAGTAAGGATTGTGATGCGTTATAGTCAACCATGAAGGGTTGTGATAGGTTATTGTCAACCAGGTAGGGTTGTGATGGGTTATGGTCAACCAGTTAGGGTTGTGATGGGTTATGGTAAAGCATGAAGGGTTGTGATGGGTTATGGTCAACCATGAAGGTTGTGATGGGTTATGGTCAACCATGAAGGGTTATGGTCAACCAGTTAGGGTTGTGATGGGTTATGGTCATCCATGAACGGTTGTGATGGGATATGGTCAACCATGAAGCGTTGTGATGGGTTATGGTTAACCATGAAGGGTTGTGATGGGTTATGGTCAACCAGGGAGGGTTATGATGGGTTATGGTCAACTGGTTAGGGTTGTGATGGGTTATGGTCAACCATGAAGGGTTATGATGGGTTATGGTCAACCAGGTAGGGTTGTGATGGGTTATGGCCAACCAGGTAGGGTTGTGATGCGTTATGGTCAACCATGAAGGGTTGTGATGGGTTATGGTCAACCAGGTAGGGTTGTGATGGGTTATGGTCAACCAGTTAGGGTTTTGATGGTTTATTATCAACCATGAAGGGTTGTTATTGTCAACCATGAAGGGTTGTGATGGGTTATCGTCAACCATGAAGGGTTGTGATGGGTTATGGTCAAACAGTAAGGATTATGATGGGTTATGGTCTACCATGAAGGGTTGTGATGGGTTATGGTCAACCATGAAGGGTTGTGATGGGTTATGGTCAACCATGAAGGGTTGTGATGGGATATGGTCAACCGTGAAGGGTTGTGATGGGTTATGGTCATCCAGATAGGGTTGTGATGGGTTATGGTCAACCAGGTAGGGTTATGATGGGTTATGGTCAACCAGGTAGGGTTGTGATGGGTTATGGTCAACCATGAAGGCTTCTGATGGGTTATGGTCAACCAGTAAGGGTTGTGATAGGTTATGGTCAACCATGAAGGGTTGTGATAGGTTATGGTCAACCAGGTAGGGTTGTGATGGGTTGTGGTCAACCAGTTAGGGTTGTGATGGGTTATGGTCAACCATGAAGGGTTGTGATGGGTTATGGTCAACCATGAAGGGTTGTGATGGGATATGGTCAACCATGAAGGGTTGTGATGGGTTATGGTTAACCATGAAGGGTTGTGATGGATTATGGTCAACCAGGTAGGGTTGTGATGGGTTATGGTCAACTAGTTAGGGTTGTGATGGGTTATGGTCAACCATGAAGGGTTGTGATGGGTTATGGTCAACCAGGTAGGGTTGTGATGGGTTATGGTCAACCAGGTGGGGATGTGATGGGTTATGGTCAACCATGAAGGGTTTTGATGGGTTATAGTCAACCAGTAAGGGTTGTGATGGGTTATAGTCAACCATGAAGGGTTGTGATAGGTTATTGTCAACCAGGTAGGGTTGTGATGGGTTATGGTCAACCAGTTAGGGTTATGATGGGTTATGGTCAACCATGAAGGGTTGTGATGGGCTATGGTCAACCATGAAGGTTGTGATGGGTGATGGTCAACCATGAAGGGTTATGATGGGTTATGGTCAACCAGTTAGGGTTGTGATGGGTTATGGTCAACCATGAAGGGTTGTGATGGGATATGGTCAACCATGAAGCGTTGTGATGGGTTATGGTTAACCATGAAGGGTTGTGATGGGTTATGGTCAACCAAGGAGGGTTGTGTTGGGTTATGGTCAACTAGTTAGGGTTGTGATGGGTTATGGTCAACCATGAAGGGTTATGATGGGTTATGGTCAACCTGGTAGGGTTGTGATGGGTTATGGCCAACCAGGTAGGGTTGTGATGCGTTGTGGTCAACGATGAAGGGTTGTGATGGGTTATGGTCAACCATGTAGGGTTGTGATGGGTTATGGTCAACCAGTTAGGGTTGTGATGGGTTATTGTCAACCATGAAGGGTTGTTATTGTCAACCATGAAGGATTGTGATGGGTTATCGTCAACCATGAAGGGTTGTGATGGGTTATGGTCAAGCAGTAAGGGTTATGATGGGTTATGGTCAACCATGAAGGGTTGTCATGGGTTATGGTCAACCATTAAGGGTTGTGATGGGTTATGGTCAACCATGAAGGGTTGTGATGGGATATGATCAACCATGAAGGTTTGTGATGGGTTATGGTCAACCAGGTAGGGTTGTGATGGGTTACGGTCAACCAGGTAGGGTTGTGATGGGTTATGGTCAACCAGGTAGGGTTGTGATGGGTTATGGTTAACCAGTTAGGGTTGTGATGGGTTATGGTCAACCAATTAGGGTTGTGATGGGTTATGGTAAACCATGTAGGGTTGTGATGGGTTATGGTTAACCAGGTAGGGTTGTGATGGGTTATGGTCAACCAGGTAGGGTTGTGATGGGTTATGGTCAACCATGAAGGCTTCTGATGGGTTATGGTCAACCAGTAAGGGTTGTGATAGGTTATGGTCAACGATGAAGGGTTGTGATAGGTTATGGTCAACCAGGTAGGGTTGTGATGGGTTATGGTCAACCAGTTAGGGTTGTGATGGGTTATGGTCAACTATTAAGGGTTGTGATGAGTTATGGTCAACCATGAAGGGTTGTGATGGGATATGGTCAACCATGAAGGGTTGTGATGGGTTATGGTTAACCATGAAGGGTTGTGATGGGTTATGGTCAACCAGGTAGGGTTGTGATGGGTTATGGTCAACTAGTTAGGGTTGTGATGGGTTATGGTCAACCATGAAGGGTTGTGATGTATTATGGTCAACCAGGTAGGGTTGTGATGGGTTATGGTCAACCAGGTGGGGATGTGATGGGTTATGGTTAACCATGAAGGGTTTTGATGGGTTATGGTCAACTAGTAAGGGTTGTGATGGGTTATAGTCAACCATGAAGGGTTGTGATAGGTTATTGTCAACCAGGTAGGGTTGTGATGGGTTATGGTCATCCAGTTAGGGTTATGATGGGTTATGGTCAACCATGAAGGGTTGTGATGGGTTATGGTCAACCATGAAGGTTGTGATGGGTTATGGTCAACCATGAAGGGTTATGATGGGTTATGGTCAACCAGTTAGGGTTGTGATGGGTTATGGTCAACCATGAAGGGTTGTGATGGGATATGGTCAACCATGAAGCGTTGTGATGGGTTATGGTTAACCATGAAGGGTTGTGATGGGTTATGGTCAACCAAGGAGGGTTGTGATGGGTTATGGTCAACTAGTTAGGGTTGTGATGGGTTATGGTCAACCATGAAGGGTTATGATGGGTTATAGTCAACCTGGTAGGGTTGTGATGGGTTATGGCCAACCAGGTAGGGTTGTGATGCGTTGTGGTCAACCATGAAGGGTTGTGATGGGTTATGGTCAACTAGGTAGGGTTGTGATGGGTTATGGTCAACAGTTGGGGTTGTGATGGGTTATTGTCAACCATGAAGGGTTGTTATTGTCAACCATGAAGGGTTGTGATGGGTTATCGTCAACCATGAAGGGTGGGTTGTTATGGGATATGATCAACCATGAAGGGTTGTGATGGGTTATGGTCAACCATGAAGGGTTGTGATGGGATATGATCAACCATGAAGGGTTGTGATGGGTTATGGTCAACCAGGTAGGGTTGTGATGGGTTACGGTCAAACAGGTAGGGTTGTGATGGGTTACGGTCAACCAGGTAGGGTTGTGATGGGTTATGGTCAACCAGGTAGGGTTGTGATGGGTTATAGTCAACCATGAAGGCTTTTGATGGGTTATGGTCAACCAGTAAGGTTTGTGATAGGTTATGGTCAACCATGAAGGGTTGTGATAGGTTATGGTCAACCAGGTAAGGGTTGTGATGGGATATGGTCAACCATGAAGGGTTGTGATGGGTTATGGTCAACCATGAAGGGTTGTGATGGGATATGATCAACCATGAAGGGTTGTGATGGGTTATGGTCAACCAGGTAGGGTTGTGATGGGTTACGGTCAACCAGGTAGGGTTGTGATGGGTTACGGTCAACCAGGTAGGGTTGTGATGGGTTATGGTCAACCAGGTAGGGTTGTGATGGGTTATAGTAAACCATGAAGGCTTCTGATGGGTTATGGTCAACCAGTAAGGTTTGTGATAGGTTATGGTCAACCATGAAGGGTTGTGATAGGTTATGGTCAACCAGGTAGGGTTGTGACGGGTTATGGTCAACCAGTTAGGGTTGTGATGGGTTATGGTCAACCATGAAGGGTTGTGATGGGATATGGTCAACCATGAAGGGTTATGATGGGATATGGTCAACCATGAGGGGTTGTGATGGGTTATGGTTAACCATGAAGGGTTGGGATGGGTTATGGTCAACCAGGTAGGGTTGTGATGGTTATGGTCAACTAGTTAGGGTTGTGAAGGGTTATGGTCAACCATGAAGGGTTGTGATGGGTTATGGTCAACCAGGTAGGGTTGTGATGGGTTATGGTCAACCAGGTGGGGAGGTGATGGGTTATGGTCAACCATGAAGGGTTTTGATGGGTTATGGTCAACCATGAAGGGTTGTGATGGGTTATAGTCAACCATGAAGGGTTGTGATAGGTTATTGTCAACTAGGTAGGGTTGTGATGGGTTATGGTCAACAAGTTAGGGTTGTGATGGGTTATGGTCAACCATGAAGGGTTGTGATGGGTTATGGTCAACCATGAAGGTTGTGATGGGTTATGGTCAACCATGAAGTTTTATGATGGGTTATGGTCAACCAGTTAGGGTTGTGATGGGTTATGGTCAACCATGAAGGGTTGTGATGGGATATGGTTAACCATGAAGCGTTGTGATGGGTTATGGTTAACCATGAAGGGTTGTGATAGGTTATGGTCAAGCAGGGAGGGTTGTAATGGGTTATGGTCAACTAGTTAGGGTTGTGATGGG
Source organism: Cichorium intybus (assembly GCA_023525715.1). Lineage (NCBI taxonomy): Eukaryota > Viridiplantae > Streptophyta > Magnoliopsida > Asterales > Asteraceae > Cichorium > Cichorium intybus. Next base: position 59,250,977 of record CM042014.1, read on the forward strand.
TTATGGTCAACCATGAAGGGTTATGATGGGTTATGGTCAACCAGGTAGGGTTGTGATGGGTTATCGCCAACCAGGTAGGGTTGTGATGCGTTATGGTCAACCATGAAGGGTTGTGATGGGTTATGGTCAACCAGTTAGGGTTGTGATGGGTTATGGTCAACCAGTTAGGGTTGTGATGGGTTATGGTAAACCATGGAGGGTTGTGATCGGTTATGGTCAACCAGGTCGGGTTGTGATGGGTTATGGTCAACCATGTAGGGTTGTGATGGGTTATAGTCAACCATGAAGGCTTCTGATGGGTTATGGTCAACCAGTAAGGGTTGTGATAGGTTATGGTCAACCATTAAGGGTTGTGATAGGTTATGGTCAACCAGGTAGGGTTGTGATGGGTTATGGTCAACCAGTTAGGGTTGTGATGGGTTATGGTCAACCATGAACGGTTGTGATGGGTTATGGTCAACCATGAAGGGTTGTGATGGGATATGATCAACCATGAAGGGTTGTGATGGGTTATGGTCAACCAGGTAGGGTTGTGATGGGTTACGGTCAACCAGGTAGGGTTGTGATGGGTTACGGTCAACCAGGTAGGGTTGTGATGGGTTATGGTCAACCAGGTAGGGTTGTGATGGGTTATGGTCAACCTTGAAGGCTTCTGATGGGTTATGGTCAACCAGTAAGGGTTGTGATAGGTTATGGTCAAGCATGAAGGGTTGTGATAGGTTATGGTCAACCAGGTAGGGTTGTGACGGGTTATGGTCAACCAGTTAGGGTTGTGATGGGTTATGGTCAACCATGAAGGGTTGTGATGAGATATGGTCAACCATGAAGGGTTGTGATGGGATATGGTCAACCATGAAGGGTTGTGATGGGTTATGGTTAACCATGAAGGGTTGGGATGGGTTATGGTCAACCAGGTAGGGTTGTGATGGGTTATGGTCAACTAGTTAGGGTTGTGATGGGTTATGGTCAACCATGAAGGGTTGTGATGGGTTATGGTCAACCAGGTAGAGTTGTGATGGGTTATGGTCAACCAGGTGGGGAGGTGATGGGTTATGGTCAACCATGAAGGGTTTTGATGGGTTATGGTCAACCAGTATGGGTTGTGATGGGTTATAGTCAACCATGAAGGGTTGTGATAGGTTATTGTCAACCAGGTAGGGTTGTGATGGGTTATGGTCAACCAGGTAGGGTTGTGATGGGTTATGGTCAACCTTGAAGGCTTCTGATGGGTTATGGTCAACCAGTAAGGGTTGTGATAGGTTATGGTCAAGCATGAAGGGTTGTGATAGGTTATGGTCAACCAGGTAGGGTTGTGACGGGTTATGGTCAACCAGTTAGGGTTGTGATGGGTTATGGTCAACCATGAAGGGTTGTGATGAGATATGGTCAACCATGAAGGGTTGTGATGGGATATGGTCAACCATGAAGGGTTGTGATGGGTTATGGTTAACCATGAAGGGTTGGGATGGGTTATGGTCAACCAGGTAGGGTTGTGATGGGTTATGGTCAACTAGTTAGGGTTGTGATGGGTTATGGTCAACCATGAAGGGTTGTGATGGGTTATGGTCAACCAGGTAGAGTTGTGATGGGTTATGGTCAACCAGGTGGGGAGGTGATGGGTTATGGTCAACCATGAAGGGTTTTGATGGGTTATGGTCAACCAGTATGGGTTGTGATGGGTTATAGTCAACCATGAAGGGTTGTGATAGGTTATTGTCAACCAGGTAGGGTTGTGATGGGTTATGGTCAACAAGTTAGGGTTGTGATGGGTTATATTCAACCATGAAGGGTTGTGATGGGTTATGGTCAACCATGAAGGTTGTGATGGGTTATGGTCAACCATGAAGTTTTATGATGGGTTATGGTCAACCAGTTAGGGTTGTGATGGGTTATGGTCAACCATGAAGGGTTGTGATGGGATATGGTCAACCATGAAGCGTTGTGATGGGTTATGGTTAACCATGAAGGGTTGTGATAGGTTATGGTCAAGCAGGGAGGGTTGTAATGGGTTATGGTCAACTAGTTAGGGTTGTGATGGGTTATGGTCAACCATGAAGGGTTATGATGGGTTATGGTCAACCAGGTAGGGTTGTGATGGGTTATCGCCAACCAGGTAGGGTTGTGATGCGTTATGGTCAACCATGAAGGGTTGTGATGGGTTATGGTCAACCAGTTAGGGTTGTGATGGGTTATGGTCAACCAGTTAGGCTTGTGACGGGTTATGGTAAACCATGGAGGGTTGTGATCGGTTATGGTCAACCAGGTAGGGTTATGATGGGTTATGGTCAACCATGTAGGGTTGTGATGGGTTATGGTCAACCATGAAGGCTTCTGATGGGTTATGGTCAACCAGTAAGGGTTGTGATAGGTTATGGTCAACCATGAAGGGTTGTGATAGGTTATGGTCAACCAGGTAGGGTTGTGATGGGTTATGGTCAACCAGTTAGGGTTGTGGTGGGTTATGGTAAACCATGAAGGGTTGTGATGGGTTATGGTCAACCATGAAGGGTTGTGATGGGTTATGATCAACCATGAAGGGTTGTGATGGGTTATGGTCAACCAGGTAGGGTTGTGATGGGTTACGGTCAACCAGGTAGGGTTGTGATGGGTTACAGTCAACCAGGTAGGGTTGTGATGGGTTATGGTCAACCAGGTAGGGTTGTGATGGGTTATAGTCAACCATGAAGGCTTCTGATGGGTTATGGTCAACCAGTAAGGGTTGTGATAGGTTATGGTCAACCATGAAGGGTTGTGATAGGTTATGGTCAACCAGGTAGGGTTGTGACGGGTTATGGTCAACCAGTTAGGGTTGTGATGGGTTATGGTCAACCATGAAGGGTTGTGATGGGATATGGTCAACCATGAAGGGTTGTGATGGGATATGGTCAACCATGAAGGGTTGTGATGGGTTATGGTTAACCATGAAGGGTTGGGATGGGTTATGGTCAACCAGGTAGGGTTGTGATGGGTTATGGTCAACTAGTTAGGGTTGTGATGGGTTATGGTCAACCATGAAGGGTTGTGATGGGTTATGGTCAACCAGGTAGGGTTGTGATGGGTTATGGTCAACCAGGTGGGGAGGTGATGGGTTATGGTCAACCATGAAGGGTTTTGATGGGTTATGGTCAACCAGTAAGGGTTGTGATGGGTTATAGTCAACCATGAAGGGTTGTGATAGGTTATTGTCAACCAGGTAGGGTTGTGATGGGTTATGGTCAACGAGTTAGGGTTGTGATGGGTTATGGTCAACCATGAAGGGTTGTGATGGGTTATGGTCAACCATGAAGGTTGTGATGGGTTATGGTCAACCATGAAGTTTTATGATGGGTTATGGTCAACCAGTTAGGGTTGTGATGGGTTATGGTCAACCATGAAGGGTTGTGATGGGATATGGTCAACCATGAAGTGTTGTGATGGGTTATGGTTAACCATGAAGGGTTGTGATAGGTTATGGTCAAGCAGGGAGGGTTATAATGGGTTATGGTCAACTAGTTAGGGTTGTGATGGGTTATGGTCAACCATGAAGGGTTATGATGGGTTATGGTCAACCAGGTAGGGTTCTGATGGGTTATCGCCAACCAGGTAGGGTTGTGATGCGTTATGGTCAACCATGAAGGGTTGTGATGGGTTATGGTCAACCAATTAGGGTTGTGATGGGTTATGGTCAACCAGTTAGGGTTGTGATGGGTTATGGTAAACCATGGAGGGTTGTGATCCGTTATGGTCAACCAGGTAAGGTTGTGATGGGTTATGGTCAACCATGTAGGGTTGTGATGGGTTATGGTCAACCATGAAGGCTTCTGATGGGTTATGGTCAACCAGTAAGGGTTGTGATAGGTTATGGTCAACCATGAAGGGTTGTGATAGGTTATGGTCAACCAGGTAGGGTTGTGATGGGTTATGGTCAACCAGTTAGGGTTGTGATGGGTTATGGTCAACCATGAAGGGATGTGATGGGTTATGGTCAACCATGAAGGGTTGTGATGGGATATGATCAACCATGAAGGGTTGTGATGGGTTATGGTCAACCAGGTAGGGTTGTGATGGGTTACGGTCAACCATGTAGGGTTGTGATGGGTTATGGTCAACCAGGTAGGGTTGTGATGGGTTATGGTCAACCAGGTAGGGTTGTGATGGGTTATGGTCAACCTTGAAGGTTTCTGATGGGTTATGGTCAACCAGTAAGGGTTGTGATAGGTTATGGTCAAGCATGAAGGGTTGTGATAGGTTATGGTCAACCAGGTAGGGTTGTGACGGGTTATGGTCAACCAGTTAGGGTTGTGATGGGTTATGGTCAACCATGAAGGGTTGTGATGGGATATGGTCAACCATGAAGGGTTGTGATGGGATATGGTCAACCATGAAGGGTTGTGATGGGTTATGGTTAACCAAGAAGGGTTGGGATGGGTTATGGTCAACCAGGTAGGGTTGTGATGGGTTATGGTCAACTAGTTAGGGTTGTGATGGGTTATGGTCAACCATGAAGGGTTGTGATGGGTTATGGTCAACCAGGTAGGGTTGTGATTGGTTATGGTCAACCAGGTGGGGAGGTGATGGGTTATGGTCAACCATGAAGGGTTTTGATGGGTTATGGTCAACCAGTAAGGGTTGTGATGGGTTATAGTCAACCATGAAGGGTTGTGATAGGTTATTGTGAACCAGGTAGGGTTGTGATGGGTTATGGTCAACCATGAAGGGTTGTGATGGGTTATGGTCAACCATGAACGTTGTGATGGGTTATGGTCAACCATGAAGTTTTATGATGGGTTATGGTCAACCAGTTAGGGTTGTGATGGGTTATGGTCAACCATGAAGGGTTGTGATGGGATATGGTCAACCATGAAGCGTTGTGATGGATTATGGTTAACCATGAAGGGTTGTGATAGGTTATGGTCAAGCAGGGAGGGTTGTAATGGGTTATGGTCAACTAGTTAAGGTTGTGATGGGTTATGGTCAACCATGAAGGGTTATGATGGGTTATGGTCAACCAGGTAGGGTTGTGATGGGTTGTCGCCAACCAGGTAGGGTTGTAATGCGTTATGGTCAACCATGAAGGGTTGTGATGGGTTATGGTCAACCAGTTAGGGTTGTGATGGGTTATGGTCAACCAGTTAGGGTTGTGATGGGTTATGGTAAACCATGGAGGGTTGTGATCGGTTATGGTCAACCAGGTAAGGTTGTGATGGGTTATGGTCAACCATGTAGGGTTGTGATGGGTTATGGTCAACCATGAAGGCTTCTGATGGGTTATGGTCAACCAGTAAGGGTTGTGATAGGTTATGGTCAACCATGAAGGGTTGTGATAGGTTATGGTCAACCAGGTAGGGTTGTGATGGGTTATGGTCAACTAGTTAGGGTTGTGATGGGTTATGGTCAACCATGAAGGGTTGTGATGGGTTATGGTCAACCATGAAGGGTTGTGATGGGATATGGTCAACCATGAAGGGTTGTCATGGGTTATGGTTAACCATGAATGGTTGTGATGGGTTATGGTCAACCAGGTACGGTTGTGATGGGTTATGGTCAACTAGTTAGGGTTGTGATGGGTTATGGTCAACCATGAAGAGTTATGATGGGTTATGGTCAACCAGGTAAGGTTGTGATGGGTTATGGTCAACCAGGTTGGGATGTGATGGGTTATGGTCAACCATGAAGGGTTTTGATGGGTTATGGTCAACCAGTAAGGGTTGTGATGGGTTATAGTCAACCATGAAGGGTTGTGATAGGTTATTGTCAACCAGGTAGGGTTGTGATGGGTTATGGTCAACCAGTTAGGGTTGTGATGGGTTATGGTCAACCATGAAGGGTTGTGATAGGTTATGGTTAACCATGAAGGTTGTGATGGGTTATGGTCAACCATAAAGGGTTATGATGGGTTATGGTCAACAAGTTAGGGTTGTGATGGGTTATGGTCAACCATGAAGGGTTGTGATGGGTTATGGTTAACCAGGTAGGGTTGTGATGGGTTATGGTCATCCAGGTAGGGTTGTGATGGGTTATGGTCAACCATGAAGGCTTCTGATGGGTTATGGTCAACCAGTAAGGGTTGTGATAGGTTATGGTCAACCATGAAGGGTTGTGATAGGTTATGGTCAACCAGGTAGGGTTGTGATGGGTTATGGTCAACTAGTTAGGGTTGTGATGGGTTATGGTCAACCATGAAGGGTTGTGATGAGTTATGGTCAACCAGGTAGGGTTGTGATGGGTTATGGTCAACCAGGTGGGGAGGTGATGGGTTATGGTCAACCATGAAGGGTTTTGATGGGTTATGGTCAACCACTAAGGGTTGTGATGGGTTATAGTCAACCATGAAGGGTTGTGATAGGTTATTGTCAACCAGGTAGGGTTGTGATGGGTTATGGTCAACCAGTTAGGGTTGTGATGGGTTATGGTCAACCATGAAGGGTTGTGATGGGTTATGGTCAACCATGAAGGTTGTGATGGGTTATGGTTAACCATGAAGTTTTATGATGGGTTATGGCCAACCAGTTAGGGTTGTGATGGGTTATGGTCAACCATGAAGGGTTGTGATGGGATATGGTCAACCATGATGCGTTGTGATGGGTTATGGTTAACCATGAAGGGTTGTGATAGGTTATGGTCAAGCAGGGAGGGTTGTAATGGGTTATGGTCAACTAGTTACGGTTGTGATGGGTTATGGTCAACCATGAAGGGTTATGATGGGTTATGGTCAACCAGGTAGGGTTGTGATGGGTTATCGCCAACCAGGTAGGGTTGTGATGCGTTATGGTCAGCCATGAAGGGTTGTGATGGGTTATGGTCAACCAGTTAGGGTTGTGATGGGTTATGGTCAACCAGTTAGGGTTGTGATGGGTTATGGTAAACCATGGAGGGTTGTGATCGGTTATGGTCAACCAGGTAGGGTTGTGATGGGTTATGGTCAACCATATAGGGTTGTGATGGGTTATGGTCAACCATGAAGGCTTCTGATGGGTTATGGTCAACCAGTAAGGGTTGTGATAGGTTATGGTTAACCATGAAGGGTTGTGATAGGTTATGGTCAACCAGGTATGGTTTTGATGGGTTATGGTCAACCAGTTAGGGTTGTGATGGGTTATGGTCAACCATGAAGGGTTGTGATGGGTTATGGTCAACCATGAAGGGTTGTGATGGGATATGGTCAACCATGAAGGGTTGTGATGGGTTATGGTTAACCATGAAGGGTTGTAATGGGTTATGGTCAACCAGGTACGGTTGTGATGGGTTATGGTCAACTAGTTAGGGTTGTGATGGGTTATGGTCAACCACGAAGGGTTGTGATGGGTTATGGTCAACCAGGTAGAGTTGTGATGGGTTATGGTCAACCAGGTTGGGATGTGATGGGTTATGGTCAACCATGAAGGGTTTTGATGGGTTATGGTCAACTAGTAAGGGTTGTGATGGGTTATAGTCAACCATGAAGGGTTGTGATAGGTTATTGTCAACCAGGTAGGGTTGTGCTGGGTTATGGTCAACCAGTTAGGGTTGTGATGGGTTATGGTCAACCATGAAGGGTTGTGATAGGTTATGGTCAACCATGAAGGTTGTGATGGGTTATGGTCAACCATAAAGGGTTATGATGGGTTAGGGTCAACCAGTTAGGGTTGTGATGGGTTATGGTCAACCATGAAGGGTTGTGATGGGTTATGGTTAACTAGGTAGGGTTGTGATGGGTTATGGTCATCCAGGTAGGGTTGTGATGGGTTATGGTCAACCATGAAGGGTTCTGATGGGATATGGTAAACCAGTTAGGGTTGTGATGGGTTATGGTCAACCAGGTAGACTTGTGATGGGTTATGGTCAACCATGAAGGATTGTGATGGGTTATGATCAACCAGTAAGGGTTGTGATGGGTTATGGTCAACCATGAAGGGTTGTGATGGGTTATGGTCAACCAGGTAGGGTTGTGACGGGTTATGGTCAACCAGTTAGGGTTGTGATGGGTTATTCTCAACCATGAAGGGTTGTGATGGGTTATGGTCAACCATGAAGGGTTGTGAAGGGTTATGGTCAACCATGAAGGTTTGTGATGGGTTATGCTCAACCATGAAGGGTTGTGATGGGTTATGGTCAACCAGGTAGGGTTGTGATGGGTTATGGTCAACCAGCAAGGGTTGTGATTGGTTATGGTCAACCAGTTAAGGTTATGATGAGTTATGGTCAACTAGTTAGGGCTTTGATGGGTTATGGTCAACCCTGAAGGGTTGTGATGGGTTATGGTCAACCATGAAGGGTTGTGATGGGTTATGGTCAACCATGAAGGGTTGTGATGGGTTATGGTTAACCATGAAGGGTTGTGATGAGTTATGGTCAACCAGGTAGGGTTGTGATGCGTTATGGCCAACCAGTTAGGGTTGCAATGGGTTATGGTCAACCATGAAGAGTTGTGATGGGTTATGGTCAACCACGTAGGGTTGTGATGGGTTATGGTCAACCAGGTGGGGTTGTGATGGGTTATGGTCAACCATGAAGGGTTCTGATGGGTTATAGTCAACCAGTAAGGGTTGTAATGGGGTATGGTCAACCATGAACGGTTGTGATAGGTTATGATCAACTAGGTAGGGTTGTGATGGGTTATGGTCAACCAGTTAGGGTTGTGATGTGTTATGGTCAACCATGAAGCGTTGTGATGGGTTATGGTCAACCAGTTAGGGTTGTGATGGGTTATGGTCAACCATGAAGTGTTGTGATGGCATATGGTCAACCACGAAAGGTTGTGATGGGTTATGGTTAACCATGAAGGGTTGTGATGGGTTATGGTCAACCAGGTAGGGTTGTGATGGGTTATGGTCAACTAGTTAGGGTTGTGATGGGTTGTGGTCAACCATGAAGGGTTGGGATGTGTTATGGTCAACCAGGTAGGGTTGTGATGGGTTATGGTCAACCAGGTAGGGTTGTGATGGGTTATGGTCAACCATGAAGGGTTCTGATGGGTTATGGTCAACCAGTAAGGGTTGTAATGGGTTATGGTCAACCATGAAGGGTTGTGATAGGTTATGGTCAACCAGGTTGGGTTGTGATGGGTTATGGTCAACCAGTTAGGGTTGTGATGGGTTATGGTCAATCATGAAGGGTTGTGATGGGTTACGGTCAACCATGAAGGGTTGTGATGGGTTATGGTCAACCATGAAGGGTTGTGATGGGTTATGGTCAACCAATTAGGGTTGTGATGGGCTATGGTCAACCATGAAGGGTTGTGATGGGATATGGTCAACCATGAAGGGTTGTGATGGGTTACGGTTAACCATGAAGGGTTGTAATGGGTTATGGTCAACCAGGTAAGGTTGTGATGGGTTATGGTCAACCAGTTAGGGTTGTGATGGGTTATGGTCAACCAGTTAGGGTTGTGATGGGTTATGCTCAACCATGAAGTGTTGTGATGGGTTATGGTCAACCATGTAGGGTTGTGATGGGTTATGGTCAACCAGGTAGGGTTGTGATGGGTTATGGTCAACCATGAAGGGTTCTGATGGGTTATGGTCATCCAGTAAGGGTTGTGATGGGTTATGGTCAACCATGAAGGGTTGTGATAGGTTATGGTCATCCAGGTAGGGTTGTGATGGGATATGGTAAACCAGGTAGGGTTGTGATGGGTTATGGTCAACCATGAAGGATTGTGATGGGTTATGGTCAACCAGTAAGGGTTGTGATGGGTTATGGTCAACCATGAAGGGTTGTGATGGGTTATGGTCAACCAGGTAGGGTTGTGATGGGTTATGGTCAACCTGTTAGGGTTGTGATCGGTTATTGTCAACCGTGAAGGGTTGTGATTGGTTATAGTCAACCATGAAGGGTTGTGATGGGTTATGGTCAACCATGAAGGGTTGTGCTGGGTTATGGTCAACCAGGTAGGGTTGTGATGGGTTATGGTCAACCAGTTAGGGTTGTGATGGGTTATTGTCAACGATGAAGGGTTGTGATGGGTTATGGTCAACCATGAAGGGTTGTGTTGGGTTATGGTCAACCATGAAGGGTTGTGATGGGTTATGGTCAACCATGAAGGGTTGTGATGGGTTATGGTCAACCAGGTAGGGTTGTGATTTGTTATGGTCAACCAGTTAGGGTTGTGATGTGTTATGGTCAACCAGTTAAGGTTATGATGGGATGGTCAACTAGTAAGGGCTGTGATTGATTATAGTCAACCATGAAGGGTTGTGATGGGTTATGGTCAACCATGAAGGGTTGTGATGGGTAATGGTCAACCATGAAGGGTTGTGATCGGTTATTGTCAACCAGTTAGGGTTGTGATGGGTTATAGTCAACCATTAAGGGTTGTGATGGGATATGGTCAACCATGAAGGGTTCTGATAGGTTATGGTTAACCATGAAAGGTTATGATAGGTTATGGTCAACCAGGTAGGGTTGTGATGGGTTATGGTCAACCAGTTAGGGTTGTGATGGGTTATGATCAACCAGTAAGGGTTGTGATGGGTTATGTTCAACCAGTTAGGGTTGTGATGGATTATGGTCAACCATGAAGGGTTGTGATGGGTTATGGTCAACCAGGTGGGGTTGTTATGGGTTATGGTCAACCAAGTAGGGTTGTGATGGGTTATGGTCAACCATGAAGGGTTCTGATGGGTTATGGTCAACCAGTAAGGGTTGTGATGGGTTATGGTCAACCATGAAGGGTTGTGATAGGTTATGGTCAACCAGGTAGGGTTGTGAAGGGTTATGGTCAACGAGTTAGGGTTGTGCTGGGTTATGGTCAACCATGAAGGGTTGTGATGGGTTATGGTCAACCATTAAGGGTTGTGATGGGTTATGGTCGACCATAAAGGGTTGAGATGGGTTATGGTCAACCAAGAAGTGTTGTGATGGGTTATGGTCAACGAGTTAGGGTTGTGATGGGTTATGGTCAACCATGAAGGGTTGTGATGGCATATGGTCAACCATGAAAGGTTGTGATGGGTTATGGTTAACCATGAAGGGTTGTGATGGGTTTTGGTCAACCAGGTAGGTTTGTGATGGGTTATGGTCAACTAGTTAGGGTTGTGATTGGTTGTAGTCAACAATGAAGGGTTGTGATGGGTCATGGTCAACCAGGTAGGGTTGTGATGGGTTATGGTCAACCATGAAGGGTTCTGATGGGTTATGGTCAACCAGTAAGGGTTGTGATGGGTTATGGTCAACCATGAAGGGTTGTGATATGTTATCGTCAACCAGGTTGGGTTATGATGGGTTATGGTCAACCAGTTAGGGTTGTGATGGGTTATGGTCAATCATGAAGGGTTGTGATGGGTTACGGTCAACCATGAAGGGTTGTGATGGGTTATGGTCAACCAGGTTGGGTTGTGATGGGTTATGGTCAACCAGTTAGGGTTATAATGGGTTATGGTCAACCAGTTAGGGTTGTCATGGGTTATGGTCAACCATGAAGGGTTGTGATGGGTTATCGTCATGCAGTAAGGGTTGTGATGGGTTATGGTCAACCATGAAGGGTTGTCATGGGTTATGGTCAACCAAGTAGGGTTATGATACGTTATGGTTAACCATAAAGGGTTGTGATGGGTTATGGTCAACCATAAAGGGTTGTGATGGGTTATGGTCAACCAGTTAGGGGTGTGATGGGTTATGGTCAACCATGAAGGGTTGTGATGGGTTATGGTCTACCATGAAGGGTTGGGATGGGTTATGGTCAACCATGAAGGGTTGTGATGGGTTATGGTTAACCAGGTAAGGCTGTGATGGGTTATGGTTAACTAGTTAGGGTTATGATAGGTTATGGTCAACCAATTAGGGTTGTGATTTGTTATGTTCAACCAGTTAGGGTTATGATGGGTTATGGTCAACCATAAAGGGTTGTGATAGGTTATGGTCAACCAGGTAGGGTTGTGATGGGTTATGGTCAACGAGGTAGGGTTGTGATGGTTATGGTCACCTATGAAGGGTTGTGATAGGTTATGGTTAACCATGAAGGGTTGTGATGGGTTATGGTCAACCAGGTAAGGTTGTGATGGGTTATGGTCAACCAGTTAGGGTTGTAATGGGTTATGTTCAATCAGTCAGGGTTGTGATGGGTTATGGTCAACCAGTTAGGGTTGTGATGGGTTATGGTCAACCATGAAGGGTTGTGATGGGTTATGGTTAACTAGGTAGGGTTGTGATGGCTTATGGTCATCCAGGTAGGGTTGTGATGGGTTATGGTCAACCATGAAGGGTTCTGATGGGATATGGTGAACCAGTAAGGGTTGTGATGGGTTATGGTCCACTAGGTAGACTTGTGATGGGTTATGGTCAACCATGAAGGATTGTGATGGGTTATGGTCAACCAGTAAGGGTTGTGATGGGTTATGGTCAACCATGAAGGGTTGTGATGGGTTATGGTCAACCAGGTAGGGTTGTGATAGGTTATGGTCAACCAGTTGGGGTTGTTTCTCAACCATGAAGGGTTGTGATGGGTTATGGTCAACCATGAAGGGTTGTGATGGGTTATGGTCAACCATGAAGGTTTGTGATGGGTTATACTCAACCATGAAGGATTGTGATTTGTTATGGTCAACCAGGTAAGGTTGTGATGGGTTATGGTCAACCAGCAAGGGTTGTGATTGGTTATGGTCAACCAGTTAAGGTTGTGATGGGTTATGGTCAACTAGTTAGGGCTTTGATGGGTTATGGTCAACCCTGAAGGGTTGTGATGGGTTATGGTCAACCATGAAGGGTTGTGATGGGATATGGTCAACCATGAAGGGTTGTGATGGGTTATGGTCAACCAGTTAGGGTTGTGATGTGTTATGGTCAACCATGAAGGGTTGTGATGGGTTATGGTCAACCAGTTAGGGTTGTGATGGGTTATGGTCAACCATGAAGGGTTGTGATGGCATATGGTCAACCATGAAAGGTTGTGATGGGTTATGGTTAACCATGAAGGGTTGTGATGGGTTATGGTCAACCAGGTAGGGTTATGATGGGTTATGGTCAACTAGTTAGGGTTGTGATGGGTTGTGGTCAACCATGAAGGGTTGGGATGTGTTATGGTCAACTAGGTAGGGTTCTGATGGGTTATGGTCAACCAGTAAGGGTTGTGATGGGTTATGGTTAACCATGAAGGGTTGTGATAGGTTATGGTCAACCAGGTAGGGTTGTGATGGGTTATGGTCAACCAGGTAGAGTTGTGATGGGTTATGGTCAACCATGAAGGGTTGTGATGGGTTATGGTCAACCAGTAAGGGTTGTGATGGGTTATGGTCAACCATGAAGGGTTGTGATGGGTTATGGTCAACCAGGTAGGGTTGTGATGGGTTATGGTCAACCACTTAGGGTTGTGATCGGTTATTGTCAACCGTGAAGGGTTGTGATTGGTTATAGTCAACCATGAAGGGTTGTGATGGGTTATGGTCAACCAGTTAGGGTTGTGATGGGTTATGGTCAACCATGAAGGGTTGTGATGGGTTATGGTCAACCAGGTAGGGTTGTGATGGGTTATGGTCAAACAGACAGGGTTGTGATGGGTTATTGTCAACCATGAAGGGTTGTGATGCGTTATGGTCAACTAGTAAGGGTTGTGATGGGTTATGGTCAACCATGAAGGGTTGTGCTGGGTTATGGTCAACCAGGTAGGGTTGTGATGGGTTATGGTCAACCAGTTAGGGTTATGATGGGTTATGGTCAAATATGAAGGGTTGTGATGGCATATGGTCAACCATGAAAGGTTGTGATGGGTTATGGTTAACCATGAAGGGTTGTGATGGGTTATGGTCAACCAGGTAGGGTTGTGATGGGTTATGGTCAACTAGTTAGGGTTGTGATGGGTTGTGGTCAACCATGAAGGGTTGTGATGGGTTATGGTCAACCAGGTAGGGTTGTGATGGGTTATGGTCAACCATGAAGGGTTCTGATGGGTTATGGTCAACCAGTAAGGGTTGTGATGGGTTATGGTCAACCATGAAGGGTTGTCATATGTTATGGTCAACCAGGTTGGGTTATGATGGGTTATGGTCAACCAGTTAGGGTTGTGATGGGTTATGGTCAATCATGAAGGGTTGTGATGGGTTACGGTCAACCATGAAGGGTTGTGATGGGTTATGGTCAACCAGGTTGGGTTGTGATGGGTTATGGTCAACCAGTTAGGGTTATAATGGGTTATGGTCAACCAGTTAGGGTTGTCATAGGTTATGGTCAACCATGAAGGGTTGTGATGGGTTATCGTCATGCAGTAAGGGTTGTGATGGGTTATGGTCAACCATGAAGGGTTGTCATGGGTTATGGTCAACCAAGTAGGGTTATGATAGGTTATGGTTAACCATAAAGGGTTGTGATGGGTTATGGTCAACCATAAAGGGTTGTGATGGGTTATGGTCAACCAGTTAGGGGTGTGATGGATTATGGTCAACCATGAAGGGTTGTGATGGGTTATGGTCTACCATGAAGGGTTGGGATGGGTTATGGTCAACCATGAAGGGTTGTGATGGGTTATGGTTAACCAGGTAAGGCTGTGATGGGTTATGGTTAACCAGTTAGGGTTATGATAGGTTATGGTCAACCAATTAGGGTTGTGATTTGTTATGGTCAACCAGTTAGGGTTGTGATGGGTTATGGTCAACCATAAAGGGTTGTGATAGGTTATGGTCAACCAGGTAGGGTTATGATGGGTTATGGTCAACGAGGTAGGGTTGTGATGGGTTATGGTCACCTATGAAGGGTTGTGATAGGTTATGGTTAACCATGAAGGGTTGTGATGGGTTATGGTCAACCAGGTAAGGTTGTGATGGGTTATGGTCAACCAGTTAGGGTTGTAATCGGTTATGTTCAATCAGTCAGGGTTGTGATGGGTTATGGTCAACCAGTTAGGGTTGTGATGGGTTATGGTCAACCATGAAGGGTTGTGATGGGTTATGGTTAACTAGGTAGGGTTGTGATGGGTTATGGTCATCCAGGTAGGGTTGTGATGGGTTATGGTCAACCATGAAGGGTTCTGATGGGATATGGTCAACCAGTAAGGGTTGTGATGGGTTATGGTCCACAACGTAGACTTGTGATGGGTTATGGTCAACCATGAAGGATTATGATGGGTTATGGTCAACCAGTAAGGGTTGTGATGGGTTATGGTCAACCATGAAGGGTTGTGATGGGTTATGGTCAACCAGGTAGGGTTGTGATAGGTTATGGTCAACCAGTTGGGGTTGTTTCTCAACCATGAAGGTTTGTGATGGGTTATGGTCAACCATGAAGGGTTGTGATGGGTTATGGTCAACCATGAAGGTTTGTGATGGGTTATACTCAACCATGAAGGATTGTGATGGGTTATGGTCAACCAGGTAGGGTTGTGATGGGTTATGGTCAACCAGCAAGGGTTGTGATTGGTTATGGTCAACCAGTTAAGGTTGTGATGGGTTATGGTCAACTAGTTAGGGCTTTGATGGGTTATGGTCAACCATGAAGGGTTGTGATGGGTTATGGTCAACCATGAAGGGTTGTGATGGGATATGGTTAACCATGAAGGGTTGTGATGTGTTATGGTCAACCATGAAGGGTTGTGATGGGTTATGGTCAACCAGTTAGGGTTGTGTTGGGTTATGGTCAACCATGAAGGGTTGTGATGGCATATGGTCAACCATGAAAGGTTGTGATGGGTTATGGTCAACCATGAAGGGTTGTGATGGGTTATGGTCAACCAGTAAGGGTTGTGATGGGTTATGGTCAACCATGAAGGGTTGTGACGGGTTATGGTCAACCAGGTAGGGTTGTGATGGGTTATGGTCAACCAGTTAGGGTTGTGATGGGTTATGGTCAACCATGAAGGGTTGTGATGGGTTATGGTCAACCAGGTAGGGTTGTGATGGGTTATGGTCAAACAGATAGGGTTGTGATGGGTTATGCTCAACCATGAAGGGTTGTGATGGGTTATGGTCAACTAGTAAGGGTTGTGATGGGTTATGGTCAACCATGAAGGGTTGTGCTGGGTTATGGTCAACCAGGTAGGGTTGTGATGGGTTATGGTCAACCAGTTAGGGTTGTGATGGGTTATTGTCAACCATGAAGGGTTGTGATGGGTTATGGTCAACCATGAAGGGTTGTGATGGGTTATGGCCAACCATGAAGGGTTGTGATGGGTTATGGTCAACCAGGTAGGGTTGTGATGGGTTATGGTCAACCAGTTAGGGTTGTGATGTGTTATGGTCAACCAGTTAAGGTTGTGATGGGATGGTCAACTAGTTAGGGCTGTGATTGGTTATAGTCAACCATGAAGGGTTGTGATGGGTTATGGTCAACCATGAAGGGTTGTGATGGGTAATGGTCAACCATGAAGGGTTGTGATGGGTTATTGTCAACCAGTTAGGGTTGTGATGGGTTATAGTCAACCATTAAGGGTTGTGATGGGATATGGTCAACCATGAAGGGTTGTGATAGGTTATGGTTAACCATGAAGGGTTGTGATAGGTTATGGTCAACCAGGTAGGGTTGTGATGGGTTTTGGTCAACCAGTTAGGGTTGTGATGGGTTATGGTCAACCAGTAAGGGTTGTGATGGGTTATGGTCAACCAGTTAGGGTTGTGATGGATTATGGTCAACCATGAAGGGTTGTGATGGGTTATGGTCAACCAGGTAGGGTTGTTATGGGTTATGGTCAACCAGGTAGGGTTGTGATGGGTTATGGTCAACCATGAAGGGTTCTGATTGGTTATGGTCAACCAGTAAGGGTTGTGATGGGTTATGGTCAACCATGAAGGGTTGTGATAGGTTATGGTCAACCAGGTAGGGTTGTGAAGGGTTAAGGTCAACAAGTTAGCGTTGTGCTGGGTTATGGTCAACCATGAAGGGTTGTGATGGGTTATGGTCAACCATGAAGGGTTGTGATGGGTTATGGTCAACCAAAAAGGGTTGTGATGGGTTATGGTCAACCAGGAAGGGTTGTGATGGGTTATGGTCAACCAGTTAGGGTTGTGATGGGTTATGGTCAACCATGAAGGGTTGTGATGGCATATGGTCAACCATGAAAGGTTGTGATTGGTTATGGTTAACCATGAAGGGTTGTGATGGGTTATGGTCATCCAGGTAGGGTTGTGATGGGTTATGGTCAACTAGTTAGGGTTGTGATGGGTTGTGGTCAACCATGAAGGGTTGTGATGTGTTATGGTCAACCAGGTAGGGTTGTGATGGGTTATGGTCAACCAGATAGGGTTGTGATGGGTTATGGTCAACCAGTTAGGGTTGTGATGGTTATTGTCAACCATGAAGGGTTGTGATGGGTTATGGTCAACCATGAAGGGTTGTGATGGGTTATTGTCAACCATGAAGGGTTGTGATGGGTTATGGTCAACCATGAAGGGTTGTGATGGGTTATGGTCAACCAGTTAGGGTTGTGAAGTGTTATGGTCAACCAGTTAAGGTTGTGATGGGATGATCAACTAGTTAGGGCTGTGATTGGTTATAGTCAACCATGAAGGGTTGTGATGGGTTATGGTCAACCATGAAGGGTTATGATGGGTAATGGTCAACCATGAAGGGTTGTGATGGGTTATTGTCAACCAGTTAGGGTTGTTATGGGTTATGGTCAACCATGAAGGGTTGTGATGGGATATGGTCAACCATGAAGGGTTGTGATAGGTTATGGTTAACCATGAAGGGTTGTGATGGGTTATGGTCAACCAGGTAGGGTTGTGATGGGTTATGGTCAACCAGTTAGGGTTGTGATGGGTTATGGTCAACCAGTAAGGGTTGTGATGGGTGATGGTCAACCAGTTAGGGTTGTGATGGGTTATGGTCAACCATGAAGGGTTGTGATGGGTTATGGTCAACCAGGTGGGGTTGTTATGGGTTATGGTCAACCAGGTAGGGTTGTGATGGGTTATGGTCAACCATGAAGGGTTCTGATGGGTTATGGTCAACCAGTAAGGGTTGTGATGGGTTATGGTCAACCATGAAGGGTTGTGATAGGTTATGGTCAACCAGGTAGGGTTGTGAAGGGTTATGGTCAACGCGTTAGGGTTGTGCTGGGTTATGGTCAACCATGAAGGGTTGTGATGGGTTATGGTCAACCATGAAGGGTTGTGATAGGTTATGGTCAACTATAAAGGGTTGTGATGGGTTATGGTCAACCAGGAAGGGTTGTGATGGGTTATGGTCAACCAGCTAGGGTTGTGATGGGTTATGGTCAACCATGAAGGGTTGTGATGGGATATGGTCAACCATGAAGGGTTGTGATGGGTTATGGTTAACCATGAAGGATTGTGATGGGTTATGGTCAACCAGGTAGGGTTGTGATGGGTTAAGGTCAACCAGTTAGGGTTGCGATATGTTATGGTCAACCATAAAGGGTTGTGATGGGTTATGGTCAACCAGGTAGGGTTATTATGGGTTACGGTCAACCAGGTTGGGTTGTGATGGGTTATGGTCAACCAGGTAAGGTTGTGATGGGTTATGTTCAATCAGTTACGGTTGTGATGCGTTATTGTCAACCATGAAGGGTTGTGATGGGTTATGGTCAACTATGAAGGGTTGTGATGGGTTATGGTCAACCATGAAGAGTTGTGATGGGTTATGGTCAACCATGAAGGGTTGTGATGGGTTATGGTCAACAAGTAGGGCTGTGATGGGTTATGGTCATCCAGTTAGGGTTGTGATGGATTATGGTCAACCAGTTAGGGGTGTGATGGGTTATGGTCAACTAGTTAGGGCTGTGATGGGTTATGGTCAACCATGAAGGGTTGTGATGGGTTATGGTCAAACATGATGGGTTGTGATGGGTTATGGTCAACCATGAAGGGTTATGATGCGTTATGGTCAACCAGTTAGGGTTGTGATGGGTTATGGTCAACCATGAAGGGTTGTGATGGGATATGGTCAACCATGAAGGGTTGTGATGGGTTATGGTTAACCATGAAGGGTTGTTATGGGTTATGGTCAACCAGGTAGGGTTGTGATGGGTTATGGTCAACCATGAAGGGTTCTGATTGGTTATGGTCAACCAGTAAGGGTTGTGATGGGTTATGGTCAACCATGAAGGGTTGTGATAGGTTATGGTCAACCAGGTAGGGTTGTGAAGGGTTAAGGTCAACAAGTTAGCGTTGTGCTGGGTTATGGTCAACCATGAAGGGTTGTGATGGGTTATGGTCAACCATGAAGGGTTGTGATGGGTTATGGTCAACCAAAAAGGGTTGTGATGGGTTATGGTCAACCAGGAAGGGTTGTGATGGGTTATGGTCAACCAGTTAGGGTTGTGATGGGTTATGGTCAACCATGAAGGGTTGTGATGGCATATGGTCAACCATGAAAGGTTGTGATTGGTTATGGTTAACCATGAAGGGTTGTGATGGGTTATGGTCATCCAGGTAGGGTTGTGATGGGTTATGGTCAACTAGTTAGGGTTGTGATGGGTTGTGGTCAACCATGAAGGGTTGTGATGTGTTATGGTCAACCAGGTAGGGTTGTGATGGGTTATGGTCAACCAGATAGGGTTGTGATGGGTTATGGTCAACCAGTTAGGGTTGTGATGGGTTATTGTCAACCATGAAGGGTTGTGATGGGTTATGGTCAACCATGAAGGGTTGTGATGGGTTATTGTCAACCATGAAGGGTTGTGATGGGTTATGGTCAACCATGAAGGGTTGTGATGGGTTATGGTCAACCAGTTAGGGTTGTGAAGTGTTATGGTCAACCAGTTAAGGTTGTGATGGGATGATCAACTAGTTAGGGCTGTGATTGGTTATAGTCAACCATGAAGGGTTGTGATGGGTTATGGTCAACCATGAAGGGTTATGATGGGTAATGGTCAACCATGAAGGGTTGTGATGGGTTATTGTCAACCAGTTAGGGTTGTTATGGGTTATGGTCAACCATGAAGGGTTGTGATGGGATATGGTCAACCATGAAGGGTTGTGATAGGTTATGGTTAGCCATGAAGGGTTGTGATGGGTTATGGTCAACCAGGTAGGGTTGTGATGGGTTATGGTCAACCAGTTAGGGTTGTGATGGGTTATGGTCAACCAGTAAGGGTTGTGATGGGTGATGGTCAACCAGTTAGGGTTGTGATGGGTTATGGTCAACCATGAAGGGTTGTGATGGGTTATGGTCAACCAGGTGGGGTTGTTATGGGTTATGGTCAACCAGGTAGGATTGTGATGGGTTATGGTCAACCATGAAGGGTTCTGATGGGTTATGGTCAACCAGTAAGGGTTGTGATGGGTTATGGTCAACCATGAAGGGTTGTGATAGGTTATGGTCAACCAGGTAGAGTTGTGAAGGGTTATGGTCAACGCGTTAGGGTTGTGCTGGGTTATGGTCAACCATGAAGGGTTGTGATGGGTTATGGTCAACCATGAAGGGTTGTGATAGGTTATGGTCAACCATAAAGGGTTGTGATGGGTTATGGTCAACCAGGAAGGGTTGTGATGGGTTATGGTCAACCAGCTAGGGTTGTGATGGGTTATGGTCAACCATGAAGGGTTGTGATGGGATATGGTCAACCATGAAGGGTTGTGATGGGTTATGGTTAACCATGAAGGATTGTGATGGGTTATGGTCAACCAGGTAGGGTTGTGATGGGTTAAGGTCAACCAGTTAGGGTTGCGATATGTTATGGTCAACCATAAAGGGTTGTGATGGGTTATGGTCAACCAGGTAGGGTTATTATGGGTTATGGTCAACCAGGTTGGGTTGTGATGGGTTATGGTCAACCAGGTAAGGTTGTGATGGGTTATGTTCAATCAGTTACGGTTGTGATGCGTTATTGTCAACCATGAAGGGTTGTGATGGGTTATGGTCAACTATGAAGGGTTGTGATGGGTTATGGTCAACCATGAAGAGTTGTGATGGGTTATGGTCAACCATGAAGGGTTGTGATGGGTTATGGTCAACAAGTAGGGCTGTGATGGGTTATAGTCATCCAGTTAGGGTTGTGATGGATTATGGTCAACCAGTTAGGGGTGTGATGGGTTATGGTCAACTAGTTAGGGCTGTGATGGGTTATGGTCAACCATGAAGGGTTGTGATGGGTTATGGTCAAACATGATGGGTTGTGATGGGTTATGGTCAACCATGAAGGGTTATGATGCGTTATGGTCAACCAGTTAGGGTTGTGATGGGTTATGGTCAACCATGAAGGGTTGTGATGGGATATGGTCAACCATGAAGGGTTGTGATGGGTTATGGTTAACCATGAAGGGTTGTGATGGGTTATGGTCAACCAGTTAGGGTTGTTGTTGTTGTCAAAACAACTCACTTGTAGTTGCTATGTTTATAAAGTCTTAAATCAATTATCTACCTAATTATATGACTATTAGACTTACGAGCAAGTATTACTCGATCATTTAATAGTATAGTGTAGGCAAGTAAAGGTATCAAATTTCCACAGGGAGTTATTAACTAACTTAAAGTCTCCAATTATCAATCAAACAATTTAGAGGTGTGTTTTAATGAAAACTCGTAAAACTTAGTTTTGAAGGGTTTATAAAATAGACTAAATAATAAATTAAAACGATCGTAACAACACGACAAATGAGAGATGATATGATCAAATAATAACAAGGGAAGCTTTCGCCTAGGATTTGTTGATTCATATAAACCTATGTTGACTAGTTTTGATTATGTGTAATGAGTTAAAATAGGTTGCATTAGGTGGTAGGATCATATGGTCAAGTCACCAAGTCTATGACTTCTAAATTAATATAGCACAATGGTCATGTAACTAAATAACTTATAATCATGAAATATTAATATAATCTAGCATGCAAATATAGTCCATATCCTAATGGTCATAGTGATATGTTCATACAATCAATGGTCATGAGTTGCAACTAAATGTGATATAAGTATTATTTTACTAATCAAGTTTATAATTTAGATAACTTCCCTAGTTAAATGGTCAATAACTAGTCCAAAGATATATAATTGTCAATTACACATAACAATGGTTCATATGATTAATTCGTTTAAATGGTCAATAAACTTAAGCATATGAAGATGGCTATCAAGAATACAAACTTTAATCACATTCAATAATATAGCATGCAAATTATATATCCTAACCGATTTTAAACTCGAATCAAGAACTAAATCAAGACATATTTATATTAATGAATCAACATAACCTAGGCAAAAGCTACAGGGATCTAGCCTAGCAGGGTATCAAACATACAACAACAATATGAAGAATACATGATAAAAGATACCAACCGGTTAAAATCGATGAATCCTTGCTACAATGAAGATCTTAGCTCCTTCTTGTAATGAAAATAACTCTCAAATACACTTATCATACATGAAATGGTGAAATACACGAAATATACTAACTCTAAAATGTCAATTCTCTGATTTCTCTCTTGGTTTTTAGCATTGGTCCTCTAAATGGTCGTGCATGGCCTTGTATTTATAGCTGGTGAAGGTCTTGGGCGCGGTGCGCCTAGTGGAGGAGATCTGGCTGACTTTATACCTGGAAAGGCCACGTGAAAGTTCGCTTTTAAGATCGGATCTAGGGCGCGGTGCGCCCGAAAGGGAGGCGTGGTGCGCCTATGCACATGTTAGGCAACCCGGTTGAATCATTGGATGAGACCACGCTTCATTATTTTAATCCCAAGTAGGCCAAAATGTCGATATCTGATGTCTTCAGAGGCGCGGTGCGCCTGTGGTTTGGGCGGGGTGCGCCCTGGCTGAACTTCACTTTTGCACTTTGTTTCTTTTAAAGCTCCATTCATATGTGTAATCCGAACTTTAGCTCCATACGTGCCTTTTTAGCTACAACAATGAATTTTTAAGCATATCAGGTATCTTTAGTTCATAAAATGTATGAAACTAGACTACAATGACACTGATATCGCCCGAAAAATGTGTATAATTTACGCGATATCAAAATACCCCAAACTTGAACTTTGCTTGTCCTCAAGCAATTTTTAGAATAATTTTTAGGTTAAAAAATCAATCCAAATAAACAAATACAGACACCATAGAAAAAGGTCAATGTCAGTCAACATGGTCAGAATCAGTTTTGTAAGGACCCTATATATTGAATAAACATTACCCACTTTTAGCATTGTGAACCACTTTCTTTGGCTACTCGAAGGACGAATAGACTCGTCAAGATTTGGCGATTAGGAGTGTGTATCAGACAAATGAAACAGAGGATGTACCCAGTGGGGGTACTTTTCTTCTATCTTTGATGAGGCTTGTATCCTAAAGAAATTGGGATTTTAAATTTCCTCTGGGCAAACACCTGGTTTTGAAAGTTTCACCCTTGTACTTTCCTTTACTTTTTACCGTCTCAAACCTTTCATTTCCTTTATCTCATTACCAATCATAAAACTTCAATCTTCAATCTCGAACATAACAATAAAATGCCCATATATGCTATATCTTCAATTTTTAGCTCGTGTTTGTTTAGTCTCTATTTCTTGTAGACTTCTTGATGTTTCCGTCTTTTTGCTTTTCATTTTCTTGAAGTCTTTAATTAATCGCTGTTCTCTTTGATTTTTTTCTTTTCTTTTCTCAGAAACTTGGCTTCTAAGAGATCTTATCATAAGAATTTCTTAGATGCGTGGAAGTAGAGTAGATTGTGATCAAACTGGTATTATCGACAAAAACTTGATCCCAAATATGTAGAATAGGGGACCATCTTCAAAGTTCATCAAGAATCCATTTGTAGGATGTGATGAATCAAGAATAGTGATGAGAAAGTGGCAATGTAAGGTTGGTTGAGACTTGGGAGTACAAAGGGTTAATCCTTTCAGAAGCAAGATGCGAATTTTCTGATTTTCAAATAATAAGCAAGGTTTAATATTTGTGTGTACACATCATCCCAATCAACCTCCTCTAAACGTATCTTAATTCATTGAGCACCTGCATCTGTCTTCCAAACAAGTAGTTTCAAAGTGGTCCGTTAGGCTCAAAGTGTGACTTATTTGTTCAGTATAAAGAATTTCAAACAAAACTCTGGACCAATCTTATGATTCAATTTTTATGACTTGGTACTATGGTATCTGATTTATAAATTTTTCAAAATTTTACCCGAAATTACCCTATAAATGCTCAAAGACAAAGAAAATACAAGTGTAAGTACTGCAATCCCTACCCCATACTTGATTAATACAACGTCCCTGTTGTATAAGTATTTTATAAATTAAGCATAAGAAAAAGGAGTATTGGAACAGACTCCCCTGAGGTCTAGTACACGAGATTGCAGATGCTGAACTTGGAGCTCTCGGAATGGATCGAATAAGATTCGTGAAATGTCATCCTTTAAGTGCGATATTATTATTAATATATATATATATATATATATATATATATATATATATATATATATATATATATATATATATATATATATATATATATATATATATATATATATATATATATATATATATATATATATATATATATATATATATATATATATATATATATATATATATATTAAAAGGACTGAAACGAATGTCAGTCATTCTGCACAATCATCAAATAAAGCAAGCAATATCTCAAACAACACGGTTAGATATACACCAAAATTATAAAACACACCACAAATAAAACACACTAAAAATTAAAATAAAAATAAAAATCCAAATCATAGTTTTTTTTTTGAAATCACCCAAAATAAAAATATATCAAACAATACCATTACTGTCAATCTATATCATCTGCCTCATCAAATCCATGCCCGTGCATCTCCTCCTGATGGATCGCTATGAGCCCCGCTGGACTGTCCTGCGCGTCCCATCCTCTGATCCCATGTCGGATATGGATACTGCAGTGGCAGCTGCCATCCTGCCTGCTGATACATGTGGCCCAGGAACTGATGTGTATCATCCAAGTATTGTCCCATGGCATTCGCCTCTTGCTGGCGTCGCATATCCATTTGGCGCATTTCTTCTTGCCTGTTTAAATCCATCTGGACCATTTGGTTATAGAGGTAATTTAAGTTTACCTCTTGTTCTGGTCCTTGTTGTGCGTGATCATGCTGGCGGCGTCGGTTTTGTCTGGAAGCAGAGGGCTGTGCTTCTTCTGCCCCATATCCCGGTGGCGGAGTGGTTGAAGTAATACCGACGAAATCGAACGTGTTTGGCGCCACCCTCCGAATCATAGATTTAAAATGGGATTCGGATAGGATTTTCGGGTGTTCGGTTTTAACCGTGAGCATGTTTATCGAGGAAAGATCGCCCAAATTCTTTGCGATCCGTGTAATCATATTGCCACCACAAATTGGGCTAAGCGTGTTTTGCCCTTTTGCTCGGTCCCTAAAGAAAACTGCAATTGCGTGTGGGAGGTGGAATTTCACATCGGGGTTAATTGCTCCCCAAAGTGCCGGCAGATCTAAGTACGGGCATTTGTCAAACCCGTAGGATTGGTTCACGGTAAACGCGAGAAGACGGTGGAGCATTCTGTGGATTGGATTTTGGATTTGTGATGCTTTGTTGTCTCGCGGTACGGTATTGTTTACATTTGCGATTTCTTGAAAAAATAAACTGCATCGTCCTTCGCTGAATTCTCCCTTGTCATAAGTTGATAGATAAGTTGGGAAGTGTGGGTGAGATGCAAGCTCCTCGGGGTAAAGGTCTAGGAGATATGCGAACCGGGCAAGAGACACATCATGCCAATTCCCCATCAATCGAAAACGAATGTCCTCTTCAGTTGTTTCTTTCTCATACTTGAAAGTCGAAAGAAACTCGAGTGTGAGGTCCATATGGACATTTTCGTTTATGCGAAAAATGTTGTTCCAAGACTCATCCGTAACCACCCCAAATATCGGATCTTCGAATGTGCGAATGAGGTAAGGTGCTAATTTGTCGGATATACCAATTGCATCCAGCTTGTCCCAATCCACAGCTGGAGCAACCATCATATCCTTCTTTAGTAAATTAGCCATGACATATTTAGCATCCCGTTCTTCATCCGAATTTCCAAATCTTACATATGGGTGATTTGTTTTTGAGGTTTTAAATTTGGTTCCTGCAATAAAAATTCAAATAATGAGCTAAACAAGTAAGAAAAACAAGAAAATTGGCTTGGCAGGGGACCGGCACGGTGCGCCAAGGGACTAGGCACGGTGCGCCCTGCGGCTTCACGAAACTGCCTGTTCAATTTGATATCAATCCAAGTTTTTGCTCAAAATCAGCCAATATGCGTATATGCAGTATGATTACTGATGTAAAAGACCAAAAATATCATAAAACAAACATCAATTACTTTGAAAATCACTAAACTTATTTCTAGGGTTTGTTCTTCCCCAATTTTTCAATTTGTGTGAAATTTGATGTTTTGTTGTGCAATTGATGTTTGTAATGTAATCTTCTAGTCATATGAATCAATAACCCTATCAAAACAATACCCAATTCTACAATAATCAAGGAACACGAAAATTTCATCTCAAGCATTCAATTTTGGAAGAAATCCAATCAATTTGAAGTTTAAACTATGAAATCTAGCAAGAAAACTTAGAATAGCATGCAAGGAATAGAATGAATCAAAGAAAACATACCCATTGTTGAATATTAACCAAGAAATTTGGATCAAAAATCGAGTTTTGGGGTGTTTTGGTTCGGTTTCTTGCGGCGGATCGCGTCCAAGGGAGGTGAATTTGGTGCAAATGAAAGAAACCAGCTTACCCTTCTGTTTTGTCTCTGAACCGGCGCGGTGCGCCCCTCTCCCAGGCACGGTGCGCCTTGCGCTTGACCTCCTTCTTTAATGCTTATAAATTTTGCCCTCTATTTTCATTTCTTATTTTATTTTTATGTTTTTTATTATTATTATTATTTTTTTTATTATTATTATTTTTTTATTTTAAAAATAACACATACCAATCAAAAACTCGGGTTGCCTCCCAGAAGCACTTCTTTTTCATAGATTTGGAGTCTTTTTAGCTGGACTCCATTCTACTCTAAGGTTCTACTGTTTGGAGTGGGATGTCTTCGCGTTCGTTCTCGTTTTGAATGCCTTCTTCATACCTTTTAAGTCTGTGTCCGTTCACTTTGAAACTTTCTCCTCCTTCCTTAAAAAGATCCACAGCCCCGTGTGGATACACTTCTTTTATTGTGAACGGACCATACCATCTTGTCTTCAGCTTTCCAGGGAAAAGTCTTAAGCGTGAACTGTAAAGTAAGACTTTCTCCCCTGGTTGGAAATCTTTGTTTCCTTTTAACCTTGAATCGTGCCACCTTTTGATCTTGTCTTTGTAAATCGCTGAATTTTCGTATGCGTCATTTTGCAGTTCATTTAGCTCATTTAATTGACACAAACGGTTAGTACTGACAAGATTAAAATCCATGTTACACGATTTTAAGGCCCAGAATGCCTTGTGTTCAACCTCTACTAGGAGGTGACAAGCTTTTCCATACACCAATCTGTAGGGGTAGTGCCAATAGGTGTTTTAAAAGCGGTTCGAAAAGCCCAGAGTGCATCGTCAAGCTTTTCGGACCAATCTTTTCGACTAATTCCCACGGACCTTTCCAAAATGCGTTTTAAGGCCCTGTTTGTGATCTCCGTTTGACCACTTGATTGCGGGTGATAAGGTGTGGATATTCGATGGGTCACCCCATACTTATTTAAAGCATTTTCCATTTGTTTGTTGCAAAAATGAGTACCCCTATCGCTTATAAGAGCTTTAGGAACACCGAAACGTGAAAAAATAGTTTTCAAAAATTTAACCACACCTCGAGCATCATTTGTGGGTAAAGCTTTTGCTTCAGCCCACTTTGATACATAGTCAACCGCAACCAATATATATTTATTTCCTTGGGAATTAGGAAAAGGCCCCATAAAGTCAATACCCCATACATCGAAAATTTCACATACCTGGATAGAATGCAATGGCATTTCATTTTTGGAGGAGATATTACCCGCTCGCTGACACGGATCGCATGTCTTGACGAAATTTGTTGCGTCTTTGAAGATTGTAGGCTAATAAAAGCCTGCTTCAAACACTTTTCGCGCGGTGTAATTCGCTCCGTGATGTCCACCTGTAGGTCCTTGATGGCATTGCTTGAGTATGTCTTGAATTTCCTTCCCGTGTATGCACCTCCGTATGATGTTATCCGGACATGAGCGAAAAAGGTATGGTTCATCCCATAGGTAGTACTTGATGTCTGCAAAGAACTTCTTCTTCTGTTGATGAGTAAGCCCTCCGACAAGCACTTTGGCTGCAAGGTAGTTCACAATATCTGCATACCAAGGGGTCTCCATTTTAACATGAATTGACATTACATGTTCTTCAGGGAATGAGTCGTTCACTTCCTTTTCTTTTCTCGCCTTTTGATCCGGATTTTCTAGTCTTGACAAATGATCTGCTGCCAAATTCTCGGATCCTTTCTTGTCTTGAATTTCGATATCAAATTCTTGTAACAGCAAGACCCAACGAATTAGGCGGGGTTTGGCATCTTGCTTGTTGAACAGGTACTTGATTGCTGAGTGATCTGTATAGACAATGGTTTTTGATAAAATTAGATAAGGCCTGAATTTATCAAAAGCATACACTACTGCCAGGAGTTCTTTTTCCGTGGTCGTGTAGTTTTCTTGTGCAGGGTTCAGAGTTTTGCTGATGTAGTAGATTGGCTTGAATTTCTTTTTGATTCTTTGACCTAGGACGGCTCCCAACGCGATATCACTTGCGTCTGTCATCAGTTCAAATGGTAGATTCCAGTCTGGGCCGATCATGATTGGAGCAGTGGTTAATTGAAGCTTCAAAAATTCAAAAGCATTAACACATTCATCGTTGAAATCAAATTTTACATCATTTTGTAAAAGTTGTGTTAAAGGTTTTGTTATTTTAGAAAAATCTTTTATAAACCTCCGGTAAAAACCGGCATGTCCCAAGAAGCTTCTGACTCCTTTTACGTTGGTCGGTGGTGGAAGTTTAGCATTGACTTCCACTTTTGCTATGTCGACTTCAATTCCTCGACCCGACACTTTGTGGCCCAAGACTATTCCCTCTTTAACCATGAAGTGGCATTTCTCCCAATTGAGCACTAGATTGGTTTCTTCACATCGTTTAAGCATTTTGTCTAGATTAGACAAACAGTCTGTAAATGAGTCACCAAATAGTGAGAAGTCATCCATGAAGACCTCCATTGAGTTTTCCATCATGTCATGGAAGATTGCTGAGACGTATCTTTGAAAAGTGTCTGGAGCGTTGCATAGACCAAAAGGCATTTTTCGGTATGCGAAGATTCCTAGAGGGCAGGTGAATGTGGTCTTTTCTTGATCTTCTGGGTCAATGGGAATTTGAAAATAACCTGAAAAACCATCCAAGAAACAGTAATATGCTTTTCCTGATAATCGTTCTAGCATTTGATCCATGAAGGGAAGAGGAAAATGGTCTTTTCGTGTTGCATCGTTTAATTTGCGATAATCGAGGCACACCCGCCATCCTGTCACTGTTCTGGTAGGTATAACTTCATTCTTCTCGTTGGTGATGACGGTTATCCCTCCTTTCTTTGGAACGACGTGGATTGGGCTTACCCATTTGCTGTCAGAGATTGGGTAGATGATACCGGCATCGAGTAGCTTCATGATTTCTTTATCGACCACTTCTTGCATCTTTGGGTTAAGCCTTCTTTGATGTTGGGCTGTTGGCTTTGAATCTTCTTCCATCAGTATCTTGTGAGAACAGATGGTTGGGCTCATTCCCTTGATGTCTGAGATGCTCCATGCGATGGCATTTTTCCTTCTTTTGAGAACTTTCATAAGCTCTTCTTTTTCTTCTTGGCTCAATTCGGTTGAAATGACAACTGGGTACTCTTTAGTATCAGACAAAAATGCATACTCCAAATGGTTTGGAAGTATTTTCAATTCCGGGATGCTCTGGTTCTTTGGAGATTTTTGCTTTGGAAGTACAGTTTCTTCCCGTTCAGCGAACTGTGGTTCATCTTTCAACAGTTCTTCTAGCTCCTTCAGATCCTTTTCAGGGTCGAATGACTTCTCAGCAAGTTGCATTTCGTGACTATGGCTATCTTCTTGTATGGCTCTGGCTTCTTCTTCCAATAGTAAGTCGAAAGTGTCAATATGGAAGACTGTGTCATCACTCATCGTCGAGTGTTTGATCGTGTGGTCCATGCCAAAGGTGATAGCGTCAGTGCCAACCCGAATGGTTAGTTTTGTGTCATGGACGTCTATTAAATCTCTCGCTGTGGCTAAGAAGGGTCTTCCGAGAAGAATGGGGACTTCATCATCTTCCTCCATATCCAATATGACAAAATCTACAGGAAAAACAAATTTGTCAACTTTTACAAGAAGATCTTCTACAATTCCTCTAGGATAAGTTACCGCCTTATTAGCAAGATTAATTGCCATTCGAACGGGTTTTGGTTCTGGTAGATTCAGTTTCTTGTAGAATGAATATGGCATTAAATTTATGCTGGCGCCTAAGTCTGCTAAACCATAGCTACTAGCATGGTTTCCAAATGTGCAAGGAAGATGTAAACCGCCGGGATCTCCCACTTTCTCTGGTAAGTTTTTCATCATCATATCGTAGCATTTTTCACTTAATGTGACCAATGACACTTCTTCCATTTTCTTGCAGTTAGTGAGAAGGTCTTTGAGGAATTTGGCATATTTTGGCATTTGTGTGATTGCATCAACGAATGGAATGTTGATGCTTAGCTGCTTTAGGTGTTCAAGGAATTTCTTGAATTCTTTGTCTTCTTTCTCTTTCTTCAACCGTTGAGGAAATGGAATGGTCGGTTGGTGTGGCTCTGGTGAGGATGTTTCTTTTGTTCCTTCACCCTTTGTATGCTCATTATCTTTCTCCGCTTTACCTATTTTTGATTCAGGAGTTGAATTAATTTCGTTTTCCATGACTGCTGGTGGGATGATTTTACCGCTTCTGGTAGTTATTGCTTTTGCTTGGGCTCGTGGGTTCGGCTCGGTGTTGGTGGGAAGCGTTTCTGGTAGTATTTCTTGCAAAACTTTAGATATTTGGCCAATTTGGTTCTCGATGTTTTGAATGGAGGCTGCTTGATTTCTCAGTTGAACTTCGATTGCTGAGTGTCTCTTTTCTGATCCTTCCATAAATTTGCCCAATATGTCTTCTAAGCTTGGCTTCTTTTCTTGGGTATGTTATGGGTTAAATCCTGGTGGTGGCTGTTTTTGTTGATTATAGGTGTTTTGCTGGCATTCGAATGGTGGTTGTTGCCTTTGTTGGTTACAAAAATCATTTCCTCCTCGCCAGTTTTTTCTTCGTATCGGGTAGTCGAATCTGTCTCCAGATGAGTAACAAGCTTCTGCTTTCTTGTTACCATCTTCATCGTAAGGACAGTCTTTTTGTAGGTGAGGACCGCTGCAGTTGTCACATCCTACCGTGATGGCGTGGATGTTTTGATTCATTTTCTTGAGGTCTCTCCCAAATTGGTCCAGTCGGTTATGTATGGTTGACATTCCTTCCACTGCTTCTTCCTTTAGCTTCCTTCTACATGACGGATCTCTTGAGGAATGGTAGTGGTGGGAATGTTTTGCAAGTTCCTCAATTCATTCGTAAGCATCTGTGGCGGTTAGGTTTATGAGTGGTCCTCGCCCGTCGAGTAATTGTCTGGTTTGTGTATTGATGCAATCATAGAACTTCTGTACTTTTTGATGTTTGTCCATATCGTGTTGTGGACAATCTTGAATCAATTCTTTGAATCGACTCCATGCTTGGTACAAAGTTTCATCTTCGTCTTGAAGGAAGTTTTGAATTTTTGCTTTCATTTTATTGATTTTGGAAGGTGGAGTGTATTCTTCAATAAAATCCTCTTTTAATCCATCCCAGGTAGTGATGGAACCTGGAGGTAGTCTCTTTAACCATTTCTTTGCACCTTCGCATAGTGTCATTGGGAAAATTCGTAACATGATTGCATCTGAGGAAATTCTTGGAATGTTGAAACAATCAGTTATTTCCGTGACTTGCTCGATGTGTTCGACTGGATCTTCTTCTTCCGTCCCTTTGAAAGTAATGCCTTTTAGAGCGGAAAGGTAATGGCCTTTAAGCTCAAAATTTGCATTTTCAGGAATTTTTGGGCGTATAAGGCTTGGTCCTGTTCCGTCTCGTGCTCGGTTGTAGTATGCTTTCAAGGTTGGTTCTGGTTCGTTTACTGGGGCTGCCATTTCTTCTATTGGTTCTTCTTTTGGGAATATGCTTCTTCTTGTTTTTCTCCTTATGTTAAATTCACGTTCTGGTTCGTTCAGTGCAGGTATGATGTTTAGTTGTGAACTTCGGGTCATAAACTGCACATTAGAAACTGTTTGCAAGTTGGGTGCGTCCTCTTTTTTTTTTATTTTAAAATTTTATATATTTTTTTTATAAAAATAACAAATGGAACAAAAAGTTTAAAACCTTTAAAACCTTTATGTAATCAATCAGTTATAACAACCGAATATCTTATCAAATCCACTATAATGCGTTGACTATCAAATAAAGAACGGCCAGGCAGGACAGTAGGGAGGCAGGACTCTTTCGGTCAATGACCTTTCGAAAATCCAACAACCAAACCGGATCTGTCTATTCTGACACCGTTCTCGTAAGTAGAATTACTAGCATGATAGTTGGATTGATAATCAATTTAGTTTGAAACAACTAAATAAATTGCAAGCGGGTCTTAAAATTATTTAGTAAACAAACAGAGAGAAATACATGAAAGTTTTGAAACAAACTTGAAATTTTAACTTCCCACGGTAGAAACCGTAAGAAGGATCGATTGACTAACAATTGTAAACAATAAAATTAATTGAATAACTCCCCGGCAACGGCGCCAAAAACTTGTTGTTGTCAAAACAACTCACTTGTAGTTGTTATGTTTATAAAGTCTTAAATCAATTATCTACCTAATTATATGACTATTAGACTTACAAGCAAGTATTACTCGATCATTTAATAGTATAGTGTAGGCAAGTAAAGGTATCGAATTTCCACAGGGAGTTATTAACTAACTTAAAGTCTCCAATTATCAATCAAACAATTTAGAGGCGAGTTTTAATGAAAACTCGTAAAACTTAGTTTTGAAGGGTTTATAAAATAGACTAAATAATAAATTAAAACGATCGTAACAACACGACAAATAAGAGATGATATGATCAAATAATAACAAGGGAAGCTTTCGCCTAGGATTTGTTGATTCATATAAATCTATGTTGACTAGTTTTGATTATGTGCAATGAGTTAAAATAGGTTGCATTAGGTGGTAGGATCATATGGTCAAGTCACCAATTCTATGACTTCTAAATTAATATAGCACAATGGTCATGTAACTAAATAACTTATAATCATGAAATATTAATATAATCTAGCATGCAAATATAGTCCATATCCTAATGGTCATAGTGATATGTTCATACAATCAATGGTCATGATTTGCAACTAAATGTGATATAAGTATTATTTCATTAATCAAGTTTATAATTTAGATAACTTCCCTAGTTAAATGGTCAATAACTAGTCCAAAGATATATAATTGTCAATTACACATAACAATGGTTCATATGATTAATTCGTTTAAATGGTCAATAAACTTAAGCATATGAAGATGGCTATCAAGAATACAAACTTTAATCACATTCAATAATATAGCATGCAAATTATATATCCTAACCGATTTTAAACTCGAATCAAGAACTAAATCAACACATATTTATATTAATGAATCAACATAACCTAGGCAAAAGCTACAGGGATCTAGCCTAGCATGGTATCAAACATACAACAACAATATGAAGAATACATGATAAAAGATACCAACCGGTTAAAATCGATGAATCCTTGCTACAATGAAGATCTTAGCTCCTTCTTGTAATGAAAATAACTCTCAAATACACTTATCATACATGAAATGGTGAAATACATGAAATATACTAACTCTAAAATGTCAATTCTCTGATTTCTCTCTTGGTTTTTAGCATTGGTCCTCTAAATGGTCGTGCATGGCCTTGTATTTATAGCTGGTGAAGGTCTTGGGCGCGGTGCACCTACATCAGGGCACGGTGCGCCTAGTGGAGGAGATCTGGCTGACTTTATCGCTGGAAAGGCCACGTGAAAGTTTGCTTTTAAGATCGAATCTAGGGCGCGGTGCGCCCAAAAAGGAGGCGTGGTGCGCCTATGCACATGTTAGGCAACCCGGTTGAATCATTGGATGAGACCACGCTTCATTATTTTAATCCCAAGTAGGCCAAAATGTCGATATCTGATGTCTTCAGAGGCACGGTGCGCCTGTGGTTTGGGCGGGGTGCGCCTTGGTTGAACTTCACTTTTGCACTTTGTTTCTTTTAAAGCTCCATTCATATGTGTAATCCGAACTTTTGCTCCATACGTGCCTTTTTAGCTACAACAATGAATTTTTAAGCATATCAGGTATCTTTAGTTCATAAAATGTATGAAACTAGACTAAAATGACACTGATATCGCCCGGAAAATGTGTATAATTTATGCGATATCAGTTGTGATAGGTTATGGTCAACCAGTTAGGGTTGTGATGGGTTATGGTCAACCAGTTAGGGTTGTGTTGGGTTATGGTCAACCATGAAGGGTTGTGATGGGTTATGGTCAAACAGTAAGGGTTGGGATGGGTTATGGTCAACCATGAAGGGTTGTGATGGGTTATGGTCAACCAGGTAGGGTTGTGATGGGTTATCGTCAACCAGTTAGGGTTGTGATGGGTTATGGTCAAGCATGAAGGGTTGTGATGGGTTATGGTCAAGCATGAAGGGTTGTGATGGGTTATGGTCAACCATGAAGGGTTGTGATGGGTTATGGTCAACCATGAAGGGTTGTGATGGGTTATGGTCAACCATGTAGGGTTGTGATGGGTTATGGTCAACCAGTTAGGGTTTTGATGGGTTATGGTCAACGAGTTAGGGTTGTGATGGGTTATGGTCAACCAGTTAGGGCTGTGATGGGTTCTGGTCAGCCATGAAGGGTTGAGATGGGTTACGGTCAACCATGAAGTGTTGTGATGGGTTATGGTCAACCATGAAGGGTTGTGATGGGTTATAGTCAAGCATGAAGGGTTGTGATGGGTTATGGTCAACCAATTAGGGTTGTGATGGGTTATGGTCAACCATGAAGGGTTGTGATTGGATATGGTCAACCATGAAGGGTTGTGATGGCTTATGGTCAACCAGGTAGGGTTGTGATGGGTTAAGCTCAACCAGTTAGGGTTGTGATGGGTTATGGTCAACCAGTTAGGGTTATGATGGGTTATAGTAAACCAGTTAGGGTTATGATGGGTTATGGTCAACCATGAATGGTTTTAATGGATTATGGTCAACCAGGTATGGTTGTGATGGGTTATGGTCAACCAGGTAGGGTTGTGATGGGTTATGGTCAACCATGAAGGGTTGTGATGGGTTATGGTCAACCAGTAATGTTGTAATAGGTTATGGTCAACCATGAAGGGTTGTGATGGGATATGGTCAACCATGAAGGGTTGTGATGGGTATGATTAACCATGAAGGGTTGTGATGGGTTATGGTCAACCAGGTAGGGTTGTGATGGGTTATGGTCAACCAGGTAGGGTTGTGATGGGTTATGGTCAACCAGTTAGGGTTGTGATGGGTTATGGTCAACCATGAAGGGTTGTGATGGGTTATGGTCAACCAGGTAGGGTTCTGATGGGTTATGTTCAATCAGTTAGGGTTGTGATGGGTTATTGTCAACCATGAAGGGTTGTGATGGGTTATGGTCAACCATGAAGTGTTGTGATGGGTTATGGTCAACCATGAAGGGTTGTGATGGGTTATGGTCAACCAGTTAGGGGTGTGATGGGTTATGGTCAACCATGAAGGGTTGTGATGGGTTATGGTCACCATGAAGGGTTGTGATGGGTTATGATCAACGATGAAAGGTTGTGATGGGTTATGGTCAACCATGAACGGTTTTGATGGGTTATGGTTAACCAGGTAGGGTTGTGATGGGTTATGGTCAACCAGTTAGGGTTGTGATGGGTTATGGTCAACCAGTTAGGGTTGTGATGGGTTATGGTCAACCAGTTAGGGTTGTGATGGGTTATGGTCAACCATGAAGGGTTGTGATGGGTTATGGTCAACCATGTAGGGTTGTGATGGGTTATGGTCAACCAGGTAGGGTTGTGATGGGTTATAGTCAACCATGAAGGGTTCTGATGGGTTATGGTAAACCAGTAAGGGTTGTGATGGGTTATGGTCAACCATGAAGGGTTGTGATAGGTTATGGTCAACCAGGTAGGGTTGTGATGGGTTATGGTCAACCAGTTAGGGTTGTGATGGGTTATGGTCAACCATGAAGGGTTATGATGGGTTATGGTCAACCATGAAGGGTTATGATGGGTTATGGTCAACCATGAAGGGTTGTGATGGGTTATGGTCAACCATCAAGGGTTGTGATGGGTTATGGTCAACCATGAAGGGTTGTGATGGATTATGGTCAACCAGTTAGTGTTGTGATGGGTTATGGTCAACCATGAAGGGTTGTGATGGGATATGGTCAACCATGTAGGGTTGTGATGGGTTATGGCTAACCATGAAGGGTTGTGATTGGTTATGGTCAACCAGGTAGGGTTGTGCTGGTTTATGGTCAACCAGTTAGGGTTGTGATGGGTTATGGTCAACCATGAAGGGTTGTGATGGGTTATGGTCAACCAGGTAGGGTTGTGATGGGTTATGGTCAACCAGTTAGGGTTGTGATGGGTTATGGTCAACCATGAAGGGTTGCGATGGGTTATGGTCAACCAGGTAGGGTTGTGCTGGTTTATGGTCAACCAGTTAGGGTTGTGATGGGTTATGGTCAACCAGTAATGTTGTAATAGGTTATGGTCAACCATGAAGGGTTGTGATGGGATATGGTCAACCATGAAGGGTTGTGATGGGTATGATTAACCATGAAGGGTTGTGATGGGTTATGGTCAACCAGGTAGGGTTGTGATGGGTTATGGTCAACCAGGTAGGGTTGTGATGGGTTATGGTCAACCAGTTAGGGTTGTGATGGGTTATGGTCAACCATGAAGGGTTGTGATGGGTTATGGTCAACCAGGTAGGGTTCTAGGGACCAAATTGAAAATATTGGAGGTATAAAAGGTTGGAACCTTCTCCTAGTTTGTGCAGAAAATTGGTAAGCTACGGGAGAGAAATTCTTGTGCGATTTCTGCAGAAATTGAAGAGCTTTGAAGAATTGAAGTTTGCAAAGTTGAATTATAGCATTAAAAGGGTATAATTGGAAGTTTGGAGGTAAGTTCTTCAAGTTTTGCTAATTGTTCTTGATGGGTTTTTGTGGAATTCAAAAACTGCATTTGTAGTTATAATTGTATGGTTAAAATGGTTAGATACTTCCATTAAGTCATGCTAGTAAGAGCTTAAATCAAGAAAATGGAAGTAGGTTGTTATTTTGGATGAAATTGAAGATTTGGGGTTGTTAGAACTAAGAACCCTAATTCTTCATATGATTGATTGAGGGTGTTTTGATGGTTAAAAACCTTGTTAAAATGTAAGGTTTTAGCCTAGGAACAAACCCCAAACGATTAAGAACGGAATTAAGGACTTAAAGGACAAAACAGCAAGCTACAGTGCACAATTCGCGACTGGACAGGAGGTCTGCACAGGCGCTGGGCGCGGTGCGCCCCTATCCAGGCGCGGCGCGCCTATAGGCAGACTCCGGACAGGAACTTTGAAATGCTATCTTTTGTTTGGCTTGTCCGATTTAGCTCAAATTTGAACCGTAGGCTTATTATGGTCTGAAAAGTTTGGGAAAATTTTTAGATTGAGTTTCCGACCCCTCGGGGGCACTGTAGACCGATCCGAATGTCTCGGTGAATAGTAAAATTCATATAAAGTTAGTAAACGGAAAGTTTATTAACTAGGCATTATTTATAACGATATTGTATTGAACTCTAGAGTATTAGAGTTAATTGAAATGGGTATTAACCTATAATCATTTTGAAAATGAATGAAATTATAGGTACGGGACAAAATCATACGAACTTCATTTCAAAGCAAGGAACGATTAACGCTAGTAGTAGCAAGCCTTCAGGTGAGTAATCTCACTGTTAACTGTTGTGGTAAATGTTATATGAGCAGCTGCAGATGTATGTGATTTGAGGGACAAAAATGACAGATTTTGATGATTTAAGATATGACAAGACCAGATAAGCCGTGAGTCTGTTATAGACAAGAACGGAACTGTGAGTCAAAATATCTATGTAAACTGTTATATAGACAACAGCGGGCTAACCCGTGAGTCTAGGCAACAGCGGGCTAACCCGTGAGCCGCAGTTTATTTTGATGAGCCAGAATTATATAGACAACAGCGGGCTAACCCGTGAGTCTAGGCAACAGCGGGCTAACCCGTGAGCCATGGCAACAGCGGGCTAATCCGTGAGCCACATTTGATCTTGCATTGTGTGATAATACATATTTGACTTTGTATAGAGAAATTTTATTCTTATACATGTTATTATTCGTTTGATTACTCATTGGGCTTTATAGCTCACGGTTTTGTTGATATGTCCCTGCAGGTGAACGTGACCCTGCCAAGGGAAAAGACAAAGTCCGTGACTGAGGACTTAGAATTTGTAGTAACGACCCGGCTTGAAGAATGTATAATATTTATGTATTGCACTTCGTGATACACTTGTACTCGTATTTTGTTAACTAATACCCCATACTTATGGTTTTTATTGTAAAATATTTGGTTTGTAAAACAAAAATTTTTGGGGTGTTTTTGTTAATAAGTCGGGTGTTACAGTTATGGTCAACCAGTTAGGGTTGTGATGGGTTATGGTCAACCATGAAGGGTTATGATGGGTTATGGTCAACCATGAAGGGTTATGATGGGTTATTGTCCACCATGAAGGGTTGTGATGGGTTATGGTCAACCATCAAGGGTTGTGATGGGTTATGGTCAACCATGAAGGGTTGTGATGGATTATGGTCAACCAGTTAGGGTTGTGATGGGTTATGGTCAACCATGAAGGGTTGTGATGGGATATGGTCAACCATGAAGGGTTGTGATGGGTTATGGCTAACCATGAAGGGTTGTGATTGGTTATGGTCAACCAGGTAGGGTTGTGCTGGTTTATGGTCAACCAGTTAGGGTTGTGATGGGTTATGGTCAACCATGAAGGGTTGTGATGGGTTATGGTCAACCAGGTAAGGTTGTGCTGGTTTATGGTCAACCAGTTAGGGTTGTGATGGGTTATGGTCAACCATGAAGGGTTGTGATGGGTTATGGTCAACCAGGTAGGGTTGTGATGGGTTATGGTCAACCAGTTAGGGTTGTGATGGGTTATGGTCAACCATGAAGGGTTGCGATGGGTTATGGTCAACCAGGTAGGGTTGTGATGGGTTATGGTCAACCATGTAGGGTTCTGATGGGTTATGGTCAACCATGAAGGGTTCTGATGGGTTATGGTCAACCAGTAAGGGTTGTGATGGGTTATGGTCAACCATGAAGGGTTGTGATAGGTTATGGTAAACCAGGTAGGGTTGTGATGGGTTATGGTCAACCAGTTAGGGTTGTGATTG
The DNA here is from genome assembly GCA_023525715.1 of Cichorium intybus. Taxonomy (NCBI): domain Eukaryota; kingdom Viridiplantae; phylum Streptophyta; class Magnoliopsida; order Asterales; family Asteraceae; genus Cichorium; species Cichorium intybus. The sequence goes on from CM042014.1 coordinate 59,290,358, forward strand.
GTTATGGTCAACCATGAAGGGTTGTGATGGGTTATGGTCAACCATGAAGGGTTGTGATGGGTTATGGTCAACCATCAAGGGTTGAGATGAGTTGTGGTCAACCATGAAGGGTTGTGATGGGTTATGGTCAACCAGTTAGGGTTGTGATGGGTTATGGTCAACCATGAAGGGTTGTGATGGGATATGGTCAACCATGAAGGGTTGTGATGGGTTATGGTTAACCATGAAGGGTTATGGTCAACTAGGTAGGGTTGTGATAGGTTATGGTCAACCAGTTAGGGTTGTGATGGGTTATGGTCAACCATGAAGGGTTGTGATGGGTTATGGTCAACCAGGTAGGGTTGTGATGGGTTATGGTCAACCAGATAGGGTTGTGATGGGTTATGGTCAACCATGAAGGGTTGTGATGGGTTATGGTAAACCAGTATGGGTTGCGATGTGTTATGGTCAACCGTGAAGGGTTGTGATGGGTTATGGTCAACCAGGTAGGGTTGTGATGGGTTATGGTCAACCAGTTAGGGTTGTGATGGGTTATTGTCAACCATGAAGGGTTGTGATGGGTTATGGTCAACCATGAAGGGTTGTGATGGGTTATGGTCAACCATGAAGGGTTGTGATGGGTTATGGTCAACCAGGTAGGATTGTGATAGGTTATGGTTAACCAGTTAGGGTTGTGATGTGTTATGGTCAACCAGTTAAGGTTGTGATGAGATGGTCAACTAGTTAGGGCTGTGATTGGTTATAGTCAACCATGAAGGGTTGTGATGGGTTATGGTCAACCATGAAGGGTTATGATGGGTTATGGTCAACCATGAAGGGTTGTGATGGGTTATTGTCAACCAGTTAGGGTTGTGATGGGTTATGGTCAACCATGAAGGGTTGTGATGGGATATGGTCAGCCATGAAGTGTTGTGATGGGTTATGGTTAACCACGAAGGGTTGTGATGGGTTATGGTCAACCAGGTAGGGTTGTGATGGGTTATGGTCAAGCAGTTAGGGTTGTGATGGGTTATGGTCAACCAGTTAGGGTTGTGATGGGTTATGGTCAACCATGAAGGGTATTGATGGGTTATGGTCAACTAGGTAGGGTTGTGATGGGTTATGGTCAACCAGGTAGGGTTGTGATGGGTTATGGTCAACCATGAAGGGTTCTGATGGGTTATGGTCAACCAGTAAGGGTTGTGATGGGTTATGGTCAACCATGAAGGGTTGTGATAGGTTATGGTCAACCAGGTAGGGTTGTGATGGGTTATGGTCAACCAGTTAGGGTTGTGATGGGTTATGGTCAACCATGAAGGATTGTGATGGGTTATGGTCAACCATGAAGGGTTGTGATGGGTTATGGTCAACCATAAAGGGTTGTGATGGGTTATGGTCAACCAAGAAGGGTTCTGATGGGTTATGGTCAACCAGCTAGGGTTGTGATGGGTTATGGTCAACCATGAAGGGTTGTGATGGGATATGGTCAACCATGAAGGGTTGTGATGGGTTATGGTTAACCATGAAGGGTTGTGATGGGTTATGGTCAACCAGGTGACACGCATAGGTCGTCGTGCTGTTAAAAATAAGAAAAACCTAACACACACACTAGCACAGTGGTAGTCAGGGTCGATCCGCAGGAGCTTCGTGGTTAGACCAGATGACAGATTACCAACTTGTAGTGTCACACTACAGTCGGAGGACCTAGTTTCTAAGTTCTCTACTACCCAAAAGCAATAACAAAACAAAGTCAAGCCAAGCATAAGCTAAACTCAACTCAAACAAACCTAGTTACTTTCTGAAATCAGAAGTGCATCTCTGAATTAGAAGCAATCAAAGGCATCCAAAACATCCAAACAAAAGAAGGTATAACCTAGACCAATAGCTACAGCCCAACTGAACAGTTACTGGCCAAAGTTCAATACCTAAGGCTAACCTAGTTGGCTACTGATTTCAGCAAGGGAAACAGTCCCAAACAAGGTCAAAATAACATCCAAACACAACCCAAACAAACACAATCAAACACAAGCATCAAAACACCGAAAAACTAAGATTAATTGTAACCAAATGATTTTCATTAACCAAAACTGAATTCCAGTGGTCCAATACAGTAACCAATGATGCAAAACAGAAAACTAAAGTGCTCAAAGTCAGTGGTTGTCACTCCCAAGACCTTAGCTACAAATGCTATTCACTACCAAAAGGAAATTAAATTATAAAACCTGAAATGCCAAAAGATGGTTGCTGAAAACGAATTATTGGAGTCAAAGAGCCTCTACGGTCGATTCTTCACCAGGGTTTTGCTCGGGTTTTCGGCTGTAAATACCTCTATTTATAGTTGAAATTTACCGCAGCCGCGCCGTGCATATGAGGATCCCGCGGCGCGCGTACTTATCAGATCCCGTTTTCTCGGCCTTTGAATTTGGTTCACTGCCTTTGACCCGCGTCGAGCGTTGTTAATTCCCGCGGCGCATGTACGTATTTCCTTGATTTTTCATTCCTTTCCAAACTTTTCCAATTTGCACGCATTTAGTCCCTGTTTTCATTCTTTTCTTCCAAACAAGTCCTGGCACGAAAAGTGAGAATACCAAGATATATCTGATATAATTTCATCAAGAATAGGGCTCAACAACGCCTAAAATACTTGATATCACTAGGCGTTGTCAAACACCCCACACTTGTTGTAACACCCGACTTATTAACAAAAACACCCCAAAAATTTTCTTTTTTCAAACCAAATATTTTACAAACAAACCATAAGTAGGGGTATTAGTTAATACAATACGAGTACAAGCGTATCACGAAGTACAATACATAAAATATTATACATTCTTCAAGCCGGGATGTCACTGCAAATCCTAGTCCTCAGTCACGGACTTTATTTTTTCCCTTGGCAGGATCACGCTCACCTGCAGGGACATATCAAATAAATCGTGAGCTATAAAGCCCAATGAGTAATCAACAAATAACATTACATATAAATAAGAGAATAATAACAATAAACTCTTATACAGTTTTTGTCCCATAAGTCATAGTCATCACTGACCGCACCATATATCATAGCCACATTGGCCGCACCAAATATCATAGCCATATAGGCCGCACCAAATATCATAGCCATATAGGCCGCACCAGTTGAACATAACGTCCAAAATCATAGCCACAAGTGGCCGCACCATTTAATAACATTTTATTGTTTATATCATAGCCCGAAGGCCGCACCAGATGGGTTCAATAACCCGATATCATGGTCATAAGACCGCACCGTTTAATTTCAAAGATATTAATCATAGCCAACAAGGCTGCACCATTTGGAATTACAATCCAATGTCATGTCCGTATATTATTCGGGTAATCTACCCTTGTCCCGTATTCAACTACTTCAAGTAGTGCCATTGTAATCACCATATATCATACTAGATATAGTCAAGATTACTCACCTTGTTGCTTGCTACCACTAGCTTTCGTCGTTTCTTGACTTGCAATGTATTCCGTAAGATTTTGTCCCGTACCTATAATTCCATTATTTCACAATGATTATAGGTTAATATACCATTTCAGTTGGTTCTAATGCGCAAGAGTCTAATATAAGGCCAATTCCAAGCATTAACCATTGGTATAAAAATTTAATACACTTCCCGAAATACGCGTATTCTACTACAATAATTTCCGGAGGTCGTATTCGCATTCCGATAATTTTCCTTGAAGTTTTACAACATATTAGACCTATGTTTAAAATTTCAGGTCAATCGGATAAGCCTAGCATTGAAATCAAACTTGGAAAATTCACTAAATTTTAACAGAGGCTGAAATGGTTTCTGCCCAGGGCTCGAGTCGCGACCAACCATCTGGTCGAGTCGCAAAGACTCCTCTTCGAGTCGCGAGCGACCACCTGGTCGAGTCGCGAGCGCTGGGCAGAGGTGCAGAAACTCCGATTTTATGCTAGAATTTTCCATTTTTCTCTTGTTAAGGTCTTATTACTCGACTTAATCCCTAGGGAATGTTCCAAGACCAAAACCCTTGACTATTAACAAGTTTTAAACCATCGGGAAATCAAATTCAAACCCATTTATACAATTTCCCGTTTTTGCATTTTTACTCCAAAAACCGAAATTATTGAATTCTACTTGCTTCTAATGATTTCTTTCAGTCATTATAGCATCTAGAACTCATTTTAATCCATTAGAATCATGTTTATCACAAGAACTCATCATCTAGGGTTCTTGACCAAAATCCCAATTCTTGAACAATAGCAACCTACTTCCATTTTCTTTGAATTAAGTCCTTTAGCATGACTTACTGGAAGTATTAAGCTACTTATCACAAAATTCCTAACTGAAATTACAGTTTTCATTTCAAGCTTGAAGAACACACACCAAAAGCTTGGTAAGAACTTAATAACTTACCTCAATTGCTTCCAAGTCTTCAATTCCAAGCCTAGAATCCGATTCCTAGCTTTAATTCTTCAAGAAAACTCCAAGTTTCTGCAATCGATCACTCCAAAACCCTCTCCCGATGCTTCCAGATTTTCTGCACATGTGAGAGAGCTTGTCCCACTATTTATACTTCCAGAAATTGCAGTTTAGTCCCTGGAGTTGTTATTCTTGAAGTTTTGCCACAATTTACACATTTTTATGACAAAACTAGTTTTTATAACATTTTAAGTCCTAAACTCAAAATATTATTACAAACTTAATCCTTTTCTATCCAAAAGACCAAATTACCCTTCTAAGGTAAAATGACCATTTTGCCCTTTTTATTATAATTACATAATAAAATACATTTTGGCGTTACAAATTCTCCCATCCTTTAAGAGATTTCGTCCCCGAAATCATACAAAAAGTTGAGGGTATTTCTCCCTCATTTCACTTTCGGTCTCCCACGTCATGTCGGAACCTTTGTGATGACGCCAAGAACTTTCACCATGCTGATCTTCTTATTTCGCAGCTGTCTTACCTTGCAGTCTAACACCCGCTCGGGTTGTTCCGGATATCTCAACTTTTCATCCACCTCAATTTCAGCAAGAGGTATATGTTGAGACTTATCAAACAAGGTTTTCCTCAAATGGGACACATGAAATACATCATGTATACCATGAAGTTCATCAGGTAACTCCAATCTATACGCCACGGCTCCAACTCTTTGGGATATACGGAAAGGTCCAATGAAACGAGGACTCAACTTCCCTTTCTTCCCAAAACGAATTAAGCCTTTCCAAGGGGATACTTTGAGCATTACCATGTCTCCTACTTGGAATTTTATCGGTTTCACCTGTTTGTCTGCGTACTGTTTCTGTCGATTCTAAGCTACCTTCAAATTTTCTCGTATCAGTTTGATCTTCTCTTCAGTCTGTGCTACAATTTCGGGTCCAGCCAACGGCTTTTCCCCAACTTCAGTCCAACAAGTCGGAGTACGACACGGTGCTCCATACAATGCCTCATACGGGGCCATCTGAATGCTGGAATGATAGCTGTTATTGTACGCGAACTCTACCAAAGGTAGATGATCTTCCCAGCTTCCACCAAAGTCAATTATACAAGTTCTTAGCATGTCTTCCAAAGTTTGGATAGTTCTTTCACTTTGGCCATCGGTCTGCGGGTGGTATGCCGTACTCATAAGTACTTTTGTACCCAACTGCTCTTGTAGACTTTGCCAAAACCGGGAAGTAAATCTGCTGTCTCGATCCGACACGATCGATGCTGGTAATCCATGTCGACATAATACCTCATCTATGTAGATTTTCGCCAGTTGATGTACCCTGTACTTTTCTTTATCTGGTATTAATTGTGCCGATTTGGTCAATCGATCCACAATCACCCATATAGAATCATAACCTCGCGGTGTCTGCGGTAATTTTGTTACAAAATCCATGGTAATATGGTCCCACTTCTTCTCTGGATTCGGCAATGGTTGTATTTCCCCGTACGGTTTCTGATGGTTTGACTTTACTTGCAAACATGTCAAGAATCTTTCTACATATCTTCCAACATCTCTTTTGATTCCAGGCCACAAATACATCGGTTTTAACGTCCGATACATCTTGGTACTACCCGGATGAACTGCGTATCTGCTACAGTGTGCATCTTCTAGAAGCAAGTTCTGCGCTTCTCCTTGTTTTGGGACCCACACGCGTCCTCTGAAGGTCTTCAATTTCTGAGCATTTTCTTCCAGATGCTTCAAATATCCAACCATTCGTTCGCTCTTTACATTCTCCTGCTTACACGCTTCTTCCTGTGCCGAGCGAATCAATTCTGGTAACCGGCTTGCTACACCCATACACGCGGATGTAACTTTTAGAGGAGCTTCTTTACGGCTTAGAGCATATGCCACCACATTCGCCTTGCCTGGGTGGTACAGAATTTCAAAGTCAAAGTCTTTAAGGAGATCCATCCACCTTTGCTGTCGCATGTTAAGCTCTTTTTGATCAAATAAATACTTCAAACTTTTGTGGTCCGTATAGACAACAAATTTCACACCATATAAATAGTGTCTCCACAGCTTCAATGCTAGAACCACCGCCGCTAATTCCAGATCATGAACTGTATATTTCTTTTCAGCATCTTTTAATTGGCGGGACGCATAGGCTATGACTCGACCTTTCTGCATTAGAACACACCCAAGTCCGACTCTAGAAGCATCTCTGTAAATCACATACTCTTCTCCGCTTTGTGGTAGTACTAACACCGGTGCTTCACATAAAGCTTGTTTCAGCTTCTGGAATGCTTCTTGCTGCTTTTCGGCCCATGTGAATTTTTCGTCTTTCTTGGTCAACTTAGTCAACGGGACAGCTATTGAGGAAAAAATTTCAACAAATCTTCTGTAATAGCCTGCCAAACCAAGGAAACTTCGTACTTCAGTTGGACTTCGAGGCGGTTCCCACTTCATCACGGCTTCAACTTTTGCTGGGTCGACTTTCACCCCTTCGGCATTAATTACATGACCAAGAAATTGAACTTCTCTTAGCCAAAATTCACACTTGGAGAATTTAGCATACAGCTTTTCTCGGCGAAGCAACTCCAACACTTGTCGCAGGTGCACTTCATGCTCAGCTTGGTTTCGCGAATACACCAAGATATCGTCTATAAATACTATCACCGAGGTATCAAGGAACGTCGACACACCCGGTTCATGAGATCCATGAATACGGCTGGAGCATTGGTTAACCCAAAAGGCACCACCAAAAACTCATAGTGACCGTATCGTGTGCGAAAAGCTGTCTTTGGAACGTCAGATTCTCTTATCTTCAGCTGATGGTAACCCGACCTCAAGTCAATCTTAGAAAAGTAGGACGCGCCTTGTAGCAGATCACACAAATCATCTATTCTAGGTAGCGGGTACTTGTTCTTCACGGTGATCTTGTTTAATTCCCGATAGTCAATACACATGCACATTGACCCATCTTTCTTCTTGACAAACAGGATAGGGGCTCCCCAAGGCGATGTACTCGGTCTGATGAAACCCCTGTCTAAGAGTTCTTCCAGTTGCTTCCGCAGTTCCACCATCTCTGAAGGTGCTAAACGGTATGGAGCTCGAGCAACAGGAGCAGCTCCCGGAATCAGTTCAATCGTGAACTCAACCTGTCGATCTGGTGGCAACCCTGGAAGTTCATCTGGAAACACGTCTGGGAATTCGTTTACCATGTTTACATTCGCTACCCCCACTTTAACTGGCTTAGTTACCGCTACATAGGCCAAATAAGACATCCTTCCTTTACTAATACAGCTTCGGGCTTGAGCAAAGGAGATAACTGGCATTCTTAACCGAGGTCGTTCACCCTGAACCTTTATCCATTCCCCATCCGGTGATAATACTGTGATGTTTTTATTTCTACAATCCATGTTGGCATAATTCGTTGCCAACCAATCCATCCCCACGATTACACCAAATTCGTTAGTAGTCATCGGCTTCAAATCTATAGGGAAAACGGTCCCGTAGATCTTAAGCTGACAACCTTCCAGGTGTTCGGATACCCAAACATATCTGCCGTCCGCTATAGCCACTTCTAAGCTTTCACCCATTGGGGTTAACGGTACATTCAGGCGGGACAATAAGGACTCCGACACAAAACAGTGTGTAGCCCCTGGATCAAATATAACATATACATGTATGGTATTGAGAGTAAAGATACCTGTAACCACATCTGTTTTCTCACGGGCTTCCTCCACTGTCATCTGGAAAGCTCGTGAGGCCACCGGTCGTCCCCTGTTCTTCGGTTCTTCTTTCTTCCCGCCCTGATCGATCCTGAGTCTATCACTGATTGCTCCAGATTTCAACTCGGGACAGTTCAGGCGAATGTGACCCGTAGATCCACATTGAAAACACCTACGTTCCGCCCGACAGTTACTAGCATCATGCCCCGGTTTTCCACAGTTTCGACAACTTGCAGATGTAGTGTTGACCCGGCAACTCCCAGAGTGCCTTTTTCTGCATTTTTCACACCACTTTCCTTCATCTCTCTGGCCCTTACCCTTAGACCCGGTTTGTTGCGACTTTTTCTGAGGCATCCAACTTTGGTCCTCCGCCTTTCGTTTAGTTTCCAAGACTTTCTTTTCATCTTCCTGTTGCTTCAATTCTGTTTCTCTTTCTGTGGCTCGATCCACCACTTGTCGGAAAGTAGGTAGTTTCAGTGGTTGCACAATTTCTCTGATTCGGGTCGTCAACCCCGAGACATACATATCAATCTTCCTCTTTTCGGTACTAACATGATGTTCAGCAAATCTTGCTTTCTCCAGAAAGCTAAGAGTGTACTCTTGAACAGTTCGGGAACCCTGTTCCATGTGTAGGAATTCATCCTCCAGTTTCTTTATAGCTACTTCGGAGCAATACTCTTCATTGAATTTAATCTTGAATTGTTCCCAAGACACAGATTGGGTTGGATCAAGATTCAGAGACTTCTAGTAAATTTGCCACCAATGTAGTGCACTACTCGTAAGTTGATTTGTGGCAAACTCTACCTTGTCCTCATCCGCGCATTTGCTAACCCGAAATACTTTCTCAATATGCATAATCCATTCCATGGCTTGGACCGGATTATCCGTCCCCGAAAATTCCTTTGGTTTACAACCAAGGAAGGCTTTGTAATTACACCCAACTTTCTTTGTAGAGGCCTCTCCACCTTGAGTTTCTTTTATCGCTCGGGCACGACTTTCTCCCAGGCTTTCATCTTCCGGCTGCCTATCATGAATACTTTTTGCAGCCTCTTCACTAGGATTAGGATTGGCACTCGGGTTAGGATTGCCACTCGGATTAGGGTTATTCGTTAACGTAGGCATCATTTGCCTAACCACTTCTTCCACTATTGCCCGAATATCAGGTGGATTTTCCCCCACCGGTTCCCTTACTGGTGCTCTTGCTCTTCGTCCCACAGAGCCGCGTGAACGAGCTGGTCCACTTATTGAGGTTCCACGCGAATTTGCACCAGTGGGATTACTCCTTGTATTTCTCATACTTCAAAATTTTAGCAAACCATTAGATTACATATATAATAACAAACTTATATATATCTAGCAGTCCATTTGTCTGTTTTTCTCTCAAGGTTTAAGTCCAGGAATCTAGTCTAAGACACCTAGTTCACTTAAACCACGGCTCTGATACCAACTTGTAACACCCGACTTATTAACAAAAACACCCCAAAAATTTTCATTTTTCAAACCAAATATTTTACAAACAAACCATAAGTAGGGGTATTAGTTAATACAATACGAGTACAAGCGTATCACGAAGTACAATACATAAAATATTATACATTCCTCAAGCCGGGATGTCACTGCAAATCCTAGTCCTCAGTCACGGACTTTATCTTTTCCCTTGGCGGGATCACGCTCACCTGCAGGGACATATCAAATAAACCGTGAGCTATGAAGCCCAATGAGTAATCAACAAATAACATTACATATAAATAAGAGAATAATAACAATAAACTCTTATACAGTTTTTGTCCCATAAGTCATAGTCATCACTGACCGCACCATATATCATAGCCACATTGGCCGCACCAAATATCATAGCCATATAGGCCGCACCAAATATCATAGCCATATAGGCCGCACCAGTTGAACATAACGTCCAAAATCATAGCCACAAGTGGCCGCACCATTTAATAACATTTTATTGTTTATATCATAGCCCGAAGGCCGCACCAGATGGGTTCAATAACCCGATATCATGGTCATAAGACCGCACCGTTTAATTTCAAAGATATTAATCATAGCCAACAAGGCTGCACCATTTGGAATTACAATCCAATGTCATGTCCGTATATTATTCGGGTAATATACCCTTGTCCCGTATTCAACTACTTCAAGTAGTGCCATTGTAATCACCATATATCATACTAGATATAGTCAAGATTACTCACCTTGCTGCTTGCTACCACTAGCTTTCGTGGTTTCTTGACTTGCAATGTATTCCGTAAGATTTTGTCCCGTACCTATAATTCCATTATTTCACAATGATTATAGGTTAATATACCATTTCAGTTGGTTCTAATGCGCAAGAGTCTAATATAAGGCCAATTCCAAGCATTAACCATTGGTATAAAAATTTAATACACTTCCCGAAATACGCGTATTCTACTACAGTACTTTCGGGAGGTCGTATTCGCATTCCGATAATTTTCCTTGAAGTTTTACAACATATTAGACCTATGTTTAAAATTTCAGGTCAATCGGATAAGCCTAGCATTGAAATCAAACTTGGAAAATTCACTAAATTTTAACAGAGGCTGAAATGGTTTCTGCCCAGGGCTCGAGTCGCGACCAACCATCTGGTCGAGTCGCAAAGACTCCTCTTCGAGTCGCGAGCGACCACCTGGTCGAGTCGCGAGCGCTGGGCAGAGGTGCAGAAACTCCGATTTTATGCTAGAATTTTCCATTTTTCTCTTGTTAAGGTCTTATTACTCGACTTAATCCCTAGGGAATGTTCCAAGACCAAAACCCTTGACTATTAACAAGTTTTAAACCATTGGGAAATCAAATTCAAACCCATTTATACAATTTCCTATTTTTGCATTTTTACTCCAAACACCGAAATTATTGAATTCTACTTGCTTCTAATTATTTCTTTCAGTCATTATAGCATCTAGAACTCATTTTAATCCATTAGAATCATGTTTATCTCAAGAACTCATCATCTAGGGTTCTTGACCAAAATCCCAATTCTTGAACAATAGCAACCTACTTCCATTTTCTTTGAATTAAGTCCTTTAGCATGACTTACTGGAAGTATTAAGCTATTTATCACAAAATTCCTAACTGAAATTACAGTTTTCATTTCAAGCTTGAAGAACACACACCAAAAGCTTGGTAAGAACTTAATAACTTACCTCAATTGCTTCCAAGTCTTCAATTTCAAGCCTAGAATCCGATTCCTAGCTTTAATTCTTCAAGAAAACTCCAAGTTTTTGCAATCGATCACTCCAAAACCCTCTCCCGATGCTTCCAGATTTTTTGCACATGTGAGAGAGCTTGTCCCACTATTTATACTTCCAGAAATTGCAGTTTAGTCCCTGGAGTTGTTATTCTTGAAGTTTTGCCACAATTTACACATTTTTATGACAAAACTAGTTTTTATAACATTTTAAGTCCTAAACTCAAAATATTATTACAAACTTAATCCTTTTCTATCCAAAAGACCAAATTACCCTTCTAAGGTAAAATGACCATTTTGCCCTTTTTATTATAATTACATAATAAAATACATTTTGGCGTTACAAATTCTCCCATCCTTTAAGAGATTCCGTCCCCGAAATCATACAAAAAGTTGAGGGTATTTCTCCCTCATTTCACTTTCGGTCTCCCACGTCATGTCGGAACCTTTGTGATGACGCCAAAGAACTTTCACCATGCTGATCTTCTTATTTCGCAGCTGTCTTACCTTGCGGTCTAACACCCGCTCGGGTTGTTCCGGATATCTCAACTTTTCATCCACCTCAATTTCAGCAAGAGGTATATGTTGAGACTTATCAAACAAGGTTTTCCTCAAATGGGACACATGAAATACATCATGTATACCATGAAGTTCATCAGGTAACTCCAATCTATACGCCACGGCTCCAACTCTTTGGGATATACGGAAAGGTCCAATGAAACGAGGACTCAACTTCCCTTTCTTCCCAAAACGAATTAAGCCTTTCTAAGGGGATACTTTGAGCATTACCATGTCTCCTACTTGGAATTTTATCGGTTTCACCTGTTTGTCTGCGTACTGTTTCTGTCGATTCTAAGCTACCTTCAAATTTTCTCGTATCAGTTTGATCTTCTCTTCAGTCTGTGCTACAATTTCGGGTCCAGCCAACAGCTTTTCCCCAACTTCAGTCCAACAAGTCGGAGTACGACACGGTGCTCCATACAATGCCTCATACGGGGCCATCTGAATGCTGGAATGATAGCTGTTATTGTACGCGAACTCTACCAAAGGTAGATGATCTTCCCAGCTTCCACCAAAGTCAATTATACAAGTTCTTAGCATGTCTTCCAAAGTTTGGATAGTTCTTTCACTTTGGCCATCGGTCTGCGGGTGGTATGCCGTACTCATAAGTACTTTTGTACCCAACTGCTCTTGTAGACTTTGCCAAAACCGGGAAGTAAATCTGCTGTCTCGATCCGACACGATCGATGCTGGTAATCCATGTCGACATAATACCTCATCTATGTAGATTTTCGCCAGTTGATCTACCCTGTACTTTTCTTTATATGGTATGAATTGTGCCGATTTGGTCAATCGATCCACAATCACCCATATAGAATCATAACCTCGCGGTGTCCGCGGTAATTTTGTTACAAAATCCATGGTAATATGGTCCCACTTCTTCTCTGGATTCGGCAATGGTTGTATTTCCCCGTACGGTTTCTGATGGTTTGACTTTACTTGCAAACATGTCAAGAATCTTTCTACATATCTTCCAACATCTCTTTTGATTCCAGGACACCAATACATCGGTTTTAACGTCCGATACATCTTGGTACTACCCGGATGAACTGCGTATCTGCTACAGTATGCATCTTCTAGAAGCAAGTTCTGCGCTTCTCCTTGTTTTGGGACCCACACGCGTCCTCTGAAGGTCTTCAATTTCTGAGCATTTTCTTCCAGATGCTTCAAATATCCAACCATTCGTTCGCTCTTTACATTCTCCTGCTTACACGCTTCTTCCTGTGCCGAGCGAATCAATTCTGGTAACCGGCTTGCTACACCCATACACGCGGATGTAACTTTTAGAGGAGCTTCTTTACGGCTTAGAGCATCTGCCACCACATTCGCCTTGCCTGGGTGGTACAGAATTTCAAAGTCAAAGTCTTTAAGGAGATCCATCCACCTTTGCTGTCGCATGTTAAGCTCTTTTTGATCAAATAAATACTTCAAACTTTTGTGGTCCGTATAGACAACAAATTTCACACCATATAAATAGTGTCTCCACAGCTTCAATGCTAGAACCACCGCCACTGATTCCAGATCATGAACTGGATATTTCTTTTCAGCATCTTTTAATTGGCGGGACGCAAAGGCTATGACTCGACCTTTCTGCATTAGAACACACCCAAGTCCGACTCTAGAAGCATCACTGTAAATCACATACTCTTCTCCGCTTTGTGGTAGTACTAACACCGGTGCTTCACATAAAGCTTGTTTCAGCTTCTGGAATGCTTCTTGCTGCTTTTCGGCCCATGTGAATTTTTCGCCTTTCTTGGTCAACTTAGTCAACGGGACAGCTATTGAGGAAAAAATTTCAACAAATCTTCTGTAATAGCCTGCCAAACCAAGGAAACTTCGTACTTCAGTTGGACTTCGAGGCGGTTCCCACTTCATCACGGCTTCAACTTTTGCTGGGTCGACTTTCACCCCTTCGGCATTAATTACATGACCAAGAAATTGAACTTCTCTTAGCCAAAATTCACACTTGGAGAATTTAGCATACAACTTTTCTCGGCGAAGCAACTCCAACACTTGTCGCAGGTGCACTTCATGCTCAGCGTGATCTAGCCTTAATATAGAAGAAAACCGACTAATCATTTCCCGCGTCGCGCCATTGCACATCCCGCGGCGCGCGTGTCACAAAATCAACCCCTACGCATCGGGTTGGTTTCCGATCCCGCGTCGCGCATTTAAGAAACCCGCGGCGCGGTCAACAAAATTTTAAATTTCTTCACACGACCCCACACTTGCCTTAGACCGCTAATAACTACAATTAATAATAATATTTTTCTAATTATTCCAAAGAAATATAGAACCTAACCTATGACACGATGGGTTGCCTCCCAACAAGCGCTAAGTTTAACGTCTTCAGCCTGACGTAGAACTCCTCTTACAGCTACGGTGGATCATATGCCTTCCTTCTTCACTGATTTTCAGTCACCACCGTCCCTTCGTTGCCCACATGCTCCTCAAACTTTCCTGGGTCAAATGGCTTGTCAGTTCTCCTGCTGCTGCACAGTTGTCGTCTCCCGATGATTTCCCGCGAGTGCTTGAAAGTAGCTTTGAACCTCCAAGCACGGTCCTTTCTTCTGCACCTCTTCAAAGTCAAGGGCTTGACGTGAAGCGCGCCCAGGGCCACTTCCAGTAGTTGTTTCACATCTCGGTTGCTAGTGTCTCGCATGCTATCTTCAGGTTGCAATTTTGGTTTGCAGTACCAATAAAAATTTTCCAATCGAATGGAATCGGAAGGCAACATATCAGGATGCTTCCATATGTCCTCATCGATGGTATTGATCACATCTAATTTTCCATTCATGAATGGATCATGAGTGGCAATAAAATCTTGTTTATTATTTTCAAAAATCAACTCATCAGCATCATCTTCTTGATCATCGTCCAACAGGTGGATCGGGACCAAGAGTGGGTGACTAGTTGGATCTGGTGGTGGTACAAAGTCACCCATCACCAGATCCTTACTTTCAAATTTCTCAAAATTTTCAAAAATTACAGGGTCAGGGGTAGTATTGTCATCTACACCCCCTTCCCCAAAAACATTGGTACTTTCAACAATTTCGGGAATTGTTGGGCTGGGATCTGTACTGTCACTTACAGCCCCCTCCACAACATCCTCATCAATCAAATCGTCTGGTGATGGTATGGATTCACTCATCACTAGCTCGACATTATCAACATTTTCAAAAACATCAAAAACATCAAAAGCTGTTGAGTCAGAGGTAGCATTGTCACCTACAACCTCTTCATCAACAACATTTTCGACCATCTTAGTGGTCTCTTGACTTTCCCCAAGTGTATGCCCTTGCATCACATATTCAGGTGATGCAAGTTCACACACAGTATCATTGGTATAAAAATCACTCGCCTCAGGTTCTGGCGAGGGTGGTGAACATTTCCAACTTTCCTCTAACTTATCTAATGAAATTTGCAATCTTACAAGAGCATCAGCCTGGTCCTTCTATTCTTGGTGGGTGTTATACCAGAGTACCCAAAGTTGGGCCCAAGTTGCAGAATTTTCAGGTTGAGATGACTCCTCGGTCTGCCATCCATTGTCATCAAATGATCCATTGTATTAATCATCCTCGTAATAGGTGTCGGCCGGATTTTTATAATACTCATAATACTGATCCGGGTACATGTAATCGCCCATTATGAAGACGTACACATACCAGAATTCAAAGAACTAAAATCAAACATCAAAAATCAGAAGCTAAGTCCTACAAATCACCTAATCTAAGCGCACAGCTCCCTGGCAACGGCGCCAAAATTTTACACGCCTAGGTCGTCGTGCGGTCAAAAATAAGAAAAACCTAACACACACACTAGCACAGTGGTAGTAAGGGTCGATCCGCAGGAGCTTCGTGGTTAGACCAGATGACAGATTACCAACTTGTAGTGTCACGCTACAGTCGGAGGACCTAGTTTCTAAGTTCTCAACTACCCAAAAGCAATAACCAAACAAAGTCAAGCCAAGCATAAGCTAAACTCAACTCAAACAAACCTAGTTACTTTCTGAAATCAAAAGTGCATCTCTGAATTAGAAGCAATCAAAGGCATCCAAAATATCCAAACAAAAGAAGGTATAACCTAGACCAATAACTACAGCCCAACTGAACAGTTACTGGCCAAAGTTCAATACCTAAGGCTAACCTAGTTGGCTACTGATTTCAGCAAGGGAAACAGTCCCAAACAAGGTCAAAATAACATCCAAACACAACCCAAACAAACACAATCAAACACAAGCATCAAAACACCGAAAAACTACGATTAATTGTAACCAAATGATTTTCATTAACCAAAAATGAATTCCAGTGGTCCAATACAGTAACCAATGATGCAAAACAGAAAACTAAAGTGCTCAAAGTCAGTGGTTGTCACTCCCAAGACCTTAGCTACAAATGCTATTCACTACCAAAAGGAAATTAAATTATAAAACCTGAAATGCCAAAAGATGGTTGCTGAAAACAAATTCTTGGAGTCAAAGAGCCTCTACGGTCGATTCTTCACCAGGGGTTTGCTCGGGTTTTCGGCTGTAAATACCTCTATTTATAGTTGAAATTTACCGCAGCCGCGCCACGCATATGAGGATCCCGCGGCGCGCGTACTTATCAGATCCTGTTTTCTCGGCCTTTGAATTTGGTTCACCGCTTTTGACCCGCGTCGCGCATTGTTAATTCCCGCGGCGCATGTACGTATTTTCTTGATTTTTCATTCCTTTCCAAACTTTTTCAATTTGCATGCTTTTAGTCCCTGTTTTCATTCTTTTCTTCCAAACAAGTCCTGGCACGAAAAGTGAGAATACCAAGATATATCTGATATAATTTCATCAAGAATAGGGCTCAACAATTCCTAAAATACTTGATATCACTAGGCGTTGTCACCAGATAGGGTTTTGATGGGTTATGGTCAACCAGTTAGGGTTGTGATGGGTTATGGTCAACCAGGTAGGGTTATGATGGGTTATGGTCAACCAGGTTGGGTTGTGATGGGTTATGGTAAACCATGAAGGGTTGTGATGGGTTATGGTCAACCAGTAAGGGTTGTGATGGGTTATGGTCAACCATGAAGGGTTGTGATGGGTTATGGTCAACCAGGTAGGGTTGTGATGGGTTATGTTCAATCAGTTACAGTTGTGATGTGTTATTGTCAACCCTGAAGGCTTGTGATGGGTTATGGTTAACCATGAAGGGTTGTGATGGGTTATGGTAAACCATGAAGGGTTGTGATGGGTTATGGTCAACCATGAAGGGTTGTGATGGGTTATGGTCAACCAGTTAGGGTTGGGATGGGTTATGGTCAACTAGTTAGGGATGTGATGGGTTATGGTCAACCATGAAGGGTTGTGATGGGTTATGGTCAACCATGATGGGTTATGATGGATTATGGTCAACCATGAAGGGTTGTGAAGGGTTATGGTCAACCAGTTAGGGTTGTGATGGGTTATGGTCAACCATGAAGGGTTGGGATGGGATATGGTCAACCATGAAGGGTTGTGATGGTTTATGGTTAACCATGAAGGGTTGTGATGGGTTATGGTCAACCAGGTAGGGTTGTGATGGGTTATGGTCAACCAGTTAGGGTTGTGATGGGTTCTGGTCAACCATGAAGGGTTGTGATGGGTTATGGTCAACCAGTAAGGGTTGTGATGGGTTATGGTCAACCATGAAGGGTTGTGATGGGTTATGGTCAACCAGGTAGGGTTGTGATGGGTTATGGTCAACCAGTTAGGGTTGTGATGGGTTCTGGTCAACCATGAAGGGTTGTGATGGGTTATGGTCAACCAGTAAGGGTTGTGATGGGTTATGGTCAACCATGAAGGGTTGTGATGGGTTATGGTCAACCAGGTAGGGTTGTGATGGGTTATGTTCAATCAGTTACAGTTGTGATGTGTTATTGTCAACCATAAAGGCTTGTGATGGGTTATGGTAAACCATGAAGGGTTGTGATGGGTTATGGTAAACCATGAAGGGTTGTGATGGGTTATGGTCAACCATGAAGGGTTGTGATGGGTTATGGTCAACCAGTTAGGGTTGTGATGGGTTATGGTCAACCACTTAGGGTTGGGATGGGTTATGGTCAACTAGTTAGGGCTGTGATGGGTTATGGTCAACCATGAAGGGTTGTGATGGGTTATGGTCAACCATGATGGGTTATGATGGATTATGGTCAACCATGAAGGGTTGTGAAGGGTTATGGTCAACCAGTTAGGGTTGTGATGGGTTATGGTCAACCATGAAGGGTTGGGATGGGATATGGTCAACCATGAAGGGTTGTGATGGTTTATGGTTAACCATGAAGGGTTGTGATGGGTTATGGTCAACCAGGTAGGGTTGTGATGGGTTATGGTCAACCAGTTAGGGTTGTGATGGGTTATGGTCAACCAGTTAGGGTTGTGATGGGTTATGGTCAACCAGTTAGGGTTGTGATGGGTTATGGTCAACCAGTTAGGGTTGTGATGGGTTATGGTCAACCATGAAGGGTTGTGATGGGTTATGGTCAAACAGTTAAGGTTGTGATTGGTTATGGTCAAACATAAAGGGTTGTGATGGGTTATGGTAAACCAGGTAGGGTTGTGATGGGTTATCGTCAAGCATGTAGGGTTGTGATGGGTTATGGTCAACCATGAAGGGTTGTGATGGGTTATGGTCAACCATGAAGGGTTGTGATGGGTTATGGTCAACCATGTAGGGTTGTCATGGGTTATGGTCAACCAGTTATGGTTGTGATGGGTTATGGTCAACCAGATAGGGTTGTGATGGGTTATGGTCAACCAGTTAGGGCTGTGATGGGTTCTGGTCAGCCATGAAGGGTTGAGATGGGTTACGGTCAACCATGAAGTGTTGTTATGGGTTATGGTCAACCATGAAGGGTTATGATGGGTTATGGTCAACCATGATGGGTTGTGATGGGTTATGGTCAACCAATTAGGGTTGTGATGGGTTATGGTCAACCATGAAGGGTTGTGATGGGATATAGTCAACCATAAAGGGTTGTGATGGCTTATGGTCAACCAGGTAGGGTTATGATGGGTTAAGCTCAACCAGTTAGGGTTATGATGGGTTATGGTCAACCAGTTAGGGTTGTGATGGGTTATGGTCAACCAGTTAGGGTTGTGATGGGTTATGGTCAACCAGTTAAGGTTGTGATGGGTTATGGTCAAACATAAAGGGTTGTGATGGGTTATGGTAAACCAGGTAGGGTTGTGATGGGTTATGGTCAACCAGTTAGGGTTATGATGGGTTCTGGTCAACCATGAAGGGTTGTGATGGGTTATGGTCAACCAGTAAGGGTTGTGATGGGTTATGGTCAACCATGAAGGGTTGTGATGGGTTATGGTCAACCAGGTAGGGTTGTGATGGGTTATGTTCAATCAGTTACAGT
Source organism: Cichorium intybus (assembly GCA_023525715.1). Taxonomy (NCBI): domain Eukaryota; kingdom Viridiplantae; phylum Streptophyta; class Magnoliopsida; order Asterales; family Asteraceae; genus Cichorium; species Cichorium intybus. The sequence goes on from CM042014.1 coordinate 59,309,642, forward strand.
TGTGATGTGTTATTGTCAACCATGAAGGCTTGTGATGGGTTATGGTTAACCATGAAGGGTTGTGATGGGTTATGGTATACCATGAAGGGTTGTGATGGGTTATGGTCAACCAGTAAGGGTTGTGATGGGTTATGGTCAACCATGAAGGGTTGTGATGGGTTATGGTCAACCAGGTAGGGTTGTGATGGGTTATGTTCAACCACTTAGGGTTGGGATGGGTTATGGTCAACTAGTTAGGGCTGTGATGGGTTATGGTCAACCATGAAGGGTTGTGATGGGTTATGGTCAACCATGATGGGTTATGATGGATTATGGTCAACCATGAAGGGTTGTGAAGGGATATAGTCAACCAGTTAGGGTTGTGATGGGTTATGGTCAACCATGAAGGGTTGGGATGGGTTATGGTCAACCATGAAGGGTTGTGATGGGTTATGGTCAACCAGGTAGGGTTGTGATGGGTTATAGTCAACCAGTTAGGGTTGTGATAGGTTATGGTCAACCAGTTAGGGTTGTGATGGGTTATGGTCAACCAGTTAGGGTTGTGATGGGTTATGGTCAACCATGAAGGGTTGTGATGGGTTATGGTCAAACAGTAAGGGTTGTGATGGGTTATGGTCAAACATGAAGGGTTGTGATGGGTTATGGTCAACTAGGTAGGGTTGTGATGGGTTATGGTCAACCAGTTAAGGTTGTGATGGGTTATGGTCAAGCATGAAGGGTTGTGATGGGTTATGGTCAACCATGAAGGGTTGTGATGGGTTATGGTCAACCATGAAGGGTTGTGATGGGTTATGGTCAACCAGGTAGGGTTGTGATGGGTTATGTTCAATCAGTTACAGTTGTGATGTGTTATTGTCAACCATGAAGGCTTATGATGGGTTATGGTAAACCATGAAGGGTTGTGATGGGTTATGGTAAACCATGAAGGGTTGTGATGGGTTATGGTCAACCATGAAGGGTTGTGATGGGTTATGGTCAACCAGTTAGGGTTGTGATGGGTTATGGTCAACCACTTAGGGTTGGGATGGGTTATGGTTAACTAGTTAGGGCTGTGATAGGTTATGGTCAACCATGAAGGGTTGTGATGGGTTATGGTCAACCATGATGGGTTATGATGGATTATGGTCAACCATGAAGGGTTGTGAAGGGTTATGGTCAACCAGTTAGGGTTGTGATGGGTTATGGTCAACCATGAAGGGTTGGGATGGGATATGGTCAACCATGAAGGGTTGTGATGGTTTATGGTTAACCATGAAGGGTTGTGATGGGTTATGGTCAACCAGGTAGGGTTGTGATGGGTTATGGTCAACCAGTTAGGGTTGTGATGGGTTATGGTCAACCAGTTAGGGTTGTGATGGGTTATGGTCAACCAGTTAGGGTTGTGATGGGTTATGGTCAACCAGTTAGGGTTGTGATGGGTTATGGTCAACCATGAAGGGTTGTGATGGGTTATGGTCAAACAGTTAAGGTTGTGATGGGTTATGGTCAAACATAAAGTGTTGTGATGGGTTATGGTAAACCAGGTAGGGTTGTGATGGGTTATGGTCAAGCATGTAGGGTTGTGATGGGTTATGGTCAACCATGAAGGGTTGTGATGGGTTATGGTCAACCATGAAGGGTTGTGATGGGTTATGGTCAACCATGTAGGGTTGTCATGGGTTATGGTCAACCAGTTATGGTTGTGATGGGTTATGGTCAACCAGATAGGGTTGTGATGGGTTATGGTCAACCAGTTAGGGCTGTGATGGGTTCTGGTCAGCCATGAAGGGTTGAGATGGGTTACGGTCAACCATGAAGTGTTGTTATGAGTTATGGTCAACCATGAAGGGTTATAATGGGTTATGGTCAACCATGATGGGTTGTGATGGGTTATGGTCAACCAATTAGGGTTGTGATGGGTTATGGTCAACCATGAAGGGTTGTGATGGGATATAGTCAACCATAAAGGGTTGTGATGGCTTATGGTCAACCAGGTAGGGTTATGATGGGTTAAGCTCAACCAGTTAGGGTTATGATGGGTTATGGTCAACCAGTTAGGGTTGTGATGGGTTATGGTCAACCAGTTAGGGTTGTGATGGGTTATGGTCAACCAGTTAAGGTTGTGATGGGTTATGGTCAAACATAAAGGGTTGTGATGGGTTATGGTAAACCAGGTAGGGTTGTGATGGGTTATGGTCAACCAGTTAGGGTTGTGATGGGTTCTGGTCAACCATGAAGGGTTATGATGGGTTATGGTCAACCAGTAAGGGTTGTGATGGGTTATGGTCAACCATGAAGGGTTGTGATGGGTTATGTGTTGGATTAGGTGTCTAAGCCATGACTAATAATTAGTATTTATCTAATTAATAGTAGCATAGTCCATTTGGGTTGCTCTCATAGTTGGAGGATTGGCAGAAAGTCCGGTAGAGAGAAAGATTGATTTATTATGTGATTAATAAATCAATAGAAGTTAAATAAATAGTTTATTAATATATTTAAGTGATAATATATTAATTAGAAACTATAATAATTAATTAGAAATTTTTCTGGAATTAATTGGAATTAATTTGGCAGTTAAATTGATTAATTAAGGTGCAGGGACGAAAACTGTAATTATTCAATAGTTGAGTAAGTGACAGTTGAGTGAGTGAGAGTGGTGAACGAAATTATATATGGAAACATATATATTTTCGATTTTGATAATGAGGATAAAAGGGTTTGAATTATTAAGATAAAGGCTTATCTTAATTTGAATTCAAAAAGGTTTATCTTTAAGGTTTATCTGATCACCATTTGGAGCCTATAAATAGGGAGGCTCACCCTAACCCTAAAGCCACGATTTTGAAGCTCTCTAAGAAGGTATTTTCGGCCAACAACTCCAAGCTAGGGTGTGACTACATTTGAGGCAAGAGGTTTCTGTTGCTTTGCTTCCAAGATTCACTAAAGGTTGGTTTTTCTTGATCTTTCTTTTAGTTTAATTCTTTTTGAGCCTTTTAGGAATTGTTATATGTTTAACTAGAAGAAAAACTTAGATCTATATAGGTTGCATGTGAACTTAGAAATTTTAGTTCATAGTTCCAGAAAACCTTACAGTGGTATCAGAGCTATTTGGTTGTTTTTCTTGTTAAATTGCTATAACTGCTTTCCTGAAAATTAGGGTTTAATTGTTTATAAACCCTAATGTGGCCAATTTCGAAATTTAGGCTTTGTTTTAGAAACCCTAGCCCCTCCCCTATGATTTGGCGATTTTTTGTGGATTAGGTTAGAAGGTATTCTATTTTTGGTAACTTTAAATTGTTTAAAAGATAAAACCTTAAAACCCTTTATCCTGAAAATCGAAATTTAAGGGATTAGGATAGGTTTTAATTAATTTGATTAATTTGATAAAAACCTATCTACTTTTGAATTAATTTAATTAATTGGTAATTAAAAGATAATTCAAGGATTTAATTTAATTTAAAATTTAATTGCTTTAAATTGGCAAAAATTAAATAGATAAATCCTAAAATATTTTAAAATGTTTAAAATATCAAATTTAATTAATTTAATTAATTGGTTAATTAAAAGATAATTAAAATCGATTTTAAGGTTTAATTTAATTTGAAATTTAATAGTTTAAATTGGCAATAAATTAAAAGATAAACCAGAAACAATTTTTTAAATGGTTTAAAAAATTACATCTTATATATATTATAATTAGGGAGTTATTATTATATGTATAAGATTAAAATGGTTAGTCAAATCATTAGTAGGCCTCATTCACGAAGCTGGTCTAATAAGTGGGTATAAGGAGACTGCCTATAAAATGGCGGTCTAATGGGTGAACACTCTCGCCCACCGCTCGCCTGATCAGTGGAAGGTCGTTAGCCGAACATGTTTGATAGGACCACCTAATAATCACTAAAAGTTAATGATTCAAAGTACTAGAACACTTAATAAAATCCCAATCTAGTTACTTTAGGAAAAATGTGAATTGATGCTAATCCATGAAATTGCACATTGGACTTTATGAAACATTGGTGGAGCGTGTGTGGTTAACCGGCACGCCAATTGGGGTTCATAAAGAGTTGCAATGGGTTTCTCGGGTATTATCATTGTTGATGGAGCGTGTGTGGTTTACCGGCACATCAATTAGAGATGATAATTAACCCGAGAGTACCAAGCTAATTTGCATGGTTATTCACATCCAGTTTGTGATCCTCGGCATCCCAGTCACAAACAGTGGGGCACATCCGAGATTAAACATGCCATTTAAAAGTTTAATGAATCTCATCAGAACTAGGAATTTCATAAGATGAAATTGATAAGTGTTTATCTACCTTAATGACCATTATGTTGTGATTACGGCATCCCTCTTCACACCATAGTTGGGGTATTTTGGATCCTAGCCTTAATAAATAATATATTGGGTAATTATTTAAAAGGAACAGTTAAACTAATAAATTCTATTTCTTTTATAGATGTCAAGTGTCAATTCTCCTCCTTCACCCATTTCTGAAAGCATCAGAATGCACCTGCTTAATATGGAAAGGCTGACTGGCCTCAACTGTAAAGAATGGCTTCGCAATTGGAGACTGGTCTCGGCATTGCTGGCAAGCTACATCTCACCGAGTATCCGATCCCAGTTCCACCGGAACAAGTCATCATAAAAGGTCCTTATGATGAATCCGAAGAGATTCGTGACCTCATGCTATCAACCATTGACCCCGAGTTCCGCAAGGATTTTGAATCCTTGGGGCCATATGAGTTGATGCAACTGGTGGAGGAAAGGTTCCAAAAACCAGTTGAAGAGGAACGAGCTAGAATCCTCGGAAGACTTGCAGAGTGCAAGCTAAAGGGAGGAAGTAGCATCAATTCGCATGTTCTTCAGATTGAAGGGTACATAGGCGAGTTATATAAACTTGGTCATCCCATGAGTCAGGAGGAGAGTGTTAACATCCTGCTCGCTTCGCTGACAAATGAGTACGATCTGTTCATTCAGACGTATAGAAAGGAAAACCAGAAAAAGACCCTCATGGAAATGCGTCCACTGTTGACTTTATACGAGTCACTCTTGGACAGGCATAGCTCCAATGGCTCAGCTACTTCTGGATTAAGTCCAGTAAAGAGACGTAACAAGAAACGGTCAAGATCGACTGGACATGTCTCAAACTGGGAATCCGCTAAATCGGATACAGTCACGGAAAGATTGGAAGACACTCCAACTCTTTTGAAAGCTCAGGTATATCTAAAAACCTCAAAACTCCTGTTCCAAGATTTCTTGATACATAATGTGACAGTCGCATTTTGGTTTGTATGTAGGGAATCAAGAAGGCACGGGACTCTGGTGCATAGGAGCACATATGGATTGGATCTCCAGCTCGTGCAGTTTTGAAGTTTAGATAGATATTAAATATTGTTATTAGTCTTTAGATACATTTTTGACATTGTCTATTACATTGTTCAAGGATTTTATTTTTAATAAAATTGCCATATTTTCTTTTAACACCTGTTGTCTAAAATTATCCTTGAAATGTTATATGAATGTGTTGAATGTATGATTAGTAATAACTTGAATGTTGATGCATCCAAAGTGTTTGGATTCAAGAATTGTGTCATTTATGATTGTTAATACAAAAGTTATAAGAATCAATTCAACCATAGGTCCAGTTGGACAGGACCTTAGAATCATTTGACTTAGAGTCACTTGATGAATTGATTTCTTAATGTGTCAAGAAATGAATCAACCAAAGGTCCAGTTGGACAGGACTTTGGAATCATCTGACTTGGAGTTAGATGATGATTAAGTTCTTTATAAAGCACATGTGGCAAGAAATGAATCACCCAAAGATCCAGAGGATAGGATTTTGGAATCAGTTGACATAGAGTCAACTGAAGATTGCAAGTCTTGAACAAAGTCATAAGTTTACATAGATATGTAAAGGACATTGAGATTAAGAGCAACAGACACACCTGTTGTTGTGTATTGCTAGAATCTTGATATAGAACATAATTGTTTGTACTTCACGATATTCATCATTCGGTATGACGAATATGACATTGCTAATCGGGATAAGCAATTGAATTGAAACCTCGAACAGTTCAAGGACTTCGAAGGAAGTACAAGTTCCACAAAACCTGAGCGATAACATAAACTGAGGAAAAGGTTTCACAGTTCATTCTCTTCCAAGAATATTAATGGTTATAATGTGTCTTAGGGAAGATAATGGAGCATTGGTCGAAACAGTTCGATCCTCGGTGTATGAGATACATTGCCAATTAGTTTCCAATAAGATGAACACTATACCAGTCAGTCCATATAAACCATACTCCGACCACATCCTAGACTAAGTAGGTCTTGCAGACACTGCCTGAAATGTAAAGCTGAGATTATCCCACTTGTACATAGAAAGTCCAGGGTCTTGTAGTGTTCATCTGAGCCTTAGGACCAGCTGAACTTGATCAGCATTGTCGTCTCATTAGCTATCCCACTGTAACTAAAGAGCTCTTTTAGAAAGAACTCATGGTCCAAGGAAACAGTGGGAGTTGGGACAGTCCTAAATGAGTTTAGGATTAGCAATGAAAGAACCTTTTTAGTCATCACTAGGCTTGGAGTAGAAATCAGATTTCTGCTTTACAACTGACATAATCTCCTCTGGACCAGTAGTATTGATCACCATCATAAGTAGTTGTGATCAGGGTGACATACCGATTGGTGGTAAAACACTGCAGTTGGTACGGATTTGCAATCCGACTACTTGGAAGCATTGGTGAGCCCGGCTGCTGCCAAATAAGAGGACCTTAGGGCGAGACACGGACTGTGTGAAAATTTGATTGATTTTACACCTGGTTTAAAAACCAGTGGGAGTAACTGAATCATCAAAAGAAAGCAACATGGACATATATATACCTTCAGAGCATCTAGTTGAGTCGATACTCAGAGTCAAGCAATTGATTCCGAGTAAAGCACTCTCAATAGAAGATGAAATCCGAGAGGATTCTCCATGGCATAGTGTGAGTCGTTAGTGGAGCATGTGTGGTTTACCGGCACACTAATAGGGACACACATAGAGCATGCCATTACAAAAGGTACATGGCCCCGGGTTTCGTCCCACGGGCATCTCGCAAGAAAGGATATTCAGATTCTCAAAATATGCCAAAGGATTGGATTTTGAGAAAGGGCTGAAAGATTTCCATTAAAATGTCAGAAAGGTTTAGATTCTCAAAATGTGCCATAAGTCCTGGATTTTGTGAATAGCCTATAACCGTGTCAAAGCTAGTGGGAGTCGCCGTTATCCACTATCCCCACATGTGGGATAAATAATGGCTCTAGGAAACGTCTCTTTTCATTACGAAGTGTAATGACTTGGTGTTAAGAGACGGATCGCTATGAAAGCCTTAACAGAAATACGGCATACTCAGGTGGTTATAAACGTCTATGAGATAGATCCAGATTCTGCCAAGATGATCTTGATGAGATTCAAGATGCATAGACTTGGGAAAGGTTTTTCCTTGTCATTGGAAAGTGTGATGACTTGGCATGAAAGAAATAAAGAAGGTGCAACATACTCATGTAATTCACAGTCATCTATTGGAAAGATGAAATCACCAGCATAGACTTAGCCATTGTAAGCATGATCTTGATAAGATTCAAGATGCACGAGAAAAGTCTCCGAAAGGAAAATAGTTTTTCGAAAATCATGACACAAAGGATTATAAATAATCCTTGGATTCCGAAAGGGTTTGGAATAGGATTAGATCGGGTTCCACAAGTTTTGGATCGATCATAAAGTCATGAACATGTCCTGATAACTTAATGCTTAGGGCATAGTAAGTTGGATTCAGGACATTGCCTAGCTAGGTATACTGGATGGATTGTTTTCAAGTGAGAATTCATTAGGAAATGATTGGGGTGATAGTGTTAATTTGAAAGTTTTTCAAATGGGTAACGTCAGGACATGATGTTGAAGGACATGATGGTTAAAGAATCTCGATGGTATTCTGATGGAGCGCGTGTGGTTCACCGGCACATCATAGCACCTCGAAATAATCTTAGGGTGCAGTCAAGTAGACTAAAGACCCCAAAACCATAGGAAGTCACCGTACACATTACCAGAATGGAGTTAGGAGAGAAATTAACAGGATAACATATTGAGATGTTATCGGATGAGCATCCGATTGGATCATCTGCAATAAAGTGTACAAGTATAAGATACTTTGGATACATAGAAAGAGTGTAAGGTTCATAAAGACATAGATGTAAAATTAGAATTGAAAGTTTAAAAGAAATTTTTGAAACCGATAATAGTTTATGACAAGACCAGACTTGGTGATTACCTTGTGGAGACTTGGTAATAAGCAAGAGTAGCTGCCAGTCAGATCTTTATGTTTCGCTTTCGCATGTTTTACTTCCCGAATAATTTAATTATTCAGAAAGGTCCACAGTCGCTCATACTTTGGGAAGTAAGTATTGAATCAAGACTGTCGTGAATTGATTTGTAGACTGTCTAAGGAGTTAGGCATAGCAATAGGATTGCTACAACATTCATGAGTACTTAGAAATAGAGATTTGAGTATTGGATAAACCCACGCTCAATAGATTTCTTCATGGATTATATCACAAGCAATATTGAGACGATAATATCCTATGATCTTCAAGTAGAGAGATATGAGTTATAATTTACAAGGCAGTTGTTCATTGATAATACGAAAACGCATCGGTAACTCGATGTTATAAAACGTGTTGTTGTGAATGATTTGACTGGTAAAAGATATAAGCATATGAGTCGAAGCTTATTCGTTCCTTGACCCTGATGGGAAACAGATATCTGTAGGCCTCTCGATGATTTTGAAGTTGACTAAAGTGCTGGCCAGCCTGGACTAAATTGATGTGTTCAATTAGAAGTTCCAAAGTCATAAGCAGAATCGGAAATCGGGAAACAGAGTATCGGACAGAGATTGATCTCAATCCATGTCTCGTGTCTAAAAATATCTTGTTGGACGAATGATCATATGATCACTTATCTTTGGACAGAACTGATTAGGTCAGAGTTCGACAGCGGTTTCTAGGAAGCTACAGTTGCTAAATTAATTAGAGGGTAAATTGGTAATTTTAGTCATAGACTTATCCAAGTGGGAGACTGTTGGATTAGGTGTCTAAGCCATGACTAATAATTAGTATTTATCTAATTAATAGTAGCATAGTCCATTTGGGTTGCTCTCATAGTTGGAGGATTGGCAGAAAGTCCGGTAGAGAGAAAGATTGATTTATTATGTGATTAATAAATCAATAGAAGTTAAATAAATAGTTTATTAATATATTTAAGTGATAATATATTAATTAGAAACTATAATAATTAATTAGAAATTTTTCTGGAATTAATTGGAATTAATTTGGCAGTTAAATTGATTAATTAAGGTGCAGGGACTAAAACTGTAATTATTCAATAGTTGAGTAAGTGACAGTTGAGTGAGTGAGAGTGGTGAACGAAATTATATATGGAAACATATATATTTTCGATTTTGATAATGAGGATAAAAGGGTTTGAATTATTAAGATAAAGGCTTATCTTAATTTGAATTCAAAAAGGTTTATCTTTAAGGTTTATCTGATCACCATTTGGAGCCTATAAATAGGGAGGCTCACCCTAACCCTAAAGCCATGATTTTGAAGCTCTCTAAGAAGGTATTTTCGGCCAACAACTCCAAGCTAGGGTGTGACTACATTTGAGGCAAGAGGTTTCTGTTGCTTTGCTTCCAAGATTCACTAAAGGTTGGTTTTTCTTGATCTTTCTTTTAGTTTAATTCTTTTTGAGCCTTTTAGGAATTGTTATATGTTTAACTAGAAGAAAAACTTAGATCTATATAGGTTGCATGTGAACTTAGAAATTTTAGTTCATAGTTCCAGAAAACCTTACATTATGGTCAACCAGGTAGGGTTGTGATGGGTTATGTTCAATCAGTTACAGTTGTGATGTGTTATTGTCAACCATGAAGGCTTGTGATGGGTTATGGTAAACCATGAAGGGTTGTGATGGGTTATGGTAAACCATGAAGGGTTGTGATGGGTTATGGTCAACCATGAAGGGTTGTGATGGGTTATGGTCAACCAGTTAGGGTTGTGATGGGTTATGGTCAACCACTTAGGGTTGGGATGTGTTATGGTCAACTAGTTAGGGCTGTGATAGGTTATGGTCAACCATGAAGGGTTGTGATGGGTTATGGTCAACAATGATGGGTTATGATGGATTATGGTCAACCATGAAGGGTTGTGAAGGGTTATGGTCAACCAGTTAGGGTTGTGATGGGTTATGGTCAACCATGAAGGGTTGGGATGGGTTATGGTCAACCATGAAGGGTTGTGATGGGTTATGGTCAAACAGTAAGGGTTGTGATGGGTTATGGTCAAACATGAAGGGTTGTGATGGGTTATGGTCAACTAGGTAGGGTTGTGATGGGTTATGGTCAACCAGTTAAGGTTGTGATGGGTTATGGTCAACCATGAAGGGTTGTGATGGGTTATGGTCAACCATGAAGGGTTGTGATGGGTTATGGTCAACCAGGTAGGGTTGTGATGGGTTATGTTCAATCAGTTACAGTTGTGATGTGTTACTGTCAACCATGAAGGCTTGTGATGGGTTATGGTAAACCATGAAGGGTTGTGATGGGTTATGGTAAACCATGAAGGGTTGTGATGGGTTATGGTCAACCATGAAGGGTTGTGATGGGTTATGGTCAACCAGTTAGGGTTGTGATGGGTTATGGTCAACCACTTAGGGTTGGGATGGGTTATGGTCAACTAGTTAGGGCTGTGATAGGTTACGGTCAACCATGAAGGGTTGTGATGGGTTATGGTCAACCAGTTAAGGTTGTGATGGGTTATGGTCAAACATAAAGGGTTGTGATGGGTTATGGTAAACCAGGTAGGGTTGTGATGGGTTATGGTCAACCAGTTAGGGTTGTGATGGGTTCTGGTCAACCATGAAGGGTTGTGATGGGTTATGGTCAACCAGTAAGGGTTGTGATGGGTTATGGTCAACCAGTTAAGGTTGTGATGGGTTATGGTCAAACATAAAGGGTTGTGATGGGTTATGGTAAACCAGGTAGGGTTGTGATGGGTTATGGTCAACCAGTTAGGGTTGTGATGGGTTCTGGTCAACCATGAAGGGTTGTGATGGGTTATGGTCAACCAGTAAGGGTTGTGATGGGTTATGGTCAACCATGAAGGGTTGTGATGGGTTATGGTCAACCAGGTAGGGTTGTGATGGGTTATGTTCAATCAGTTACAGTTGTGATGTGTTATTGTCAACCATGAAGGGTTGTGATGGGTTATGGTAAACCATGAAGGGTTGTGATGGGTTATGGTAAACCATGAAGGGTTGTGATGGGTTATGGTCAACCATGAAGGGTTGTGATGGGTTATGGTCAACCAGTTAGGGTTGTGATGGGTTATGGTCAACCACTTAGGGTTGGGATGGGTTATGGTCAACTAGTTAGGGCTGTGATAGGTTATGGTCAACCATGAAGGGTTGTGATGGGTTATGGTCAACCATGATGGGTTATGATGGATTATGGTCAACCATGAAGGGTTGTGAAGGGTTATGGTCAACCAGTTAGGGTTGTGATGGGTTATGGTCAACCATGAAGGGTTGGGATGGGTTATGGTCAACCATGAAGGGTTGTGATGGGTTATGGTCAAACAGTAAGGGTTGTGATGGGTTATGGTCAAACATGAAGGGTTGTGATGGGTTATGGTCAACTAGGTAGGGTTGTGATGGGTTATGGTCAACCAGTTAAGGTTGTGATGGGTTATGGTCAAGCATGAAGGGTTGTGATGGGTTATGGTCAACCATGAAGGGTTGTGATGGGTTATGGTCAACCAGGTAGGGTTGTGATGGGTTATGTTCAATCAGTTACAGTTGTGATGTGTTATGGTCAACCATGAAGGCTTGTGATGGGTTATGGTAAACCATGAAGGGTTGTGATGGGTTATGGTAAACCATGAAGGGTTGTGATGGGTTATGGTCAACCATGAAGGGTTGTGATGGGTTATGGTCAACCAGTTAGGGTTGTGATGGGTTATGGTCAACCACTTAGGGTTGGGATGGGTTATGGTCAACTAGTTAGGGCTGTGATAGGTTATGGTCAACCATGAAGGGTTATGGTCAACTAGTTAGGGCTGTGATAGGTTATGGTCAACCATGAAGGGTTGTGATGGGTTATGGTCAACCATGATGGGTTATGATGGATTATGGTCAACCATGAAGGGTTGTGAAGGGTTATGGTCAACCAGTTAGGGTTGTGATGGGTTATGGTCAACCATGAAGGGTTGGGATGGGATATGGTCAACCATGAAGGGTTGTGATGGGTTATGGTCAACCAGGTAGGGTTGTGATGGGTTATGGTCAACCAGTTAGGGTTGTGATAGGTTATGGTCAACCAGTTAGGGTTGTGATGGGTTATGGTCAACCAGTTAGGGTTGTGATGGGTTATGGTCAACCATGAAGGGTTGTGATGGGTTATGGTCAAACAGTAAGGGTTGTGATGGGTTATGGTCAAACATGAAGGGTTGTGATGGGTTATGGTCAACTAGGTAGGGTTGTGATGGGTTATGGTCAACCAGTTAAGGTTGTGATGGGTTATGGTCAAGCATGAAGGTTTGTGATGGGTTATGGTCAACCATGAAGGGTTGTGATGGGTTATGGTCAACCATGAAGGGTTGTGATGGGTTATGGTCAACCATGAAGGGTTGTGATGGGTTATGGTCAACCATGTAGGGTTGTCATGGGTTATGGTCAACCAGTTATGGTTGTGATGGGTTATGGTCAACCAGTTAGGGTTGTGATGGGTTATGGTCAACCAGTTAGGGCTGTGATGGGTTCTGGTCAACCATGAAGGGTTGAGATGGGTTACGGTCAACCATGAAGGGTTGTGATGGGTTATGGTCAACCATGAAGGGTTGTGATTGGTTATGGTCAACCAATTAGGGTTGTGATGGGTTATGGTCAACCATGATGGGTTGTGATGGGATATAGTCAACCATAAAGGGTTGTGATGGCTTATGGTCAACCAGGTAGGGTTGTGATGGGTTAAGCTCAACCAGTTAGGGTTATGATGGGTTATGGTCAACCAGTTAGGGTTGTGATGGGTTATGGTCAACCAGTTAGGGTTGTGATGGGTTATGGTCAACCATGAAGGGTTGTGATGGATTATGGTCAACCAGGTGTGGTTGTGATGGGTTATGGTTAACCAGGTAGGGTTGTGATGGGTTATGGTCAACCATGAAGGGTTGTGATGGGTTATGGTCAACCAGTAATGTTGTGATGGGTTATGGTCAACCATGAAGAGTTGTGATGGGATATGGTCAACTATGAACGGTTGTGATGGGTTATGGTTAACCACGAAGGGTTGTGATGGGTTATGGTCAACCAGGTAGGGTTGTGATGGGTTATGGTCAAGCATGAAGGGTTGTGATGGGTTATGGTTAACCATGAAGGGTTGTGATGGGTTATGGTCAACCATGAAGGGTTGTGATGGTTATGGTCAACCATGTAGGGTTGTCATGGGTTATGGTCAACCAGTTATGGTTGTGATGGGTTATGGTCAACCAGATAGGGTTGTGATGGGTTATGGTCAACCAGTTAGGGCTGTGATGGGTTCTGGTCAGCCATGAAGGGTTGAGATGGGTTACGGTCAACCATAAGAAGTGTTGTTATGGGTTATGGTCAACCATGAAGGGTTATGATGGGTTATGGTCAACCATGATGGGTTGTGATGGGTTATGGTCAACCAATTAGGGTTGTGATGGGTTATGGTCAACCATGTTATGATGGGATATAGTCAACCATAAAGGGTTGTGATGGCTTATGGTCAACCAGGTAGGGTTATGATGGGTTAAGCTCAACCAGTTAGGGTTATGATGTGTTATGGTCAACCAGTTAGGGTTGTGATGGGTTATGGTCAACCAGTTAGGGTTGTGATGGGTTATGGTCAACCATGAAGGGTTGTGATGGATTATGGTCAACCAGGTGTGGTTGTGATGGGTTATGGTCAACCAGGTAGGGTTGTGATGGGTTATGGTCAACTATGAAGGGTTGTGATGAGTTATGGTCAACCAGTAATGTTGTGATGGGTTATGGTCAACCATGAAGAGTTGTGATGGGATATGGTCAACCATGAAGGGTTGTGATGGGTTTTGGTTAACCATGAAGGGTTGTGATGGGTTATGGTCAACCAGGTAGGGCTGTGATGGGTTATGGTCACCCCGTTAGGGTTGTGATGGGTTATGGTCAACCATGAGGGGTTGTGATGGGTTATGGTCATCCAGGTAGGGTTGTGATGGGTTATGGTCAACCAGGTTGGGTTGTGATGGGTTATGGTTAACCAGTAAGGGTTATGATGGGTTATTGTCAACCATGAAGGATTGTGATGGGTTATGGTCAACCAGGTAGGGTTGTGATGGTTTATGTTCAATCAGTTAGGGTTGTGATGGGTTATTGTCAAGCATGAAGGGTTGTGATGGGTTATGGTCAACCATGAAGTGTTGTGATGGGTTATGGTCAACCATGAAGGGTTGTGATGGGTTATGGTCAACCATGAAGGGTTGTGATGGGTTATGGTCAACCAATTAGGGGTGTGATGGGTTATGGTCAACCATGAAGGGTTGTGATGGGTTATGGTCAACGATGAAGGGTTGTGATGGGTTATGGTCAACCATAAACGGTTGTGATGGGTTATGGTTAACCATGTTGGGTTGTGATGGGTTATGGTCAACCAGTTAGGGTTGTGATGGGTTATGGTCAACCAGTTAGGGTTGTGATGGGTTATGGTCAATTAGTTAGGGTTGTGATGGGTTATGGTCAACCATGAAAGGTTGTGATGGGTTATGGTCAACCATGTAGGGTTGTGATGGGTTATTATCAACCAAGTAGGGTTGTGATGGGTTATAGTCAACCATGAAGTGTTCTGATGGGTTATGGTAAACCAGTAAGGGTTGTGATCGGTTATGGTCAACCATGAAGGGTTGTGATAAGTTATGGTCAACCAGGTAGGGTTGTGATGGGTTATGGTCAACCAGTTAGGGTTGTGATGGGTTATGGTCAACCATGAAGGGTTATGATGGGTTATGGTCAACCATGAAGGGTTGTGATGGGTTATGGTCAACCATGAAGGGTTGTGATGGGTTATGGTCAATCAGTTAGGGTTGTGATGGGTTATGGTCAACCATGAAGGGTTGTGATAGGATATGGTCAACCATGAAGGGTTGTGATGGGTTATGGTTAACCATGAAGGGTTGTGATGGGTTATAGTCAACCAGGTAGGGTTGTGATGGGTTATGGTCAACCATGAAGGGTTGTGATGGGTTATGGTCAACCAGAAAGGGTTGTGATCGGTGATGGTCAACCATGAATGGTTGTGATGGGTTATGGTCAACCAGGTAGGGTTGTGATGGGTTATGGTCAACCAGTTATGGTTGTGATGGGTTATTGTCAACCATGAAGGGTTGTGATGGGTTATGGTCAAGCATGAAGGGTTGTGATGGGTTATGGTCAACCAATTAGGGTTGTGATGGGTTATGGTCAACCATGAAGGGTTGTGATGGGATATGGTCAACCATGAAGGGTTGTGATGGCTTATGGTCAATGAGGTAGGGTTGTGATGGGTTAAGCTCAACCAGTTAGGGTTATGATGGCTTATGGTCAACCAGTTAGGGTTGTGATGGGTTATGGTCAACCATGAAGGGTTGTGAAGATTATGGTCAACCAGGTATAGTTGTGATGGGTTATGGTTAACCAGGTAGGGTTGTGATGGGTTATGGTCAACCATGAAGGGTTGTGATGGGTTATGGTCAACCAGGTAGGGTTGTGATGGGTTATGGTCAACCATGAAGGGTTGTGATGGGTTATGGTTAACCAGGTAGGGTTGTGATGGGTTATGGTCAACCATGAAGGGTTGTGATGGGTTATGGTCAAACAGTAAAGGTTATGATGGGTTATGGTCAACCATGAACGGTTGTATTGGGTTATGGTCAACCAGGTAGGGTTGTGATGGGTTATGGTCAACCAGTTAGTGTTGCAATGGGTTATGGTCAACCATGAAGGGTTGTGATGGGTTATGGTCAACAATGAAGGGTTGTAATGGGTTATGGTTAACCATGAAGGGTTGTGATGGGTTATGGTCAACCATGTAGGGTTGTGATGGGTTATGATGAAGCAGTTAGGGTTGTGATGGGTTATGGTCAACCAGTTAGGGTTGTGATGGGTTATGGTCAACTAGTTAGGACTGTGATGGGTTATGTTCAGCCATGAAGGGTTGAGATGGGTTACGGTCAACCATGAAGGGTTGTGATGGGTTATGGTCAACTATGAAGGGTTGTGATGGGTTATGGTCAACCAATTAGGGTTTTGATGGGTTATGGTCAACCATCAAGCGTTGTGATGGGATATGGTCAACCATGAAGGGTTGTGATGGGTTATGGTTAACCATGAAGGGTTGTGATGGGTTATGGTCAACCAGGTAGGGTTGTGATGGGTTATGCTCAACCAATTAGGGTTGTGATGGGTTCTGGTCAACCAGTTAGGGTTGTGATGGGTTATTGTCAACGAGTTAGGGTTGTGATGGGTTATGGTCAAGCATGAAGGGTTGTGATGGATTATGGTCAACCAGGTAGGGTTGTGATGGGTTATGGTCAACAATCTCGGCTTGTGATGGGTTATGGTCAATCATAAAGGGTTGTGATAGGTTATAGTTAACCAGTAATGTTGTGATGGTTTATGGTCAACCATGAAGGGTTGTGATGGGTTATGGTCAACCATGTAGGGTTGTGATGGGTTATGGTCAACCAATTATGGTTGTGATGGGTTATTGTCAACCATGAAGGGTTGTGATGGGTTATGGTCAAGCATGAAGGGTTGTAATGGGTTATGGTCAACCAATTAGGGTTGTGATGGGTTATGGTCAACCATGAAGTGTTGTGATGGGATATGGTCAACCATGAAGGGTTATGATGGCGTATGGTCAACGAGGTAGGGTTGTGATGGGTTAAGCTCAACCAGTTAGGGTTGTGATGGGTTATGGTCAACCAGTTAGGGTTGTGATGGGTTATGGTCAACCATGAAGGGTTATGATGGATTATGGTCAACCAGGTATAGTTGTGATGAGTTATGGTTAACCAGTTAGGGTTGTGATGGGTTATGGTCAACCAGTTAGGGTTGTGATGGGTTATGGTCAACCAGTTAGGGTTATGATAGGTTATGGTCAACCATGAAGGGGTGTGATGGGTTATGGTTAACCAGGTAGGGTTGTGATGGGTTATGGTCAACCATGAAGGGTTGTGATGGGTTATGGTCAACCAGTAATGTTGTGATGGGTTATGGTCAACCATGAAGGGTTGTGATGGGATATGGTCAACCATGAAAGGTTGTGATGGGTTATGGTTAACCATGAAGGGTTGTGATGGGTTATCGTCAACCAGGTAGGGTTGTGATGGGTTATCGTCAACCAGTTAGGGTTGTGATCGGTTATGGTCAACCATGAAGGGTTGTGATGGGTTATGGTCAACCAGGTAGGGTTGTGATGGGTTATGTTCAACCATGAAGGGTTGTGATGGGTTATGGTCAACCAGTAAGGTTGTGATGGGTTATGGTCAACCATGAAGGGTTGTGATTGGTTATGGTCAACGAGTTAGGATTGTGATGGGTTATGGTCAACCAGTTAGGATTGTGATGGGTTATGGTCAACCAGTTAGGATTGTGATGGGTTATGGTTAACCATAAAGGGTTGTGATGGGTTATGGTAAACCAGGTAGGGTTGTGATGGGTTATGGTCAACCAGTTAGGGTTGTGATGGGTTATGGTCAACCATGAAGGGTTGTGATGGGTTATGGTCAACCATGAAGGGTTGTGATGGGTTATGGTCAACCAATTAGGGGTGTGATGGGTTATGGTCAACCATGAAGGGTTGTGATGGGTTATGGTCAACGATGAAGGGTTGTGATGGGTTATGGTCAACCATAAACGGTTGAGATGGGTTATGGTTAACCACGTTGGGTTGTGATGGGTTATGGTCAACCAGTTAGGGTTGTGATGGGTTATGGTCAACCAGTTAGGGTTGTGATGGGTTATGGTCAACCAGTTAGGGTTGTGATGGGTTATGGTCAACCATGAAAGGTTGTGATGGGTTATGGTCAACCATGTAGGGTTGTGATGGGTTATGGTCAACCAAGTAGGGTTGTGATGGGTTATAGTCAACCATGAAGGGTTCTAATGGGTTATGGTAAACCAGTAAGGGTTGTGATCGGTTATGGTCAACCATGAAGGGTTGTGATAAGTTATGGTCAACCAGGTAGGGTTGTGATGGGTTATGGTCAACCAGTTAGGGTTGTGATGGGTTTTGGTCAACCATGAAGGGTTATGATGGGTTATGGTCAACCATGAAGGGTTGTGATGGGTTATGGTCAACCATGAAGGGTTGTGATGCGTTATTGTCAATCAGTTAGGGTTGTGATGGGTTATGGTCAACCATGAAGGGTTGTGATGGGATATGGTCAACCATGAAGGGTTGTGATGGGTTATGGTTAACCATGAAGGGTTGTGATGGGTTATAGTCAACCAGGTAGGGTTGTGATGGGTTATGGTCAACCATGAAGGGTTGTGATGGGTTATGGTGAACCAGAAAGGGTTGTGATGGCTTATGGTCAACCATGAATGGTTGTGATCGGTTATGGTCAACCAGGTAGGGTTGTGATGGGTTATGGTCAACCAGTTATGGTTGTGATGGGTTATTGTCAACCATGAAGGGTTGTGATGGGTTATGGTCAAGCATGAAGGGTTGTGATGGGTTATGGTCAACCAATTAGGGTTGTGATTGGTTATGGTCAACCATGAAGGGTTGTGATGGGATATGGTCAACCATGAAGGGTTGTGATGGTTAATGGTCAACGAGGTAGGGTTGTGATGGGTTAAGCTCAACCAGTTAGTGTTGTGATGGCTTATGGTCAACCAGTTAGGGTTGTGATGGGTTATGGTCAACCATGAAGGGTTGTGATGGATTATGGTCAACCAGGTGTAGTTGTGATGGGTTATGGTTAACCAGGTAGGGTTGTGATGGGTTATGGTCAACCATGAAGGGTTGTGATGGGTTATGGTCAACCAGTAATGTTGTGATGGGTTATGGTCAACCATGAAGGGTTGTGATGGGATATGGTCAACCATGAAAGGTTGTGATGGGTTATGGTTAACCATGAAGGGTTGTGATGGGTTATGGTCAACCAGGTAGGTTTTGATGGGTTATGGTCAACCAGTTAGGGTTGTGATCGGTTATGGTCAACCATGAAGGGTTGTGATGGGTTATGGTCAACCAGGTAGGGTTGTGATGGGTTATGGTCAACCATGAAGGGTTGTGATGGGTTATGGTCAACCAGTAAGGTTGTGATGGGTTATGGTCAACCATGTAGGGTTGTAATGGGTTATGGTCAAACAGTAAGGGTTATGATGGGTTATGGTCAACCATGAAGGGTTGTGATGGGTTATGGTCAACCAGGTAGGGTTGTGATGGGTTATGGTCAACCATGAAGGGTTGTGATGGGTTATGGTTAACCAGGTAGGGTTGTGATGGGTTATGGTCAACCATGAAGGGTTGTGATGGGTTATGGTCAAACAGTAAGGGTTATGATGGGTTATGGTCAACCATGAAGGGTTGTGATGGGTTATGGTCAACCAGGTAGGGTTGTGATGGGTTGTGATGGGTTATAGTCAACCATGAAGGGTTGTGATGGGTTATGGTGAAACAGTAAGGGTTATGATGGGTTATGGTCAACCATGAAGGGTTGTGATGGGTTATGGTCAACCAGGTATGGTTGTGATGGGTTATGGTCAACCAGTTAGTGTTGCAATGGGTTATGGTCAACCATGAAGGGTTGTGATGGGTTATGGTCAACAATAAAGGGTTGTAATGGGTTATGGTTAACCATGAAGGGTTGTGATGGGTTATGGTCAACCATGTAGGGTTGTGATGGGTTATGATGAAGCAGTTAGGGTTGTGATGGGTTATGGTCAACCAGTTAGGGTTGTGATGGGTTATGGTCAACTAGTTAGGACTGTGACGGGTTATGGTCAGCCATGAAGGGTTGAGATGGGTTACGGTCAACCATGAAGGGTTGTGATGGGTTATGGTCAACCATGAAAGGTTGTGATGGGTTATGGTCAGCTATGAAGGGTTGTGATGGGTTATGGTCAACCAATTAGGGTTGTGATGGGTTATGGTCAACCAGTTATGGTTGTGATGGGTTATTGTCAACCATGAAGGGTTGTGATGGGTTATGGTCAAGCATGAAGGGTTGTAATGGGTTATGGTCAACCAATTAGGGTTGTGATGGGTTATGGTCAACCATGAAGTGTTGTGATGGGATATGGTCAACCATGAAGGGTTATGATGGCGTATGGTCAACGAGGTAGGGTTGTGATGGGTTAAGCTCAACCAGTTAGGGTTGTGATGGGTTATGGTCAACCAGTTAGGGTTGTGATGGGTTATGGTCAACCATGAAGGGTTATGATGGATTATGGTCAGCCAGGTATAGTTGTGATGAGTTATGGTTAACCAGTTAGGGTTGTGATGGGTTATGGTCAACCAGTTAGGGTTGTGATGGGTTATGGTCAACCAGTTAGGGTTATGATAGGTTATGGTCAACCATGAAGGGGTGTGATGGGTTATGGTTAACCAGGTAGGGTTGTGATGGGTTATGGTCAACCATGAAGGGTTGTGATGGGTTATGGTCAACCAGTAATGTTGTGATGGGTTATGGTCAACCATGAAGGGTTGTGATGGGATATGGTCAACCATGAAAGGTTGTGATGGGTTATGGTTAACCATGAAGGGTTGTGATGGGTTATGGTCAACCAGGTAGGGTTGTGATGGGTTATCGTCAACCAGTTAGGGTTGTGATCGGTTATGGTCAACCATGAAGGGTTGTGATGGGTTATGGTCAACCAGGTAGGGTTGTGATGGGTTATGTTCAACCATGAAGGGTTGTGATGGGTTATGGTCAACCATGAAGGGTTGTGATGGGTTATGGTCAACCATGAAGGGTTGTGATGGGTTATGGTCAACCAGTTAGGATTGTGATGGGTTATGGTCAACCATGAAGGGTTGTGATGGGTTATGGTCAACGATGAAGGGTTGTGATGGGTTATGGTCAACCATAAACGGTTGTGATGGGTTATGGTTAACCACGTTGGGTTGTGATGGGTTATGGTCAACCAGTTAGGGTTGTGATGGGTTATGGTCAACGAGTTAGGGTTGTGATGGGTTATGGTCAACCATGAAAGGTTGTGATGGGTTATGGTCAACCATGTAGGGTTGTGATGGGTTATGGTCAACCAAGTAGGGTTGTGATGGGTTATAGTCAACCATGAAGGGTTCTGATGGGTTATGGTAAACCAGTAAGGGTTGTGATCGGTTATGGTCAACCATGAAGGGTTGTGATAAGTTATGGTCAACCAGGTAGGGTTGTGATGGGTTATGGTCAACCAGTTAGGGTTGTGATGGGTTATGGTCAACCATGAAGGGTTATGATGGGTTATGGTCAACCATGAAGGGTTGTGATGGGTTATGGTCAACCATGAAGGGTTGTGATGCGTTATTGTCAATCAGTTAGGGTTGTGATGGGTTATGGTCAACCATGAAGGGTTGTGATGGGATATGGTCAACCATGAAGGGTTGTGATGGGTTATGGTTAACCATGAAGGGTTGTGATGGGTTATAGTCAACCAGGTAGGGTTGTGATGGGTTATGGTCAACCATGAAGGGTTGTGATGGGTTATGGTGAACCAGAAAGGGTTGTGATGGGTTATGGTCAACCATGAATGGTTGTGATCGGTTATGGTCAACCAGGTAGGGTTGTTATGGGTTATGGTCAACCAGTTATGGTTGTGATGGGTTATTGTCAACGATGAAGGGTTGTGATGGGTTATGGTCAAGCATGAAGGGTTGTGATGGGTTATGGTCAACCAATTAGGGTTGTGATTGGTTATGGTCAACCATGAAGGGTTGTGATGGGATATGGTCAACCATGAAGGGTTGTGATGGTTAATGGTCAACGAGGTAGGGTTGTGATGGGTTAAGCTCAACCAGTTAGGGTTGTGATGGCTTATGGTCAACCAGTTAGGGTTGTGATGGGTTATGGTCAACCATGAAGGGTTGTGATGGGTTATGGTCAAACAGTTAAGGTTGTGATGGGTTATGGTCAAACATAAAGGGTTGTGATGGGTTATGGTAAACCAGGTAGGGTTGTGATGGGTTATGGTCAAGCATGTAGGGTTGTGATGGGTTATGGTCAACCATGAAGGGTTGTGATGGGTTATGGTCAACCAGTAATGTTGTGATGGGTTATGGTCAACCATGAAGGGTTGTGATGGGATATGGCAACCATGAAAGGTTGTGATGGGTTATGGTTAACCATGAAGGGTTGTGATGGGTTATGGTCAACCAGGTAGGTTTTGATGGGTTATGGTCACCAAGTTAGGGTTGTGATCGGTTATGGTCAACCATGAAGGGTTGTGATGGGTTATGGTCAACCAGGTAGGGTTGTGATGGGTTATGGTCAACCATGAAGGGTTGTGATGGGTTATGGTCAACCAGTAAGGTTGTGATGGGTTATGGTCAACCATGTAGGGTTGTAATGGGTTATGGTCAAACAGTAAGGGTTATGATGGGTTATGGTCAACCATGAAGGGTTGTGATGGGTTATGGTCAACCAGGTAGGGTTGTGATGGGTTATGGTCACCCATGAAGGGTTGTGATGGGTTATGGTTAACCAGGTAGGGTTGTGATGGGTTATGGTCAACCATGAAGGGTTGTGATGGGTTATGGTCAAACAGTAAGGGTTATGATGGGTTATGGTCAACCATGAAGTGTTGTGATGGGTTATGGTCAACCAGGTAGGGTTGTGATGGGTTGTGATGGGTTATAGTCAACCATGAAGGGTTGTGATGGGTTATGGTGAAACAGTAAGGGTTATGATGGGTTATGGTCAACCATGAAGGGTTGTGATGGGTTATGGTCAACCAGGTAGGGTTGTGATGGGTTATGGTCAACCAGTTAGTGTTGCAATGGGTTATGGTCAACCATGAAGGGTTGTGATGGGTTATGGTCAACAATGAAGGGTTGTAATGGGTTATGGTTAACCATGAAGGGTTGTGATGCGTTATGGTCAACCATGTAGGGTTGTGATGGGTTATGATGAAGCAGTTAGGGTTGTGATGGGTTATGGTCAACCAGTTAGGGTTGTGATGGGTTATGGTAAACTAGTTAGGACTGTGACGGGTTATGGTCAGCCATGAAGGGTTGAGATGGGTTACGGTCAACCATGAAGGGTTGTGATGGGTTATGGTCAACCATGAAAGGTTGTGATGGGTTATGGTCAGCTATGAAGGGTTGTGATGGGTTATGGTCAACCAATTAGGGTTGTGATGGGTTATGGTCAACCATCAAGGGTTGTGATGGGATATGGTCAACCATGAAGGGTTGTGATGGGTTATGGTTAACCATGAAGGGTTGTGATGGGTTATGGTCAACCAGGTAGGGTTGTGATGGGTTATGTTCAACCATGAAGGGTTGTGATGGGTTATGGTCAACCAGTAAGGTTGTGATGGGTTATGGTCAACCATGAAGGGTTGTGATTGGTTATGGTCAACTAGTTAGGATTGTGATGGGTTATGGTCAACCAGTTAGGATTGTGATGAGTTATGGTCAACCAGTTAGGATTGTGATGGGTTATGGTCAACCATAAAGGGTTGTGATGGGTTATGGTAAACCAGGTAGGGTTGTGATGGGTTATGGTCAACCAGTTAGGGTTGTGATGGGTTATGGTCAACCATGAAGGGTTGTGATGGGTTATGGTCAACCATGAAGGGTTGTGATGGGTTATGGTCAACCAATTAGGGGTGTGATGGGTTATGGTCAACGATGAAGGGTTGTGATGGGTTATGGTCAACCATAAACGGTTGTGATGGGTTATGGTTAACCACGTTGGGTTGTGATGGGTTATGGTCAACCAGTTAGGGTTGTGATGGGTTATGGTCAACCAGTTAGGGTTGTGATGGGTTATGGTCAACCATGAAAGGTTGTGATGGGTTATGGTCAACCATGTCGGGTTGTGATGGGTTATGGTCAACCAAGTAGGGTTGTGATGGGTTATAGTCAACCATGAAGGGTTCTGATGGGTTATGGTAAACCAGTAAGGGTTGTGATCGGTTATGGTCAACCATGAAGGGTTGTGATAAGTTATGGTCAACCAGGTAGGGTTGTGATGGGTTATGGTCAACCAGTTAGGGTTGTGATGGGTTATGGTCAACCATGAAGGGTTATGATGGGTTATGGTCAACCATGAAGGGTTGTGATGGGTTATGGTCAACCATGAAGGGTTGTGATGCGTTATTGTCAATCAGTTAGGGTTGTGATGGGTTATGGTCAACCATGAAGGGTTGTGATGGGATATGGTCAACCATGAAGGGTTGTGATGGGTTATGGTTAACCATGAAGGGTTGTGATGGGTTATAGTCAACCAGGTAGGGTTGTGATGGGTTATGGTCAACCATGAAGGGTTGTGATGGGTTATGGTGAACCAGAAAGGGTTGTGATGGGTTATGGTCAACCATGAATGGTTGTGATGGGTTATGGTCAACCAGGTAGGGTTGTGATGGGTTATGGTCAACCAGTTATGGTTATGATGGGTTATTGTCAACCATGAAGGGTTGTGATGGGATATGGTCAACCATGAACGGTTGTGATGGTTAATGGTCAACGAGGTAGGGTTGTGATGGGTTAAGCTCAACCAGTTAGGGTTGTGATGGCTTATGGTCAACCAGTTAGGGTTGTGATGGGTTATGGTCAACCATGAAGGGTTGTGATGGATTATGGTCAACCAGGTATAGTTTTGATGGGTTATGGTTAACCAGGTAGGGTTGTGATGGGTTATGGTCAACCATGAAGGGTTGTGATGGGTTATGGTCAACCAGTAATGTTGTGATGGGTTATGGTCAACCATGAAGGGTTGTGATGGGATATTGTCAACCATGAAAGGTTGTGATGGGTTATGGTTAACCATGAAGGGTTGTGATGGGTTATGGTCAACCAGGTAGGTTTTGATGGGTTATGGTCAACCAGTTAGGGTTGTGATCGGTTATGGTCAACCATGAAGGGTTGTGATGGGTTATGGTCAACAATGAAGGGTTGTAATGGGTTATGGTTAACCATGAAGGGTTGTGATGGGTTATGGTCAACCATGTAGGGTTGTGATGGGTTATGATGAAGCAGTTAGGGTTGTGATGGGTTATGGTCAACCAGTTATGTAAGACCCGTATCCTGATTATAACATATAATTAAAATAAGAGTGTTAGGAATTATATGATTTTTGTAGTTATAAAGCTAAGAAAAACTTTAGTTACAATTTCATATGAAAATCAGCATTTTGTGTCGTTTTTAGAAAAATCATAATTAATTCTAGAAAAATCGTTTAGACCTCAAACTAGTGCACAAAGTTTACAAATCGAGTCTACTACAATTACCAAAAATAATAGTAAGCTTGAAAATGACATTATCTATGGTAAAAAATGCAATCTTAACTGATTAGTTCGGAATTGACAGATTAGATAGTCTGTTTTCAAAAATTCATAATAAATCATAGAAAAATCGTATAAATACGTAAAATACGTCCCTGGAAAGGTATTGAGATGAATTTTCTGAATATCAAATAAAAACGTGAATTTAATGGATTTAAGATCGGCTAAACCAGTCTTGAACAGACTGATTCTAGAAGGCCTTTAATTTCAACAAAATTATATTATTAAAATCTTTTGTCAAAAGTGTCATGCCATTTTTTATTCAAGAATTCAAGTATAAATACCCCCCAAAACATCTCATAAACCACACCAACAAATCTCAATCAAATATATAGAGGTTTCTAAGCACTAGAGTGTAAGAAGTGAGCGGAAGGAAGCTCAAAAGTCTAGCGAAGAAGTTATAGGTTCCGACGACTGGTCATAAGGTAACTACAAACTTTTCTATAGCTTAATTAGGTATTGTAAAATACTTTTTGTGTTAAGAAGTAGAATATTTAATAAGTATAACATATGTTATATTATACTCATTTCTAACAATAGTAAACAAAAACCCTAAAATGTCGTTATTATAACAATTCGTAATTCCGAAAATAATACCGATTGATTTACTTACGAGGACGGTGACTAGGCCGATTACTTGGGATCTGGTTGTTGGATTTTCCGAAAGGCTAAAATGCTGAAAGGATCCTGCCACCCCATCTAATCTTCTACCTGGCCGTTCTTTACTTGATAAATCATGGAGTATCATATTGGAATTACTGAAGGGTTTAATGATACGACTACAATATAGTTAAGGATTAAGAAATGATAGATTTCTTATTATGTTAACAGTTGAAGGAAATACAAAGCCGAGAAAGATAAACGAAATAGTCAACTATAATCAGGTGAGTCTTCTCACTATACTATAGGTGATATTGCATGCGTAGGATGGAAGATATGTTAGACTAAGGCGATCTTACATGTTATGATAATTGTATGAATTATTGCTATGATAATGATTGTTTGTGGACGGAACGGGATAGCCCGCGAGCCAATAGGCGGAACGGGAATAGCCTGCGAGTCATTAGACGGAACGGGATAGCCCGCGAGCCAATAGGCGGAACGGGAATAGCCTGCGAGTCATTAGACGGAACGGGAAAAGCCTGCGAGCGATAAGACAGAACGGGAACTGCCCGTGAGTCTTCAGTGGAACAGGGATAGCCCGCGAGTCTCACAGACATATGAATGGTTATGATGTGTTGTATGTTATGTGATGGATCGTATGGTATTTTGAGGAACTCACTAAGCTTCGTGCTTACCCTTTCCCTATATAAACTATTGTTTCAGGTACATCAGGTACCATGGATGGCAAGGCGTGACGTGTATACACTGTGCTGCTTCATTGAAGGACTGTTTTTGAATTAATATTCCGCTATATTGAGATTTCGTTAACTTCTGTTAATCCTGGGGTGTTTTCATTAAACTTATAAGTTATGGAATTTTATGAAAATTAATTAAGTGGCTTTTCTTATATTGAAGTTTTCGTTTAAAAAATTTTTAAATTTACCCTAAAATTTTGGGATGTTACAAGTTGGTATCAGAGCACAGCTTGAGAGAATCAGGCTCACTTAGTGAGTTCTGGACTCAAGTTGAGGCTTAAGAGTTTTTTTAAAACATTTTTACGAAAGAAAGATGTTTTATGAAGGGTGAACTGAAGACACAGTGTGTACCGCCAGCCGACGCTAGTATGAGAAAAGGGTTAAGTATTTAATATTCTGGATGTTAAAAAAAACATATGATATATGTTTGCTGAAATGCCTGGTAGAGATCACACATTGTTGTATTATTATCTGCTATTTGCTAATAGAACTGTATGCTAGTGCCGATAGGTTGCTTAGAGATTTCCACTAAGTTGTATACAATATGGACTGAATAGTCATAGAATGTGTGAGTTGACCTTATTGCATGTTCCTTGTTTGGTTGTTGCCTTAGGGAAGATTCTCTTATTTGAAAGACTGTTTAGTTCGATATTGTATACAACTACATTCGCGAAACAATCTGTCATCACTGGAGGAAGTTCTGTCTTAGTTAGAATAGCAGGGTGGGGGTGGGATTCCAAGTATCCCTAGAAGGGTTGACATATGCCTTGTAAGGGCATATGTGTTAAAATTATCGGTGAGAAGCGAATTGGATATTTCGAGACGGGTCTTGGAACGAACATGGATAGGTGTGGAAGGTAGTAGTAGAGCTCCTACTATCGAAAGCACAGGATCTGCGTTTGAGTCAGGAGTTCGTCACGAAGGATCCAAGGAGCTGAGTATGTGAGTGTCTAGCATAATTATCTTAAATGCTAGTGTAATGTGGTAAACTTTTATCCATTCGATTTTTGAATGTTGATTGTGAGGTTCAGTAGGAACAATTAAGATGCGATCATACCAGTTTGGTTGGACCGATCATGCTTAAGTTGATTATTGAGCTTAAAGACTGTTGAAAGGGAGAATGCCAAAATGCTATTGTGGTAGCTATTTTTCATGCAACTAATGGGCGCACAAGTCAGACATGGACTAGAGGATGCAAGGGTGAGTTTTCCAACTCACGGTCAAAGAGGTGCAAGTAGCGCCTGAGATGACGGCGGGTATTTTTGAGTCAACTCTGTACATGCCTAGTGCTGTGTAATAGTGGGGCTACCTACCATTGTATTGATCTTGCTTGAGTGATTGATCAGGTCGTGTGGGTTGAGAGTTTGGATCACTCACTCGTGATTGAGGTAACTGACGATAGAGGTGTTGACTAGGGTCGCAAGCGGATGAGTAACATATGGTGGTTGATGTAAACATCTTTACATTATCGAAACATGTTTATTGAGATAGTGTTTGCCCCGATGCAAGTTGTTGGCTGAGCAGAGTGGGCTTGTTTTTCGTTCGAGAGAGTAAGGGCTCGTAAAAAAAAAATTATAAATCGAATAAACAGACTTGGACTTTAGTCCAAGTGGGGGAGGAATACGAAATTAAGGGAACAACATGAATATTATATTGAATCGATGAAATTATTAAAATTATAGTAACATGTCAATATATTTAATTCATTACTACAACTTTATATTAATACATTAAGAAAAGTTTACAGAACTACTAACCTAAACTGAAGAATCAGAAGGAAGCGAAAAAAGATCTTCTACACTCCACTCTTTGTCATCAGTAGGTCGACTTGTACATTCTTGAGAATTTGGAAGGGGTATGTATTCAGTTATTGGAGGAGGAGCTCCAAGGTGTGGGGTCTCGATAGGGTTGGAACCCGTAACCCCATGATTATGGGCTAAAAACTGACTCGTTTGGGGAGTGTGTAAGTAGGGAAGTGATGAGGAAGGGTTCCAATTCGGAACCAGTTGGGGGTAGCTATAAGGAGGAAACCAGGCTAGGTTACCTACAGAGCCTCCAAAATTCCCCTCAATCACAGGCTCGAGTAAACCAGGATTAATACTACTCATACCAGAATTAGATGGCAGAGATTGCTGCTGTGTATGAGTTCTGGATGAAGTTTCCCCTTTTTCCAGAAATTTTCTTTTCTTATATTCAATCTTATGAGCAGCTTGTATCAGTTTCTTTGTGCCGTCTGTTAGACGCGATTGTGATCCTTCAATTATTGCTTCTTTCTCTCTTTTTAGTTTGGGTATTAAATCTTTCGATAATCCTGTTGCTCCACTAAACTCGTAACCAAATTTCTGTGACACAAATAACTTTAGTAATTACAACTTTACGATATAAAAAAATGTAATTCCTTACCTCAACACGATCAATAAGAGTTTGCAGACTCGTAAGTTGTCGTTGGGGCCAATGATTGATACCTAATTCTCTACAGCGTTTTTTTAATTGTGTCGTTCCAATGTTGAGTTCCTCCGCAGCTTTCTCAATTGGTTCGTTAAAGTGTTCAGCTATTATTTCCCTACTTAATAAATGTCTGAAACCCCTTCCACTGCCACCTGCTATGTTTACTGAACTAGAAGGTTCAAATCCAATTGTATTGTTATCATTCTGGATCATTTGAACATGATCCTGATTTTTTGACCCAAAGATGGACATTGATTCATCAAAATTAGTGGCCTCTATCGGTAATAATTGTTGGTTTTCAACTAAAATACCAGGATTTTGAAATCCTTCTAGGTTCCTCTGAATCACCTGAAGGTGATTTTGATATTGAAAACCAACCCCAAGTTCGGGATTCATTTCAATATTGATGTTATGAGTTGTTTGTAATTGACTTTCATTCTGAATGTCAGCCATGAATCCTTGATTCATGGGGGTAATCTCACTACTCGTTGAGGGTACGTCGATGAATGGATTGTAGTCAGATAGATCATCCACAAATGGGTCTACGAATAACAACTGTCAGATGATAAACAAAATTGAATATTCATAGAAGCAATCATTTAAAGAATTTAACCTGGTAGAAGGTATGGAGTCTGATCAAGTGCAAAGTCTAATGATGCATGCACCGGATCTTCTGAGTTAATGTTCAACTCGGGAAAATTTTCCGGCTCACCGTGGAGTTGCTCTATTGGTAGTATATCTGGAAGACTGTAACATAATTCAGAATCAAACAAAACATTAGAAATATAAACAAAATATGGATGATAGATGTCTAGAATGTTAAGTCACCGAACTCTATTAAGAATTCTTGGTTTGAAGTACCCTCTCCTTGCGGAAAACCAGGTCCAGGGTTCGACAGATCGCCCATTGAAGATCTGTTTTCCATGACTCGGCTTTAAATATGAGTTCGTTTATGAACAAACTAGTGATAAGAGAGGACGAGACTGAAAATGAATGTGGAAATGAATGATACTACATACCTGTATATATAGTATCTTGCAGCTGGAACCGAAAGGACACACGGAACTAAAAGGACGCCTCACGTTTTAATTACCGAAATTCAAACTAACTACAGTAGATGCGACTTTTCACTACCCCAAGTGACATTTTTTCAAAATTCTCTGCTTGACTCTGGTGAGAACGAGATAATAAAGAGACTTTTGAAATAAAACAAAATTTTATGTCTCCTGATAATGGAAATAGTTTAAAGAGTGTTCGGTACTCAAAAAAAAAAAAAAAATTATGAAAGATGATGTAAATTTTATATTTTTTCGGAGAAACAAAAACATTTGGAGATTTTACAAATATAGATTTATTTAGCCAAAAAGTATTTAAAAGAAAATGTTGAATTGAGACAAATGTATGTTAAAATATGCGAATTCATATAAATACGAAATAGTGTTAAAAATTAGGTGTTGCAAGTTAACTAGGTTAACTAATTAGAAAGTACTAAATATATACTGTAGATAGTAGCCGGTAAAGTTGATGTGTGGAACTGTAAGAAACAGTTAGAGTTTTTTTGTACATCCAGAGTAACTAGAAAAAAAAAAAATATGGAGTGAATGAGAATAATAGGACCTTAAGCATTATTACAGAGATATGTGAATGTTGAAGGGGAAAGATAATGAAACCTTGTAAAGGTTCGACAATAAGACGAGGAGGATTTTTGAAGACTCGATGGGAAATACATAAAGGCGTTCGAGAATGCGGATTTCGGGACGAAATCCAAATAAGTGGGGGAGACTTGTAAGACCCGTATCCTGATTATAACATATAATTAAAATAAGAGTGTTAGGAATTATATGATTTTTGTAGTTATAAAGCTAAGAAAAACTTTAGTTACAATTTCATATGAAAATCAGCATTTTGTGTCGTTTTTAGAAAAATCATAATTAATTCTAGAAAAATCGTTTAGACCTCAAACCAGTGCACAAAGTTTACAAATCGAGTCTACTACAATTACCAAAAATAATAGTAAGCTTGAAAATGACATTATCTATGGTAAAAAATGCAATCTTAACTGATTAGTTCGGAATTGACAGATTAGATAGTCTGTTTTCAAAAATTCATAATAAATCATAGAAAAATCGTATATATACGTAAAATACGTCCCTGGAAAGGTATTGAGATGATTTTTCTGAATATCAAATAAAAACGTGAATTTAATGGATTTAAGATCGGCTAAACCAGTCTTGAACAGACTGATTCTAGAAGGCCTTTAATTTCAACAAAATTATATTATTAAAATCTTTTGTCAAAAGTGTCATGCCATTTTTTATTCAAGAATTCAAGTATAAATACCCCCCAAAACATCTCATAAACCACACCAACAAATCTCAATCAAATATATAGAGGTTTCTAAGCACTAGAGTGTAAGAAGTGAGCGGAAGGAAGCTCAAAAGTCTAGCGAAGAAGTTATAGGTTCCGACGACTGGTCATAAGGTAACTACAAACTTTTCTATAGCTTAATTAGGTATTGTAAAATACTTTTTGTGTTAAGAAGTAGAATATTTAATAAGTATAACATATGTTATATTATACTCATTTCTAACAATAGTAAACAAAAACCCTAAAATGTCGTTATTATAACAATTCGTAATTCCGAAAATAATACCGATTGATTTACTTACGAGGACGGTGACTAGGCCGATTACTTGGGATCTGGTTGTTGGATTTTCCGAAAGGCTAAAATGCTGAAAGGATCCTGCCACCCCATCTAATCTTCTACCTGGCCGTTCTTTACTTGATAAATCATGGAGTATCATATTGGAATTACTGAAGGGTTTAATGATACGACTACAATATAGTTAAGGATTAAGAAATGATAGATTTCTTATTATGTTAACAGTTGAAGGAAATACAAAGCCGAGAAAGATAAACGAAATAGTCAACTATAATCAGGTGAGTCTTCTCACTATACTATAGGTGATATTGCATGCGTAGGATGGAAGATATGTTAGACTAAGGCGATCTTACATGTTATGATAATTGTATGAATTATTGCTATGATAATGATTGTTTGTGGACGGAACGGGATAGCCCGCGAGCCAATAGGCGGAACGGGAATAGCCTGCGAGTCATTAGACGGAACGGGATAGCCCGCGAGCCAATAGGCGGAACGGGAATAGCCTGCGAGTCATTAGACGGAACGGGAAAAGCCTGCGAGCGATAAGACAGAACGGGAACTGCCCGTGAGTCTTCAGTGGAACAGGGATAGCCCGCGAGTCTCACAGACATATGAATGGTTATGATGTGTTGTATGTTATGTGATGGATCGTATGGTATTTTGAGGAACTCACTAAGCTTCGTGCTTACCCTTTCCCTATATAAACTATTGTTTCAGGTACATCAGGTACCATGGATGGCAAGGCGTGACGTGTATACACTGTGCTGCTTCATTGAAGGACTGTTTTTGAATTAATATTCCGCTATATTGAGATTTCGTTAACTTCTGTTAATCCTGGGGTGTTTTCATTAAACTTATAAGTTATGGAATTTTATGAAAATTAATTAAGTGGCTTTTCTTATATTGAAGTTTTCGTTTAAAAAATTTTTAAATTTACCCTAAAATTTTGGGATGTTACAAGTTAGGGTTGTGATGGGTTATGGTCAACTAGTTAGGACTGTGACGGGTTATGGTCAGCCATAAAGGGTTGAGATGGGTTACGGTCAACCATGAAGGGTTGTGATGGGTTATGGTCAACCATGAAAGGTTGTGATGGGTTATGGTCAACTATGAAGGGTTGTGATGGGTTATGGTCAACCAATTAGGGTTGTGATGGGTTATGGTCAACCATCAAGGGTTGTGATGGGATATGGTCAACCATGAAGGGTTGTGATGGGTTATGGTTAACCATGAAGGGTTGTGATGGGTTATGGTCAACCAGGTAGGGTTGTGATGGGTTATGCTCAACCAATTAGGGTTGTGATGGGTTATGGTCAACCAGTTAGGGTTGTGATGGGTTATGGTCAACGAGTTAGGTTTGTGATGGGTTATGGTCAATCATGAAGGGTTGTGATGGATTATGGTCAACCAGGTAGGGTTGTGATGGGTTATGGTCAACAATCTAGGGTTGTGATGGGTTATGGTCAATCATAAAGGGTTGTGATGGGTTATAGTCAACCAGTAATGTTGTGATGGTTTATGGTCAACCATGAAGGGTTGTGATGGGTTATGGTCAACCATGTAGGGTTGTGATGGGTTATGGTCAACCAGTTATGGTTGTGATGGGTTATTGTCAACCATGAAGGGTTGTGATGGGTTATGGTCAAGCATGAAGGGTTGTAATGGGTTATGGTCAACCAATTAGGGTTGTGATGGGTTATGGTCAACCATGAAGGGTTGTGATGGGATATGGTCAACCATGAAGGGTTATGATGGCTTATGGTCAACGAGGTAGGGTTGTGATGGGTTAAGCTCAACCAGTTAGGGTTGTGATGGGTTATGGTCAACCAGTTAGGGTTGTGATGGGTTATGGTCAACCATGAAGGGTTATGATGGATTATGGTCAACCAGGTATAGTTGTGATGAGTTATGGTTAACCAGTTAGGGTTGTGATGGGTTATGGTCAACCAGTTAGGGTTGTGATGGGTTATGGTCAACCAGTTAGGGTTATGATAGGTTATGGTCAACCATGAAGGGGTGTGATGGGTTATGGTTAACCAGGTAGGGTTGTGATGGGTTATGGTCAACCATGAAGGGTTGTGATGGGTTATGGTCAACCAGTAATGTTGTGATGGGTTATGGTCAACCATGAAGGGTTGTGATGGGATATGGTCAACCATGAAAGGTTGTGATGGGTTATGGTTAACCATGAAGGGTTGTGATGGGTTATGGTCAACCAGGTAGGGTTGTGATGGGTTATGGTCAACCAGTTAGGGTTGTGATCGGTTATGGTCAACCATAAAGGTTGTGATGGGTTATGGTCAACCAGGTAGGGTTGTGATGGGTTATGTTCAACCATGAAGGGTTGTGATGGGTTATGGTCAACCAGTAAGGTTGTGATGGGTTATGGTCAACCATGAAGGGTTGTGATTGGTTATGGTCAACTAGTTAGGATTGTGATGGGTTATGGTCAACCAGTTAGGATTGTGATGGGTTATGGTCAACGAGTTAGGAGTGTGATGGGTTATGGTCAACCATAAAGGGTTGTGATGGGTTATGGTAAACCAGGTAGGGTTGTGATGGGTTATGGTCAACCAGTTAGGGTTGTGATGGGTTATGGTCAACGATGAAGGGTTGTGATGGGTTATGTTCAACCACGAAGGGTTGTGATGGGATATGGTCAACCATGAACGGTTGTGATGGTTTATGGTTAACCATGACGGGTTGTGATGGGTTATGGTCAACCTGGTCGGGTTGTGATGGGTTATGGTTAACCAGTTAGGGTTGTGATGGGTTATGGTCAACCAGTTAGGGTTGTGATGGGTTATGGTCAACCAGTTAGGGTTATGATAGGTTATGGTCAACCATGAAGGGGTGTGATGGGTTATGGTTAACCAGGTAGGGTTGTGATGGGTTATGGTCAACCATGAAGGGTTGTTATGGGTTATGGTCAAACAGTAAGGGTTATGATGGGTTATGGTCAACCAGTTATGGTTGTGATGGGTTATTGTCAACCATGAAGGGTTGTGATGGGTTATGGTCAACCAGTTAGTGTTGTAATGGGTTATGGTCAACCATGAAGGGTTGTGATGGGTTATGGTCAACAATGAAGGGTTGTAATGGGTTATGGTCAACCATGAAGGGTTGTGATGGGTTATGGTCAACCATGTAGGGTTGTGATGGGTTATGATGAACCAGTAAGGGTTGTGATGGGTTATGGTCAACCAGTTAGGGTTGTGATGGGTTATGGTCAACCAGTTAGGACTGTGATGGGTTATGGCCAGTCATGAAGGGTTGAGATGGGTTACGGTCAACCATGAAGGGTTGTGATGGGTTATGGTCAACCATGAAGGGTTGTGATGGGTTATGGTCAACCAGTAATGTTGTGATGGGTTATGGTCAACCATGAAGGGTTGTGATGGGATATGGTCAACCATGAAAGGTTGTGATGGGTTATGGTTAACCATGAAGGGTTGTGATAGGTTATGGTCAACCAGGTAGGGTTGTGATGGGTTATGGTCAACCAGTTAGGGTTGTGATCGGTTATGGTCAACCATGAAGCGTTGTGATGGGTTATGGTCAACCAGGTAGGGTTGTGATGGGTTATGGTCAACCATGAAGGGTTGTGATGGGTTATGGTCAACCAGTAAGGTTGTGATGGGTTATGGTCAACCATGAAGGGTTGTGATGGGTTATGGTCAAACAGTAAGGGTTATGATGGGTTATCGTCAACCATGAAGGGTTGTGATGGGTTATGGTCAACCAGGTAGGGTTGTGATGGGTTATGGTCAACCATGAAGGGTTGTGATGGGTTATGGTCAAACAGTAAGGGTTATGATGGGTTATGGTCAACCATGAAGGGTTGTGATGGGTTATGGTCAACTAGGTAGGGTTGTGATGGGTTACGTTCAACCAGTTAGTGTTGCAATGGGTTATGGTCAACCATGAAGGGTTGTGATGGGTTATGGTCAACAATGAAGGGTTGTAATGGGTTATGGTCAACCATGAAGGGTTGTGATGGGTTATAGTCAACCATGTAGGGTTGTGATGGGTTATGATGAACCAGTTAGGGTTGTGATGGGTTATGGTCAACCAGTTAGGGTTGTGATGGGTTATGGTCAACTAGTTAGGACTGTGATGGGTTATGGTCAGCCATGAAGGGTTGAGATGGGTTACGGTCAACCATGAAGGGTTGTGATGGGTTATGGTCAAGCATGAAGGGTTGTGATGGGTTATGGTCAACCAATTAGGGTTGTGATGGGTTATGGTCAACCATCAAGGGTTGTGATGGGATATGGTCAACCATGAAGGGTTGTGATGGGTTATGGTTAACCATGAAGGGTTGTGATGGGTTATGGTCAACCAGGTAGGGTTGTGATGGGTTATGCTCAACCAATTAGGGTTGTGATGGGTTATAGTCAACCAGTTAGGGTTGTGATGGGTTATGGTCAACCAGTTAGGGTTGTGATGGGTTATGGTCAAGCATGAAGGGTTGTGATGGATTATGGTCAACCAGGTAGGGTTGTGATGGGTTATGGTCAACAATGTAGGGTTGTGATGGGTTATGGTCAATCATAAAGGGTTGTGATGGGTTATAGTCGACCAGTAATGTTGTGATGGTTTATGGTCAACCATGAAGGGTTGTGATGGGTTATGGTCAACCAGGTAGGGTTGTGATGGGTTATGGTCAACCAGTTATGGTTGTGATGGGTTATTGTCAACCATGAAGGGTTGTGATGGGTTATGGTCAAGCATGAAGGGTTGTGATGGGTTATGGTCAACCAATTAGGGTTGTGATGGGTTATGGTCAACCATGAAGGGTTGTGATGGGATATGGTCAACCATGAAGGGTTATGATGGCTTATGGTCAACGAGGTAGGGTTGTGATGGGTTAAGCTCAACCAGTTAGGGTTGTGATGGGTTATGGTCAACCAGTTAGGGTTGTGATGGGTTATGGTCAACCATGAAGGGTTGTGATGGATTATGGTCAACCAGGTATAGTTGTGATGGGTTATGCTTAACCAGTTAGGGTTGTGATGGGTTATGGTCAACCAGTTAGGGTTGTGATGGGTTATGGTCAACCAGTTAGGGTTATGATAGGTTATGGTCAACCATGAAGGGGTGTGATGGGTTATGGTTAACCAGGTAGGGTTGTGATGGGTTATGGTCAACCATGAAGGGTTGTGATGGGTTATGGTTAACCAGTAATGTTGTGATGGGTTATGGTCAACCATGAAGGGTTGTGATGGGATATGGTCAACCATGAAAGGTTATGATGGGTTATGGTTAACCATGAAGGGTTGTGATGGGTTATGGTCAACCAGGTAGGGTTATGATGGGTTATGGTCAACCAGTTAGGGTTGTGATCGGTTATGGTCAACCATGAAGGGTTGTGATGGGTTATGGTCAACCAGGTAGGGTTGTGATGGGTTATGTTCAACCATGAAGGGTTGTGATGGGTTATGGTCAACCAGTAAGGTTGTGATGGGTTATGGTCAACCATGAAGGGTTGTGATTGGTTATGGTCAACTAGTTAGGATTGTGATGGGTTATGGTCAACCAGTTAGGATTGTGATGGGTTATGGTCAACCAG
Source organism: Cichorium intybus (assembly GCA_023525715.1). Lineage (NCBI taxonomy): Eukaryota > Viridiplantae > Streptophyta > Magnoliopsida > Asterales > Asteraceae > Cichorium > Cichorium intybus. The sequence goes on from CM042014.1 coordinate 59,347,259, forward strand.
TTAGGATTGTGATGGGTTATGGTCAACCATAAAGGGTTGTGATGGGTTATGGTAAACCAGGTAGGGTTGTGATGGGTTATGGTCAACCACTTAGGGTTGTGATGGGTTATGGTCAACCATGAAGGGTTGTGATGGGTTATGTTCAACCACGAAGGGTTGTGATGGGATATGGTCAACCATGAACGGTTGTGATGGTTTATGGTTAACCATGACGGGTTGTGATGGGTTATGGTCAACCTGGTCGGTTGTGATGGGTTATGGTTAACCAGTTAGGGTTGTGATGGGTTATGGTCAACCAGTTAGGGTTGTGATGGGTTATGGTCAACCAGTTTGGGTTATGATAGGTTATGGTCAACCATGAAGGGGTGTGATGGGTTATGGTTAACCAGGTAGGGTTGTGATGGGTTATGGTCAACCATGAAGGGTTGTGATGGGTTATGGTCAACCAATTAGGGTTGTGATGGGTTATGGTCAACCATGAAGGGTTGTGATGGGATATGGTCAACCATGAAGGGTTATGATGGCTTATGGTCAACGAGGTAGGGTTGTGATGGGTTAAGCTAAACTAGTTAGGGTGGTGATGGGTTATGGTCAACCAGTTAGGGTTGTGATGGGTTATGGTCAACCATGAAGGGTTGTGATGGATTATGGTCAACCAGGTATAGTTGTGATGGGTTATGGTTAACCAGTTAGGGTTGTGATGGGTTATGGTAAACCAGTTAGGGTTGTGATGGGTTATGGTCAACCAGTTAGGGTTATGATAGGTTATGGTCAACCATGAAGGGGTGTGATGGGTTATGGTTAACCAGGTAGGGTTGTGATGGGTTATGGTCAACCATGAAGGGTTGTGATGGGTTATGGTCAACCAGTAATGTTGTGATGGGTTATGGTCAACCATGAAGGGTTGTGATGGGATATGGTCAACCATGAAAGGTTATGATGGGTTATGGTTAACCATGAAGGGTTGTGATGGGTTATGGTCAACCAGGGAGGGTTGTGATGGGTTATGGTCAACCAGTTAGGGTTGTGATCGGTTATGGTCAACCATGAAGGGTTGTGATGGGTTATGGTCAACCAGGTAGGGTTGTGATGGGTTATGTTCAACCATGAAGGGTTGTGATGGGTTATGGTCAACCAGTAAGGTTGTGATGGGTTATGGTCAACCATGAAGGGTTGTGATTGGTTATGGTCAAATAGTTAGGATTGTGATGGGTTATGGTCAACCAGTTAGGATTGTGATGGGTTATGGTCAACCATTTAGGATTGTGATGGGTTATGGTCAACCATAAAGGGTTGTGATGGGTTATGGTAAACCAGGTAGGGTTGTGATAGGTTATGGTCAACCACTTAGGGTTGTGATGGGTTATGGTCAACCATGAAGGGTTGTGATGGGTTATGTTCAACCACGAAGGGTTGTGATGGGATATGGTCAACCATGAACGGTTGTGATGGTTTATGGTTAACCATGACGGGTTGTGATGGGTTATGGTCAACTTGGTCGGGTTGTGATGGGTTATGGTTAACCAGTTAGGGTTGTGATGGGTTATGGTCAACCAGTTAGGGTTGTGATGGGTTATGGTCAACCAGTTAGGGTTATGATAGGTTATGGTCAACCATGAAGGGGTGTGATGGGTTATGGTTAACCAGGTAGGGTTGTGATGGGTTATGGTCAACCATGAAGGGTTGTGATGGGTTTTGGTCAAACAGTAAGGGTTATAATGGGTTATGGTCAACCATGAAGGGTTGTGATGGGTTATGGTCAACCAGGTAGGGTTATGATGGGTTATGGTCAACCAGTTAGTGTTGCAATGGGTTATGGTCAACCATGAAGCGTCAACCAGTTAGTGTTGTGATGGGTTATGATCAACAATGAAGGGTTGTAATGGGTTATGGTCAACCATGAAGGGTTGTGATGGGTTATGGTCAACCATGTAGGGTTGTGATGGGTTATGATGAACCAGTTAGGGTTGTGATGGGTTATGGTCAACCAGTTAGGGTTGTGATGGGTCATGGTCAACCAGTTAGGACTGTGGTGGGTTATGGTCAGCCATGAAGGGTTGAGATGGGTTACGGTCAACCATGAAGGGTTGTGATGGGTTATGGTCAACCATGAAGGGTTGTGATGGTTTATGGTCAACTATGAAGGGTTGTGATGGGTTATGGTCAACCAATTAAGGTTGTGATGGGTTATGGTCAACCATTAAGGGTTGTGATGGGATATGGTCAACCATGATGGGTTGTGATGGGTTATGGTTAACCATGAAGGGTTGTGATGGGTTATGGTCAACCAGGTAGGGTTGTGATGGGTTATGCTCAACCAATTAGGGTTGTGATGGGTTATGGTCAACCAGTTAGGGTTGTGATGGGTTATGGTCAACCAGTTAGGGTTGTGATGGGTTATGGTCAAGCATGAAGGGTTGTGACTGATTATGGTCAACCAGGTAGGGTTGTGATGGGTTATGGTCAACAATGTAGGGTTGTGATGGGTTATGGTCAATCATAAAGGGTTGTGATGGGTTATAGTCAACCAGTAATGTTGTGATGGTTTATGGTCAACCATGAAGGGTTGTGATGGGTTATGGTCAACCAGGTAGGGTTGTGATGGGTTATGGTCAACCAGTTAGCGTTCTGATGGGTGATGGTCAACCATGAAGGGTTGTGATGGGTTATGGTCAACCATGAAGGGTTGTGATGGGTTATGGTCAACCAAGAAGGGTTGTGATGGGTTATGGTCAACCAGTTAGGGTTGTGATGGGTTATGGTTAACCAGTTAGGATTGTGATGGGTTATGGTCAACCAGTTAGGGGTGTGATGGGTTATAGTCAACCATTTAGGGCTGTGATGGGTTATGGTCAGCAAAGAAGGGTTGTGATGGGTTATGGTCAACCAGGTAGGGTTGTGATGGTTTATGGTTAACCATGACGGGTTGTGATGGGTTATGGTCAAACTGGTTGGGTTGTGATGGGTTATGGTTAACCAGTTAGGGTTGTGATGGGTTATGGTCAACCAGTTAGGGTTGTGATGGGTTATGGTCAACCAGTTAGGGTTATGATAGGTTATGGTCAACCATGAAGGGGTGTGATGGGTTATGGTTAACCAGGTAGGGTTGTGATGGGTTATGGTCAACCATGAAGGGTTGTGATGGGTTATGGTCAACCAGTAATGTTGTGATGGGTTATGGTTAACCATGAAGGGTTGTGATGGGATATGGTCAACCATGAAAGGTTGTGATGGGTTATGGTTAACCATGAAGGGTTGTGATGGGTTATGGTCAACCATGTAGGGTTGTGATGGGTTATGGTCAACCAGTTACGGTTGTGATCGGTTATGGTCAACCATGAAGGGTTGTGATGGGTTATGGTCAACCAGGTAGGGTTGTCATGGGTTATGGTCAACAATGAAGGGTTGTGATGGGTTATGGTCAACCAGTAAGGTTGTGATGGGTTATGGTCAACCATGAAGGGTTGTGATTGGTTATGGTCAACTAGTTAGGATTGTGATGGGTTATGGTCAACCAGTTAGGATTGTGATGGGTTATGGTCAACCAGTTAGGATTGTGATGGGTTATGGTCAACCATAAAGGGTTGTGATGGGTTATGGTAAACCAGGTAGGGTTGTGATGGGTTATGGTCAACCAGTTAGTGTTGTGATGGGTTATGGTCAACCATGAAGGGTTGTGATGGGTTATGTTCAACCACGAAGGGTTGTGATGGGATATGGTCAACCATGAACAGTTGTGATGGTTTATGGTTAACCATGACGGGTTGTGATGGGTTATGGTCAACCTTGTGGGGTTGTGATGGGTTATGGTTAACCAGTTAGGGTTGTGATGGGTTATGGTCAACCAGTTAGGGTTGTGATGGGTTATGGTCAACCAGTTAGGGTTATGATAGGTTATGGTCAACCATGAAGGGGTGTGATGGGTTATGGTTAACCAGGTAGGGTTGTGATGGGTTATGGTCAACCATGAAGGGTTGTGATGGGTTATGGTCAAACAGTAAGGGTTATGATGGGTTATGGTCAACCATGAAGGGTTGTGATGGGTTTGTTGGATTAGGTGTCTAAGCCATGACTTGTAATTGAACTTTTATCTTATGGTTAAAAGCAAAGTCCATTTGGGTTGCCCTCATGGGTGGAGGAAAGATAGTTCAGTAGAGAGAATAGTTGATTTATTAATTGTATAATAAATCAATAGAAAATATATATATAGTTTATTAATATATTTAAGTGCTAATATATTAATTAGAAACTATATTAATCAATTGAGATTTAATCTAGAATTAATTGGATTTAATTTGGAGATTAAATTAATTAATTAAAAGGTGCAGGGACTGGTTTGGTATTTATTCAATAGTTGAATAACTGGCCAGGAAAAACCAGGGACCAAATGTGGCGCCACCTTGGAGGCATCTCCAAGGGTTTGGCGAAACCCTAATTAGGGTTTTGGTAAGCCTGGTCCAAGTGGTCAAAAGCCTTGTCCAATTGGAGGCTCCTTAGGGTTTCAGGTGTAACCCTTGGAGGCTATAAAAGGAACCCCCTGGCACCTCATTCTGGACGCCATCTTCTCTCTGGATTTACTCTGCTGGACTGATTCTTCCATCACCTGGGTGTGACTTTCATCTGAGGCAGGATAATTTTGCTGCTGCTTAAAAGGATCATAAGATCAAAGGTTGGTTTTTCTTAATTCTTCTTTAGAATTGAATTGTATCTTTTAGGTTCTTAGTTCTAATCTTCATAGAAGAAAACATAGATCAATATTAGGGTTGCATGTGAACCTTAGGTTATTTTGTGTTCATTGATTGCATAGAAACCCTTCAGTGGTATCAGAGCTAGCTTGTTTTCTTGTGATTTGATTATGAACTGCTTGCATGATCTTGGCCTTGGTGTTTTTTGCGAAAATCCACCCTTGGTGGCCTTGAATGTTGACGGCTTGGCTAGGGTTTCCTAACCCTAGCCGCCATGCCCTAATGGTCCCCCTTGATTGCTTGATTTACTTGCCATAATAGTATGTTGTTATTTTTGGTAATAAGATCTTATAAAATAACCTGAACTTTGCTTGCCTGGCTTGTTGATTTCGAGAATCACTAGGACCATTGTAGATAAATTAATTTGATTAATTTGGTAATATCTACATTAGATTTAATTAATTTAATTAATTGATTAATTAAAGGCAAATTAAATCTGCTTTAAGAATTAATTAAAATTTTCAAGAAAATTAGAATAATTTGAGAAAATTAGAATTTAATTAATTCTAAAATTATTTTAATAAGATTAAAATATATCTTATATGTATTTATGATTAAAAGTTAATTTAATACATATAAGAAAATTGGTTAGTCTACCGCTAGTAAGCCTCATTCACAAAACTGTCCTATAAAGAGGGTATAAGGCGACTGACTATAAAATGTTAGTCTAATGGGTATCTACTCTTACCCACCGCTCTCCTGGTCAGTCGAGTGTCGTTAGCTGAACGGGTATGATAGAACCACTAAGCCTCTTAAAAGTATAATGCTATAATTGAAAGTACTAGAACCCTAAAACAAATCCCAATCTAGTTACTTTAGGAAAATGTGAATTTGATGCTACCCCATGAAATTGCACATTGCACTTTATGAAACGTTGGTGGAGCGTGTGTGGTTTACCGGCACACCAATAGGGGTTCATAAAGAGTGGCAATGGGTGTCTCGGGTGTTATCATTGTTGATGGAGCGTGTGTGGTTTACCGGCACATCAATTTGAGATGATAATGGATCCCGAGAGCACCAAGCTAATTTGCATGGTTATTCACACCCGGTTTGTGATCCTCGGCATCCCAGTCACAAACGGTGGGGCATATCCGAGATTAAACATGCTATTGAACAGTTCAATAAATCTCATAAGAAACTAGGAATTCCATTTATAATAAGATTATTTTTCCGCGGTGGAATCGGCTGAATCGTCATTCGCCTACCTTTATAAAATTTGCTTATAGATTACGGCATCCCTCTTCTATGTTGCAAATTGTTATAGTTGGATCCTAGCCTTATTTTATATTGGGTTATTATAAGGACCGACAAGTATCTAATTAAACTTACCTTCTTTTATAGATGTCTTCTGCTGATCAATCCGCTCCCCAATCAAACTCCAGTGTTCCCTCAATCCTCTCACTATGTTCCAGGGTTCAATTGAACGGGACAAACTATAATGACTGGATTAGAAACATCAAGATGGCTCTGAGGTATGAGAACAAAGAGTATGTTCTCGAGACCGAGCTTGTCGATGTCGACCCCGAAACTGCTACTCCCGAGGAAATTGCCTCGTACCAAAAACATACTGATGATGCAACCAAAGTGGCCTGCATCATGATCGCCACAATGAACCCCGAATTGCAGAGAATATACGAAGACTACTGGCCCTATGAGATGCACAAGGAGCTAGCGGAAAAGTTCCGCAAGCAAGAGCGCATCGAAAGGTGCGAAGTGGTCAAGGACTTCACGAACAGCAAACCCAAAGATGGAGAGTCCATCTGCACTCATGTGCAAAGAATGCAAGGTTACGTGGAGCGGCTTAGAAAGCTTGCGATGCCTGTACCGGAACAGTTGGCCGTTGACATAGTGCTTAACTCGTTGCCGAGTTCTTATGACCAGTTCAGGCTGGCTTATCATTTGAACAACAATCAGGCTAATATGACTGAGTTGCATCGCATGCTTCGAGTAGCTGAAGACGGGATGAAGGGTAAAAGTGTACCCTCGGTTAATCAGCCCGTTCTAGCCATTGGAAGTGGCAAAGGAAAGAAAAGGAAGGGCCCTCCTAAACAAAATTGGAGGGAAAAGGTTCAGGCCGGGTCATCCAGTAATGGCTCGAGAACCAAGACTTCCCAAATTCCTTGTGTGGCCAACCCCGATGAAGCAAACTGTTTCTACTGCAAAGAAAAGGGCCATTGGAAGAGAAGCTGCCCCAAATACTTGCAGGATGTCAAGGATGGGAAAGTAAAGCCATCGACAGCAGGTATATACACTATCTCTAAAAACTCACCATCTTCTAATTCTTGGGTCCTTGATACAGGATGTGGTTTTCACATTTGTTCTGATATGCAGGGCCTAAAGGAAAGCAGGGAGGTGGAGCACGGTAGACTGAACTTGATCATGGGCAATAGGAGATCGTCCCCTGTTACCAAGATTGGAGTTTATAGTTTAGTGCTTAGTAGTGAAGTTTGTTTAGATTTATTAGATTGTTGCTATTCGCCAGAAATGGCAAGAAATATTATTTCATTTCACGCATTATTCAGACAAGGATTTCATTTTTCTTTTGATAATAATATTGGATCTATTTCTGTTTTCAAAAATGGTATTTTGAATTTTACTGCTTATCCTTGTAATGGTGTGTATGAAACTGTGAAATGTGTTGACAATCTAGGACAAAGTGTAAATTATATTGATTCTACTAGTGACGTGGAAAAGGCATGTCTGTGGCATAGTCGGCTCGGGCACATCAGCAAGAAACGCATCGCCCAACTCCAAAAGGATGGAGTGTTGGAATCATTCGACCTCAAGTCGGATGATGTATGCGAATCTTGTCTGTTGGGCAAGATGACTAAATCACCTTTCAAAGGGTCTTTTGAAAGAGGTGAGGGTCTATTGGACATTATTCACACGGATGTGTGTGGTCCATTCAGATCAACCACAAAGGATGGCACGCGGTTCTACGTGACTTTTACCGACGATTTTAGTAGATACGGTTACATCTACTTGATCAAGCACAAGTCGGACACCTTTGAAAAGTTCAAAGAGTTTAAGAACGAAGTAGAGAATCAATTAGGCAGGAAGATAAAGATGCTCAGATCCGACAGAGGCGGAGAGTATCTAAGTATCGAGTTCCTAGACTATCTAAAGGAATGTGGAATAGTTTCGCAGTTGACACCTCCCAGGACACCACAGTTGAACGGTGTTGCAGAGAGGCGCAACCGAACCCTGTTGGACATGGTTCGTTCCATGATGAGTCGAGCTTCACTTCCCATTCACTTCTGGGGGTATGCCTTAGAGACTGCCGCCCATATCCTCAATCTTGTCCCAACTAAGAAGGTTGCGAAAACACCTCATGAGATGTGGACGGGGAAAGCTCCCTCGTTGGCACATATCAAGGTCTGGGGTTGTGAGGCTTTCGTTAGACGAGAGACTCAAGACAAACTCGCAGACAGAAGCGAAAGGTGTTTCTTCATTGGTTATCCCAAACAGTCCTTTGGATATCTATTCTACAGACCGAGCGAGGACGTGGTCTTTGTAGCTAGACGAGCAGTCTTTCGAGAGAGAGAGCTCGTATTCAAAGAGGACAGTGGGAGTACCATTGATCTGGAAGAAATTCAAGAGTCATCAGATGACGCAACCTTAGGAGAAACTAGCAACCAACATGAGGATGAAGTTCCTGTTGGCCCGACAGATGTATCCTTACCTCTTAGGCGTTCTAGTAGGGTTAGCATGCCACCCGAGTTTTATGGGTTCCATATAACTTCGGATGGGGACACGTTTGTCAGTGATAGGACACTGATAAATTTGGATGAACCAGCTAACTACCAGGAAGCAGTGGCGGGCCCTGAGTCTGCCAAGTGGAAAGAGGCCATGGATAGCGAGATCAAGTCCATGTATGACAATCAAGTTTGGAACTTGGTTGACAATGTACCGGGTCGAAAGACAGTCGGATGCAAATGGATCTTCAAGAAGAAGACCGACATGGACGGAAAGGTACACACTTTCAAGGCAAGACTGGTTGCGAAGGGCTTTACTCAAACCCCAGGGGTTGACTATGACGAGACCTTCTCACCAGTAGCTAAGATAAAGTCTATTAGGATTATGCTGGCCATAGCTGCATTTCATGACTATGAAATTTGGCAGATGGACGTCAAAACCGCTTTCCTTAATGGGAAGCTGACTGAGGATGTTTACATGAATCAGCCAGAGGGTTTTGTCGATGCAAAGTATCCTAATAAGGTGTGTAAGCTTGAGAGATCAATCTACGGATTGAAGCAAGCTTCTCGCAGCTGGAATCTTTGTTTCCATGAGAAAGTCAAAGAGTTTGGCTTCTTTAGGAGCGAGGATGAGTCCTGCGTATATGTCAAGGCTAGTGAGAGTATAGTCACCTTTCTGGTGCTGTATGTCGATGACATACTGCTCATGGGAAACGATATTCCAACCTTGCAAGATGTTAAGGCTTGGCTTGGGAAATGTTTCGCCATGAAGGACCTAGGAGAGGCTGCCTATATTCTTGGGATTAGAATATTGAGAGATAGGAAGAAGAGACTGATTGGACTCAGTCAGGGTACATACTTGGATAAGGTACTAAAGAGGTTTAGTATGGAAAATTCCAAGAAGGGAGAGCTGCCTATTCAAAGTAATGCGAAGCTGAGTAAGACTCAAAGTCCGAGTACAGACGAGGAAATAGCTGAGATGAGTCGAGTACCATACGCTTCAGCTGTGGGATCGATCATGTACGCTATGACGTGTACTCGCCCTGACGTGGCTTTTGCTTTAAGCATGGTCAGTCGGTACCAGGGTAACCCTGGAAGGGCGCATTGGATAGCTGTGAAAAATATACTCAAGTATCTGCGAAGGACAAAGAACATGGTGTTAGTCCTCGGTGGCAGTGATACCTTGAGAGTTGAAGGATATACAGATGCCAGCTTTCAGACGGATAGAGACAGTGGTCGGTCTCAGTCGGGCTGGGTATTCCTTTTGAACGGTGGAGCAGTTACTTGGAAAAGTTCCAAGCAAGAAACAGTGGCTGATTCCACGTGCGAATCAGAGTACATAGCAGCAAGTGAAGCGTCAAAGGAAGCGGCTTGGCTGAAGAACTTTATCGGTGACCTTGGAGTAGTCCCGAGTATTCAGGAGCCCTTGGAACTGTTCTGCGATAATGAAGGTGCGGTCGCCTTGACAAAGGAACCGCGAGATCATGGAAAGTCCAGACATATCGACAGAAAGTACCACTACATCAGGCATAGGGTAGAAGAAGGTCACCTCCTTGTAAAGAGGGTATCATCGGAAGATAATCCTGCAGATCCCTTGACAAAGGCTCTGAGTAGGATTAAGCATAATCAGCATGCTAGGAGCATTGGATTAAGAGATGATATAAGTTTTAGTAATTAGATAGATTCGAAACTTGTAACAATGTATTGTATTTGACTCTTGTGATTTAATAATAGAGATTTATTATGGTTCACTACTCTTGTCAGTACTTTATCATTGTGTTTCATTTTGCATGTTTTACTTCCTGAATAATTGGATTATTCAAATATCCACAGTCGATTACACTTTAAGGGAGTAAGTGTGAAGTAAGACTGTCATGAATTGGTAATAGATTGTCTAAGGAGTTAGACATTGCAATTGGATTGCTGAACCATTCGTGAGTACTTGGAAATGGAGATTTGAGTATTGGATAAACCCGCGCTCAATGGATTGCTTCATGGATTACATCACGAGCAATGTTGAGACGATAATATCTTTTGATCTTTAAGCTAAGACATATGAGTTATGACTTATTAGACGGTTGTTCATTGATAATATGAAAACGCATCGGTAACTCGGTGTTATAAAACGTATTGTTGTGAGTGATTTGTCTGGTAAAAGACATAAGTATATGAGTCGAAGTTTATTCGTCCCTTGACCCTAACGGGAAACAGATATCTGTAGGCCTCTCGATGATTTTGAAGTTGACTAAAATGGTTGGCCAACCGGGACTAAATTGGTAGTCTAAGAGTCATATGCAAATCGGAAATCGAGGAACAGTGAATCAGACCAGATTGATTTTATCCATGTCTTGAGTCTGAAAATATCTTGTTGGACGGAGGATCATCAGATCACTTATCTTTGGACAGAACTGACTGGGTCAGAGTTCAGACAATTAAAGTCATAGACTTATCCAAGTGGGAGACTGTTGGATTAGGTGTCTAAGCCATGACTTGTAATTGAACTTTTATCTTATGGTTAAAAGCAAAGTCCATTTGGGTTGCCCTCATGGGTGGAGGAAAGATAGTTCAGTAGAGAGAATAGTTGATTTATTAATTGTATAATAAATCAATAGAAAATATATATATAGTTTATTAATATATTTAAGTGCTAATATATTAATTAGAAACTATATTAATCAATTGAGATTTAATCTAGAATTAATTGGATTTAATTTGGAGATTAAATTAATTAATTAAAAGGTGCAGGGACTGGTTTGGTATTTATTCAATAGTTGAATAACTGGCCAGGAAAAACCAGGGACCAAATGTGGCGCCACCTTGGAGGCATCTCCAAGGGTTTGGCGAAACCCTAATTAGGGTTTTGGTAAGCCTGGTCCAAGTGGTCAAAAGCCTTGTCCAATTGGAGGCTCCTTAGGGTTTCAGGTGTAACCCTTGGAGGCTATAAAAGGAACCCCCTGGCACCTCATTCTGGACGCCATCTTCTCTCTGGATTTACTCTGCTGGACTGATTCTTCCATCACCTGGGTGTGACTTTCATCTGAGGCAGGATAATTTTGCTGCTGCTTAAAAGGATCATAAGATCAAAGGTTGGTTTTTCTTAATTCTTCTTTAGAATTGAATTGTATCTTTTAGGTTCTTAGTTCTAATCTTCATAGAAGAAAACATAGATCAATATTAGGGTTGCATGTGAACCTTAGGTTATTTTGTGTTCATTGATTGCATAGAAACCCTTCAGGGTTATGGTCAACCAGGTATTGTTGTGATGGGTTATGGTCAACCAGTTAGTGTTGTAATGGATTATGGTCAATCATGAAGGGTTGTGATGGGTTATGGTCAACAATGAAGGGTTGTAATGGGTTATGGTCAACCATGTAGGGCTGTGATGGGTTATGATGAACCAGTTAGGGTTGTGATGGGTTATGGTCAACCAGTTAGGGTTGTGATGGGTTATGGTCAACCAGTTAGGACTGTGATGGGTTATGGTCATCCATGAAGGGTTGAGATGGGTTACGGTCAACCATGAAGGGTTGTGATGGGTTATGGTCAACCATAAAGGGTTGTGATGGGTTATGGTCAACTATGAAGGGTTGTGATGGGTTATGGTCAACCAATTAGGGTTGTGATGGGTTATGGTCAACCATGAAGGGTTGTGATGGGATATGGTCAACCATGAAGGGTTGTGATGGGTTATGGTTAACCATGAAGGGTTGTGATGGGTTATGGTCAACCAGGTAGGGTTGTGATGGGTTATGCTCAACCAATTAGGGTTGTGATGGGTTATGGTCAACCAGTTAGGGTTGTGATGGGTTATGGTCAAGCATGAAGGGTTGCGATGGATTATGGTCAACCAGGTAGGGTTGTGATGGGTTATGGTCAACAATGTAGGGTTGTGATGGGTTATGGTCAATCATAAAGGGTTGTGATGGGTTATAGTCAACCAGTAATGTTGTGATGGTTTATGGTCAACCATGAAGGGTTGTGATGGGTTATGGTCAACCAGGTAGGGTTGTGATGGGTTATGGTCAACCAGTTAGGGTTCTGATGGGTTATGGTCAACCATGAAGGGTTGTGATGGGTTATGGTCAACCATGAAAGGTTGTGATGGGTTATGGTCAACCATAAAGGGTTGTGATGGGTTATGGTCAACTAAGAAGGGTTGTGATGGGTTATGGTCAACCAGTTAGGGTTGTGATGGTTTATGGTCAACCAGTTTGGATTGTGATGGGTTATGGTCAACCAGTTAGGGGTGTGATGGGTTATGGTCAACCAGTTAGGGTTGTGATGGGTTATGGTCAGCCAAGAAGGGTTGTGATGGGTTATGGTCAACCAGGTAGGGTTGTGATGGGTTATGGTCAACCAGGTAGGGTTGTGATGGGTTATGGTCAACCATGAAGGGTTGTGATGGGTTATGGTCAACCAGTTAGCGTTGTGATTGGTTGTGGTCAAACATGAAGGGTTGTGATGGGTTATGGTCAACCAGTAAGGGTTGTGATGGGTTATGGTCAACCAGTTAGGGTTGTGATCGGTTATGGTCAACCATGAAGGGTTGTGATGGGTTATGGTGAACCAGGTAGGGTTGTGATGGGTTATGGTCAACCATGAAGGGTTGTGATGGGTTATGGTCAACCAGTAAGGGATGTGATGGGTTATGGTCAACTATGAAGGGTTGTGATTGGTTATGGTCAACTAGTTAGGATTGTGATGGATTATGGTCAACCAGTTAGGATTGTGATGGGTTATGGTCAACCAGTTAGGATTGTGATGGGTTGTGGTCAACCATAAAGGGTTATGATGGGTTATGGTAAACCAGGTAGGGTTGTGATGGGTTATGGTCAACCAGTTAGGGTTGTGATGGGTTATGGTCAACCATGAAGGGTTGTGATGGGTTATATTCAACCATGAAGGGTTGTGATGGGTCATGGTCAACCATGAAGGGTTGTGATCGGTTATGGTCAACCATGAAGGGTTGTGATGGGTTATGGTCAACCATGAAGGGTTGTGATGGGTTATGGTCAACCATGAAGGGTTGTGATGGGTGATGGTCAACTAGTTAGGATTATGATGGGTTATGGTCAACCAGTTAGGATTATGATGGGTTATGGTCAAACATAAAGGGTTGTGATGGGTTATGGTAAACCAGGTAGGGTAGTGATGGGTTATGGTCAACCAGTTAGTGTTGTGATGGGTTATGGTCAACCATGAAGAGTTGTGCGGGGTTATGTTCAACCATGAAGGGTTGTGATGGGTTATGGTCAACCATGAAGGGTTGTGATCGATCATGGTCAACCATGAAGGGTTGTGACGGGTTATGGTCAACCATGAAGGGTTGTGATGGGTTATGGTCAACCAAGAAGGGTTGTGATAGGTTATGGTCAACCAGTTAGGGTTGTGATGGGTTATGGTTAACCAGTTAGGGTTGTGATGGGTTATGGTCAACCAGTGAGGGTTGTGATGGGTTATGGTCAACCAAGAAAGGTTGTGATGGGTTATGGTCAACCAGGTAGGGTTGTGATGGGTTATGGTCAACCTGGTAGGGTTGTGATGGCTTATGGTCAACCATGAAGGGTTGTGTTAGGTTATGGTCATCCAGTTAGTGTTGTGATTGGTTATGGTCAACCATGAAGGGTTGTGATGGGTTATGGTCAACCAGTAAGGGTTGTGATGGGTTATGGTCAACCAGTTAGGGTTGTGATCGGTTATGGTCAACCATGAAGGGTTGTGATGGGTTATGCTCAACCAGGTAGGGTTGAGATGGGTTATGGTCAACAATGAAGGGTTGTGATGGGTTATGGTCAACCAGTAAGGGTTGTGATGGGTTATGCTCAACCAATTAGGGTTGTGATGGGTTATGGTCAACTAGTTAGGGTTGTGATGGGTTATGGTCAACCAGTTAGGGTTGTGATGGGTTATGGTCAACCATGAAGGGTTGTGATGGATTATGGTCAACCAGGTAGGGTTGTGATGGGTTATGGTAAACCAGGTAGGGTTGTGATGGGTTATGGTTAACCTGGTCGGGTTATGATGGGTTATGGTTAACCAGTTAGGGTTGTGATGGGTTATGTTCAACCAGTTAGGGTTGTGATGGGTTATGGTCAACCAGTTAGGGTTGTGATAGGTTATGGTCAACCATGAAAGGGTGTGATGGGTTATGGTCAACCAGTTAAGGTTGTGATGGGTTATGGTCAAACATAAAGGGTTGTGATGGGTTATGGTAAACCAGGTAGGGTTGTGATGGGTTATGGTCAACCAGTTAGGGTTGTGATGGGTTCTGGTCAACCATGAAGGGTTGTGATGGGTTATGTTCAACCATGAAGGGTTGTGATGGGTCATGGTCAACCATGAAGGGTTGTGATGGGTTATGGTCAACCATGAAGGGTTGTGATGGGTTATGGTCAACCATGAAGGGGTGTGATGGGTTATGGTCAAACAGTAAGGGTTGTGATGGGTTATGGTCAACCATGAAGGGTTGTGATGGGTTATGGTCAACCAAGTAGGGTTGTGATGGGTTATGGTCAACCAGTTTGGACTGTGATGGGTTATGGTCAGCCATGAAGGGTTGAGATGGGTTACGGTCAACCATGAGGGGTTGTGATGGTTATTGTCAACCATGAAGGGTTGTGATGGGTTATGGTCAACCATGTAGGGTTGTGATGGGTTATGATGAACCAGTTAGGGTTGTGATGGGTTATGATCAACCAGTTAGGGTTGTGATGGGTTATGGTCAACCAAGAAGGGTTGTGATGGGTTATGGTCAACCATAACGTTGTGATGGGTTATGGTCAACCAGTTAGGATTGTGATGGGTTATGGTCAACCAGTTAGGGGTGTGATGGGTTATGGTCAAGCAGTTAGGGCTGTGACGGGTTATGGTCATCCAAGAAGGGTTGTGATGGGTTATGGTCAACCAGGTAGGGTTGTGATGGGTTATGGTCAACCAGGTAGGGTTGTGATGGGTAATGGTCAACCATGAAGGGTTGTGATGGGTTATGGTCAACCAGTTAGCTTTGTGATTGGTTGTGGTCAACCATGAAGGGTTGTGATGGGTTATGGTCAACCAGTAAGGGTTGTAATGGGTTATGGTCAACCAGTTAGGGTTGTGATCGGTTATGGTCAACCATGAAAGGTTGTGATGGGTTATGGTGAACCAGGTAGGGTTGTGATGGGTTATGGTCAACCATGAAGGGTTGTGATGGGTTATGGTCAACCATGAAGGGTTGTGACGGGTTATGGTCAACCAGGTAGGGTTGTGATGGGTTATGGTCAACCAGTTTGGACTGTGATGGGTTATGGTCAGCCATGAAGGGTTGAGATGGGTTACGGTCAACCATGAAGGGTTGTGATGGGTTATTGTCAACCATGAAGGGTTGTGATGGGTTATGGTCAACCATGTAGGGTTGTGATGGGTTATGATGAACCAGTTAGGGTTGTGATGGGTTATGATCAACCAGTTAGGGTTGTGATGGGTTATGGTCAATAAGTTAGGACTGTGATGGGTTATGGTCAGCCATGAAGGGTTGAGATGGGTTATGGTCAACAGTGAAGGGTTGTGATGGGTTATGGTCAACCATGAAGGGTTGTGATGGGTTATGGTTAACCATGAAGGGTTGTGATGGGTTACGGTCTACCATGAAGGGTTGTGATGGGTTATTGTCAACCATGAAGGGTTGTGATGGGTTATGGTCAACCATGTAGGGTTGTGATGGGTTATGATGAACCAGTTAGGGTTGTGATGGGTTATGATCAACCAGTTAGGGTTGTGATGGGTTATGGTCAACCAGTTAGGACTGTGATGGGTTGTGGTCAGCCATGAAGGGTTGAGATGGGTTACGGTCAACCATGAAGGGTTGTGATGGGTTATGGTCAACCATGAAGGGTTGTGATGGGTTATGGTCAACCATGAAGGGTTGTGATGGGTTATGGTCAACCAGTTAGGGTTGTGATGGGTTATGGTCAACCATGAAGGGTTGTGATGGGATATGGTGAACCATGAAGGGTTGTGATGCGTTATGGTTAACCATGAAGGGTTGTGATGGGTTATGGTCAACCAGGTAGGGTTCTGATGGGTTATGCTCAACCAATTAGGGTTGTGATGGGTTATGGTCAACTAGTTAGGGTTGTGATGGGTTATGGTCAACCAGTTAGGGTTGTGATGGGTTATGGTCAACCATGAAGGGTTGTGATGGATTATGGTCAACCAGGTAGGGTTGTGATGGGTTATGGTCAACCATGTAGGGTTGTGATGGGTTATGGTCAATCATGAAGGGTTGTGATGGGTTATGGTTAACCAGTAATGTTGTGATGATTTATGGTCAACCATGAAGGGTTGTGATGGGTTATGGTCAACCAGGTAGGGTTGTGATGGGTTATGGTCAACCAGTTAGGGTTCTGATGGGTTATGGTCAACCATAAAGGGTGGTGATGGGTTATGGTCAACCAGGAAGGGTTGTGATGGGTTATGGTCAACCATGAAGGGTTGTGATGGGTTATGGTCAACCACGAAGGGTTGTGATGGGTTATGGTCAACCAGTTAGGGTTGTGATGGTTTATGGTCAACCAGTTAGGATTGTGATGGGTTATGGTCAACCAGTTAGGGGTGTGATGGGTTATGGTCAACCAGTTAGGGCTGTGATGGGTTATGGTCAACCAAGAAGGGTTGTGATGGGTTATGGTCAACCAGGTAGGGTTGTGATGGGTTATGGTCAACCAGGTAGGGTTGTGATGGGTTATGGTCAACCATGAAGGGTTGTGATGGGTTATGGTCAACCAGTTAGCGTTGTGATTGGTTATGGTCAACCATGAAGGGTTGTGATGGGTTATGGTCAACCAGTAAGGGTTGTGATGGGTTATGGTCAACCAGTTAGGGTTGTGATCGGTTATGGTCAACCATGAAGGGTTGTGATGGGTTATGGTCAACCAGGTAGGGTTGTGATGGGTTATGGTCAACCATGAAGTGTGGTGATGGGTTATGGTCAACCAGTAAGGGTTGTGATGGGTTATAGTCAACCATGAAGGGTTGTGATTGGTTATGGTCAACTAGTTAGGATTGTGATGGATTATGGTCAACCAGTTAGGATTGTGATGGGTTATGGTCAACCAGTTAGGATTGTGATGGGTTATGGTCAACCATAAAGGGTTGTGATGGGTTATGGTAAACCAGGTAGGGTTGTGATGGGTTATGGTCAACCAGTTAGGGTTGTGATGGGTTATGGTCAACCATGAAGGGTTGTGATGAGTTATGTTCAACCATGAAGGGTTGTGATGGGTCATGGTCAACCATGAAGGGTTGTGATCGGTTGTGGTCAACCATGAAGGGTTGTGATGGGTTATGGTCAAACATGAAGGGTTGTGATGGGTTATGGTCAACTAGTTAGGATTGTGATGGGTTATGGTTAACCAGTTAGGATTGTGATGGGTTATGGTCAACCATGAAAGGGTGTGATGGGTTATGGTCAACCAGTTAAGGTTGTGATGGGTTATGGTCAAACATAAAGGGTTGTGATGGGTTATGGTAAACCAGGTAGGGTTGTGATGGGTTATGGTCAACCAGTTAGGGTTGTGATGGGTTCTGGTCAACCATGAAGGGTTGTGATGGGTTATGTTCAACCATGAAGGGTTGTGATGGGTCATGGTCAACCATGAAGGGTTGTGATGGGTTATGGTCAACCATGAAGGGTTGTGATGGGTTATGGTCAACCATGAAGGGGTGTGATGGGTTATGGTCAAACAGTAAGGGTTGTGATGGGTTATGGTCAACCATGAAGGGTTGTGATGGGTTATGGTCAACCAGGTAGGGTTGTGATGGGTTATGGTCAACCAGTTTGGACTGTGATGGGTTATGGTCAGCCATGAAGGGTTGAGATGGGTTACGGTCAACCATGAAGGGTTGTGATGGTTATTGTCAACCATGAAGGGTTGTGATGGGTTATGGTCAACCATGTAGGGTTGTGATGGGTTATGATGAACCAGTTAGGGTTGTGATGGGTTATGATCAACCAGTTAGGGTTGTGATGGGTTATGGTCAACCAAGAAGAGTTGTGATGGGTTATGGTCAACCAGTTAGGGTTGTGATGGGTTATGGTCAACCAGTTAGGATTGTGATGGGTTATGGTCAACCAGTTAGGGGTGTGATGGGTTATGGTCAACCAGTTAGGGCTGTGATGGGTTATGGTCATCCAAGAAGGGTTGTGATAGGTTATGGTCAACCAGGTAGGGTTGTGATGGGTTATGGTCAACCAGGTAGGGTTGTGATGGGTAATGGTCAACCATGAAGGGTTGTGATGGGTTATGGTCAACCAGTTAGCTTTGTGATTGGTTGTGGTCAACCATGAAGGGTTGTGATGGGTTATGGTCAACCAGTAAGGGTTGTAATGGGTTATGGTCAACCAGTTAGGGTTGTGATCGGTTATGGTCAACCATGAAGGGTTGTGATGGGTTATGGTGAACCATGTAGGGTTGTGATGGGTTATGGTCAACCATGAAGGGTTGTGATGGGTTATGGTCAACCAGTAAGGGTTTTGATGGGTTATGGTCAACCATGAAGGGTTGTCACGGGTTATGGTCAACCAGGTAGGGTTGTGATGGGTTATGGTCAACCAGTTTGGACTGTGATGGGTTATGGTCAGCCATGAAGGGTTGAGATGGGTTACGGTCAACCATGAAGGGTTGTGATGGGTTATTGTCAACCATGAAGGGTTGTGATGGGTTATGGTCAACCATGTAGGGTTGTGATGGGTTATGATGAACCAGTTAGGGTTGTGATGGGTTATGATCAACCAGTTAGGGTTGTGATGGGTTATGGTCAATAAGTTAGGACTGTGATGGGTTATGGTCAGCCACGAAGGGTTGAGATGGGTTATGGTCAACAGTGAAGGGTTGTGATGGGTTATGGTCAACCATGAAGGGTTGTGATGGGTTATGGTTAACCATGAAGGGTTGTGATGGGTTACGGTCAACCATGAAGGGTTGTGATGGGTTATTGTCAACCATGAAGGGTTGTGATGGGTTATGGTCAACCATGTAGGGTTGTGATGGGTTATGATGAACCAGTTAGGGTTGTGATGGGTTATGATCAACCAGTTAGGGTTGTGATGGGTTATGGTCAACCAGTTAGGACTGTGATGGGTTGTGGTCAGCCATGAAGGGTTGAGATGGGTTACGGTCAACCATGAAGGGTTGTGATGGGTTATGGTCAACCATGAAGGGTTATGATGGGTTATGGTCAACCATGAAGGGTTGTGATGGGTTATGGTCAACCAGTTAGGGTTGTGATGGGTTATGGTCAACTATGAAGGGTTGTGATGGGATATGGTCAACCATGAAGGGTTGTGATGGGTTATGGTTAACCATGAAGGGTTGTGATGGGTTATGGTCAACTAGGTAGGGTTGTGATGGGTTATGCTCAACCAATTAGGGTTGTGATGGGTTATGGTCAACTAGTTAGGGTTGTGATGGGTTATGGTCAACCAGTTAGGGTTGTGATGGGTTATGGTCAACCATGAAGGGTTGTGATGGATTATGGTCAACCAGGTAGGGTTGTGATGGGTTATGGTCAACCATGTAGGGTTGTGATGGGTTATGGTCAATCATGAAGGGTTGTGATGGGTTATGGTTAACCAGTAATGTTGTGATGATTTATGGTCAACCATGAAGGGTTGTGATGGGTTATGGTCAACCAGGTAGGGTTGTGATGGGTTATGGTCAACCAGTTAGGGTTCTGATGGGTTATGGTCAACCATAAAGGGTGGTGATGGGTTATGGTCAACCAGGAAGGGTTGTGATGGGTTATGGTCAACCATGAAGGGTTGTGATGGGTTATGGTCAACCACGAAGGGTTGTGATGGGTTATGGTCAACCAGTTAGGGTTGTGATGGTTTATGGTCAACCAGTTAGGATTGTGATGGGTTATGGTCAACCAGTTAGGGGTGTGATGGGTTATGGTCAACCAGTTAGGGCTGTGATGGGTTATGGTCAACCAAGAAGGGTTGTGATGGGTTATGGTCAACCAGGTAGGGTTGTGATGGGTTATGGTCAACCAGGTAGGGTTGTGATGGGTTATGGTCAACCATGAAGGGTTGTGATGGGTTATGGTCAACCAGTTAGCGTTGTGATTGGTTATGGTCAACCATGAAGGGTTGTGATGGGTTATGGTCAACCAGTAAGGGTTGTGATGGGTTATGGTCAACCAGTTAGGGTTGTGATCGGTTATGGTCAACCATGAAGGGTTGTGATGGGTTATGGTCAACCAGGTTGGGTTGTGATGGGTTATGGTCAACCATGAAGTGTTGTGATGGGTTATGGTCAACCAGTAAGGGTTGTGATGGGTTATAGTCAACCATGAAGGGTTGTGATTGGTTATGGTCAACTAGTTAGGATTGTGATGGATTATGGTCAACCAGTTAGGATTGTGATGGGTTATGGTCAACCAGTTAGGATTGTGATGGGTTATGGTCAACCATAAAGGGTTGTGATGGGTTATGGTAAACCAGGTAGGGTTGTGATGGGTTATGGTCAACCAGTTAGGGTTGTGATGGGTTATGGTCAACCATGAAGGGTTGTGATGAGTTATGTTCAACCATGAAGGGTTGTGATGGGTCATGGTCAACCATGAAGGGTTGTGATCGGTTGTGGTCAACCATGAAGGGTTGTGATGGGTTATGGTCAAACATGAAGGGTTGTGATGGGTTATGGTCAACTAGTTAGGATTGTGATGGGTTATGGTTAACCAGTTAGGATTGTGATGGGTTATGGTCAACCATGAAAGGGTGTGATGGGTTATGGTCAACTAGTTAAGGTTGTGATGGGTTATGGTCAAACATAAAGGGTTGTGATGGGTTATGGTAAACCAGGTAGGGTTGTGATGGGTTATGGTCAACCAGTTAGGGTTGTGATGGGTTCTGGTCAACCATGAAGGGTTGTGATGGGTTATGTTCAACCATGAAGGGTTGTGATGGGTCATGGTCAACCATGAAGGGTTGTGATGGGTTATGGTCAACCATGAAGGGTTGTGATGGGTTATGGTCAACCATGAAGGGGTGTGATGGGTTATGGTCAAACAGTAAGGGTTGTGATGGGTTATGGTCAACCATGAAGGGTTGTGATGGGTTATGGTCAACCAGGTAGGGTTGTGATGGGTTATGGTCAACCAGTTTGGACTGTGATGGGTTATGGTCAGCCATGAAGGGTTGAGATGGGTTACGGTCAACCATGAAGGGTTGTGATGGTTATTGTCAACCATGAAGGGTTGTGATGGGTTATGGTCAACCATGTAGGGTTGTGATGGGTTATGATGAACCAGTTAGGGTTGTGATGGGTTATGATCAACCAGTTAGGGTTGTGATGGGTTATGGTCAACCAAGAAGGGTTGTGATGGGTTATGGTCAACCAGTTAGGGTTGTGATGGGTTATGGTCAACCAGTTAGGATTGTGATGGGTTATGGTCAACCAGATAGGGGTGTGATGGGTTATGGTCAACCAGTTAGGGCTGTGATGGGTTATGGTCATCCAAGAAGGGTTGTGATGGGTTATGGTCAACCAGGTAGGGTTGTGATGGGTTATGGTCAACCAGGTAGAGTTGTGATGGGTAATGGTCAACCATGAAGGGTTGTGATGGGTGATGGTCAACCAGTTAGTGTTGTGATTGGTTGTGGTCAACCATGAAGGGTTGTGATGGGTTATGGTCAACCAGTAAGGGTTGTAATGGGTTATGGTCAACCAGTTAGGGTTGTGATCGGTTATGGTCAACCATGAAGGGTTGTGATGGGTTATGGTGAACCAGGTAGGGTTGTGATGGGTTATGGTCAACCATGAAGGGTTGTGATGGGTTATGGTCAACCAGTAAGGGTAGTGATGGGTTATGGTCAACCATGAAGGGTTGTGACGGGTTATGGTCAACCAGGTAGGGTTGTGATGGGTTATGGTCAACCAGTTTGGACTGTGATGGGTTATGGTCAGCCATGAAGGGTTGAGATGGGTTACGGTCAACCATGAAGGGTTGTGATGGGTTATTGTCAACCATGAAGGGTTGTGATGGGTTATGGTCAACCATGTAGGGTTGTGATGGGTTATGATGAACCAGTTAGGGTTGTGATGGGTTATGATCAACCAGTTAGGGTTGTGATGGGTTATGGTCAATAAGTTAGGACTGTGATGGGTTATGGTCAGCCATGAAGGGTTGAGATGGGTTATGGTCAACAGTGAAGGGTTGTGATGGGTTATGGTCAACCATGAAGGGTTGTGATGGGTTATGGTTAACCATGAAGGGTTGTGATGGGTTACGGTCAACCATGAAGGGTTGTGATGGGTTATTGTCAACCATGAAGGGTTGTGATGGGTTATGGTCAACCATGTAGGGTTGTGATGGGTTATGATGAACCAGTTAGGGTTGTGATGGGTTATGATCAACCAGTTAGGGTTGTGATGGGTTATGGTCAACCAGTTAGGACTGTGATGGGTTGTGGTCAGCCATGAAGGGTTGAGATGGGTTACGGTCAACCATGAAGGGTTGTGATGGGTTATGGTCAACCATGAAGGGTTGTGATGGGTTATGGTCAACCATGAAGGGTTGTGATGGGTTATGGTCAACCAGTTAGGGTTGTGATGGGTTATGGTCAACCATGAAGGGTTGTGATGGGATATGGTCAACCATGAAGGGTTGTGATGGGTTATGGTTAACCATGAAGGGTTGTGATGGGTTATGGTCAACCAGGTAGGGTTGTGATGGGTTATACTCAACCAATTAGGTTTGTGATGGGTTATGGTCAACTAGTTAGGGTTGTGATGGGTTATGGTCAACCAGTTAGGGTTGTGATGGGTTATGGTCAACCATGAAGGGTTGTGATGGATTATGGTCAACCAGGTAGGGTTGTGATGGGTTATGGTCAACCATGTAGGGTTGTGATGGGTTATGGTCAATCATGAAGGGTTGTGATGGGTTATGGTTAACCAGTAATGTTGTGATGATTTATGGTCAACCATGAAGGGTTGTGATGGGTTATGGTCAACCAGGTAGGGTTGTGATGGGTTATGGTCAACCAGTTAGGGTTCTGATGGGTTATGGTCAACCATAAAGGGTGGTGATGGGTTATGGTCAACCAGGAAGGGTTGTGATGGGTTATGGTCAACCATGAAGGGTTGTGATGGGTTATGGTCAACCACGAAGGGTTGTGATGGGTTATGGTCAACCAGTTAGGGTTGTGATGGTTTATGGTCAACTAGTTAGGATTGTGATGGGTTATGGTCAACCAGTTAGGGGTGTGATGGGTTATGGTCAACCAGTTAGGGCTGTGATGGGTTATGGTCAACGAAGAAGGGTTGTGATGGGTTATGGTCAACCAGGTAGGGTTGTGATGGGTTATGGTCAACCAGGTAGGGTTGTGATGGGTTATGGTCAACCATGAAGGGTTGTGATGGGTTATGGTCAACCAGTTAGCGTTGTGATTGGTTATGGTCAACCATGAAGGGTTGTGATGGGTTATGGTCAACCAGTAAGGGTTGTGATGGGTTATGGTCAACCAGTTAGGGTTGTGATCGGTTATGGTCATCCATGAAGGGTTGTGATGGGTTATGGTCAACCAGGTAGGGTTGTGATGGGTTATGGTCAACCATGAAGTGTTGTGATGGGTTATGGTCAACCAGTAAGGGTTGTGATGGGTTATAGTCAACCATGAAGGGTTGTGATTGGTTATGGTCAACTAGTTAGGATTGTGATGGATTATGGTCAACCAGTTAGGATTGTGATGGGTTATGGTCAACCAGTTAGGATTGTGATGGGTTATGGTCAACCATAAAGGGTTGTGATGGGTTATGGTAAACCAGGTAGGGTTGTGATGGGTTATGGTCAACCAGTTAGGGTTGTGATGGGTTATGGTCAACCATGAAGGGTTGTGATGAGTTATGTTCAACCATGAAGGGTTGTGATGGGTCATGGTCAACCATGAAGGGTTGTGATCGGTTGTGGTCAACCATGAAGGGTTGTGATGGGTTATGGTCAAACATGAAGGGTTGTGATGGGTTATGGTCAACTAGTTAGGATTGTGATGGGTTATGGTTAACCAGTTAGGATTGTGATGGGTTATGGTCAACCATAAAGGGTTGTGATGGGTTATGGTAAACCAGGTAGGGTTGTGATGGGTTATGGTCAACCAGTTAGGGTTGTGATGGGTTATGGTGAACCATGAAGGGTTGTGATGGGTTATGTTCAACCATGAAGGGTTGTGATGGGTTATTGTCAACCATGAAAGGTTGTGATCGGTTATGGTCAACCATGAAGGGTTGTGATGGGTTATGGTCAACCATGAAGGGTTGTGATGGGTTATGGTCAACCAAGAAGGGTTGTGATGGGTTATGGTCACCCAGTTAGGGTTGTGATGGGTTATGGTCAACCAGTTAGGATTGTGATGGGTTATGGTCAACCAGTTAGGGGTGTGATGGGTTATGGTCAACCAGTTAGGGCTGTGATGGGTTATGGTCAACCAAGAAAGGTTGTGATTGGTTATGGTCAACCAGGTAGGGTTGGGATGGGTTATGGTCAACCAGGTAGGGTTGTGATGGATTATGGTCAACCATGAAGGGTTGTGTTGGGTTGTGGTCAACCAGTTAGCGTTGTGATTGGTTATGGTCAACCATGAAGGGTTGTGATGGGTTATGGTCAACCAGTAAGGGTTGTGATGGGTTATGGTCAACCAGTTAGGGTTGTGATCGGTTATGGTCAACCATGAAGGGTTGTGATGGATTATGGTCAACCAGGTAGGGTTGTGATTGGTTATGGTCAACAATGAAGAGTTGTGATGGTTTATGGTCAACCAGTAAGGGTTGTGATGGGTTATGGTCAACCATGAAGGGTTGTGATTGGTTATGGTCAACTAGTTAGGATTTTGACGGGTTATGGTCAACCAGTTAGGATTGTGATGGGTTATGGTCAACCAGTTAGGATTGTGATGGGTTATGGTCAACCATAAAGGGTTGAGATTGGTTATGGTAAACCAGGTAGGGTTGTGATGGGTTATGGTCAACTAGTTAGGGTTGTGATGGGTTATGGTCAACCATGAAGGGTTGTGATGGGTTATGTTCAACCATGAAGGGTTGTGATGGGATATGGTCAACCATGAAGGGTTGTGATGGGTTATGGTTAACCATGAAGGGTTGTGATGGGTTATGGTCAACCTGGTCGGGTTGTGATGGGTTATGGTTAACCAGTTAGGGTTGTGATGAGTTATGGTCAACCACTTAGGGTTGTGATGGGTTATGGTCAACCAGTTAGGGTTGTGATATGTTATGGTCAACCATGAAGGGTTGTGATGGGTTATGGTCAACCAGGTAGGGTTGTGATGGGTTATGGTCATCCATGAAGGGTTGTGATGGGTTATGGTCAAACAGTAAGGGTTGTGATGGGTTATGGTCAACCATGAAGGGTTGTGATGTGTTATGGTCAACCAGGTAGGGTTGTGATGGGTTATGGTCAACTAGTTAGGGTTGTAATGGGTTATGGTCAACCATGAAGGGTTGTGATGGGTTATGGCCAACCATGAAGGGTTGTGATGGGTTATGGTCAACCATGAAGGGTTGTGATGGGTTATGGTCAACCATGTAGGGTTGTGATGGGTTATGATGAGCCAGTTAGGGTTGTGATGGGTTATGGACAACCAGTTAGGGTTGTGATGGGTTATGGTCAACCAATTAGGACTGTGATGGGTTATGGTCAGCCATGAAGGGTTGAGATGGGTTACGGTCAACCATGAAGGGTTGTGATGGGTTATGGTCATCCATGAAGGGTTGTGATGGGTTATGGTCAACCATGAAGGGTTGTGATCGGTTATGGTCAACCAATTAGGGTTGTGATGGGTTATGGTCAACCATGAAGGGTTGTGATGGGATATGGTCAACCATGAAGGGTTGTGATGGGTTATGGTTAACCATGAAGGGTTGTGATGGGTTATGGTCAACCATGTAGGGTTGTGATGGGTAATGGTCAAGCATGAAGGGTTGTGATGGGTTATGGTGAACCATGAAGGGTTGTGATGGGTTATGGTCAACCATAAAGGGTTGTGATGGGTTATGGTCAACCATGAAGGGTTGTGATGGGTTATGGTCAACCATGAAGGGTTGTGATGGGTTATGGTCAACCATGAAGGGTTGTGATGGGTTATGGTCAACCATGTAGGGTTGTCATGGGTTATGGTCAACCAGTTAGGATTGTGATGGGTTATGGTGAACCAGTTAGGGGTGTGATGGGTTATGGTCAACCAGTTAGGGCTGTGATGGGTTTTGGTCAACCAAGAAGGGTTGTGATCGGTTATGGTCAACAGGTATGGTTGTGATGGGTTATGGTCAACCAGGTAGGGTTGTGATGGGTTATGGTCAACCATGAAGGGTGTGATGTGTTATGGTCAACCAATTAGCGTTGTGATTGGTTATGGTCAACCATGAAGGGTTGTGATGGGTTATGGTCAACCAGTAAGGGTTGTGATGGGTTATGGTCAACCAGTTAGGGTTGTGATCGGTTATGGTCAACCATGAAGGGTTATGATGGGTTATGGTCAACCAGGTAGGGTTATGATGGGTTATGGTCAACCATGAAGGGTTGTGATGGGTTATGGTCAACCAGTAAGGGTTGTGATGGGTTATGGTCAACCATGAAGGGTTGTGATTAGTTATGGTCAACTAGTTAGGATTGTGATGGGTTATGGTCAACCAGTTAGGATTGTGATGGATTATGGTCAACCAGTTAGGATTGTGATGGGTTATGGTCAACCATAAAGTGTTGTGATGGGTTATGGTAAACCAGGTAGGGTTGTGATGGGTTATGGTCAACCAGTTAGGGTTATGATGGGTTATGGTCAACCATGAAGGGTTGTGATGGGTTATGTTCAACCATGAAGGGTTGTGATGGGTTATGGTCAACCATGAAGTGTTGTGTTGGGTTATGGTCAACCTTGAAGGGTTGTGATGGGTTATGGTCAACCATGAAGGGTTGTGATGGGTTATGGTCAACCATGAAGGGTTGTGATGGGTTATGGTCAACCATGAAGGGTTGTGATGGGTTATGGTCAACCAGTAAGGGTTGTGATGGGTTATGGTCAACCATGAAGGGTTGTGATGGGTTATGGTCAACCATCGAGTTGCATTTAACATATTTGATCCATTGTAGCCCCAAATATGTTAATTTCAGTCCATGTTTGCATATTTTAACATATTTGGTCCCTGTTTTTATATCTTTTAGTAGAATCGAGTTGCATTTAACATATTTGGTCCATTGTAGCCCCGAATATGTTAATTTCAGTCCATGTTTGCATATTTTTAACATATTTGGTTCCTGTTTTTATATCTTTTAGTAGAATCGAGTTGCATTTAACATATTTGGTCCATTGTAGCCCCGAATATGTTAATTTCAGTCCATGTTTGCATATTTTAACATATTTGGCCCTTGTTTTTATACCTTTTAGTAGAATCGAGTTGTATTTAACATATTTGGTCCATTGTAGCCCCGAATATGTTAATTTGAGTCGATGTTTGCATATTTTTAACATATTTGGTCCCTGTTTTTATATTACAACTTAGCACATAGACATATATCACAGCTTTTATTTGTAACAAAATTGGTCCTTTTGTGGATATTTCTTTTATAATTGGTTTATATTTGTGGTTTTTTGGAAAATTATTCATTTTAATATATCTTTAATGTTTTTATTCTAAGGTTTATTGTTTTATATCAATATCAGTCCATGTTTGCCTTGTTTTAAGATAATTGGTTGTTGTTTATATTTGGTAACAGATAAGCAATAATTAAGGAATTCAAACTGATCGTATTCAATACGTATGCATTCTGCCCTGCGGCTGATTGCCTTACCCCATTTTTCTTTAAGAAATTTGTTAATGAAAAAGATCAAACATCGAGAATAACGTTTATATACAATCAAACATCAAATTAACCATGAACATCGACAAAAACATAATATATTATATACGGAATAGTTATAACACAATATATAGTATCATCAAATCTATACATGATGATACATTACGCAAAAATAAACAGTACGGAATTAAACATGATCAAACACTGAACAAAATTCTAAGTATGTTATCCTATTTAGTTCTTACTTTTTTCACTTGAAGGAGACTTTCACATTCATTCATCATTTCAACCAAATCATCTATGAGTTCGGTCAAGATGTCCATGGCTTGGTGGTTTCTTCGTATTAGTTTCCTCAGCATATCTCTCTCAGGGGTTGGGGGAGATGAGGAATGTCCGGGAGTAGATCATATTGATCGTCAACTTCTTGTTCGATTAAATCTCTTGTTTGGTTTTCCCAAACATATTGGTGTCCTACGTTTTCATACTGTTGTTCGATTTCGTCCTTGCTAACTTCAGAGATATTGTCTTGTATTTTTTATGAAGACGCGATTTCTTCCTTGCTAACTTCAGATGTTTTGTCTTGTATTTTTGATGAAGACGAAGCCATGAATGCTGTGTGTTAGAAAGACTTTGAATTGTGATACGTGATCGATAATGGTCAAACAGTTTGTGTTTTAAAGGTATTTTTGGTTTTAGTTCACTTTCCAAATAAATATAGCAGTTATTTTTTACTTGGGATAATCAGAATAGGTCATATAGATATAATGATAGTTTACGCGTGTCTAATACTATGATGGATGACGTTATGGGGCAGTTACTGCAAGACTCCTGATCAGATTGCTAGCTGTATTAGTGTAACCGTTACGATGAATTAGCATTTAATTCGCTTTGTAGTTGTATATTGGAATACATACCGTATTTAAGGTATCGAGGAAGTTTATTGATAGTTATTTTTAAATATTAGTATACTATTCTAATTAGAACTGTTATTATATTCCTAAGTTATATTATAAATACTGGTTTTTCAAAAAGGATAGATACGGTTTTCCAATCAAATATTACAACTTCCATATTATCTCTCTAGAACACTTCTATCCCTAAGCCACAATGGAAGCTGATATTGCGAGAAAGGTTCGTGATTACGCAAGAGAGTACGCCGATGAAAAAAGGGACAAGATCCATGAAGCCAGGATCAATATGATGTCTTTACGATCTCATCTACAATCACGAGTGTATTTTAGGGACTACATGTTGGAATCTAAAACAAAGAAGTACCTTCCCACCAATTACTACGATCAACGTCTTCAAAGCATACACAAAGAAATCGAGGCCTGTAAGGGTTTTCATTAGAAGATGGAACAGGTTTGTATGGCTATCGCATTCCAAGTGGAAGCAGTGGAGGATTTTCTTAAGGAATAGGTTCGTATGGCTATGTTTTATTATATATATATATATATATATATATATATATATATATATATATATATATATATATATATATATATATATATATATATATATATATATATATATATATATATATATATATATATATATATGTTTCGATTATGGACCATTTTGTATAAATATATAATGTTATGTCCACTTAAATTCTGAATTTGTGAATTCGTCCTTTTGTTATGGGTTGATGATAAATTTTGAGTGTTTTCTAGGATAAATATGACGAATTTTTTTTTATACCAACAAACTTTACCATATTTCTTCATTACATGACCAACATACGATAACACAAAACATACCAACCTAAACAAATACTTACAACATACCAGATCAGAACAAAAACTAAATCATAGAAAAACATATAACATATCCCAAACATCATCCTTTCAAAAAGACAACCATGTTTACCTACGCAAACTGAATCAATTTCTTCATCTCCTCGTACCCTTCAATCTCTGCCTCCAGTGACTCCTGAAGTTTGTAAAGCATCTCCAACATAGTTGCAGTCTGCGACTTCCCTTCATCAATCGCCCTTTTCCCATTCACAAAGTAAATATATCGAGGCCTCTCAACCAACTGATCCAACATACCTGTTTTGGCTTCCATGTCTCTTTCTAGCTTCATTTCAACATCGTTGATCAATTTTTGGCAACTTCGGCTCTACGGATCAGATTGTTGAGCATGAATTGTAGGTCCATTCCCTTCATAGTTTTTCTTAACCTTGTTTTTCTTAACCGTAATATGCTGAATATGGATATACATTTGAACCTTCTCATGCCTTTATAAGATGTAGAAATCTGTGGGTAGATGAGATTTCACATTTTTAATTAATAACATTAATTGTTGGTTATCTCTATTGGGAAAGGGTACCATTGCGAAAACTAAAAAACGTTTAGTCTTCTATACGAATACAAGATAATGATTATGCTATCCCATCCACACTATTGAATGTAGATGCATTACAATTTAATACCGGTTTGCATTTATTTAATCGTTTGTTTCAATACAAAAACCAATAAACAATTTTAACCAGATTCGTATTAATTAAAAGGTAATCGTAAAATACGACATTTTCCACATATTCCAAATACTACAACATTACATAGTAACCCAAAAAGAAAACCCAAGAACAAATTAAGAACATTTTCATCTTCCAGACTTTAGCTTCCAACCGGTTCATTGCTTTAAGGAAACCTGGGATCACGATAACAGCCCTGTGCACATTGGAGGGTCTGCCCACCCTATGAACCCACATTTCCTTCCTAACCTTGAACAACTCCAAAATTGCCTACCTGGGTTTAGATCAGTCAACAACGTCACCTTGATTGCTGGACTTCCACATCGACATACTACCATTTCACCTTGATTGAACCGTTTGCGACTTGAGGGTACCGGCGTCCTCCAGTGCGAATCGATCAAACAGTTGTCAATTGAATTGTGTGAAAGTAACGTGCTTATAGGGAAGCCCAACAGAATATTACCCTTTTACCCTCACATGATGGTTAACAATTGTGGACCTAATTTGAAAATATAATATGCTAATAGCTAAAGTTTTAAAAAAAATAAACAAAGTTCATAAAAAGAATTAAAAAAGGGAAGGCGCCATGTAGTATACTTCAAAAAAAATAAGTGAAGGCAGGCTCGAACCCGCGACCGATGGTAAGAATACACACGCATACGTCAGCCTCCCCCTTAGCAAATGAACATTGCAACGATCTAAACCTAACTGAATCTTATGTTCTGTCACACCCCAAACCACGATGGCGGAAACGTCTGAGGGTGGATGACTTCATGAACAGTATCACAACAACGTTTGCACAATAGTGATCAAAGCAAACACATCCATCATATACATAATTGTAAATGTTACAAGAGTTCAAAAGATTGTATGTTTTAAATACAATTACAATATGATATCAAAATACATAGTATGATGCCATAGCGACCCATCGTCAAAGGTTGTAGTTACCTTATCAATTTCCTGAGAATACAAGTAGTTTGAAAGAGTGTCAACATTACGTTGGTGAGTTCATAAGATTTTTGTATGAGAAAATCCATAATCATTTTTCCTTGTAAAAGGATAGTGTTTGAAACCAGAAAATCCAATATTTTCTAATAAATGAGTCGTAGTCTTAAAACCCAAAGACCGAGAATGTATAAGTATTTCTTTACTTGAAAATAGTATTACGTAGTTTTATTCTTGTATGAAACAGTGTAAATAGATGTTTACTCGTAGACCAATCGTAGATTTAATTCTGTAAAACTCATATGTATAAGTAAACCATACTTATATTTATATAACTGATAAAACGTAGTTTTAATTTCCATAGAACCAGTGTGTATAAATAAAAACTATACTTATAGTTGTAACTTGTTAAAATGTAGTTTTAATACCATAAAACTTGTATGAGGAGTCTCTTTCCTTGTAAAAGGTAGTAATGTAATCCAAGAAAATCCCATATTTTCTTATGAATGTATCCAAGTCTTAAAAATCCAAAGACTAAAATGTATAGCGTAGTTTGTAGTATAAAACCTTTGAAAATGTATATTTCCACGTAAATAATTTATAAAGTTGATTTCCCATGCGAGACGCCCTATAACCATACTGTGACCAT
The DNA here is from genome assembly GCA_023525715.1 of Cichorium intybus. Taxonomy (NCBI): domain Eukaryota; kingdom Viridiplantae; phylum Streptophyta; class Magnoliopsida; order Asterales; family Asteraceae; genus Cichorium; species Cichorium intybus. Next base: position 59,379,626 of record CM042014.1, read on the forward strand.
GTAGGCCTGCTTCGACGTTCTTCAGGCGTCGGACTGTTATGACATTTGTCACCTCAGACCCGTCGGTCTAGCTGTAGCTAGCAGCTCAGGTGCGGGGTTGTCAATCCCGTATAGATCTATACACAAATATCACGTTCTCTTACCGAGACTCTGGTTATAAATTTCAGGACTTATAGTATGTACTTAAATAAGCACTGTGAAGACCCGTCTCACAAAAATGTATGTATCAATCAACTTGTTTACGTAAAGTTTGTATATGAAAAACCCTTGTATTTGCCCATTATCATTTTTCCCATGATAATATAGTAATGTATAATAATTATATATTTGTATATAATTAATTATCTTGTTCTAACGGTTATAGTAACATTTGTAACCACAAACTATTCCTATAATAGTTTATTTTTAATATTCTTGTCGTGAAAAGCATATATTTAAGAATATATGTGAAATAACTTATTTAAATGGTTATAAACAATATCTTTTAAGATATTTTCCATAATAGTGGTGTAATAAATTGGTTATACTCTTTATTAATTCAAATATAATATTTCATGACTATCAAATAAAGAACGGCCAGTTAGAAGATCAAACGGGGAGGCAGGACCCTTTCAGCGTATAAGCCTTTCGGAAATCCAGCAACATAGCCCAAATGATCGGCCTAGACACCGCTCTCGTAAGTAGATCATTCGATATTATATTTTGGAACTATAATTGAATTGTTGTCATAATGATGTTTACAAAATTTACATTTTGTTTACTACTGTTACAAATGAGTATAAATAGCTATTTTTATAGTATAACTTGTATTCTCCCCCTTAAAAACTTGAATAAATATAAAAAGAAAGTGTATGAACTCACCTCAATGTCGACTAGGATCTTATCGCCAATTGTTGTTAGATCGCCCGAGTCTTCGTGCTTCTAACTCGAACTCACTATATTTATAACTGAAATATCTACTTATAACGCTCATTCTTCGTATATCTCTCTATACGTATCGAAGAACTTGTTTGTGTGATTTGAATGGCTAGAATGAGGTTATATTTATAGTAGATTTATTTTCGTATTGCGGCCCTCAAGATACATATATTCGACTTTTGTAGCTTTTAGAATTTGTTTATGACAAAACATACCCTTAAAATACTCTTTAAATAGATTTTATAGTTTTTATATAAAATGAATGATTTTTGTTTATAAAAATATGATCTACAAAAATCGTAGTTTAATAATATCAACTTTTTAACTAAAAGTCTTTAACGAATTAACGAAAGGGTATTAATTGTGAGTTTAATAAAAATATAGGGTTTAAATGTAAATACAATTTCATTTTAAAGAAAAAGAAAATATTAAATATAAAACTAATATCAATAATATTACATTTAGATGTCAGGTTGTTCGTATCGACGATACGGTTTTGATGGTAAATTTTTCGTTTTATAAAACGACATAATATTTTTGATAAACTTAACAATACGTATTGTAGGGTTCAAAATGAATATATGAATTCTTAAGGGTAAAATCTGTAAATTGAATAAATAATGAAGTGGAACCCACTTTATATAATAATAATATATTTTTTTCAAACATTTTGAAAATACATCGGCAAAGCCGTGTGTTTCAATGTACCATTTGACTAATATATATATATATATATATATATATATATATATATATATATATATATATATATATATATATATATATATATATATATATATATATATATATATATAATCAAACGTCGCTTTCAAGTTAAATTAAACGTTTATTTATCATAACTTTTTATATATAACGTTTGGTAAAAATATAAATATATATAATCAAACGTCGCTTTCAAGTTAAATTAAACGTTTATTTATCATAACTTTTTATATATAACGTTTGGTAAAAATATAAATATATATTCGGAACCGTCGTATTTTTGTCTACGTTTTGATATAAAATTTGTAATATTCGGACGAGTTTTAAATTTTACCGTTCACTATTCACGTCGGATACTATTCACGACGTAAATTTTTTTTTTAAACATCGAGCTCAGCAGGGTTTGCTCGTATAATTAATTTGAATTAGCGTAAATAATATATCATATAGATTATGAAATTTACATTTCACATATTGACCTAATGTACGCTTTGGCTGCCTTGAGTTGACTTTTGTTGACTTATTTGACGGTTGTCACATCGTAATCCCTTGTCCACACGTATTTCATTGTACTCCAACGATTCTCCTTTAATCATCGTCGTAGGACGTTTCAAATACAATTGCAAGTGGAAATTTTATTGTAACAGGTAAACCTCTCCCATATGCAATTTCGTTTAACTAGACTAACTACATGCTTGGAAATACATTTACAATTAACCTTCAACACACAAATGTTTGTAATTGCTGATTACTCAGAAACTTATGTACATGCTTTATTCAAATTAAACGTGGATTACAGTTAAATATTATTCATTTACTTGTTTACAATTGGTTTGTGTATGCACACCAACTGCTCGACAAAACGCCTCTTTTAACAATGCATAAAGAAAAACAATGACACATTCAATAACTATGATAACAGTTAATTGGTTTATTTAAAGCACCTGATATATTGTATATCTAATTCAATTTACGTTTTCTTGTCACTTTCTGTGAATCGATGATAGTAGTAGTTTGAGGCATCATGATGGAAAAGTCTTGGATGGGAGCCAAAAGAAACACATCACGTTATATAAGTGGAGTTAAAGCATTCTTGGAATATGCAGTAAACAATTACAATATTAGTAAAAACATCGATCCTTTACATGCCAAAAAAACCATAAAAACTCCATGTCCATGTATACAGTGTGTCAACCACATCCCTCATTCTGTGCGAGTGGTAGATGACCACTTATTCACTCATGGAATTGATGAAACCTACACAAACTGGACATATCATGGAGAAAAAGAAGAACCACCTTTATCTTATATTGTTGATGAAGACTTTGGCATGGACACAACATACCTTATGGATTCAATGGATATAACAAACCAAAACCCAAAAGATGCTGCAGAAACTAAAGAGTTGGTTCAAGCTGCAGAAGAAAATTTTATGGACGACCCTACTAAGTTTAGAGAAATGCTACAAGATGCCGAAAAGCCACTATATGAAGGGTGTCCGAACTTCACAAAGTTATCTGCTATCATACAACTGCTCAACCTAAAGAGTAAGTATGGAGTTTCAGATAAATACTTTAACGAATTATTAGCTTTGCTCAAACGTATGTTACCAGAAGGAAACGAAATATATAGTTGTACATACGAGGCCAAGAAAGGATTGAAACAAATGGGTTTAGGGTATGAGAAAATACATGCATGTGTAAAAAGGTGTATACTTTACAGGAACGAGTATGAACACTTGACAGAATGTCCAAATTGTGGTAAATCTAGGTGGAAGGTGGATGAACAAAAAAATAAAATTTACAAAAACGTTCCGACAAATGTAATGTGGTACTTTCCAATTATTCCATGCAAACGACTGTTTCAATCTAAGAATACAACGAAAGAATTAACATGGCATGCAACAGAAAGAAAGGTGGAACCCAGTGTTATGCGTCACCCGACAGATTCAACCGCATGGGCTGCCTTAGATCACAAATTTCCCGACTTTCGGAGCGAACCAAGAAATCTAAGGCTAGGCATTTCCGCTGACGGGGTCGATGTGAATAGCGGAACTAGACATCATAGTGTATGGGCTGTTCTATCTGTCATCTATAACCTACCACCATGGTTGTGTATGAAAAGAAAGTTTATAATGCTTTCTTTATTGATATCAGGATCACCAGGAAACGATATTGATGTTTTCCTAGCCCCTTTGATCGATGATCTGCAAATATTATTCGATCGGGGAGTCGAGACTTATGATGCATATGCACAAGAGAAGTTTACTCTATGTGCGACTGTGTTATGGATGATTAATGACTACCCTCCTCTCGGTACATTATGTGGTTGTCCTCACAGCGGATTCAAGGGTTGTGTTGTGTGTGGAGAACAAACTCACTGTATTAGACTTCCAGAATCGAATAATCAATGTTATGCAGGGCACAGGAGATATCTTCCGTATGATCACCCGTTTAGGAAAAAAAGACATTTAATGGGGAACAAGAGCCCTTACTTGCTCCAGAACCTTTTACTGGGGAGGAAATATATAACAAGGTAAAATTTGTAATTAATAAATGGGGAAGGGTAACTAATGGTAAGGATCGGGAAGTCCAACATACTTCGACCGGTAAGGGTGGGAAGATAAAAAAAGAAAGCAAAGCACGTAGATAGTTTGGATCTTTCCCAACAACAAGACCCTTACTCGAAGAAATTTAATATATGGTATAAATGTCTTAGGTATTGGCGCCATAATTCGATCCAACATTGCATAGATTTTATGCATATTGAAATGAATGTGGCGAAGAGTATAATCGGAACATTGTTGGACGTTCCAAATAAGACGAAAGATGGTAACAAAGCACGTTTGGATTTGGTCCATTTTAATTTAAAACCAGAGTTACATCCTAAGAAAGAAGGGAATAATACCACTCTTCCGTCAGCATCATGCACACTGACGAAAAATGAAAAAGATAAGTTTGTTAAACTTTATACAACATGAAAGTTCCACAGGGGTATTGTTCTAATTTTTCTTGTTTGGTCAGTTTGAAGGACAGGAAGCTGATTGGACTTAAGTCACATGACTATCACATGCTCATGCAACAATTTCTGTGCATCGCAATTAGACCTATGAAGCATGCACCAACCAGAATTGCTATTACCAGGTTTTGTTTCTTTTTCAAATCAATTTGTAGCAAAGAAATAAAAGTGGATAAACTCCAAAGGTTGCAAGAAGAATTATGTGTGACCTTATGCCTTCTTGAGAAACACTTTCCACCAGCATTTTTTGATGTGATGATTCATCTAACCGTACACCTTACTAGGGAAGTTAAATTATGTGGTCCAATTTTCTTTCATTGTATGTACCCATTCGAAAGGTTTATGAAGGTTATAACGGGACACGTACGAAATAGAAATAGACTGGAAGGATGCATTGCGGAAGGGAATGTTGCAGAAGAGACGATTGAGTTTTTTAGTGAATTCTTTAGAAGCATGGATACGGTCGGTATACCAAATGACACACATAACACATGTGGACTTCATGAAGATACTATTTCTCCGATAGACGGCACTCCTATATCGGCTCCTAAAACAGGAGAAGTTTGTCCAGACCTCTTTGAGATAGCACATTTCTTTGTGTTGAAAATACATCTGAAGTGGAACCGTACATCATGTTAGTTTTTGTTTTGTCTATGCTTACATACTTTTTTGTAGTTTTACACTAAAGCTTTAAACTTTTTCCAGGAGACACATGCAATTTTTGCAAAACAAATACCCTACTAAACAACAAAATCATCTCCAGCAAGAGCACACTAAAACGTTTGCTACTTGGTTACAGCACGAGGTACATTGTTTTTTATGTATGAGTTACATTTTATAATAATATACTATGCATGTTGGATGCAGCACCTGGACGTTTTCTTTACCTGTTATAGCAATGTACTATGCATGTTGTAGGTATTTGCAAATTTTGGGCAATTTTGGTAGGAATTTTTTTACAGTCTTTATTTGTACAAATTAAGTGTAGCTATTTACTACCCATCTTCTTTTACTTTTCAGGTATATAGAGAGTCACAAGTCTTCAAAGATAGTGTACCAGCGACTCTTGATTGGCTTTCACATAAACCAAACATCAATGTACTGAAATATGATGTATATGCTATCAATGGATACATATTCCATACAAACAGTCAAGAATGTAAAGGTTACCAAGACAGTGGTGTTAGTGTTGTTGCAACAGACACACACATTTCCAAAGATGTTGTTACCCATGTTAAAAACACTTATTATGGTGTTTTACAAGAGATATGGGTATTAGATTATAATTTCAAAAGAATTCCTATTTTTAAGTGTGATTGGGTAGATAGTAGAAATAGGGTGAAGAAGGATAAACTAGGGTACACACTTGTGGAACTAAAAAGGGTGGGCCATAAGGATGATCCCTTCATATTAGCCTCACAAGCACAACAAGTCTTTTACGTGGCAGACCCAATCGATCACAAAAAATCTATTGTCTTCAAAACACCTCCCAAGAATTATAGAGATGCATACGATGATGTAGATGAAGAATTTAGTACTACAGTTTTTCCTAAAAATGACAATATATTGCCACGTCTACACCCAGTTGACTTGCATAAGGAAAATGATTATTTTCGTACTGATTGTCAGGGTATTGTTATGCGTAAGGTATGTGTACCTTCATCATAGCCTAATGTTTACATATATCATATATCAACTCTACATTTGTATAAAATTCATGCTTTAAACAATTAGTTTTGTTTGTAGAAGGAGAAGGCAAAGGACAAACAAGTTGATGCACGGGACATATAATCCATTTACTTGCAGAAAAAACATTACACAATTTCTTACAAGTTCCCTTGATTGTGCATGCTATTAACTAATCCATATGGTGATTACGCACCAACTTGACAGAATTACCCCCTTTTTTTTAACATTTTGGTTAATTATACTACATACAACAATTTTCTGGGATTTTCTATTTAATAAAATTTATCTACTTAGCCATTGCCTTTTGGTTTGTGTGATCATAATACAAATCGAGACCTTTAAAGTTTAATGCTATTGCTGGTATTTTGTGTGATCATAATACCAATGGAGACCTTTGGACATAACATAACACAAAACACATGTCAATTACATATCAATAGTCACACTTTCAATGAACATAAAATATGTATAATACTCATTAGTCACCATTGCATACCTACATAAACATTTTAAATTTTTATGATGACCATTTTTTACCTTTAGACATAACATAACACAAAACACATGGCAATTACATATCAATAGTCACACTATCAATGAACATAAAATATGTATAATACCCATTAGTCACCGTTGCATACCTACATAAACATTTTTAATTTTTATGATGACCATTTTTTACCTTTGGACATAACATAACACAAAACACATGGCAATTACATATCGATGGTCACACTTTCAATGAACATAAAATATGTAGACTACCCATTAATCACCATTGCATACCTACATAAACATTTTTAATTTTTATGATGGCCATTTTTTACCTTTGGACATAACATAACACAAAACACATGGCAATTATATATCGATGGTCACACTTTCAATGAATATAAAATATGTAGACTACCCAAACAATGGTTTTCTTATTCAACTGTATTTACCTATGGACACGCTTTTTAATTCAACGCTTACCAAATACTACATACAGTCACACGTATTTAAATTTTTCAATACAGTTGATCATGTTTTGACACATGTAATAAAAATGCATATGACAATAAACCACTTAAACCGACTTCTTTTCTTATTTTTAATATGTAACCAATAAACGTCATCCTATGGACACATGACTATTTTATGTGGCCATATTTCTTATCTTTTTGGACACATTAGATTTGATGTGGCCATATTTATTATCTTTTTGGACACATTAGATTTGATGTGTCCAATATGGCACAATTACACAGTCACATGTACAATTTCCTTATGTGACAATTACGTATCTATAATCTCTAATAAAATAAATATCACATTCTTAAAACTGTAAATGTTGGTGATTGTATCATTTGGTCACATTGAACTCGAGTGTCACATTTTTGTAAATAAGTGTGGTCATTGTTTTGTTTCTCCATAAAATGGTCACACAAACTAATTTACGTATATCCATAAACGTTCTCGAAATTTCATCAGTGCCCTATGGCCACACTTTTTTTAAGAAATGTCACAAGCGTTTTTCTATCAAGTGTGACCAATGTGTGATTTTGTACTAGTGTTTGTTTATAACATGGGAGGGTCTTACAACATAACCCGCCAACATATTATTGCCACCAATACTAAAATTAGACTATCATGTGCTTTTGTTAATATATTTTCGGTACCAATAATAACAATTTACTACTTTTTTTACATGTAATAACAACATACTTCCATTTTACTACTTATAATAGCGACATGTGTCTATATCTTCATTTCTTCATCGAGTGCGAGTCTTCCCTATTGGTTCTTTATCATCAGGTAGAGTCCCTTATCATTATTTTAACATATATATTCAGGGACCATATTTATAAATCACAAGGAAGCAACAAACTGAATATTGCAAGAATAATGCAACATAAGAATATTTGATCAATAAACTTACTTTTTGCAAATATGATATCAGACAGATCCAAAGCAACATCCGGTTGAAATTTTTTGTCATTTTCCTTAAACTGCAATAGTAATAAAAATTCTGAGTCTAAAAAACAATTTTTTTAAAATATGGATTAATCCGAAAAGTATGTTGCTACTTATGCAACTTACTTTGGAAGTATGTTGCTTAAATAGCAACATCCTTTATAGATTCCAAAACTGGGAAAAACCCGAGCAACCCAGGTTATAATTTTATTTGTCATTTTCCATAATATCTTATAAAAAACAATATTTCAAAGTTAAGAAAATAATATTTTAAATCATGGATTTATCAGGAAAAGTATGTTGCTTTCTATGCAACATACTTTTAAAGTATGTTACCGAAATAGCAACATCCTTTACAGTTGGGAAAAACACAAGCAACCTCAGGTTGTAAATTTTTATCATTTTCCCCGATCTCTGATAAAAAAATAAATTTTCAAAGTTTAAAAATTAATTTTTTGGAAATATGGATTAATCTGGTTATATACACATGCCGAGAGACGTGAATCTATAGATTATTTTTATGGACTATTGAACCTTTAGTCCTTTTGATAGAGAACGTACATTAGTAGGTTATGCAAGATAACTCAGTTAAATCGGCGAATTCACTTTTTCTCATTTTTGTTTAAAGTTTTTGTGTTTTTATATGCTAGACTGAAAAATAAAAAATATGTATCAGTGACAGCCTTGCTTATTTAGCTTCTGCTGTCTCCATATCAATTGACAACATTGTTTCAAAGTTATTTAACATTCCTCTTTTGAGTGATACCACTCCTTATGTGTGTGAAGATATTGCCAAGAACTGCGATAAAAGATCCAACGAAGGTGTTAATTTTTTTTTTCCATTTTAGTGGTTTCACTTGAATTTTACCTAATTATGTTGGCTGTTAGCTTACTTATGGTGATAGGAAATGAGACAAACTTGATGACACAAATGGCAATGGGAATGGAAAATTATTTATAATTATATGCAAGAACTAGCATCATTCTTTCAATTATTTAGGTATTATTGCAACCTACTCTTATTTGTTTTTTATTAAGGCATTGCACTTTCAACATTTTTTTTATCAATACATTCTATAATGAAAAATATACCCATTCATATCATTGTACTTGCAACTTCTCACGATTCATGGGTCATTCTTAAACTTAAATTTTGCTATACTCTTAGGCCATGCTTAATAAACTTTCATCATTTCAGTTAGATCAAATTGAAAAATAATATTTTAGAAATCATTAATGTTTACCCATTCCTATTTAATATTCTTTCAATCAACCCTTGTAATATATCATACTTGTATTTCTTTTCTTGTTGTATGTATTATATGAAAATTTTAATATATCATACTTGAGTCATGTTAGGACCTTTGAGCGATAGCGACGTGCTGAATAATAATCTTGAACAATAATCGGTAAAAACATGAAGAACAAGATGAGTAAACAAGGTTTCATTAGATAACCAAAGAGTAAAAGATACACTACATGAAGATCTTGTGCCATGGAAATTGGTTCCCTGGACATAGAGAAAACTCTCTGACAATCTAAAATCTACATATTTGGGTGCACACCACAAATGACCACATTCCCTTCCTATTTATAGGAAGAAAGGGAAATTTTCTAAATACACATGGAATATTCTAGCATATCTATCATTCATCATTGTAGAGCATTTTCAGTTCCAACAATCTCCCCCTAAATGCTAGAAAATGAAGAGGGATACAATGAGTGATAAGATACAACATATAAATAGAAAGGTAAAATACATAATATCCGGAAGTAGGAATGGCGCGGCTGTGAGAAAAAAATGCTGAGATGTCTCGAATGAATGAAGTGTCTGTGAACTCTGATGCTGGGTAATAGAACCTCTAATAGTCAAACGTCTTCAGCTTAAGGAGGCTTATGCTTTCCAAGACACAAAAGTAAGATCCCAATCTACTACTGATCAGTGTCCCTCTGATCAAGCCTGAAGGACTGTGTCAACTCCGCAACTGAAATTCCCAATGATTAGATCATATGTCTTCATCACAAGTTAGAAACGTCTTTTGTTCCTCGAATCACTCAAGAATGCCATAGAGCACCAATGGTCAATGAGAATAACCTACTGAAAAATAATAAACATTCTGTCACCATGAATTTGATCTCGGAAGACCAAAAATAAGTATCACGTGGCATCGCCAAATAATACTTCGTCGTTGGACTTATTCGGAAATACAAACTCTAAGAATATGAAGAAGTGCTCTGAATCATCATAGAATCATCTGTGTCTGAAGAAAATCCAAGCGATGCCAGAAGTTTAATCAGTGATGACTAAAAAGTCATGCCGCATCGCATCATAGCTCTAAAAATCTCTTCGTCTTCGGATAACTCAAGAAAAAGAACAATCTAGGTTCGGATGCTCATCATATATTCTCTCCCTATTTTTGATCACAAATGTTGATCAAAAATAAAATACCCGAGCGAGAATCTCGGATACCAAGAGCTTCACATGCTCCCCTAGAAGTAAGAAGAGTCTCGATGAAACAAGAGACGGTCATGTGTAGGTTGATTGTGCTATGCTATACTGAATCAAGAAATATCGATGAAACGATAAAGAACCTTTGCTGAAATAATCTCTGCTGTATTTGTTGAAGAGCGGTTGAAAGACCAACATCGAATCCTTGGTTGCGGACGCAGTCGCAAAATGTGCGAAGCGAAATAAACAATCCATGATTCGGTCCCAAAACCGAAGGATAATCAATGAAGTGCGGTTCCGGAATGTGTCATCGGAACATGTCGGTCGAAGACGTCGTATAAAAATATCTTCTGTCGGTTGCTACCGAATCTAGAACTTTGATTCGTCAATCGGTGGTCCGAAGTATTGGTTCGTCAACCTAATGAAGAACGTCAGCGACAACAAGTGGAATCAAAATCCACAATATCTACTCAGCTGTAGAAGGATGCAATCCGAAGCGATGGCCGTCGAGAGAAAAGATGTCGCAATCTCAGACGAAGCGTGATAATCCAATTTTTGAGGAAAAATAACGTAACGATGTAAAAATCGTTTCCTCAAAAATTCGCTTCGGTCAATGTCGGAAATATATAATTGATGTTAATAAAAATAATTGGATAAAAATAAAAAGAATAAATTGGATTTATAAAAAAAATTTGGTGGGAAGGTTTTGGTTAGAAGATATGGTAGGATAAAGAATTTTCAATTTATCAGGAGAATAGTTAAGTCTTCTCATAGAAGGAAATAATGGTAATAAAAATTGGTTACAAAAAAAACTTTCGCCCAAAAAATGTCATAATTTCAGATTAGGGGAGAGTTTGAACGAAGTGGAAAGAATAAGGGGGTAAATAGTGGAATTTCGGAAGAAGGTAGTGCTGAATATGTCATTTCGTCCAAAGTGTAAGTTGGGGTGGTTTCGGTTCAGATTTGAAAGGTGAGGGGTTGGATCCAGACGATGCTAAAAACCGAAGGGGGCACAAGCGTAGATCCTTGGTTCTGATTCCTAGGGGTGTTTGCGGTGCGGATTAGAGGCAAAACCGCAGACCGCACCACAAAGGTCCTAAACCGCGTTACGCGGTGCGGTTTGATGCGGGAGATTTGAGGAGTTTGAATGCGGTTTGTGCGGTTTTAATACGGTAATTTTGTAATATATATATATATATATATATATATATATATATATATATATATATATATATATATATATATATATATATATATATATATATATATATATATATTGTTGGATTAGGTGTCTAAGCCATGACTAATAATTTGTATTTACCTAATTAATAGTAGAAAAGTCCATTTGGGTTGCCCTCATAGCTAGAGGTTTGGTAGAAAGATCCGGAGAGAGAAAGATTGATTTATTATATGATTAATAAATCAATAGGGATTAAATAAATACTTTATTAATATATTAAAGTGATAATATATTAATTAGAAACTATAGTAATTAATTAGAAATTAATCTGGAATTAATTGGATTTAATTTGGTGATTAATTTGATTAATTACAAGTGCAGGGGCTATTTTGTAATTACTCAATAGTTGAGTAGTGACTGTCCAGGTGGAATATTAATTGGCGATTTTTAGGATATAATTATCCTTATAATCGAAATTAATATATAGAGGATAAATAGGTTTAATTCAAATGATAAAAGGTTTATCGTGATTTGAATTAAAAAGGTTTATCTCTAAGGTTTATCTGTAACTACCTAGAGCCTATAAATAGAGACCCCAGGCATCATTATTCATGCCACTTTTTGACTCCTCTCTCTCTGGATTTCGTCGAACCCCTGGCTCCCTGGGTGTGATCTCATTTGAGGCAGGACACTTGTGCTGCTTTGCTTCCAAGAAAACCTAAAGGTTAGTTTTTCTGGTTTATTCTTTTTAGTTAATTTTTGTTTGGCCTTTAGGAATTAGTTACATGTTCAACGTAAGAAAACATAGATCCAATCTAGGTTGCATGTGAACTTAGGGTTTTAGTTTATAGATTTGCAGAAAACCTTTCAGTGGTATCAGAGCATTTGGTTGTTTTCTTGTTGAATTGCTGTAATAGTTTTTCCTAAAATTTAGGGTTTTATTGTTTCTAAAACCTTAATGGGGCAAATCGATTTTAGGGTTAGGGTTTTTTGAAACCCTAGCCCCTCCCCTTGGAAATTTCGAAATTTACATAGGGTTTAGAAGGCTTTCTTTTTTTGGTAACTTTAATTGTTTAATTAAATGGATAACCTTAAACCCATTATTTGTTTTTTGAAAATTAGGGGTTTAAGATAGGTTTAAATTAATTTGATTAATTTGTGAATCCTATCTACATTTGAATTAATTTAATAAATTGTTTAATTAAAAGATAATTCAAGGATTTAATTTAATTTTAATTTAAATGGTTGAATTTCGAAAAAAATTTAAAGGATAAATCCTAAAATATTTTAAAAGGTTTAAAATATCTAGATTTAATTAATTTAATTAATTGTTAATTAAAGGATAATTAGAATCGATTTTTAAGGTTTAATTTAATTTTAAATTTAATAGTTAAATTTGGAAAAATTAAAAGATAAACCTGAAATTTTTTAAAAAGGTTTAAAATACCAAGATTTAATTAATTTAATTAATTGTTAATTAAAAGATGATTAAATCGATTTCTCATAGGTTTAATTTAATTTTAAATTTAATAGTTAAATTGAAAAAAAAAATTAAAAGATAAACCTGAAATATTTTGAAAGGTTTAAAATACATCTTATATATATATATATATATATATATATATATTATTAAAAGTTAATACTATATGTATAAGATAAAATGGTTAGTCAAATCATTAGTAGGCCTCATTCACGAAGCTGATCTATAAAGTGGGTATAAAGAGACTGCCTATAAAATGGCGGTCTAATGGGTGTCCACTCTCATCCACCGCTCGCCTGATCAGTGGAGGGTCATTAGCCGAACGGGTTTGACAGGACCGCTTAATCATTAAAAGTATAATGATAAAAGTAATAGAACACCTTACAAAAAAAATCCCAATCTAGTTACTTTAGGAAAAATGTGAATTTGATGCTAATCTATGAAGTTGCACACTGTACTTTATGAAACGTTGGTGGAGCGTGTGTGGTTTACCGGCACACCAATAGGGGTTCATAAAGAGTGGCAATGGGTTTCTCGGGTGTTATCATTGTTGATGGAGCGTGTGTGGTTAACCGGCACATCAATTTGAGATGGTAATTGACCCCGAGAGTACCAAGCTAATTTGCATGGTTATTCACACCTGGTTTGTGATCCTCGGCACCCCAGTCACAAACGGTGGGGCATATCCAAGATTAAACATGCCATTGAACAGTTCAATGAATCTCACAGATATAGGAATTTCATAAGATTGAAATTGATAAATGTTATCTACCTTAATGACCACTGTGTTGTGATTACGGCATCCCTCTTCACAGCATAGTTGGGGTATTTTGGATCCTAGCCTTGTTAAATAATAAATTGGGTAATTATTTAAAAGGATTAATTAAACTAATAAATTCAAATTTTATATATGTCTGAAGAAAGTGTCATTCTCCTCCTTCTCCTCCTTCCCCTCCTTCACCCATTTTTGAGAGTTCAGAAAGCACCTGCTAAATATGGTAAGGCTGACTGGACTTGACTGTGTGATATGGTTTTGCAATTAGAGAATAGTTCTTAGTTTTGCTGGCGAACCATATCCGACTGAGTGTCCGCTCCCAAACATGGCATCACAGAGCAGCTTGTGATGAGCATGACTCCTTGACTATTGAGTCCAAGGAAGTTCATTGCCTTATGCTATTGATCATTGACCCCGAGTTCCGTAGGGATTTAGAATTCCTGGGGTCAGATAAGTTAGCACAGCTGGTTGAGGAAATGTTCCGAGTACTGGTTGAATAAAGGGAACGAACTAGGATCTTCAAAGAGCTTGAAGTTACAACCTAGAAGGAATTAGCACCAGTTTGCGTGTTCCCGAGATTGAGGGATACATAGGCGAACATTATAAAACTGGTTTCCCTTTGTGATCGGGAGTTAAGCATTAGCTCAACTCGCTGATCTGTTCATCCAGATGAATAAAAAGGGTAACCGGATAAGACAATCGTGGAAATGCATTCAATGTCGACTCTGTATGAGTCGTTCATGGAGAAGCATAGTTCCGATTGATTCATCTGCTTCAGGATTGAGTCCAGTATTAAGGTGCATCAAGAAATGATCCAAATCGTCTGGACCGATTGTTCGATGTTTCAAACTGGGAATCCAGAAGGTGGGACACAGTCACAGAAAGATTGGAAAAATGCTCCAAAGCCAAACCGTTTGGCAAACTCCGTAATATCTTAAAACTCAGAATACCTGATCCTCATTTCCTTGATACAGGATGTGTTTCTCACATTTGCTCTGTATGCACAGACTCTGTAGGATGTGGGATGTTGTCGCACAGGAGCATATTCGGATTGGATCTGGAGCTCGTGCATTTTTTGGAGTTAGGCTAGATATTTGTTCTTGTTATTAGTTTATAGATACATATGACATGGATTCACATAGTACATTGTTCTAAGGATAATTCTGGTTTAATAAAATATTTTTTTAGCATGATTGTTTTAATTATCCTCAAAATGTTGTGTGAATGTGTTAATGGCAAAAATGGTAATAACTTGAATGTTGATACATCCAGTGGGATTGGATTTATAAATTGTGTTCTTTATGATTGTTAAAGTGAATTTTATGAGAATCACTTCAACCAAAGGTCTAGTTGGACAGGACTTTGGAATCATTTGACTTAGAGTTACATGATGAATTGAGTTCTTAATAAAATTAATTATGGCAAGAAAGGAATCATCCAAAGATCCAATGGATAGGATTTTGGAATCAGTTGACTTGGAGTTAGGTGATGATTGCATGTCTTGAACAATATTAACAAAGTCATAAAATTTACATAGGATGTAAAAGACCTTAAGATTTTGAGCAACAGACACATAAGTTATTGTGTATTGCTCGAATCTTCGAACAAAACAGGATTAGTTATACTTCCTGATATTTGCCAAATAGTTTGACAAATATGGCTTCGCTTATCGGAATAAGCGATTGATTGGAACCTTGAAGTGTTCAAGGATTTCAAAGGAAGTATAATATCAGCGGAACTTGAGTAACAACATAGACTGAGAAAATGTTACAGTTTATCCTCCTCCAAGAACATTAATGGTTATAATGTGTCTTAGGGAAGATGATGGAGCATTGATCGAGATAGTTTTGATCCTAAATGTATAAGATACACTTCCGATTAGTATTTCAATGAATTGAATATTCAACCTGTCAGACTGCAGAACCCTTATTCCGACCATATCTTAGACTAAGTAGGTTATGCCGACACTGTCTGAAATGTAAGGCTGGGATCGTCCCACTAGTACATAGAAAGTCTAGGGTCATGTAGCATTCGTCTGAATCTCATGACAAGCCTAAAACTGATCAGCGATGTCGTTTCATTGGCCATCCAGGTTATCCTTTGAAAGAAGAGTCCTTTTAGAAAGAGCTCATGTTCTAAGGAAACAGTGGGAGTAAGAATAATCCTGAAGGAGTTCAAGGATTAGCCAAGTGAAAGAACCTTTAGTCACCACTGGGCCTTGACCAGGAATCAGATTCTTGTTAAACCTGACATACCCTCTCTTCGCTTGACCTGTAGTTTTGGTCACCGTCATAAGGAGTTATGATCTGGGTGACATACCGATTAGTGGTAAAACACTAAATATGGTGTGGATAAGTAATCCGACTACTAGGAAGCATTGGTGAGACCGGTTGCTACCAAATAAGAGAACCTTAGCGCGAGACACAGTCTATGTGACAGTTTGATTGATTTTACAACTGGTCTAGGAACCAGTGGGAGTAATTGAATCATCAAAAGAAGGGAACATAGAAATGTACTTACAGAACATCTGGTTGAATGAGTCATCACTTGGGGTCAAGCAATTGATTCTGAGAGAGGCACTCTCAATAAAAGATGAAATCTGAGAGGATTCTGCGTGGCATAGTGTGAGTCGTTAGTGGAGCGTGTGTGGTTTACCGGCATACTAATAGGGACTCACATAGAGCATGCCATTACAAAAGGTACATGGCCCCGAGATTCGTCCCATGGGCATCTCGCAAGAAAGGATATTCGGATTCTCAAAATAGGCCAAAAGGTTTGGATTTTGTGAATAGACTGAAAGATTTCCATTAATATGTCGGAAAGGTTTAGATTTCGGTTTCGCAAAATGTGCCAAAAGTTCTGGATTTTGTGAATAGTCTGAAAGAGTCATATAACCGTATCAAAGCCAGTGGGAGTATCGTTGTTATCTGCTATCATTGTATGTGGGTTACATACTGGTTCTAGGAAACGTCTCTTATCATTACAAAGTGTAATGACTTGATGTTAAGAAACGGTTCGCTATGAAAAACTTTAAGAGATACAACATACTCAGGTGGTTATGAATATCTATTAGATAGATCAGAATTCTGCCAATATGATCTTGATGAGATTCAAGATGCATAACCCCAGGAAAGGAGTTTCCTGTCATTGCAAAGTGTAATGAATTGGCATGAAAAAAACAAAGAAGGTGCAGCATACTCACGTAGTTCACAGACATCTATCAGATAGATGAGACTGACAGTACAGACTTAGCCGTTGAGAATACGATCTTTATGGGATTCAAGATGCATAAGAAAGTGTCTCCATAAGGAAATGGTTTCCGAAAATCACGACACAAGGATTATTGGTAATCTTAGGATTCCGAAAGGGTTCGGAATGAGATTACATCAGGTTCCACGAGCCTCTTGGACCAATCAGAAGTGTTATGAACATATCCTGATGACTTGATGCTTAGAGCATGGTTTCAGGATATGACCTGGCTGAGAGTACTAATTGGATTTTGAACACACGTGAGAAATCATTGGGAAATGATTATGGTGAACGATTTGAAAGGAGTTTCAAATCAGTAATTGGTTACACCAGGACGTGGTGCTGTAGGACTTCATGGTTGAAGAGTTTCGTTATTTTATGATGGAGCGCGTGTGGTTCACCGGCACATCATGATACCTCGAAATAGTATTAGGGTGTAGTCATGTAGACTATAGATCCCGAGAACTATGGGTAGTCACAGTACACATCACCGGAATGGAGTTGTGAGAGAGAAAGACAGAATGACACATTGAGATATCAACGGAAGAGTATCCGATTGGATTATCTGCAATAAAGTGTATAAGTGTTAGACACTTGGATACATAGAAAGAGTGAAAAGGTCATAATAGACATGATATAAAAGGTTTGAATTGAAAGTTTAAAAGAGAATAAGAAACCGATAATAGTTATGATAAAATCCGACATGGTGATTACCTCGTGGAGACTTGGTAATTAGCAGGAGTAGCTGCCAGTCAGATTTTATGTTTCGCTTTTGCATGTTTACTTCCTGAGTAATTGTATTATTCAAATATCCACAATCGTTCATACTCTTAGGGAGTAAGTATGAAGGAAGACTGTCATGAATTGGTTTGTAGATTGTCTAAGGAGTTAGACATAGCAATAAGATTGCTGCAACGTTCATGAGTACTTAGAAATGAAGATTTGAGTATTGGATAAACCCACGCTCAATAGATTGCTTCATGGATTACATCACGAGCAATGTTGAGACGATAATATCTCATGGTCTTGAAGTGGAGAGATATGAGTTATAATTTACGAGGCAGTTGTTCATTGATAGTGCGAAAATGCATCGGTAACTCGATGTTATAAAACGTGTTGTTGTGAGTGATTTGTCTGGTAAAAGATATAAGCATATGAGTCGAAGCTTATTCGTCCCTCGACCCTGACAGGAAACAGATATATGTTGGCCACTCGATGATTTTAAAGTTGACTGAAGTGCTGGCCAGCCAGGACTGAATTGATTCGTTCAATTAGAAGTCTGAAAGTCATAAACAAAATCGGAAATCGGGAAACAGTGTCAGACAGAGATTGATCTCAATCCATGTCTCATGTTTGAAAATATCTTGTTGGACGGAAGGATCATTTGATCATATATCTATGGACAGAACTGACTGGGTCAGAGTTCGGCAGCAGTTTCTAGGAAGCTACAGTTTGCTGATTAATTAGAGGTTAAATTGGTAAATGCAATGGGCGATCGAAAATACTTTCAGAAACTACTTTCCCTTATTCTGTTATAGAATAAGATAAGGTAATTATAGTCATAGACTTATCCAAGTGGGAGACTGTTGGATTAGGTGTCTAAGCCAAGACTAATAATTTGTATTTACCTAATTAATAGTAGCAAAGTCCATTTGGGTTGCCCTCATAGCTAGAGGTTTGGTAGAAAGTTCCAGAGAGAGAAAGATTGATTTATTATATGATTAATAAATCAATAGGGATTAAATAAATAGTTTATTAATATATTAAAGTGATAATATATTAATTAGAAATTATAGTAATTAATTAGAAATTAATCTGGAATTAATTGGATTTAATTTGGTGATTAATTTGATTAATTACAAGTGCAGGGGCTATTTTGTAATTACTCAATAGTTGAGTAGTGACTGTCCAGGTGGAATATTAATTGGCGATTTTTAGGATATAATTATCCTTATAATCGAAATTAATATATAGAGGATAAATAGGTTTAATTCAAATGATAAAAGGTTTATCTTGATTTGAATTAAAAAGGTTTATCTCTAAGGTTTATCTGTAACCACCTAGAGCATATAAATAGAGACCCCAGGCATCATTATTCATGCCACTTTTTGACTCCTCTCTCTCTGGATTTCGTCCAACCCGTGGCTCACTGGGTGTGATCTCATTTGAGGCAGGACACTTGTGCTGCTTTGCTTCCAAGAAAACCTAAAGGTTAGTTTTTCTGGTTTATTCTTTTTAGTTAATTTTTGTTTGGTCTTTAGGAATTAGTTACATGTTCAAAGTAAGAAAACATAGATCCATTCTAGGTTGCATGTGAACTTAGGGTTTTAGTTTATAGATTTGCAGAAAACCTTTCATATATATATATATATATATATATATATATATATATATATATATATATATATATATATATATATATATATATATATATATATATATATATATATATATATATATATATATATATATATATATATATATATATATATATATATATATTGTGCGGTGCGGTTTGAACCGCGGTTTGGTGACTATAAACCGCAAACCGCACCGTATAGTGCGGTTACCAAAATTACGAACCGCAAACCACACCGCGGAGTTTCAAAACCGCATTATACGGTGCGGTATGGTGCGGTGTGGGCGGTTTATGCGGTTTGTGCGGTTTGGTGCACAACCCTACTGATTCCGTCTGAAGGTGATTAGTTTGGGGGGGGGGGGGTGTTTGGAAAAGTTTGAAAGATGAAGGGGTTAAAAGCAGAAAATGGGTGTTGTGAATTCATTCTTCCGACACATGAACTACGGTTCATTTAATGTGAGGTAGAGGGAGAGAGTACGAGAGTTAGAAAGAGACAGCTGTGGGAGATGCGACACCTAGGGATGAGCAAGAACCGAACCACAAACCGAAAAACCGCAAAAAAACCATAAAACCAAAACCGAACGAATAAACCAATGGTGCAGTGTTTTATTTTTTAAAAACCGATTATTTGCGGTACGGTGCGGTTTTGCATTATATACCGTACCGCAAAAACCGCACCGAACCATTCTTAATAACTGCAAAAAACCATAAAACCGAAAATCCGAAACCGACGAATAAACCGATGGTGCGGTTTTTTATTTTTTTAAAAACCGATTGTTTGAGGTACGGTGCGGTTTTGCATTATATACCGTACCGTAAAAACCGCACCGCACCATTCTTAAAAACCACAAACCAAAAACCGCACCGCAAAACTGCACCGCAAAACTGCAGCATATGCTTTTTAAAATATTTATTTAATATATATTGCTTATTTATGTTTTTTTTGAAATAAAGCCGACTAAAAAGAAACTAAGAAGCGGATATGATTTCAATCTAAGTCCCTAACATAGACGAAAATTTAGTTTCTTTTGCCACGTAAATACTATTTTAGGTTTTCTCAAATATGTTTTAGTCATACTTTTGATTTTTTTAGCACTTTATTAATTAACTCGTCATAAAGTCGTTTTATATTTGTTTTCGATTTGTTATAAACCAAAAAGGTATGATAATAATTTATTGGTTTAACTATTTTAAAATCACCCCAATGTAGAAATCGCACTGTAACTATTGCAGTTTATAAATCGAACCAAATCACATAAAAATCGAACAACACTTAAAAACGCAAACCGCACCAAATACAAAAATTGAACGGTGCGGTTTTTAAAATCTTTAAAATTTAAAAACAGATCTATCGGTTTTCGGTGCGGTTTTAGCTAAAAACCGCACTACTCTCACCCCTAATAACTACGACCTTAAAGAGAGTGGTCTTTATTAATAACATATAAAATTGCACATGCTTATCCAAGATCTTACACTGATTAATTAAAAGAAGCAGGTGAACGTGAAGATAGATCCACACTAGAACTTTTTAAACAAACGCCTCTCTTGCTCAATAAAATGTGCCCTCTAATTCTTCGCTATGGATAGAAATAAAGGCATCCATTTGTTTAGCAGGAAGGGACACACCAATTTCAATATCAGCAGGTGACTCTTTGGAAGCATGAACAGAAATCGAACTACGGTAATCTATTGATATGGTCTCATACTTTTTTGGTTTCCCCCATCCAAAATCCAGATCGTAGATCTTAATCTTTGTTGATCCTGCCACACCAATTCCCGGCACTGGGACAAAGACTGCCTTAATCAACGTCTCCCCGTCTTCGATCAGTCCATTCTTCTTCTTTACTGTTTCGCACAATGCCTTTCCAAATAATTCTGCAGCCATAAGAAATCCATCGTTGCCTGCTAACAGTGTGCTTTTTATTGTTGTTGTGCCAGAAACCCCTATACAGTTACCAAAATAAGTTTCAGGTATTGGTGGATCGAGGCGGGACCTCAAACCCACAGCATAAACAAGCCTTTCTACGTCATCATCTCCCATCCTTTCTCCAATATGAACATGTGATTTGGCTATGCAGTGCCAGATATAAGAACATGCCACCGAATACGATGATATGTATTCCAGTGTTGGCAGTTGAACGGATAGCCGTTTCTTTAACTGAGTGATGTGTGCTTGGGTCAAGATAATGGTCACTCGAACATTATCTGTATGGCTAAGAAGCTGACGAGGCTGGTAATCCGCATTAATAGCTGAAATCCCGGCTTTTTTTAAAGCCATTTCATCTAAGTAGCTCGGGTATTTAACCACTCTTTCATAAAACGGTAAAGATCCACTAGCTAAGAATAACTCATCTGTACCATGCATAGCAATCGAGCTCCAAGCCTTTAGGAAATCATACCTTGTGGTCGCATCACAAAGAGAGTGGTGGTTGGTGATCCCAATCGAGATGCCTGAGTTGGGGAAAAGTGTAACTTGCACTGAAAAAACTGGGATGGTAAGGTAGTCGGATACTTTTGTTGCACGTCCCAATAGAGGTACAAGTGGATAAAACATGTCACACTTACGAGGATGATTTCCTGTAAGATCGTTGAAATCAAGAGTACACTCAGCAATTGTAACTGCAACAGAGTCGCCCTCTACATGACGAATTTCTGGTTTTTTTTCAACACTTGGATTGAGAAACACAATTAAGTTGCCTGCAAATGGGAAGAAGTGTTGAAGAGTGATGGATAATGAGTGTTTGAGTTTCGGAACAATTGTTTCCAAGAAATTTTCTCTAGAGTGAGGGAACTCATAAAAGAAAACATGGTGGATCGGGTATAATTGTATCCATAACATGTCAAGGAAAGTAAGCGGCAGACACCTCTCCCCCACCGTGGAAGGCGGTGGAGATACTCGGCAATTCTCAAGAACGGTCAACATACCAGTTCTGAGGTTTGTTTGAATAATTAGTAGTTTCCTCGATTATGCCAAAGTTTCCAGCTGATGGACAATTATATAAGCACGACACCAAACAGAAGGGAGGTTTAATACTAGTAATCCACTCGTGGGAAACATGAAAAAGTTAATTGGAGTTGGTTATGAATAGTTATAATATGAGATTAATTTGTTGGAACTCGTGAATCACATTCATGATTAAAACATGGAAAAAAATAATTAAAACATGGGAAAAAGGTATAATTGAGATACAATCCATACAAAATGAATACTTCGTCTAGAATATTTATTCAAACGCTCTTAAACACTGTGTGGCTGTGTAAACTTAAATTGCAAAAAAAAAATACTAAGTTTACAGAAAATTTCGGTTTTTAACACTGTATTTTTCTTTTTGCAATTAACTCACTAAGTTTTCCAATTTGTAGTAATTTTGACAATTTGACCGGTCAACCAGGTTGTTTGCTGACGTGGCATGCTGACGTGGCGTTGACATGACATGATGACTTGACACAATGTCAAAACTGAAAAAAAATATAAAATGTAGTGATTTAATTGCAAAAAAAAAAAAATACAGTGTCATAATCGAAAAAAAATATAGCAACTTAATTGTGCATAAAGACATACAATGTCAAAATCGAATTTTTATAAATAGTTAAACATGTAACATCCGTGTTTTGGGTCTAGGAGTTTTAGACTTAAATCGAAAAAGTAAAATTTATTTTGAAATTGAAGAAAACCAATAAATAAATAAATTTAATATTTTATTATATTTTTTTATAATGAATCAATTAGCCAAATAAAGTTTAAAGGACGACATGAAGTTTTAAAATCTATTTTTTAACCAAAGATGAGAAATTTTGTCATAAGGATTAAAGTTGTCAATTTGGCCAAACTTAACCATTGAGCTTTGACTAGTTAATGATTTAGAAGGATTAGAATATAGTATGAAGGAATTGTGGTGGAATCATAGATTAAGGAAAATATTTCGTTAAGTTAAAAGTAAGGACCAAATTATGCATAATTTAGTGAAAGGAGCCATTTTCGCCAATATGACAAACTAACAGTTAGTGATGACCTAGTCAATGACTTAGGTGAAGATAAATTAAGTTTCGGGTTAAATGTGTGAAGATAATGACTTTAATTAAAGAGTTAGGTCATTTGGGGTCATTAGGATTAAGACCTAAACCTTAGAGACCATTTTTGCAATTATTCAAATGATCTAAAGTATAAATAGATAGGGAAAACCCCATTTTAGCCATTTTTGGCGATTTTGGAGAAAGAGAGTGAGATGGGGGCAATTTCTACAACTTTGGAGGAGAATCAAGCTAAGGTTTCAAGAAAACATCATTGAGTTGAAGTCTCCTAGTGATCTAAGGTATAACTTCTTTATTTCTTGCTTCAAAACCCACATGAATATGGTGTTCTTGTGTGAATCCGAAATTATGAATTTAGGAGAGGAAATACTAGGATCTCAAGTGGTAGTTTATGATTTTAGTCCATGATTTGATCAACATCCAACCCATGGATGATCTATGTGACAACTGTCAAATTAAGTCAACGAAAGTCAACTCAAGTCAACCAGAGCGTACATTAGGTCAATATGTGAAATGAAAATTTCATAATCTATACGATGTATTATTGGATATTATAATACTACATATGCTAATTCAAATCAATTATACGAACAAACCCTGCTGAGCTAGATGTTTTTAATATAAAATATATAAAAAAAATTACGTCGTGAATAGTATCCGACATGAATAGTGAATAGTAAATTTACAACTCGTCGGAATATTACAAATTTTATATCAACACGTAGATAAAAATACGACGGTTCCGAATATATATTTATATTTTCACCAAACGTTATATATAAAAAGTTATAATAGAAAAACGTATAATTTAACTTGAAAGCGACGTTTGATTATTAAAATATTTATATAATATTTAAAAAAAAAACAAAAAAGAAAACAAAAGTCAATAGGTATGATCGGCCGAATTCAAATCTTTGAAATTGTGTAAAATTATTATTACTTTTATATAAAGTGGGTTCCACTTCATTATTTAATCAATTTTACACATTTTACCCTCAAAGAATTCGTATTTTCATTTCGAACACTACGTATTCGATACGTATTTTTAAGTTTATCAATAATATTATGTTGTTTTATAAAATGGAAAATTTAACGTCAAAACGGTGTCGTCAATACGAATAATCTGACGTCAAAATTTAATATTATTGATATTAGTTTTATATTTAATATTTTCTTTTTCTTTAAAATGAAATTGTATTTACATTTAAACCCTATATTTTTATTAAACTTACAATTAATACCCTTTCATTAATTCATTAAAGACATTTAGTTAAAAAGTTGATATTATTAACCTACGATTTTTGTAGATTATATTTTTATAAACAAAAATCATTTATTTTATATAAAAACTATTAAAACTATTTAAAGAGTATTTTAAGGGTATGTTTTGTCATAAACAAAATTTAAAAGCTATAAACGTCAAATGTCTGTATCTTGAGGGCCGCTATACGAAAATAAATTTACTATAGATAGAGGCTTCAATCCTCTCATTTCCTCACACCTCAGATCTCGATCTCTATATCACTAGATAGTATTGTTAGAAGATTCTTCGATATATATAGAAATATACGAAGAATGAGCGTTAGAAGTAGCTATTTCAGTTATAAATATAGTGAGTTCGAGTTAGAAGCACGAAGACTCGGGCGATCTAACAACAGTTGGCGATAAGATCCTAGTCGACATTGAGGTGAGTTCATACCCCTTCTTTTTATATTTATTCAAGTTTTTAAGGGGGAGAATACAAGTTATACTATAAAAATAGCTATTTATACTCATTTGTAACAGTAGTAAACAAAATGTGAATTTTGTAAACATCATTATGACAACAATTCAATTATAGTTCCAAAATATAATATTGAATGATCTACTTACGAGAGCGGTGTCTAGGCCGATCATTTAGGCTAGGTTGCTGGATTTCCGAAAGGCTTACACGCTGAAAGGGTCCTGCCTCCCCATTTGATCTTCTACCTGGCCGTTCTTTATTTGATAGTCATGAAATATTATATTTGAATTAATAAAGAGTATAACCAAGTTATTACACCACTATTATGGAAAATATCTTAAAAGATATTGTTTATAACCATTTAAATAAGTTATTTCACATATATTCTTAAATATATGTTTTTCACGACAAGAATACTAAAAATAAACTATTATAGGAATAGTTTGTGTTACAAATGTTACTATAACCTTTAGAACAAGATAATTAATTATATACAAATATATAATTATTATACATTACTATATTATCATGGAAAAATGATAATGGGTTTTCATATACAAACTTTACGTAAACAAGTTGATTGATACATATATTTTTGTGAGACGGGTCTTCACATTGCTTATTTAAGTACATACTATAAGTCCTGAAATTTATAACCAGGGTCTCGGTAAGAGAACGTGATATTTGTGTATAGATCTATACGGGATTGACAACCCCGCACCTAAGCTGCTAGCTACAGCTAGACCGACGGGTCTGAGGTGACAAATGTCATAACAGTCCGACGCCTGAAGAACGTCGAAGCAGGCCTACATGGTCACAGTATGGTTATAGGACGTCTCGCATGGGAAATCAACTTTATAAATTGTTTACGTGGAAATATACATTTTCAAAGGTTTTATACTACAAACTACGCTATACATTTTAGTCTTTGGATTTTTAAGACTTGGATACATTCATAAGAAAATATGAGATTTTCTTGGAGTACAATACTACCTTTTACAAGGAAAGAGATTCATCATATAAGTTTTATGGTATTAAAACTACATTTTAACGAATTACAAATATACGTATGGTTTTACTTATACACATTGGTTCTATGAAATTAAAACTGTGTTTTATCAAAGATATAAATATAAGTACGGTTTACTTATACATACGAGTTTTATGGAATTAAAACTACAATTAATCTACGGGTAAACATGTATTTACATTGTTTCATACAACAATAAAACTACGTAATAGTATTTTCAAGTACAGAAATACTTATACATTTACGGTCTTTGGGTTTTAAGAGTACGACTCATTTATAAGAAAATATTGGATTTTCTGGTTTCAAACATTATCTTTTTACAATGAAAAAGGATTATGGATTTTCTCATACAAAAATCTTATGAACTCACCAACGTAATGTTGACACTCTTTCAAACTACTTGTATTATCAGGAAATTGATAAGGTAACTACAACCTTTGATGATGGGTAGCTATGGCGTCATACTATGTATTTTGATATCATATTGTAATTGTATTTAAAATGTACAATCTTTCGAACTCTTGTAACATTTACAATTATGTATATGATGGATGTGTTTGCTTTGATCACTATTGTACAAACGTTGTTGTGATACTGTTCATGAAGTCATCCACCTTCAGACGTTTCCGCCATCTTGGTTTGGGGGTGTGACAGATTGGTATCAGAGCATTGTTTATAGCGAATTAAGTATATCAATCCATTTAAGATATACGACTATAAATACAATGGGACTAAAACTCTCTAAAACAATCTATACAAAGTATACTTTAAAATACAATGATATTTTTATAAAGTATATGTACATGTACATACATACTAGAACAGTGTCATAACCAGAACAATACAAGAGTAATAAGATGAGTTGAACACTACGAGTAGGCCTAGGTAGTTATGTGATCATACCTAGGACAGATAGAGCCTGATCAACTGTATTTGTCCAAGGTATGACTAACATGTACTTAGAAATAGTCGTAGTGAACAACAAGTCTAAAAACTTACCAAGAACCATATACAAATAAACTCTAAAACAAAATATAAAGCTAAAATACTATAGGAGTATTTTATAATACTATATAACCATACATCTAGATACTTTATGTACCTCTTATACCCCTATCCTTACATAGTAGACATGGAAATTCAATAATACCTGACCAATAACTATTATCGAAAACCTACCATCATTCCTACCAACAGTTCCATTAAACTAATATTGGTAGAAAATCAATATGAAAGCCGAAGGCGGGCTATGTCACCTGCCAAGTCTTCTGGGTTCTCTTCACTTACGATCTTGAGAAAATCATGGTTAAAACCACTCATCGCAGAAACAGAAGGCAGAGATTGCTGCTGTGTATGGGTCCCTGATGAAGCTTCCTCCCTATTCTGAACCTTCCTTTTCTTGTAAACAGCCTTAAAGGCAACTTGCCTCAATCTCTTTGTGGTATCAGTTATCTTCGAACTGGAACCCTCGATTATTGCTCTTTTCTCGTTCTCTAGACCAAGTATTACGTCTGCTTTACTAGGATTATTATCAAATTCCTGTTGCATAAATACTTTCAGTCATTACAATCTCATGGTATTAAAATTGGGGAAAAGAAATACAATTCTTAACCTGAGTATGGTTAATAAGAGTTTGTAGACTCTTAATCTTTCGTCGAGGCCAACTTTTGATACCTAACTTTCTACAGTGTTGCTTCAACTGTGTTGATCCAATGTTGAGTTCTCTTGCAGCTTCCAAAATGGGCTTGTCAAAATGCATAGATATTGTTTCCTTACTCAACGCATCTCTAGAACCCCTTTTTCTACGAATTTCATAGGTTCTTGGAATCGAGGTTGAAACGTTTTCATTTTGGATCAATTGTGTATGATCCTGATCACTAACACTTTCATTATTACCTATTATGGGTAATAGTTCTTGATTTCCAAAATCAACCATAAACCCAGAATTCCCATTCTTGAAACTTTCTAAGTTACTTTGGATCAATTGAAAATGATCCTGATATTGAAAACCACTCACGGACTCAGAATTCGCTGAAGCGAGCCCGATACTGTCATCGTGGATCGACTCTATTTGATCCTGATTTTGAATATCAGTTTGAAACCTCTGATTTGTTAGATCTACTCCACTATGCAGTATGGGCACGTTCATGCTTAGATTATCATTAGTAAGATCATATACAAATGGATCTGTGAGTAACGTATGTTAGATAATTAAGCAAAGTAAACATAAAGCTT
This sequence comes from Cichorium intybus, assembly GCA_023525715.1. NCBI lineage: Eukaryota > Viridiplantae > Streptophyta > Magnoliopsida > Asterales > Asteraceae > Cichorium > Cichorium intybus. The sequence goes on from CM042014.1 coordinate 59,408,442, forward strand.
AACAAAATGACTTAACCTGGAAGTATATATTGAGATTGCCCAACAACGATGTCTTGATTTAAAGGAAGTGGATCTTCAGGGAGAATACTCATCAGAGGAAAAACTTCAAGATCATCTTGAGGTTGATCCAGCGGTAATATATCTGAAAAATCTATACCTCACATAATTTAAAACAAAAATCAAAATGCTAGAAAAAGGAATAAGAAATAAAAGGAGTTTAGGATACTATAATTACCAAACCCCAGTGGAGGTATCTGATTAAACGATAGGGAGGTACCCTCTTCCCTTAAGAAATTCAGCTCAGAGTCTGACAATTTATCCATAGGAGATCTGTTTTCCATACCTCGATTTAGAAATCTGAGATTATATAAGAATAAACTGATAGTAGGAAAGAATGAGACTGAAAAGATGTAAATATGGATGATACTACATACCCGTTTATATAGTATCTTACAGCTGGAACTGAAAGGACAACCCGCGTTCTTATTACCGAAATTCAAAATATCTACAGTAGGTGCAATCTTTTCACTACCCTAATTGATATCCTTTTTTCCAAATTCGCGGCTTGACTCAGATGAGGATGGTATAACGAAAAGACATTTTTTTAATATATATATCTTCTGATGACGGAAATAGTTCAAAGAATAGTTAATTCAATTATATAATAATCTAGTCATAAATAATGAATTAGAACCTACTCATCTAGTATATGTAGAACTCGTGGTTCACATGTATCTTATATGTTTCCTTCCATCCTACTAGTATCAACTGTAAAATGACATCACATATCATATCTTAAACGTGCTTAGACATTTCCATAACACTTAAGTCAAATGATTAAGAAATCAATAGCTAATACAAATCACAATTAGAAAATATCATAGGCTATCAAACCGAAACTCCTAATTTCGCGATTTTACCAAATCAACCGCTAAAAAAACATCACAATATTTGGACTCAATACAACAAATATTAGCAACCTACATATGAAGTGAACCAATGCATACTTTTAGATTTAGACATCTAGGGTTTGAAACCCTAACAGTCAAAATTTCTAACCTTGTGAATTAAGAACTCGAGAACGCGTTTCGGGCGTTAAACCCAACCTTCCTAAAACTTTTTCCTACGCAAAACACTTGATCAAAATAACCAAATTTGGCACCTTTTTGCTCTAGAAATAACCTAGGAGGATTTTTGATTTATAAATGGGGTAAATAAGGAAAGCTGCCCAAATAACCCCGCTAACACAAGTTAGCGACGTTAACCAGTAAAGTTAGCATTGTTAACTTCTAAAAATCTGACCCGTACTCCGAAACCCAACCCGTGTAATTCTACTGGATGCTACAGTAACTAGAACACGCCCCATGTAGCTCCTGTAAAGCTAAACAGTTTGGAAAATGTGTACTACACGAGCCGAGTGACTCCTACACGACCCATGTAACTCCTTTATACTATTTTTAAGGTTTAAACTCCTTCTAAATGAATTACTAATCCTCCTAACTCACATAACAACCTAGTAACTCTTATTTATACTAGGATTAACTCAAGTTACTTATCGAAAATATCACGGCATTACACCCCAAAATCAAAGCAATTGAAAACTAGGAAGCACCAAGCGTGGACCTGAATTTACCTAGGAAGGTGAGGACCAGATGAAACTCAAATACCCAGATCTCTTCCCAAACCCTTCAGGATCTATTCAAAGTGCTAAATTTCGGGACGAAATTCCTTCTAACTGGTAGATAATGTGACAACTGTCAAATTAAGTCAACGAAAGTCAACTCAAGTCAACCAGAGCGTACATTAGGTCAATATGTGAAATGTAAATTTCATAATCTATATGATGTATTATTGGATATTATAATACTACATATGCTAATTCAAATCAATTATACAAACAAACCCTGCTGAGCTAGATGTTTTTAATATAAAATATATAAAAAAAATTACGTCGTGAATAGTATCCGACGTGAATAGTGAATAGTAAAATTTACAACTCGACGGAATATTACAAATTTTATATCAACACGTAGATAAAAATACGACGGTTCCGAATATATATTTATATTTTCACCAAACGTTATATATAAAAAGTTATAATAGAAAAACGTATAATTTAACTTGAAAGCGACGTTTGATTATTAAAATATTTATAAAATATTTAAAAAAAAGAAAAAAAAAAAGAAAACAAAAGTCAATAGGTATGATCGGCCGAATTCAAATCTTTGAAATTGTGTAAAATTATTATTATTTTTATATAAAGTGGGTCCCACTTCATTATTTAATCAATTTTACACATTTTACCCTTAAAAAATTCGTATTTTCATTTCGAACACTACGTATTCAATACGTATTTTTAAGTTTATCAATAATATTATGTTGTTTTATAAAATGGAAAATTTACCGTCAAAACGGTGTCGTCAATACGAATAATCTGACGTCAAAATTTAATATTATTGATATTAGTTTTATATTTAATATTTTCTTTTTTCTTTAAAATGAAATTGTATTTACATTTAAACCCTATATTTTTATTAAAATTACAATTAATACCCTTTCGTTAATTCATTAAAGACATTTAGTTAAAAAGTTGATATTATTAAACTATGATTTTCGTAGATTATATTTTTATAAACAAAAATCATTTATTTTATATAAAAACTATTAAAACTATTTAAAGAGTATTTTAAGGGCATGTTTTGTCATAAACAAAATTTAAAAGCTATAAACGTCAAATGTCTGTATCTTGAGGGCCGCTATACGAAAATAAATTTACTATAAATAGAGGCTTCAATTCTCTCATTTCCTCACACCTCAGATCTCGATCTCTATATCACTAGATAATATTGTTAGAAGATTCTTCGATATATATAGAAATATACGAAGAATGAGCGTTAGAAGTAGCTATTTCAGTTATAAATATAGTGAGTTCGAGTTAGAAGCACGAAGAGTCGGGCGATCTAACAACAGTTGGCAATAAGATCCTAGTCGATATTGAGGTGAGTTCATACCCTTTCTTTTTATATTTATTCAATTTTTTAAGGGGGAGAATACAAGTTATACTATAAAAATAGCTATTTATACTTATTTGTAACAGTAGTAAACAAAATGTGAATTTTGTAAACATCATTATGACAACAATTCAATTATAGTTCCAAAATATAATATCGAATGATCTACTTACGAGAGCGGTGTCTAGGCCGATCATTTGGGCTAGGTTGCTGGATTTCCGAAAGGCTTACACGCTGAAAGGGTCCTGCCTCCCCATTTGATCTTCTACCTGGCCGTTCTTTATTTGATAGTCATGAAATATTATATTTGAATTAATAAAGAGTATAACCAAGTTATTGCACCACTATTATGGAAAATATCTTAAAAGATATTGTTTATAACCATTTAAATAAGTTATTTCACATATATTCTTAAATATATGTTTTTCACGACAAGAATACTAAAAATAAACTATTATAGGAATAGTTTGTGTTACAAATGTTACTATAACCTTTAGAACAAGATAATTAATTATATACAAATATATAATTATTATACATTACTATATTATCATGGAAAAATGATAATGGGCAAATACAAGGGTTTTTCATATACAAACTTTACGTAAACAAGTTGATTGATACATATATTTTTGCGAGACGGGTCTTCACATTGCTTATTTAAGTACATACTATAAGTCCTGAAATTTATAACCAGAGTCTCGGTAAGAGAACGTGATATTTGTGTATAGATCTATACGGGATTGACAACCCGCACCTAAGCTGCTAGCTACAGCTAGACCGACGGGTCTGAGGTGACAAATGTCATAACAGTCCGACGCCTGAAGAACGTCGAAGCAGGCCTACATGGTCACAGTATGGTTATAGGACGTCTCGCATGGGAAATCAACTTTATAAATTGTTTACGTGGAAATATACATTTTCAAAGGTTTTATACTACAAACTACGCTATACATTTTAGTCTTTGGATTTTTAAGACTTGGATACATTCATAAGAAAATATGGGATTTTCTTGGAGTACAATACTACCTTTTACAAGGAAAGAGATTCATCATATAAGTTTTATGGTATTAAAACTACATTTTAACGAGTTACAAATATACGTATGGTTTTACTTATACACATTGGTTCTATGAAATTAAAACTGCGTTTTATCAAAGATATAAATATAAGTACGGTTTACTTATACATACGAGTTTTATGGAATTAAAACTACAATTAATCTACGGGTAAACATGTATTTACACTATTTCATACAACAATAAAACTACGTAATACTATTTTCAAGTATAGAAATACTTATACATTTACGGTCTTTGGGTTTTAAGACTACGACTCATTTATAAGAAAATATTGGATTTTCTGGTTTCAAACATTATCTTTTTACAAGGAAAAAGGATTATGGATTTTCTCATACAAAAATCTTATGAACTCACCAACGTAATGTTGACACTCTTTCAAACTACTTGTATTCTCAGGAAATTGATAAGGTAACTACAACCTTTGATGATGGGTCGCTATGGCGTCATACTATGTATTTTGATATCATATTGTAATTGTATTTAAAACGTACAATCTTTCGAACTCTTGTAACATTTACAATTATGTATATGATGGATGTGTTTGCTTTGATCACTATTGTACAAACGTTGTTGTGATACTGTTCATGAAGTCATCCACCCTCAGACGTTTCCGCCATTGTGGTTTGGGGGTGTGACAATCTAGATCCAATTATTAGGTTGATTTGGGTGTTATGAACCCTAGAATTCTGGGATTTGTTTGCAACATGAAGAATCTAGTAATTGGTGGGTGATTGTGGTAGTTTTGAATAAGGAGGACACACTTCCAGTGCTTCTTGAATGTTTCCAACCTTTGATGAATGCATAAAACCCATGAATAGATGTTGGGTGTGTACGAGTTTAGAATTGGGTTGGAGAATGATTGAACTCTTGGGGGAACTTGTGATCTATGTATTCATTATATCAAATTGGAGGTATTAGTGAAATATTAATAATTTCCTAATGATTTCATGGAATGAAAGAAGGAATCCTCATTTTTAGACACCAACTGATGGAATAGAATTGGGTTTTGAAGGGATTTTGCCCAAAAGTTGATAGTTGGATCTTCTGATGGGTTATGGATGAATGAATTCACCCTTTGATGATTCCCTTTTGATTTCAACCCCATTAGTGAGCAAACCCTTTTGAATGACTTGAAACCATGATTAGAATAGGGTATTCCATGAGTTTCATCATTTTAATCAATGAATGGAATTTAGGGTTCAATGAGGTTCTTTTCTATGGGATTTGAGTTAGTGCGTTGGAATGATTCCCTTGTGGGTGACCTTAGACTAAGAGCTTAAGGTTGGTTATAAGTGTCGGGTGTAATGATTGACTTGGGACATAGTTCATTAACATCTTGTTAAGCAATAAGAACTAGATTAATAGTTTCCATTGGACTAAGTCATGAACATTTAGATTGAGAGTTGAATTAGTGGAAATCAGATCTTAAATGTGTATTTTCATTTCTATTTAGTGTTCGGATGAATTGGAACATAGTTTAGGTCAAAATGGGGTAAAAAGGACCAAAAATCGAGCCCACAGTGTGTTTCATGTAGCCGGCATAAGGATTTAGCCTTCTGCCATGCGACCCGCGAAAATGCGTTTGATGGTTTCCCAAGTTTTTTTGTTTTGGGTCTATGGTTTGGGCTTTGGGTCCTTGTTTTGATGTCAATCTTCGGGGATGTTGAAACTAAGATTTTTCTTATATTAAGAAGCTCAGAATATCATCTTAGGATAATGAATGATAGTTCCTTCCTTAGTTTTAAAAAAGTATAGATAGTGTAGCTTTTGGATGAATCGAGTGTGACACCTTCCATTATTGTCTTGTAAGATGGAAGTGGAGTGTAGAAACTTGGAGATGGGATTGAGGACTTAAGTTATCACCTAGCTAGGAGGATTTGGGATTGAGGATTTGATGTTTATGGACACTTCCCAATGCAACAATCTTGTGTGGAGTTAGTGTTGACTCTTTAGTTGATCTTGGGTGAGTTTACCGTGTAAGACCTGTATTCCAGTTATTGCATTTATTTAAAATTGTTGTGAATTCTATGATTTTTGGTAGTTATAAAGCTAAGAAAAAACTTTAGTTACAATTTCATAAGAAAATCAGCATTGTGTGTCGTTTTTAGAAAAATTATAATTAATTCTAGGAAAATCATTTGGACCTCAAACTAGTGCACAAAGTTTAAAAATTGAGTATAGTAAAATTTCTAAACATAATTGTAAGCTTGAAAATGGCATTATCTATGGTGAAAAATGCAATCTTAACTGATTAGTTCGAAATTAACAGATTAGATAGTCTGTTTTCAAAAATTCATAATAAATCATAAAAAAAATCGTATAAATACATGCAATATATCCCTGAAAAGGTATTGAAATAAATATTTGGAATATCACATAAAAACTTGAATTGCATGGGTTGAAGATCGGCTAAACCAGTCTTGAACAGGCTGTTTCTAGAAGGTCTTCAATTTCAACAATTTATATTAATAAACTCTTTTGTCAAAAGTATCAGGCAATTCTTAATTCAAGAATTCAAGTATAAATACCCCCCAAAACATCTCATAAACCACACAAATAAATCACAAACCATTCCATAGAAGTTGCTAAGCACTTGAGAGTAAGTAGTGAGCGGAAGGAGGCTCAAAAGCCAAACGCAGGAGTTCTAGATCCCGACGAACTGTCATAAGGTAACCACAAACCTTTCTTTAACTTAATTAGGTATTGTAAAATAATTTGTGTGTTAAGAAGTAGAATATTTGATAAGTATAACATATTTTATATTATACTTATTTCCAACAATAGTAAACAAAAAAATGTCGTTATTATAACAATTCGTAATTCCGAAAATAATACCGATTGATTTACTGACGAGAACGGTGACTACGCCGATTACTTGGGATCTGGTTATTGGATTTTTTGAAAGGCTAAAATGCTGAAAGGATCCTGCCACCCCATCCAATCTTCTACCTGGCCGTTCTGTACTTGATAAATCATGGAGTATCATGTTGGAATTATTGAAGGGTTTAATGATGCGACTATAATATAGTTAAGGATTAAGAAATGATAGGTTTCTTATTAAGTTAACAGTTAAGGTTAAAAGGGAATACAAAGCACAAAAAGATAAACACTGTAGTCAACTACAATCAGGTGAGTCTTCTCACTATACTATAGGTGATATTGCATGCGTAGGAAGGAAGATAGGTTAGACTAAGGTAGTCTTACCTATTATGATAATTGTATGAATGATTGCTATGATAATGATTGTTTGTGGACGGAACGGGAACAGCCCGCGAGCCAATAGGCGGAACGGGAATAGCCTGCGAGTCATTAGACGGAACGGAAAAAGCCTGTGAGCGATAAGACGGAACGGGAACTGCTCGTGAGTCTTCATGCGGAACAGGGATAGCCCGCGAGTCTCACAGACATATGAATGGTTATTATGTGTTGTATGTTATGTGATGGATCAAATGGTATTTTGAGGAACTCACTAAGCTTTGTTCTTACCCCGTTGATATTTAATATTTTCAGATAATGGCAGAGACAGAGGGAAGGCTCCGACCTGACACACCACATTCCACTACTTTCAAGACTTCCGCTAGTTTATAAATAATTTATGCGAAGAATAAAAGACATGGGTTTCTATATGTATTTTGTTAAAATCAATACTATGGCTGATTTCTTTGTTTGAAAAATACTCTTTTATAAATCAATATATGGTTTTCAAAACGAAAAATTTGGCCTAAAAATTTAGGGCGTTACAAGTTGGTATCAGAGCCTTAGTTTGAGGGATTTGGATAAACTTTCGGGTAAATTTGAACTCGAACTGAGGACTGAGATTTTTAATAAAAAAATTAGAAATTTTTAAAAGAAAAAGAATGCGATGCGTGCGGTCAGCCGGAGCTCAAGTGAGTAAATGATTCCTCAAATATCTGCATCCATGTATATGTTAGAAACTTGATATATACGATAAGTGAAAGGCTAAGAATTCACACAGGAATTGCATGCTAGAATTCCCTGACATAAGAAGCCTTATTGTCTTATATGATGATCATTATTTGCAACTAGAACTATGCTTATGCTCTAAGGTAGTCAAATAAACATTTGAATTGCACAAAGTTTAGATCTGATGGCCTTAGAATTCTCAATCCTACTTTATTAGTTGTTCCTTGTTTGGTTGTGATATTAGGGTAGGATTACTTATTCAACTGTATATTTTATCCTCAAAATTACGTGTGAAATAAGCATTAACAAAACTACCTGATGGCATCAGCAAACGTTTTTCTCTTTTATCACGAGTATGATAAAGAAACTCTAGGAAGTCTAAAAAGAAGTTTTGAATGTACAAACCGTATAAACAAGAACTATATAGTAATAAGAGACTACATAGTAATTTTGGAAGGACGTTTGGTACAAGTAAGAATAGGTGTGGAAGATAGTACAGGGCCCGTACTACCGAAAGCACATGATTCTTACATGTAACAGAGTTAGTCGCCAAAAATCCTATGGAGTCGGGTTGGTAGGGTAACCACGTATAACAAGCATGGTCTCACTATCTTGTTTGTACAAATAGAATGGTGGTGATTACAAGAAGCAATGGTAATGGCTCTGGGTCTAGTGAGGGACCAAACGGACCCATTTGATCAGATGAGGAACTACGAGACTTAATTGCTGAAGAGGTATCACGTGGGGTGCTTGCCGAAATTCCTCGTTTCTTTGGTACAATCAAAACTGAACTGATAACGATGATTGAGGAGCGACTTGCTACAATCAGTAGACCAAGGGATAGAATGGCGACTTATCGGGATTTCACTGGATGTCAAGCCGCGATGTTTTGTAAGGGAAGGGATCCAATCGCTAGTATAAGATGGATTTCTGCAGTAGAGGGTGCTTTCAGAACCTGTTTTTGCCCAGAGGAATCAAAGGTCATATTTGTTGTAAACCTGTTAAGAGACGATGTAAAGGATTGGTGGGGACTGTTGACTAAAGATCTCACCAATGCTCAGATAGAGGTTATCACTTGGGCTGAGTTCACGACTCAGTTCAGACTAGAGTACGTCCCGCAGGTAGAGATGGAACGTTTGGCTCAGGAATACCTGAACCTGACTCAGACCACGGAGACAGTGGCAGAAATCACCAAAAAGTTTAACGAGGGGGCGCTCTTTTGCCCAGAGTATGTGGCCACGGAGAAAATACGGATGACCCGATATTTGGCAATGCTTCGGACGGATATACGAGAGTTTGTGTCTGCTGCCAGGCACCAAACTCTTAACGACATGATTGCAGCCGCTCGAGCCCGAGAATTGGAACTAGAGAACCAACAAAGTCAGAAGCGTCAGGCACCGACACAATCTCATCCGGCATTAAAGAAGCATAAAGGGGTGGATCAGGGAAGACATGGTCAGAAGAGCCACGGTAAGTGTGGCAAGTGTGGGAAAAACCACGAGGGGTGGTGTAGGGCACTAGTGTGCCATAAGTGTGGCAAAGAAGGCCACTATGCTAGGGATTGTCGACAGGAGGCCAAAATCTGCTTTAACTGCAATCAGGTGGGCCATATCAAATCTCAATGCCCCATCCTCGCTAAAACAACAGTGCAAAACCCGGCGCCTAGTACACTTTGTATCAGAGATGGTCATCAAGTAAAGACTGGAGCCCCTAAAGCCAAGGGCCGTGCATTTCAGTTAACCGCGGAAGAAGCACAAGCTGTACCTGACGTCGTTACGGGTACGTTCTCAGTCAACTCTATGTCTACTTTAGTACTATTCGACTCAGGAGCTAGTCATTCATTTGTATCACTTGAATTTAGTAAGAGTTTTAGCATTACCCTTGAAACACTTGATAATCCGTTAGAAGTAGATATTACAGATGATAAAATTGTACGAGTCTTTAATGTTTTTCGTAATTGTAATCTGGAAGTACAAGGAGTGAGGTTCAATATAGACCTTATTCCTATTCCCTTGAGAGATAGAAGAGTAATCATTGGTATGGACTGGCTAAGTGATCATGAAGCATGGATTGATTATAAGAATAAACAAGTATGGGTTCGAACCCTAAGTGGGGGAGAACTGATCATCCACGGCGAGAAAAGAAGGAACAACATGACATTCTGCTCAGCTGCCAGAGCACGAAGACATTTTCAGCATGGAGGCACAGGATTCCTTGCTTACGTTACTAATACTAGGGAGGAGAGAAAGAAGACCTTTGAAGATGTGCTTGTAGTTCAAGAATTCCCAGATGTATTCCATGAGGATTTACCAGGCATACCTCCCGAAAGGCAAGTGGAGTTTCGAATAGATTTAGTTCCTGGGGCAGCTCCGATAGCCAAAGCACCCTATCGTCTCGCACCACCAGAGATGCAAGAGTTATCTACACAACTTCAAGAATTGTTAGACAAAGGATTCATCAGACCTAGCAGTTCTCCCTGGGGAGCGCCGATTTTATATGTCAAAAAGAAGGATGGATCACATCGCATGTGCATTGATTATAGGGAACTAAATAAGCTCACGGTAAAGAACAGATACCCTTTACCAAGGATTGATGATCTGTTTGATCAACTGTAGGGAGCCTCTTGGTTCTCTAAGATTGATCTACAATCTCGGTATCATCAGATGAGAGTAAGGGAATAAGAAATTCATAAGACAGCGTTTAGAACAAGGTATGGCCACCACGAGTTTGTGGTAATGCCTTTTGGTCTTACGAATGCACCGGAAGCATTTATGGATTTGATGAATCGAGTTTGTAGACCCATGCTTGATAAATCAGTAATAGTATTCATTGATGATATCCTAATATACTCCAAGACCCGAGAAGAGCACGAGAACCATCTACGTGAAATATTAGAAGTATTAAGACAAGAAAAGTTGTATGCCAAGTTCTCTAAATATGAATTCTGGTTACGAGAAGCTCAATTCCTTGGACATGTTGTTAATAAGAAAGGAATATTAGTCGATCCAGCCAAGATTGAAGCTGTGATGAACTGGGAAGTTCCGAAGACCCCCACAGAGATTAGAAGTTTTCTGGGTTTAGCTGGTTACTACCGTCGATTCATCCAAGACTTCTGTAAGATCGCGGTACCATTAACTCAGCTAACCAAGAAGAATGCTTCATTTAAATGGGGCGAGGATCAACAGAAGGCATTTCAAATTCTAAGGAAGAAGTTGTGTGAGGCTCCAATTCTAACGTTACCAGAAGGAGTCGAAGACATGACAGTATACTGCGATGCGTCACTTCACGGAATGGGAGCAGTCTTGATGCAGAGAGGAAAAGTCATCGCTTATGCCTCAAGATAGTTAAAACCACACGAGACCAGATATCCGACGCATGACTTGGAACTCGGAGCAGTTGTCTTCGCTTTGAAGATATGGAGACATTACTTGTATGGAGTTAAGTGCACAATTTATACGGATCATAAGAGTCTGAAGTATCTTATGGATCAGCAAGATCTGAACATGAGGCAGTGAAGGTGGTTGGATATACTGAAAGATTATGACTGTGAGATACTTTACCATCCTGGAAAGGCAAATGTCGTAGCAGATGCTCTTAGTCGAAAGAAGATGTGTATGCCCCTTCGAATCACTTGCCTAAGAATGATTATTACTACGTCATTATTAGACATGATTAGACAGTCACAGAAGGAAGCAATTAAAACTGAGAATCAGAATAAGGAACGTATAAAAGGACAAGTTCCTCAACTAGTGAAAGATAGTCGAGGACTATTGACTCGACATAATCGGATTTGGATGCCGGTAAATGGTGGAATTAGACAGATACTCTTGGATGAGGCACATAAATCAAAATTTTCTATTCATCCAGGTGCTACCAAGATCTATAGAGATCTACGAGAAGATTACTGGTGGCCAGGAATGAAAAGAGATGTGGCATGGTATGTGGAAAAATGTTTAACCTGTTGAAAGGTTAAAGCTGAACATCAAAAGCCTCACGGTAAACTTCAGCCTTTAGAGATTCCAGAATGGAAGTGGGAGCATATCACCATGGATTTTATCAGTAAGTTACCAAAGACTCCTCGAAATGTGGACACTATTTGGGTTATCGTGGATCGGTTAACTAAGAGTGCTCATTTCATACCGATTCAAGAAACATCTACGGCACAGAAGTTGGCCAGCATCTTTATTAAGGAGGTGATTACCCGTCATGGAATGCCTATTTCAATAATCTGTGATTGAGATGCTCGATTTACTTCCCGATTTTGGGGGAAATTTCAGGAAGAGTTAGGCAGTCGACTCCATTTCAGTACTGCATATCACCCTCAGACAGACGGTCAAAGTGAGAGGACAATTCAGACATTGGAAGATATGTTGCGGGCATGTGTTATGGACTTTGGAGGAAGCTGGGATACATATTTGCCATTGGCTGAATTCTCTTACAACAACAGTTATCATGCAAGTATTGGCAGGCCTCCCTTTGAGATGCTCTATGGGAGGAAATGCAGGACACCAGTCTGCTGGGGTGAAGTTGGTCAACGTGTGTTGGGAAGCACTGAAGTTATGCTTAAAACGTCTGAACTTATCCAGAAGGTTCGGGAAAGGTTACAAATTGCCCAGAGTCGACAAAAGAGTTATGCGGGTAAATGTCGTACAGATTTGGAGTTCCAAGTTGGGGACTTTGTTCTTCTCAATGTATCCCCATGGAAGGGTATTTTTCGATTCCAAAGGAGAGGCAAGTTGGGTCCTAGATATATTGGACCGTATTAGATCATTGAACGAGTGGGCAAGGTAGCCTACCGTTTGGAATTGCGCGAACAACTCAGTCAGATCCATAACACTTTCCATGTGTCGCAACTCAGGAAATGTATAACCGATGAAACTGCTGTCGTGCCTATAGAAGACATTCAGGTGGATGAACGCCTGAACTATATGGAGTTTCGTATAGATATTTTAGAAAGAAAGACAAAATCCTTGCGTAATAAGGTGGTAGTACTGGTGAAGGTACAATGGAAACATCGGAAAGGCTCTGAATGCACATGGGAGCCCGAGAGGGAAATGCGAGAACATTACCCCGAGTTATTCGAGAATGCAGATTTCAAGGACGAAATTTAGAGAAGTGGGGGAGACTTGTAAGACCTGTATTCCAGTTATTGCATTTATTTATAATTGTTGTGAATTCTATGATTTTTGGTAGTTATAAAGCTAAGAAAAAACTTTAGATACTATTTCATATGAAAATCAGCATTGTGTACCGTTTTTAGAAAAATCATATTAATTATAGGAATATCGTTTGGACCTCAAACTAGTGCAAAAAGTTTAAAAATTGAGTATAGTACAATTTCTAAACATAATAGTAAGCTTGAAAATGACATTATCTATGGTGAAAAATGCAATCTTCACTGATTAGTTCGAAATTGATAGATTAGATAGTCTGTTTTCAAAAATTAATAATAATTCATAAAAAAATAATATAAATACATCCAATATGTCCTTGAAAATGTATTGAGATGAAGTTTCGGAATATCACATAAAAACTTGAATTGCATGGGTTTAAGATCGGCTAAACCAGTCTTGAACAGGCTGTTTCTAGAAGGTCTTCAATTTCAACAATTTATATTAATAAACTCTTTTGTCAAAAGTGGCAAGCAATTCTTAATTCAAGAATTCAAGTATAAATACCCCCCCCCAAAACATCTCATAAACCACACAAATAAATCACAAACCATTCCATAGAAGTTGCTAAGCACTTGAGAGTAAGTAGTGAGCGGAAGGAGGCTCAAAAGCCAAACGCAGGAGTTCTAGATCCCGACGAACTGTCATAAGGTAACCACAAACCTTTCTTTAACTTAATTAGGTATTGTAAAATAATTTTTGTGTTAAGAAGTAGAATATTTGATAAGTATAACATATTTTATATTATACTCATTTCCAACAATAGTAAACAAAAAAAACGTCGTTATTATAACAATTCGTAATTCCGAAAATAATACCGATTGATTTATTTACGAGGACGGTGACTAGGCCGATTACATGGGATCTAGTTGTTGGATTTTACGAAAGGCTAAAATGCTGAAAGGATCCTGCCACCCCATCTAATCTTCTACCTGGCCGTTCTTTACTTGATAAATCATGGAGTATCATGTTGGAATTATTGAAGGGTTTAATGATGCGACTATAATATATTTAAGGATTAAGAAATGATAGATTTCTTATTATGTTAACACTTAAGGTTAAAAAGGAATACAAAGCACAGAAAGATAAACACTGTAGTCAACTACAATCAGATGAGTCTTCTCACTATACTATAGGTGATATTGCATGTGTAGGAAGGAAGATAGGTCAGACTAAGGTAGTCTTACCTGTTATAATAATTGTATGAATTATTGCTATGATAATGATTGTTTGTGGACAGAACGGGAACAGCCCGCGAGCCAATAGGCGGAATGGGAATAGCCTGCGAGTCATTAGACGGAACGGGAAAAGCCTATGAGCAATAAGATGGAACGGGAACTACTCATGAGTCTTCATGCGGAACAGGGATAGCCCGCGAGTCTCACATACATATGAATGGTTATTATGTGTTGTATGTTATGTGATGGATCATATGGTATTTTAAGGAACTCACTAAGCTTTGTGCTTACCCCGTTGATATTTAACATTTTCAGATAATGGCAGAGACAGAGGGAAGACTCCGACCTGACGCACTACATTCCACTACTTTCAAGACTTCCGCTACTTTATAAATAATTTATGTGAAGAATAAAATACATGGGTTTCTATATGTATTTTGTTAAAATCAATACTATGGCTGATTTCTTTGTTTGTAAAATACTCTTTTATAAACCAATATATGGTTTTCAAAATGAAAAATTTGGCCTAAAAATTTGGGGCGTTACATACCGGGAATACATATCCTTATTATTAAGTCTTATATGTGCTCAAAACTATTTTCATGCATACATATTATGTGCTATGTGCTATATGTAACACCCTGTTTTCCAGAATGTTCGTTTTGGCGAAATACTTATATTTTTGTAGCGAATAATAATAATAATAATGAGAATAATAATAATAATAATAATAATAATTAGCAAAGTAATATTAATAATACAATTAATAAGTGAATTATATGTTGGAGGGGGGGATTAAATGTCATATAAGGAAACTTGAAGTTGGAATAAAACTTGTTGTGGGTAAAAGAAAAAAAAAATAAGAGAAACTTTGGTTATAATTTAAGGTTAAAATTAGTATTTTCTGTCGTCCTTAGAAAAATCATAACTAATTCTAGAAAAAACGTTTGAACCTCAAACCAGTGCACAAAGTTTATAAATTGAGTCTAGTACAATTAGTAAATATGATAGTAAGCTTGGAATTGACATTAGCTATGGTGAAAAGTGCAATCTTCATTGATTGGTTCGGAATGGACACATTGGATAGCCTGTTTTCAAAAATTCATAATAAATCTTACGAAAATCATATAAATACGTATAATACGTCCTTGAAAAGGTATTGAGTTGAATTTTTGGAATATGAGATAATAATATGGATTTCGTTGTTTTAAGGACGGATAAAGCAGTCTTGAACAGGCTACTACTAGAAGGTCATAAAAATAATTAACAAACTCTTTTTTCAAAAGTGGCATGCAAGTTTTTCAAGTATTAATACCCCCCAAAACATCTCATAAACCACAAAAATAAATCACAAACCATTCCATAGAATTTGCTAAGTACTTGAGAGTAAGTAGTGAGCGAAAGGAGGCTCAAAATCCAAACGCAGGAGTTCTAGATCCCGACGAACTGTCATAAGGTAACCACAAACATTTCTATAACTTAATTAGGTATTGTAAAATAATTTGTGTGTTAAGAAGTAGAATATTTAATAAGTATAACATATGTTATATTATACTCATTTCCAACAATAGTAAACAAAAACCTTAAAAACGTCGTTATTATAACAATTCGTAATTTTGAAAATAATACCGATTGATTTACTTACGAGGACGGTGACTAGGCCGATTACTTGGGATCTGTTTGTTGGATTTTCCGAAAGGCTAAAATGCTGAGAGAATCCTGCCACCCCATCTAATCTTGTACCTGGCCGTTCTTTACTTGATAAATCATGGTGTATCATGTTGGAATTATTGAAAGTTTTAATGATGCGACTATAATATAGTTAAGGATTAAGAAATGATAGATTTCTTATTATGTTAGCAGTTAAGGTTGAAAGGGAATACAAAGCAGAAAAAGATAAACACTATAGTCAACTACAATCTGGTGAGTTTCTTACTACATTGTATTTATGTCATTCATTCCCTGCTGGTTGTGTTATGAATATGAGTTGATATTTTATCTGTGTTTCGTGATATATGTGATATGTGTGGATTGTGCTATATTGTGTGCATTGTGCTGAATATTATGGGGATACTACTAATGGGTGCATTATGTAGTATTATCATTACTGGGTGCATTATGTGGCCATACCACTGCTGGGTGCATTATGTGGGTGGTCATGCCACTGCTGGGTGCATTATGTGGCGATGCCACTGCTGGGTGTGTTATGTGGTAATATATGTTTGCTAGCAAGGCATGCTTGATTGATATATTATGTATGTGTTGAAATTCACTAAGCTGTGTGCTTACCCTTTCCCCATTAGATTACTGTTTCAGGTTCTACAAATGTAGTTGGTGGCAAGGTTTGACGTGTACACACCGGTGCAGCTTCTATTGGAGATTTATGTTTTGGTTTTGACTTCCGCTGGTTTATAACTTGCATTGAAAATGGAATGTTTTCAAATATTTGATTTATATTTTGATGGAGAATAATGAATAATATGACGTGTTTTTGTTAGAATTATTTTATTAACATTTTTAAAATTTCCCTAAAATCTGGGATGTTACAAGTTGGTATCAGAGCACAGCTTGAGTGAATCAAGCTCACTTGGTGGGTTTTGATCTCAAGCTTGAGACTCAAAAGTTTTCTTTAAATATATTTTTACAAGAAATTAAAAGTTGTTTTTCAAGTATGGGTTAAATGAACGTTGTAGCAAAGACGCAGTGTGTACCGTCAGCCGACGCCAGTGGGGAAAATGTTTAAGTGCTTAGTCTTTGTTGATGTTTTTTGTAATATATGATGTATGTATGCTAGATTGCCTGTTAGAAAACCACATATTGATGTATAGTTAGTTGTTGCCTGTTATTTTGAATGAATGCTAGTGTTGATAGGTTGTTTAGGGAATGCTATTAAGATGTATGCAGTAGGAACTGAATAGCGTTAGAATACTTGATTTGGGCTTATTGCATGTTCCTTGTTTGATTGTTGCCTTAGGGTAGGATCTGCTATTCGAAAGTCTATTTAATTTTATACTGCATACGACTGCACATTCACGAGGCGACTCGTCATCATTGGAGAAAGTTCCGTATTAGTTAGAGTAGCAGGATTGGGGTGGGAATACTGGTGTTCTAGGAATGTGTAGGCATATGGTCTGAATTCTCGGTGAAAAGCGAGTTGGGGACTTCAGGACGGGTCTCGGAACGAACCTGAATAGGTGTGGAAGGTAGTAGTAGAGCTCCTACTATCGAAAGCACAGGATCCACGTTTGAGTTGAGAATTGGTCAAGAGGAATCTAATGAGCTGAGGGTGTAAGCAATTAGCATATTAGATGTGAGTGCTAATGAAATGTATTAATCTTTGACCATTCTATTGTTGAATGGTGATCTTTGGGTTTAGTGGGAACAACTAGGGTGCTGGTTTGGGTGCCCATATTTTCTAAAAAGAAAATAATAATAACAAATCGAAGTAACGAACTTGGACTTTAGTCCAAGTGGGGGAGGAATACAACAATTAAGGGAACAACATGAATATTGTTAAGAATCGATGAAATTATTAAAATTAAAGTAACACGTCAATATATTTAAATATAATGTTATATTCACAAAATATTCCCCTACTAGAGTATGACATTGTGAGAGAATTGAATTAGATTCAAATCCTTGAATTGGATTAATATTGGTATAAATTCAATCAAAAAGCTGAAGCCAGGATAGGTCACCTACTAAGTCTTCATAATTCTCTTCACTTGTAGGCTCGAGTAAATCAGGATTAAAACTATTCATAGCAGAATCAGATGGCAGAGATTGCTGCTGTATATGAGTTCCTGATGAAGATTCCTCCATTTTCTGAATTCTTCTTTTCTTATATGCAGCCTTATGGGCAGCTTGTCTCAGCTTCTTTGTGGTGTCTGTTAAACCCGAGTGTGAACCTTCGATTATTGCTTCTTTCTCCTTTTCTAGATTGGGTATTATATCTCTCGACAATTCTGTTGCTTCATTAAAATTATTAACAAATTCCTATGGCACAAATAGCTTCAGTAATTACAACCTTATGATATAAATGAATTAAAAACAAAAATGTAATTCTTTACCTGAGTACGATCAATAAGAGTTTGCAGAATCTTAATCTGTCGTTGAGGCCAACGTTTGATACCTAACTCTCTACAACGTTTCTTCAATCGTGTTGTTCCAACGTTGAGTTCCTTTGCAGCTTGCTTAATTGTCTTGTTAAAATGCTCAACTATTATTTCCCTACTTATTACATGTCTGGAACCGCTTCCACTGCCAACTACTGTGGATTTTAGAATTGAAGGATCGAATACAGTTGTACTATCATCATTATGGATCATTTGAACAGGATCCTGATTTTCTAACCCAAAGATAAACATTAATTCAGTAAAATTAGTATCTTCTGTCAGTAGTAATTGTTGGTTTTCAACCATCAATCCAGGATTCTGAAATCCCTCTAGATTCCTTTGAATCATCTGAAGGTGATCTTGGTATTGAAAACCACCCCCAAACTCAGGATTCATTTCAACATTGTTGTAATGAATTGACTGAATTTGATCATCATTTTGTATGTCAGCCATAAATCCTTGATTTATGGGGATAATCTCACTATTCCTTGAGTGCACATCCATGAATGGATTGTAATTAGTTAAACCATCCATAAATGGATCTACAAATAACACATGTCAGATGATAAAATAAAATGGAATACTCCTAAAAGAAATCATTCAAAAGAATTTATCCCGAAAGAAGGTATGGAGTCTGCTCAAGTGCAAAATCTAAAGATGAATGCACTGGATCTTCCGAATTAATGCTCATCTGGGGAAAAACTTCCAGCTCACTTTGGAGTTGCTCCATTGATAGTATATCTGGAAGTCTGTACCATAATTCAGAACCAATCAAAACATTAGAAAGATAAATGAAAAATAGATAATAAATGTCTAGAATGTTAAAGTCGCCGAACTCCATTAAAGACGCATGATTTGAAGTGCCCTCTCCTTACAAGAAACCAGGTCCAGAATTCGACAGATTGCTCATTGAAGATCTGTTTTCCATGACTCAACTTTAAATATGAGTTTGTTTACGAATAAACTAGTGGTAGGAGAGGATGAGACTGAAAAGATTGTAGATATGGATGATACTAATTACCTGTATATATAGCATCTTGCAGCTGGAACTGAAAGGATACCGAAATTCAAAACATATACAGTAGGTGTGATCTTTCCACTACCCCAAGTGCAATTTTTTCAAAATTCGCTGCTTGACTCCGATGAGAACGGGATAATAAACAGACTATTTGAAATAAAAATGTATATCTCTTGATATCGGAGATACTTCAAATAATTTTCAGTGCTCATTTAAAAGTGAACTTATACGAACCAAGTTAAATTTTGATGACATAAAATAATTGGAGACTGGTGAAAAGTCTATACGTATATGAGGCTGGTGTAAAGTCTCACATTTATATGGTGTATTCATGAGACTGGTGAAAAATTTGTATATCGGAAAAAATAGGCCTTCGTCCTTATTGGTGTTATGATGTAAGGTTGGTGTGAAGCCCTTATGCTAGGTATTACAAATGTTAATTGATAAAAATCGTAAATATGTGTTATAATAGTATTGATTAATAATTCTATTATGTATATGTGCTTACATTGGTGATATACGTGTAGGCATGGATGGCAGGAATGTAATTGTTGATTAATATGTATGCCTTGATGACAGGTAATGTTGGGATTAAATTGTCTAGTAGACTTATAGCTGTCAAACTAAATATTTAATGCAGGTGTCGGTAGTAATAGTTAATACTATGGTAATGTTGGCAATAAAATACCCTTATATTTATATATTAGGAGTATGTTTATAATCAAGTTTATGGTAGCAAAGTCGAGGAACGTTGGCTATTGCAAGGAAATAGTAGTCTTGTGGAGTATTTATCTTGCTATGCACTACATCAGGGGTTTGATGTCGTGCTCATTCAGCACGGTCAGAGATAGCATACGCATTGGGTCTTTAGTTGTTGTAGATGTACTGGATAGAATAGATCGTGTGTTTATTTTACTGTGTTGGTGTGTAATTAGTACTAGACGGGTCTAGGTCTCGTATGTGAATATCATGGGCTCGACGTACTGAGCAATGTAGGGTGCCTCGACGCACTGAGCAACATGGTACTGAGTGTGAATGTCCGAAAATACGCACTGAGTGGGTACACATGGCTCGACGTATAGATTATGCACGACTCGGAAGGTTGAGCGGAGGTGCACGACTCAACACGTACATAGTGGATTAGACTTTTGATTATTGTGTCGTACAAAGATCTGATAGAAGGGTACCACTAATCAGGAATGATGTTAGAGTAGCAGGTTGCATAAAGTAGAGTGTGGGACTTTGGGGGAGGGGCCAGCTGGAATGTTTATCTTCCATTGGCTAAGTTTTCCTTTGCTGATAGTTATCAACTATAGTATCGATATGTCATTTCACGAGATGTCGTATGAGAGAAGGTGTGGGTACCCTGTCTGTCCGGGTAAGAAGGAATCAGTTCAAATCTTAGACTCGTATAAGGGTTTGTGACGTTTGATTTAGAGAGATTAGCGTGGAATTTCGAGGACAAAATTTTTATAAGTGGGGGAGAGTTGTAACACCCCGTTTTCCAGAATGTTCGCTTTGGCGAAATAATTATATTTTTGTAGCGAATAATAATAATAATAATAATAATAATAATAATAATAATAATAATAATAATAATTAGCAAAGTAATATTAATAATAGAATTAATAAGTGAATTATATGTTGGAGGGGGGGGGGGGATTAAATGTCATATAAGGAAACTTGAAATTGGAATAAAACTTGTTGTGGGTAAAAGAAAAAAAAAATAAGAGAAACTTTGGTTATAATTTAAGGTTAAAATTAGTATTTTGAGTCGTCCTTAGAAAAATCATAACTAATTATATAAAAAACGTTTGGACCTCAAACCAGTGCACAAAGTTTATAAATTGAGCCTAGTAAAATTAGTAAATATGATAGTAAGCTTGGAATTGACATTAGCTATGGTGAAAAGTGCAATCTTCACTGATTGGTTCGGAATGGACAAATTGGATAGCCTGTTTTCAAAAATTCATAATAAATCTTAAGAAAATCATATAAATACGTATAATACGTCCTTGAAAAGGTATTGACTTGAATTTTCGGAATATGAGATAATAATATGGATTTCGTGGGTTTAATGACGGATAAAGCAGTCTTGATTAGGCTGCTACTAGAAGGTCATAAAAATAATTAATAAACTCTTTTGTCAAAAATGGCATGCAAGTTTTTCAAGTATAAATATCCCCAAAACATCTCATAAACCACACAAATAAATCACAAACCATTCAATAGAATTTGCTAAGTACTTGAGAGTAAGTAGTGAGCGGAAGGAGGCTCAAAAGCCAAATGCAGGAGTTCTAGATCCTGACGAATTGTCATAAGGTAACCACAAACCTTTCTATAACTTAATTAGGTATTGCAAAATAATTTGTGTGTTAAGAAGTAGAGTATTTAATAAGTATAACATATGTTATATTATACTCAGTTCCAACAATAGTAAACAAAAACCTTAAAAACGTCATTATTATAAGAATTCGTAATTCCGATTGATTTACTTACGTTATATTATA
Organism: Cichorium intybus; assembly: GCA_023525715.1. NCBI lineage: Eukaryota > Viridiplantae > Streptophyta > Magnoliopsida > Asterales > Asteraceae > Cichorium > Cichorium intybus. Next base: position 59,430,451 of record CM042014.1, read on the forward strand.
CCGATTGATTTACTTACGAGGACGGTGACTAGGCCGATTACTTGGGATCTGGTTGTTGAATTTTCCGAAAGGCTAATATGATGAAAGGATCCTGCCACATCATCTAATCTTCTATCTGACCGTTCTTTACTTGATAAATCATGGAGTATCATGTTGGAATTATTGAAGGGTTTATTGATGCAACTATAATATAGTTAAGGATTAAGAAATGATAGATTTCTTATTATGTTAACAGTTAAGGTTGAAAGGGAATACAAAGAAAAGAAAGATAAACACTATAGTCAACTACAATCAGGTGAGTTTCTCACTGCATTGTATTGATGTCATTCATTCCCTGCTGGGTTGTGTTATGAATATGAGTTGATATTTTATCTGTGTTTCGTGATATATGTGATATGTGTGGATTGTGCTATATTGTGTGCATTGTGCTGAATATTGTGGTGATACTACTGCTGGGTGCATTATGTAGTATTATCATTACTGGGTGCATTATGTGGCCATATCACTGCTGGGTGCATTATGTGGGTGGTCATGCCACTGCTGGGTACATTATGTGGTGATACCACAGCTGGGTGCGTTATGTGGTAATATGTGTTTGCTAGCAAGGCATGCTTGATTGATATATTATGTATGTGTTGAAATTCACTAAGCTGTGTGCTTACCCTTTCCCCATTAGATTGCTGTTTCAGGTTCTACAAATGTAGTTGGTGACAAGGCGTGACGTGTACACACTTGTGCAGCTTCTATTGGAGATTTATGTTTTGGTTTTGACTTTATTTGGATTTTGACTTCCGCTCGTTTACAACTTGCATTGAAAATGGAATGATTTAAAAGATTTGATTTATATTTTGATGGAGAATAATGAATAATATGACGTGTTTTTGTTAGAATTATTTTATTAAAATTTTTAAAATTTCCCTAAAATCTGGGAGTTACACTATATGATGATTACTCGTTCATTTCATGAAATGACTTTCAAAGAGGTTTCCAAACAAAAACTTTGATGTTGTTTTAAAAAGAGTTTTGCACATTCTATTATGTGTATCATATAGAAGGGGGGTTTAACCATGTAAAACCTTGAGAATGTGTTCTGTCATTTTCTCAACTAAAAAGGATGGGGGGATATGCTTTAGTCGTATTTGCAAAAAGGGAAGACAAATGATCATGATGACGACGATGTTCCCGCAATTAGGCAAAATGCATGAGGGGTAGCTACCCCTCATGAGGCTAGTGTGATGACCATTAGTCTTAGTTTGGCCTTGTTGGAATTGGTGTCCAAGGTCATCAACTAGTCGTAATATTTATAATAATAGCAGGGTTCTTTTGGGTTGCCCTCATGACCCAGAAAAATAAATAGTGATAAAAAAGGAACAAGGAGATATTAATTTATTAATTTATCAAGGACATGTTAAATTAATTATAAATTAATTGGCAATTAGTTAAAAATTTAATCTGGAATTAATAAGGAAAAATTAGTTGCAACAGATCAGATTGTAATTAATTAAAGAGTTAATTAATGGACACAAATCCAGGGGCCTAAGTGTATGGAGGATTCTTAAGTTTGAAACCCTAGGAGCCCTCTGGTATAAATAAAGGCCTTCGAGTCAAACCGTAAGGCATCCCAAGACTCCAAGAAGCCACCATCTCCTTTTCCCACTCCCCTTTTGGCGAATTTCACATCCTTCTCTAGGGTTTGTAATCTCCTGCCTTCTTCCCAAGTGGAAGTTTTGTTTGTCTGGTTTTCTGGAATTCCTGGGTGTGAATCATTAGAGGGATTCTACTTTGGATCCTGTCTATCCTCTATAAAGTTGTATAACTAGAAATCAAAGATGGAGATTAACTGATGTACATTCTGATTATGATTTAAAGTAGCTATAACTGATATGAACTGCATAATCCTGGACTATGTTCATAGATAATTATGTGATTTGGTCTTGTTAATTCTTCCGTTGTATGAATATTATGTTTATATGATCGAATCCCAAAGGTGGTATCCGAGCCTCTATTCATATGTTATGTGCAATTTGATCTGAATTGATGGAATATGTTTGCATGCTATGTGTTTATTTTCGAAAATTCTAGGGTATTATGCTAGAACTGTTTTGAATAAACATGTTATGATCATAGGGTTTATGCTAGAAACATAATTGTTCTATTGGATGCTAGATAAAATCACAGGTTTTGTGCATCCCTATGTATTTGGCGAAAATACTGTAGGTTTCTTTGTGCCTCCTTGTGTTTGTCGAATTTACCTAGGGTTTAGGAGGCTTCTTTGGCCTTTGCATGCAACCTGGCGGCTACGGTTAATCCCTTGGTTGCCTTGCAAGTTTCCTAACTTTCTTACTTGTCATATTTTCTCTATTTGCCTTATGTGAACATAATTGATTTAGGAAATTATTTATACTAATTATTACCATGTGTGTGAATTGAATTAATTGGTAAATAACATTTAAAATTGTTAAAAATACATACATACATATATATATATATATATATATATATATATATATATATATATATATATATATATATATATATATATATATATATATATATATATATAATCGATTTATCCTAGCCATTAAGGAATTTTCGAAAAATTATGGTATGCAAAAATCATGTAGTAAAAATATCAACTAAGCATAGGCTCTGATACCACTGATATGTTTTCTATACCCTAGAACAAGCAAGCATGGCAGCGGAAACATACAAAAATTCTAAGGCAAGTAACAATTACCAAAGACCTACAAGGAAGCTACTTACTAACAATTTACAACTACAATAGGGTTTAAGAATACCATCCTTTAGCAAAATCCATTTGTTTGAAGAACCCTTGTATAGATCGAAATCCCCAAAACTAAGGAAGGTAGTATCCATAATAGAATACCTCTAATGGTTCACACCCAATTAGTCCAAACAACAAGGTTAATTAGGTATTTAAGAAAACTCGTTATGAAACCCTAGAGAGAGATTATAGATTCTGCTGAGAGATAAGGGAACAAATCTAGTCAGAGAGCTCCGGAAAAGTGGCACATCATTTACGAGTACCAGGAGGGGTTTTTATAGCTTCAAAATATGTTAGGGATAAACCTTATTTGAATTCAAACTAGATAAATCATAATTGATTAATTAATTTGTATTATCTTTAATTCAAAAACTCTATCACTTGCACTTTATCTTGGACGATTTGGAATTATCTCCTCATCCTTGTGGTGGACAAATTTAAGGGATAAAACCCTTTAAAATTTGTCCTCTATCCTCCCCAAACATTATCCATTGCTCAACTTTTGAACAATTAATATTTAGTCCCTGCACTTATAATTAATCCCAAATTAATTCCAATTAATTCAAATCAATTCAAATTAATTCCAAAATAGTTTCTAATTAATTTATTATCATATAATATATTATAAACTATTTATTTTGCTCTCTCAATTAACGTTAATACCATTTGGACTACTGAGGACAACCCAAAAAGGACACTATTATTAATTGAAAGTCTCTCATATAACATAGACCATGCATTAAAAATAAAAATACAACACCACTAAGGACAGGCTCTAAGTTGTCTGTCTCTCTTTATCACATGCCTTCCCCTATCACTGCTATAGATACCTGCAAAACAACAAACAACTCAAGTGTAATCTTATAAAGCTTAGTGAGTAATCTCCAATATATTCCACATATGTCTCTCAATGGGCATTCTCATTCTCCTCTCTTGCTATTCTCATTAGCAAGTAAGCATCTCCTCCTATTAACTAAAACCTGCAATCACATTAGCTTACAACGACAGCTAATTATTAGTATACATCAACTCATCAATAAGCACCACAACTGGTAGTGCTCGTAAACTCAGTCACATTCTCAACAGTACTAATTTTCATAATCAGCAATACTCAATATGCAATTCTCATAACTGTAACAATTTGACTCAAATACTCTTTAACTCAACCACTATATCATATACTCTACTATTATAGTCAATATGAAATTCAACTCATCTCTTGTTATCTACAGATAATAGAGCCACTCGAACTCTAATTTATCACAGTATCAATATAACCCACATATATATATATATATATATATATATATATATATATATATATATATATATATATATATATATATATATATATACAACATATATATATTACATACAACAAGATGTAACTCTTTCTCAATACTTGAAAGCATTTACCTGATATCGGCTTAGTGCGTGAAACTCCCAAATCACGCGTATCAAACTCCTGTTCGCTAAACTGGGTTGTATCACCATAGTCTAAATCAATTCTCCAGTATCCACAATCATCTCAATAACATCTATCTCAAATATGTATAAATCGAAAGAGTAAAAAGGATTATAAACGGTAAATATCAACTCAATATTTACCGAAACCCCTAAATCCGCGGTTCTACTCATTCGACTGTAGAAACTCAACAATAATCACACTAATAACTCTAAAGGCATCCACTAACAATCTACTAACAACATATATAACAATATACATCTAAATCACAAAATCAAAGGTTAGGGTTTCAAAACCCCTAAATCGAGAAATTACTCACCTTGATGAATTAGGAATCAAGAATGTGTTTACGGGGTTAAATCCATGTTTCTCTATGTTTCCCCACGAACCTCCAGGCTTCATTTCACTCAAAATCGCAATTTCTAGCTCTAAAAATCGAAAACGGGATATTTCCTTCGTAATGGGGTTTATTGCACATTTATGGGGTCCGCACGACATTAGCATCGCTAATGTCGCCTGCACGACTCGTGCTCGTGAAAACGACCCTTTTAACCCTGTTTTGACCCACTGCATGCTTTTTGAACAAACTCTCCACGACCCAAGTAGAGGTACACGACCCTTGTATGTTTGAAAGTGTCTCAGATTGATTTTTAAAGCCTTTTTACACGACCCGTGTGACTCTACACGACCCGCGTAGCCTCTTTTTGGAACTTTTAAGGCTCAAACTTCTCCCAAATGGGTTTCTAACCACTCAAACTAACACAACAACCTAACTAATCTTAATCACACCAAGATTAGTACATAAGAAAGGTTTCAACCTCTTCTTACTCATCAAACAACTCAAAACTCAAAGGCATTCATAAATGATTGCCACACGACTCTACACAACTCATAGCTAGAACCATACCAACTATAAGGTAATTACTCTACTTACCTTAATAAGCATCTCAAAAAGAAAATAGGTCTTACAAGTTCTCTCTTCCTTCAAAAGATTCCGTCCTCGGAATCTCTTGGAATAGGTATGGGTTTATACAACCACTTCACCACCGCAATCATACATCACCTACAGTAATGATATTATCCTCTCATCATCTCATATGACATATACATATTGCCACATCTCATTTATTCACAATATAACTAACGCCCGCCATCAATCTCATAAAATAATCTCTATAGCCATATTGGCTATCATCATTTACATAGACTCATATCTATGGCTCACATTAAGCCACATTCTCAGTGTACTATGCACACACACACTCTCTCTCTATAATACAAATCATGTTGGATTAGTTGTCTAAGTCATGACTATAATTTAGGAATATACTTGATTGATGGAAGCACAGTCCTTTTGGGTTGCCCTCAAAACCTAGCAGAGGACAAGATAACTTAAAGCGAGAGAAAAATATTATTTATTAATATATTATGAGAATAATATATTAATTAGAAATAATAATATTTAATTAATAATTGATCATAAATTAATTGGATTAATTAAAGGTGTAGCGGCTGAATTGTAATTGTTCAATAGTTGAGCAATTGACAATTAGGGCATACCTAATTGGGTTGAACGAAATTGAGGCCTTAGGCCTTAGGGTTTCACATTCCTTAAAGGGTATTGGCATTATTTATGGCAGTGATAAGTTATATGATAAAGCCTTATCATATCAGGATCTTAAATAAGGCAGTTATACTCCTTATTGCTTATCACCTGGAGGCTATAAATAAAGGCCTCCTCCACCCCTTATAAGCCACGAAATTCTAAGGGTTTCTACCCTTCTCCTCTCTTGTTTTCTTGATTGCTTGGTTCTGGGTGTGAACCATTAGAAGCACGACACATGTGGTGCTTGCTTCCAAGAGATCTAAGGACCTAAAGGTTAGTTTTTCTTATTTATTTCTTTAGTAATTTTCTGTTGGCCTTTAGGGATTTTAATATATGTTCAAAGATAGAAAACATAGATCCTTTCTAGCTTGCTTGTGAACTTAGGGTTTTAGTTCATAGATTTGCAGAAAACCTTTCAAATCCCATATACCATCTGGAATTCAACTTCCATTTCAAATCTCTTTTAAATGGTTTTCTCTAACTCAATAGGAAAAAGGTCTCACCGATTCCAGGCTCATACTCTTTCTCAATTTACTCCCCCAATAACAGCATGCCAGTTATTGATTTCTCCTACTTGCACATTCTCATCGTTCAGAGTAGGAGAAATACTCATACAACATAAAAGACATAGACATTCAATTGTCTGACTCGCGTTACATAACTCATCAACACTAGGATATAAATCCAGAAATAGTAAAATATCAGAAACTATCTCGAGTTTCACTCACGTCTCCTCTGGATTTAGTATTTAACTCCCGACACTTTGGTCATATGAGACCCTTTTTCAGTTGTTTCATCACCTCAACTGTACACTAATTCTCTAAAATCTCGTCTATATCTGCTTCTACCTCAACACACATATTAGGTTTTCACCCAATATACAACTAACAATCCTCAACCAAGAATGGCTCCTATTCATCTCATTTCAACAACATACCTCATATTGTTTCTCTTAATATACTCACGCGTTACATCATATTCTCACTCAATTATTAGTCTTAATAGACTTAATAATTTCACCATATAATAAAACTCTGAACACATCTTCCTCTCTTCAAAAAAATTTAAACTCCCAACACAAAACTCAATCCACACAATGGCACCAAAGATAGAGAGGGAGTCCATGGAGAAGGGTCATGAAGAAACTTCCCAAGAAATTCGGCACTGGTGCCACCGATAAGAAGAAGAAGAGAAATGAGATCTCAATCGAGGCCATGGAGATCATGAACTCATTCATGACATCCATTATAATCTTCTCTTTTTTTCTTACTCTAACCTTCGTCTGAATGATACGAAATAATTCGTACATATATACGGCTCACCGAAATCTCTACACATAACTCACAAGAAATTAATAATATCGAACACCGCAATCTTTACGGTGAGATCATATCTCATCACCCGACTAACTCGTTAATCTCAAGAAAATAACTCAAGATTATTATAGCAGAATCTATTATCCATCATCTCATATGAATAATAGTTTTTTCCTCTCGACATTCACTCATTTCTCTCATTGGCGGTAATTTGTTTGATTGCTAAGGAATAAATCCTGTCAATCACAACCATAATTACTTCTCTTTTCTCTTTAACTAATATTTTCTCATCATGTATTTATAAAACTCTATCTCGTTCAACATGCAAGAAATCTCACACATTCTCAACACGACTACATGACAAACACACTTACTCACAGCAACACTTCTCAACAATATTACTCAATGTATTATCTTATAGTACCCCCATACTGTTACTCAGCCTCTGATTCGTCCTCTTCTCAACCTCCAAGGTTTCAAGCCACACAAGCTTACCGTTATGTTCATATCTATCCACACGCAAGGATAATACATGTCTTATTACTCCGCATCACCATAAGGTACATGCATGCCTACACAGAAGGACAACATTGTAGCACCACCGTGCCTCAACTCATGGTACCCCATACCATCGTCCGGTTTCACCACTCAACAATGTGTCACAGTATCTCATACCGTTCTCTGATTGAATCATGGTACCTCGTATCATTTTCTGATTTCAATCCATCTCCTCTTTGACTCTAACGGGTCTCCCTACGGTCTCGAGCCATATAGACTCACCGTCACTCCTCCTTTTGTTTGAGTCATAAAGTTCCACACTAATCTAACCACAAGATACTCGTTATGTGGTTCCACAGAAATATGTGGTCTCAATCTCAACTACTCAATATGTGACCCCACAGAATATGTGGTTTCAATCATATTTACTCGTTATGTGGCCCCACAAAATATGTGGTCTCAACCATTTTACTCGATATGTGGCCCCACAAAATATATGGTCTCAACCACATTTACTAGGAAATTAACTCAAAATCTAGGCCAATAAGGCCTAGATGAACCACTCTAGGTTCTCTCAATTATACCACAAAGTACTATTGATGTGGTTACTCAAATGTCCTCTGATATCTCTATCACAAATATCTCATTATGTGATGATTTTAAGTCACAAAAACTCAATATTGTTAGGGCAGAAATGCTCAGCCCCGCAGTGACGTAGGCATGTGCCAAGTCGCAGTCGAATGCCGTAGGCACTCGTGGAGTCGCTGCAGGCACTAGAGGGCTGAATGCACTATATGGTGCGGGTATGCGCCTCTTCTATCGCCAATTGGTTTTATTTGAGTTGGGTAGCACCTAGATCCAACAAGTGGTATCAGAGCTATGATCGTGGGTTCGATTCTCTCAGGGAGCAATTTCTGAGGGGGGATTGTTGGGGCAGAAATGTTCAGCCCCGCGGCGACGTAGGCATGTGCCAAGTCACAGTCGAATGCCGTAGGCGCTCGTGAGTTGCTGCAGGCACTAGAGGGCTGAATGCACTATATGGTGCGGGTATGCGCCTCTTCTATCGCCAATTGGTTTTATATGCAAAACCTTGAAAGCTCAAATCTCAATTCTCTTGCATAAATGACTAAGCTTGACCTTCTTTCAATGAATTAACTGATTAAAGGACAAAACTTTGATTTTAGATTATGATAATCATACCTTATTGCACTAAAAGGTATTTGGGAATCGATTTGAAACATTGGTAAGAACACAGACTTCGGAGTGAGGTTAAGGCTGTTTTACAATACGAAGTCTTGTTTGATTCTAATCTCATTAACATAATGCTTATCTCTAACCTTCCTATTGAACTTGACTCGTTTCATCATTGAACAAATCAAGTAGCCTAAAAACTACTCAGGATAATTCACATGTTCCGAAGTTTTCTTCAAAAAGTGATACCGACATTGACTGATAAGTAAAATTTAAAACCTTTTTCACTCTTGTTTCAAATTTGAACTACATGAAACTTTTCAAACACAAAGGATTGTACAAACAACACAAAAGCACCATAAAGTGTTATCACATGGTGAACTTTTGGCTCTTCGGATATGAAACTCCTAAAAAAAAAAGATAAGTTTCAAAAATGAAGTATTGAAAAACCCAAAAGAAAAACAAAAATTCAAAATGTCAAAAGAATCAAAGACAACAAATGAGTAAAAAGATGATCAAGGGAGTGCAAAAATAAAGATAAATTAGCACTCAAAGGCTTATTCGTCTGTCTTAAATGACAATACAATGAACTCATATAACATAGTCGAGTACCGTGCAATGTTGCAAAAGGCGCTAGGCGCTACCAGGTCGGCGGACTAGCGAGTTGTGAGTAATCGGCTAGGCGGGGAGTAATCGGTGAGTACTCGGTGAACACTGTTCATGACTATATATATATATATATATATATATATATATATATATATATATATATATATATATATATATATATATATATAAAATCAAAGACAACGATTGGAATACATTCACACATTTATGCGAACACATGGTCGGCATACTCAAACGCTTGAAACAAAGACAATGATATATAAATCGATAACAACAAACGACACCAAAACAAATTGGAATACATGATACCTAAAAACTCTTTGACAATCGATTTCAATTTCGATTGCTTCATGCTTCATGTAATAAATTCAATGAATTCAGGAAACCTATTTTAATTCACTTCATTTAATCGAACACTTTGTATGCGTAATAAAATATACCAAATTAATCACACAACATATCACAAATACATCCGATCAAGTCACGATTAAAGCTGCAGGAAACAATTCAAGCATTCAACTTTATATATACATATATACAAGTCACGATTAAAGCGTGAAAACGGTCGAGAATCAAGATGTTGAATTCATGAAAAAGGTGAAGGGGAGTTTTGACGAAAACGAGATTCAAGCTATCAGCAATTTGACGAAAACGGGATTCTGCAATCAAACGACTTCAATCCTTGGTGCAATGGTGCAGTGACAATTTGATGAAACCGATTGGCACCTGATATCGTAAACAAATTGAATTTCAAGTCGGAATGAAATCGTAAAATCAACAACTGATTGCCACAGTAAACAACTTGGAAACCGATGGAATGAAATCGTGAAATACAAACTTGATTGGTTTACACTTGAAGTCGTAGGTGTGATTGGTGATACCGATGGAAGCTGTCGATTGGGAGAGATGACGTTGAAATCGTATTTGCGTAATCTTGGTTTACACTTGAAGTCGTAGCTGGTTTAATTTGTTCTATATCCCACATCGGCTGAACATAGAAAGATGAGGGCATCCCTTGCATTATAAATAACCTGCTTTGTTCCACGAGAAATTCACACCTTAAACCCATTCAACCGGGTTACTCTTGGACCTATTTTGGGCTTAATTTGGACCTTATTTGGACCGAAATTAAGCTGAATTTGGACCGAGTTTTTAAGATTTGGGCCGATTTTATCTGGTTTGGGCCGAGTTAGTCGGATTGTTGACCGAGGTTGACCGAGTCCGACTTTTTGGACCGAGTTGGCTAAACTCGCCAAGGTCAAGGACCGAGTCCGAGACCAAGGCCGAGTACTCGGCCGAGTTGTCCGAGTTTTGCAACACTGGTACCGTGTAGAGAATATTAACATTTCAAGTAATCTATCTTAAATGGTAATGTTAGGATGGTGTACGAAGCTCAAAGGCTTGTCATCAGAGAATAATATCCAAACACCTCAACTGATGAAATGGAATAAATTTTTCAAAAGGTTCTTCAAAGTCAATCCAAATATTCAAACAAACTTTCTGATGCTCAATTCAAAAGTGAAACCTTTCTAAATTATCTCCCTCTCAAATATCGGAATGGATGACGTGGCATAGAAACGAATCAAGAAACGCGTAAATAATAATCTTCGACAATCTTCTCGAATGACCAATAACAATTTCCCCCTTTTTATGATCAACGAGATCATAAAACGTCAAATGGTCATGAGAACGTGCTCGATCCGGAAAAACAATCCAAATCTCCCTCTCGAAAAATGAATAATGAGCAAGACCAAATAGAAAGAACATTTTGAGAATCAGTCCATTACATTTAACCCAATCTTGAGTAGAAAACTACCCAATATGTTAATTATACCCAATCCAGCAACATCAACCAATATTAAGAAATGAGGCCCGAAATAAAACATGTAACCGACCCACTTGTGAGACCCACGTTTCATTTCATGATAAAGAGGTTGAGCCCAACATAAATAATTTAAGTGAGCCCAAGTTGATATTAAATTCCATCCAAAATGAATTACGTGGTCTTCCTCCACCATATTTCATTTAATACACCATATTCCATTTAATGCAAGTAATACGTAGGCATTTGCTTTGACGTGCCCCATTTTCTTTTATTTTAATTATTTTGAAGCAAGGTGACGTGTGAGACGTGCATGGAAACAATCGCCGGAAAAAAACAATCTTAAAAGGGTTATCTTAAAAAAATCCTCTAATCATGAAAATATGATATCTCATCAATTAGGATTTTATTTTATATTAGTTTTAATATATATATATATATATATATATATATATATATATATATATATATATATATATATATATATATATATATATATATATATATATATATATATATATATATATCCTATCCTAATAAATAAGTAACTCAAAGCCACATGTTATCACCACATTCATTTTGCCACATGTCATTTTCTCATAATTTTAAATTTAAAAAAAAGCTAATTGGTTTGAAACATTTCTAACTCATTAATGATTGGTTTAATTATCATTCAATTTCAAAATTAATTGTTATCATTTAATTTCAAAAATAATTGATTTTTAATATCATATTATTTTTTTAATATGTAGAATGATTTGGAAGACAATAAAGAGACAATTGATGTCATAATATTTTAAAGAACGACTCCAACCATAATAGTGAATTTGATTTTAGTACCGGTGACATTCTCATAATCAATTATATTTATCAAAATACAAAGTCGTAATAATAAAAATCAAAAGCAAGATGTCACGATACACAAACAAATTTCTTATGTAAAATTATTAATGTTTAGATATTCTTAATTAATAATTTTTTTGTATCATCCCGTGTAATACACGGGTTTTACAACTAGTATATATATATATATATATATATATATATATATATATATATATATATATATATATATATATATATATATATATATATATATATATATATATATATAAAATTTTTATTTAATTAATTAATTAATTTAGGTATTTATAATTTAAATAATTATTTAACATTTTGACGTTTAGTTCGAATATATTTTCTAATATGTTTTTTTTACGTTTTGTTCGTTTCCATTATTTAACGTTGTAATTTACTATTTTTCTAATTTTCGACGTATTAATTTTCTAATTTTTGACGTTTTGTTTGAATACACTTTTATATGTTTTGTTCGTTTATATTATCAAATGTTGAAATATAGTGTTGTTCTAATTCTTCTAATCGAGCTATACATATTTAAGGGAAAATGATGTTCTCAAACACACACACACACACACATACATACATACATACATACATACATACATACATACATACATACCTACATATATATATATATATATATATATATATATATATATATATATATATATATATATATATATATATATATATATATATATATATATATATATATATATATATATATATATATATATATATATATATAACGACACATACAATCAATTTGGAAAAAGTCTAAGCATCTTATCTTTCTTTTGTAATGATATGCACACTAAGAATGTTTAAGAATCTTATCTTATCATTCATTTTATTTGACATCTTACATGTGTAAGATATTGTCTTCCACTATATATATATATATATATATATATATATATATATATATATATATATATATATATATATATATATATATATATATATATATATATATATATATATATATATATATATATATATATATATATATATACTAGGTTAGAAACCCGTGTAATACACGGGATGATTAAAAAATATATAAAAGAATATGAAAAATATCGATATTGCAGATGATAAAATTTTCATTTGTGAATTTTGTTTATTTTGATATTTTATATTATATGATGAATATTGCTGGTTTTAGTTAGGAATTACGAACGCTATGTTCAAAAATATGAGTTAGTTGTCTACAATATGATTTGTTTAGACCTTCAAAGTAGACCAAAGAAAGAAAAACAACTAATATATTTGAATGATAAATGTTGCTTCCTCAGCTGGTAGCCTCTTCAAGTCTATCACTGCCATCTTTCTTCTTAATAACACATATAAATTCAATTGAATATCAAGGTCAATAAGGTAACTATTCCAATCCCCAACAATATGATATGTGTGATTGTGACTTTTCAAATTCTCAAATTCATGAATATGATATGTGTGATTATTATTTTTCCATGAATTTGGTAATTTTCTGTCAAAGGATAGTGGGAGTCAATTAGAGGGTACTGGGCTAGCTTGTCTAAGAACACATGAGCACCATATAATACTTTAAGTAGGACGTGTGTTGCTTGGAGTGGAGGTCTTCAAATTATCATACACCTGCGAATTCAAAAAAAATAATTTAGTTTAATTATTATTCCATAAAATAAGCTTCATTTAAAACTAATACTTTTTAAAAATGCCGAAAGGTAACATTCAAAGAGCTATATTTACATTTGTTTCTGGATAAACAAAAAAAGATGAAAAGAAAAAAGCGTTTGAAAGAAACAAATAACCAAAAAAACAACAATAAAAAAACCATTTACAAATAAAAACTGCACAATCTTAGCCTTAACCTATGTTTATATGTGATTTTTATTGCTAGTTTTTTTTTCAATAATATTCTACCCTTCCAAAAACAAAAAAATAATAATATTACTAAAGAAGTAGCCAAATTTCATAGTTTTTCACGTATGCTATTTGAACTTGTTTAATAAGTTCAAACATCTAAGTTAGGTTTATCACATCTAGATGACAATCGCCATAAACTATGTTTATATGTTTTTAAGAACGCAATTCATTCGTCAATTTTTTTAAAAATATATTACATATACTAATCATAAAGCTCTTCGGTTGAGATTTTACATACGTATCCACAATAACCTAACAGAGACCAATATAGCTAAAAGAAATGGTAAGAATAACTCATTGCATATTAAATTGTCAACACCACTTCATCTATTAGGAAACAATCAAACTAAAAATAGATAAAATAAATTAAATTGATTAAAAAACTCACAAATTAAATATCCTAGATAATATATGATTGAGATATAATAAAACACTTAGACCAGACACACAAACTTGTGACTTGCTCCCTTACGTGTAATAACGGGTTTGTAAGGATTTCGTTTGCAGTTGTATTAAATAAAAAAATTAATCAATACTTTACCTAAAAAGATTCAAGTATCCAATCAAATATAAGATATGAATGAATTACCTTGTTTTAGAAAAAAATCAAAATTATGTATTCAGGTCAGCTGACCGGAAAAGATTGCTCAACATGGTTGTACATGGCAATGACAATGTAGAGACAAGTATCGTTCTTTGCCCGTATACCGTAGTACACACTGACCAACATAATAAACAAAATATAATTAGATCACTAAGTAATAGAAAAATAAAAATAAAAAACGCAAAAATGCATACCTGAAAAGAACATTCTGTTCCATCTTGCAATTTGTCATCATGTTTCAGAGTCACCATGATGGTTTTGTCACAATCGATCTCAAAAAATAAGGTCATGTCATATGTAAAATTGTTGAAAGTTTCCGGAAGGGTACACAGACAAACCGCGGGTAGGTCGACATCTGTGGAATTGCGTTTACAGAAGTTTCCGGAATATTCTTGGACTTGAAGACCCTGAATACATCTAACACGCATGACGGCTTCAAAGCCTTGTGGTCTTGTGAGATTCCACCGAAGATCATTGTATAATTTTGCAGGCTCTGAAAGAGCAAAAACGGGTGATAATAATACACCCGTCCTCCAGTTGTCCTTGGGATCACTGAAATAGAGGCAATGTCTATGTAACTTTGGGTGGTTATAAATACATCAACAGAAACCTGAAAATATTTTTAATAAAAGGTTAAAAGAAACCCTACATATGTAGTTCTTTATTTTAATATTAAGGAAGCTTCACCTGGTACTGTAAATTAAATCTCCATTGTCTTTAGAGTCTTGTCTACTGGTTGGAGTAGTTTATGAGGTTCCTGAATTTTGATAATAAAAAACAAAATAAAAAATTGGAGACTTTATTAAACTTGGTTTTCTTAGTGTTAAATTTAACATGTTTATACCTTCTCGTCTGCAGATATATTAGTTCTTCCTTCAGCTTCTTTGGTAGAGAGTGCAGTAATACCAACAGAAGGCAGGACTGATTGAAACAGTGGCCATTTGCTATGCAAGTGGTGGAGCAGTTTCTGTTTCTGTGACAAGGAAAAATTACAGAATAATCTTTTTAGAAAGCAGTGAGAAAATTTGCAATCTTTTTGGAAAGCAGTTTCTCCATTCTAATATGGATCAATAAAATAAATCGACATAAACATGAGGCGAGAAAAAGATGGAACCAGAGATTGCTTAAAGTAATTTAAACACGAGGCGAAAAAAGATGGAAACAGAGGCATCATAAAAACCACATCGAAGACACTCATCAACATGTATTCTACTAAGGGGCCACTAATTTCCCAAAATATACAAATAAAACCACCCAAAATCGCAAGATCAAGCATTATGTGAGTCTGGTCCAGTAATGATGAACATAAAAAAACCAAAACTCCACCCAAAAAAATTCCAACTTTGGTTCAAGCATTATGTCAAACAGGTAAAATGCAAGCCAAACTATCATATACCAAAGGTCATTACCATGAGCCACAAAAATC
This sequence comes from Cichorium intybus, assembly GCA_023525715.1. Classification (NCBI taxonomy): domain Eukaryota; kingdom Viridiplantae; phylum Streptophyta; class Magnoliopsida; order Asterales; family Asteraceae; genus Cichorium; species Cichorium intybus. Next base: position 59,446,560 of record CM042014.1, read on the forward strand.
CAGAAATAAGCTTTTTGGGAACCTACTTTAGAAAAAATACATCACTTCCTGTATGTATTTGGTTCTTTCAAACTCCCCATTCCACCAGCCCTGTAACCATTTTGGTTCAACATTACAAACAGCAAGCGAAAACATAAAATTATTAAATCAAAATCTAAAGTTGCAAGAAGACTTAAGTTGATGAAAGAATCTGGAAAGAAACTTCAAATTAGATTCATAGAATAATGAATTGAAGAATGTGAATGAGAAGTAACCTATTGCGACTTGCAGAAATCGACGCCCATCCATGAATATTCATATAGAGATTTTAGGTTTTCTAGGCCGAGATAAGTGGAAAGCGTGAGTTATGAACTTATGGGGAGAGATTAGGGGAGAGATTGGTGGGTGAGATTAAGGAAATCGTCTAATTAATCAAATTTCAGCGAACTCTTCTACGATTCCAGCGAATGAATGAGATAAGGGATGCAGAAAACGTTACGGTGTATGCGAACCCTTCTCCGTCTTCAGGATTACACTTGTCAGTTGGAGAATAGGCTTTAAAAATTACACGAAACCGATTAACCAAACCGAATAAACCTAAACCGATTAACCAAATCGAATAAACCGAAACTGATTTAACCGAATGTTTTTTGGTTTGGTTACGATTAATTTGGAAAATTAAAAAAAACCGACTTAAACCGAAACCCGATTTATATATATATATATATATATATATATATATATATATATATATATATATATATATATATATATATATATATATATATATATATATATATGGGAGGGTTCCATTGAGAATGAAAAAGAGGTTGAGAATGCGAGAATGAATATGGGCCGTTAGATGCACCAGCGCTGACGCGCGCGCTCTAGACGACGAGATGGGTTTATTTTTTCGTAAATGATTTATTCATATATGAATGTGTATATTCATATATGAATACGAGAATGAATTTGGGTTATTAGATGCGTCAGCGCTGACACGTCGTTCTACGACGACGAGATGATTTAATTTTCTCGTATATGATTTATTCATATATGAATGTGTATATTCATATATGATTATTCATATATCATATATGAATAATCATATATGATTATTCATATTCATATATGAATAATCATTTTTGTAATATGGTTGTGGTGGTCGATGGTGGCGATGATGATGGTGATGGCAATAGAGGGTGGCGGTGATGGTGCTGGTGGTGGCGGCGGTGTTAGTGGGGTGGTGGTGTTGGTGGACATGGGTGGTGACAAAGGTGGTGGTGGCGGCGGCGGTGATGGAGGTGGTGGTGGTGGAGGTGGGTAGTGGTAGCGGTGGTGGAGGTGGTGGTAAAGGTGGTAGCGGCAGTGGTGGTCGAGATGGTGATAGAGGCAGTAGAGTTGGCAGTAGCGGTAGTGGTGGTTGGTGGCGGTGGCGACGGCGGCAGGGAAGGTGGCGGCGATAGGAGTAGTGGTGGTGGCGACGACAGTGGTGGTGTCGCAGGTGGTGCAGGTGGAAGTGGTGGTGAAAATCATATATGCAAACACTAGAGCGACAAGATAAAAATATGTGGCCCATATTCATTCTCGCATTCTCAACCTTATTTTCAATCTCAATGGAACCTACTTATATATATATATATATATATATATATATATATATATATATATATATATATATATATATATATATATATATATATATATATATATATATATATATATATATATATTAAAACTAATATAAAAAGAAACCCTAACTGATGGGACATCATATTTCATTATGAGGGGGTTTTTTTACCAATACGCTTTCAAAAACATGGAGCATTGTGTTTGTGGCAGTCTCGTTCAACTGGAGGAAATGAAGCAGCGGTAAACCTGGATAAAGGAGACATGTTCCCATGTATGTGTACAACAAATCTTGCTTTTCAGTCTCTATAGTACAAAATCTCCACAAAATCTTCAAGACAGCTAGCGGTCCTATGCTTCTCAATGTCCTTTTCTTCTATAATACTCCGGATAAAATGTTTCACCATGCATTTAGGGCCTGTTTGACAGGATCTTAAATTTTAAGATCTGAATTTTTAAAAGGTCTTGATGTTTAAGAGGCCCTGAACTTTTAAGAGCTGAATTTTAACATATTGTTTGATTACCACCTCTTAATTGCTGGGCTAATTTAAAAATATGACCATTTTACCCTTGTGAACTATACTCTTTAATAATATCAAAATTTAACACAAATCCATTCCATATTTCAATCAAAATGATTTCAACTTCAAATCATAAAACATGGTATAGTTGCAAAATCAATTTCAACAACAAGATTTCAAAATTAATGAACAAACTGAAACATGAACATAAATATAAAAAAACGAGTTCCAATATTAATAACATATTCACATGAACATCAGCAACAAGATTTCAAGAACATGAACAGATTCCAATAGAAACATCACACCTATTGTAGGGAAGGAGACAGAACCGGAAATCATACCAGAAATCCAGTCATTCGTAAAAACTGATTTAAAAAAAACAATTATTTAGGGCAAAATCATACCAGAATTCTAACAACAACAACACCTATCGTAGGGAAGTTGAAGAACCGGCGCTGCAGGTGGAAGATGGCGAGGGATTAAACGATTTTGGGTTTACCGGCAAGAGCAGCATCAGAAAGAAAGGCGACTGTGAAGTGGTGGTCGGCGGAAGTAGATGGAACGGAAGCCGGAAGCCGGAGATGCAGCGGAAGCCGGAGACGGAAGCCGGAAGCCGAGGGGGTGGAGGTCGCCGGCGGTTGGAGGAGGCGCTGATGGTGGCCGTTGAACCTTCTTCGATGGAGCAGGAGGGCGGTGCAGATCAAAGGAGAGGTGGGAGGCGGGAGAAAGAACGAGACATGGAGAAACCGAGAAAAAATTGGGACGATGGGTTTTAGGGTATAATAGGAAAACGAGCCTCTTCTTTTTTAAACAGACATGTGTTTATCTCTTAACTATACAGAGGTAACTTTTTATTTAAGAGGTAAAAATTAAGGTGTAACCAAACACTCTTAAACTTAAAAATTAAGTGATTGCCTCTTAATTTTACAATTAAGTGGTAAACAAAGACACCTTTAATGCTTCATTATATATCTGTTTTATTTTATTTCACCCCTTCATAAAATGAATTAATGTGAACTAGAAACAGCCACGTCACCTTATTGAACGACTATTGGAAAAATTGTATAAAGTTGCAGCAATAATTACGTGTACCTTTTTCCATTTAAAAACAATATTAAATATTGCATTTTAAAGAGACGTTGAGTAGCAGAAAGTATATTGAAAGATTTGATGTGTCTAATGGTCTTGGCGTGTTGCAGTAAAAGAGTATCTGGGTGGATGCATCCGGGTTATATACCCATGTGGTGGAAGATCTGGAGTTCGAATCTGACTAACCCCATGTGGGGGATTTTCCCTGGAGGTGAGGCATGGTTGAGGGAAAAGGCCTTGCGCCTTAGGTAATCGCCAACCGCCCTCGGTGGCGGGGTCGAATACCCTCTGGTGAGACCACTAAATTGCCGGTTCCAAAAAAAAAGAGTATGGTCTGTATTGATTGTGAAAAACAGAAACCCGATAATAACCAAAATCCTTTTACTTTTTTATTCAGTTCAATTTTCAAAACAAGAGTTCTCCAAGCATAGCATCTGTGTGGCAACTTTTTGAAAGAACTGAACTCATGCAACAACGAATCAAGCTATAACAACAGAAGCTGAAGAATGTCGAGTAGCATCGTGAAAGAGGTATGAGCTGGTATCCATTTGATGAAATCACTATTTCCATTTTTCAAAATAATAGTGTTTTTCTTTTCTTGTTCAAGAGAAGATGAAGCTATGACAAACGAAGATCCGAAGGGTATGATGTCAGATTCCAAAGGGTATGATGTCATATGAAGGTAAGAGCTTGAGATGCAGAAACTGAAGGGTATGAAGCAAATTTCTCAATAGTCCCGTTCAAAAGTGATGATGAACAAGCTTCTGATCTTCGGGTTCTTTTTGTTGGAACAATAAAATCTTCAAACAACACATTATGCCATCCCGAATTTCTTAAAAGATACCTTTAGCCTTCTGAAAATTTTCTTTTAACCACAAAAGAATTTCCAACAAATTTCTCATCTGATTTTGGAACAAGAACATCTGAACATGTTTTTTTTGGAACCCACATTAACTTTGGTTTTGACTTTTTCTTCTTTTTTTTCTTATTTTTAAACTTATGAACACAAGAACTGAAACAAGAACTTTGTTCATCTTTTTGATTGAGAACTGAAATCTTCGGATCTGAAACCTTCGGAATCCAAAAACTTCAGTTTACATATATTTCATTTTCAACAAAAATGAGTTTTCTATAAGGTTTCATGCCATAAAACATATCACTTGAAGCTGAAGAACAATTATCTTTAGATTTCGTTCCTTTTGAAGTTCCAGCAACAAACAACACTTTCACCAAACATTTTTCTTTTAAATCAAACTCCCCCTTAACCTTTGCATATTCGTTTTCAGGTTGGGGATCTGACAACGCCTAGTAATATCAAGTATTTTAGTCATTGTTGAGCCCTATTCTTGGTGATTTTATATCATATATGCTGTAGTATTCTCACTTTTTGTGTCAGTGCTTGTTTGGAAAAAAAAAGATGTAAACAGGGATTAAAAGCGTACAAAATGGAATAAGTTTGGAGATAAAGACAAAAGAGTCGAATAAGCACGCGCGCCGCGGATATGTACAAGGGCGCGATGCGCTGAGTTATGATTGAGGCAGTGAGAAGAATTCAAATGCCGAGAAAACGGGGATAAACCCATACGCGCGCCGCGGATTCTAATTTTCCAAAACTATAAATAGAGGGTTCTAGGTCGAAATCAGCAGCAAATACCTGGCATAGGAACGACATCCAAGGCTTCTTTGACTCCAAGTTCCAATTTTCGGTCAACCATAAGTGGTGTTTATTGTTTTCGCATTTAATTTTCAAGTAGTTAAGTAGTTTTTAGTCGCTTGGCAAGTGTTATTGGGTGTGACAACCATTAGCATTAGGTTTTAAGTTTCTGAAATTTTATGTTTTCTGTTTTGAACAAGTTTGGATTTGAGTTTTTATACAAATAATCATTCGGTTATGTTTAATTTCTTTTTTTGCCTTTATTTCATGATTCGATGTTTTGGAATGTGTTGTAAAAAACGACGGATCCGAATTGACTTTAGACAATATTAGCTCAATGCGGAATATGATCAAAATTATCAAACGGTAATAATCACAACGAAATACGAATGAAGTAAATAAAATAGAGACACGAGGATTTATGTGGAAAACCCAAATCGGGAAAAACCACGGACGGAGGAAGCCGAGAACCAATTGACTATATTTTTTGGTGTTTACAAAATATTTGAAGAATATAAAAAATACAAAGAGTTTATAAAACTCTTATGTATTTACAAGAGAAGAAATTGGATGTGAGAGATGTGTTTTGATGTTTTTGGTGTGGTTTGCATCAATGATCTTCTAACCTATTTATACTAAAATTTCTACATGCCATTTAAGAAAAAATGGCTCATATGTTGAATTCTTTACAAGCCACATTTGAAAATTGATTAGCAGCCATTTGAAAATAAGTGTTGCAGCCACAACTTTGAACATCATCTTTAGCAGCCATTTGAAAATAAGTGTTGCAGCCATATCTTTGACTAACCACATGGCTTTGAAGGCACTTTCCACAATCTCCACCTTGACTTAAAAGTGAGTAAAACTTGTATACCCATTTGGTAAAACCAACAACTCTTCAAACTTCATAACTCCATAAGAAACTCGAATCACCATATAGAAAAAAAATTGATCCTGAAAAATGAAATACTTCCTCCACCATGAGCCTATCAGGCTCAAATGCGATCAGAAACACCCACCAAATCCAAACATGTTTTGAACTTGGCTATTGGAACACTTTTAGTAAACATATCAGCAGGATTATCATTGGTGCTGATCTTGTTTACCGTAATTTCGCCTTTAGCAATAACATCTCTGATGAAGTGATAACGAACATCAATATGCTTCGTTCGATCATGGACATTTGATCCTTTGTTAGAAATATTGCACTTTGATTGTCACAAAAAACAGTTTTAACGGATAACTTGTTTGAAAGCTCACCTATCAACCGTTTCAACCAGAGGGCTTCTTTCACTGCTTCCGTAACAGCCATGTATTCGGCTTCGGTGGTGGATAACGCTACGGTGGACTGTAACTGCGCTTTCCAGCTAATTGCGCAATCACCCAAAGTAAACACGTACCATGTAATCGATCGTCTTTTATCCAAGTCTTTTGCATAATCGGAATCCACATAACCAAGTACTCCACTATCGGTTTTGCCAAACCGCAAACATAAAGAGGAAGTACCTCGCAAGTACCAAAAAATCCATTTAACAGCAGCCCAATGCTCTTTTCCTGGATTCGCCATGTATCTGCTCACCATGCTTACCGCATATGACAAATCTGGACGTGTACAAATCATAGCATACATAAGAGATCCTACAGCGCTGGAGTATGGTACCTTTTCCATGTATGTTAGATCTTCTTCGGTGGTAGGACTTAAGGCGGATGATAGCTTGAAGTGGGCTGCGAAAGGAGTTCTGACTTCTTTTGCATCATGCATATTGAAACGGTGCAGAACCTTCTCAATGTAGCTTTGTTGAGAAAGGTATATAGTTCTTGCACTGCGATCTCGCACTATTTCCATTCCTAGAATTTTCTTGGCAGCACCCAAGTCCTTCATATCGAACTCAGCATTCAACTGGTCTTTTATCTTTTGAATCTCCTTTATATTCTTCGCTGCAATTAACATGTCATTCACGTATAAAAGTAGATAGACCATTGAGCCATCGTGACACTTCTTGTAGTAAACGCAGCTGTCGTAGGTGCACCTTTTCAGCTTGTGACCGGTCATAAATGAGTCAAACCTTTTATACCATTGTCGCGGAGATTGCTTGAGGCCATAAAGAGATTTCTTCAATTTGCACACGTAGCTTTCCTTGCCAGGAGCTACAAAACCTTCATGTTGTTGCATATATATCTCTTCCTCAAGCACACCATTTAAGAATGCTGTAGTAACATCAAGTTGCTCTAACTCATAGTCACGAGAGGCAACTAATCCCAATAAGACACGTATTAACGTGTGTTTCACAACCGTAGAGAAAATGTCGGTATAATCAATACCTGGGATTTGACTGTAGCCCTTGGCTACTAAACAAGCTTTGTACCTCGGTTTGTCACCAGGATGAATAACCTCCTTCAACTTGTAAACCCATTTACATTTAACCGTCTTCTTACCCTTTGGAGCCACAATGAGATCCCATGTGCCATTTTCCTGAAGAGATTCCATCTCATTGTGCATGGCAACCATCCACTCATTCGAGTTTTTAGAATTTATGGCTTTGTTGTAGCTTATAGGTTCCAAAACAGATTCTACTTCACTTGCAATGGTAAGAGCATATGCGACAGAATTTACTTGAGCATACCTCTTTGGAGGTACAATCTGTTTGCGTGGTCTATCCTTTGCAATAGATGGGCTCGGAGGTTGAGATGGAGTTGCAGTGGTCTCATGGAGAGTAGTATGTTCACTTCTTGAAGGTTGAGACACTGCAGGAACCTCATGAGTCATATCGGTGGAAGAGTTAAAAGATAGCTCCACCTCCAATTGTGCTTCGTCTTTTTCTCCCAATTTTTCATCTTCTTTGGTCTGAACGTTGGTTGTTGAATGGAGCATAGCTTTTTCATCAAAGGTCACATCTCTTGATGTAATGACCTTCCTAAGCTCTGGGCTCCATAATTTGAACCCTTTCACTCCTGTCTTGTATCCAATAAAAATGCACTTAATGGCTCTTGGTTCTAATTTGCCATTATCAACCCGTACATATGCTGTACATCCATACGGTATTAATTTTGTATAGTCAGCAGGCTTACCAGACCATAGCTCAAACGGAGTCTTCTTTCCAATAGTACGTGAGGGGGAGCGGTTGATAATATAGCATGCGGTAGAAGCTGCTTCGGCCCAAAAAGACTTTGGTAGCTTCGAGTGAGAGAGCATGCATCGGACCTTCTCCATGATGGTGCGGTTCATTCTTTCGGCAACGCCGTTCTGCTGTGGTGTGTGGACTACGGTGCGGTGACGTGTAATCCCTTCCTTACGGCAATAGGAGTTGAATTCTTCTGAGCAGAATTCCAGTCCGTTATCGGTGCGAAGGTATTTTACTTCAAAACCGGATTGTTTTTCAACTAACACTTTCCAATCCCTAAAGGTTGAAAATACTTCTCCCTTTGTCTTTAAGAAGAACGACCATACCTTCCTGGAGAAGTCGTCAATAATAGTGAGCATATAAGAGGCTCCACCTTTCGATGTAACCTTTGCTGGTCCCCATAAATCTGAGTGTATGTAGTCGAGTGGTCCTTTCGTCGTATGTTTGCCACTGATAAAACTTACTTGCTTCTGCTTTCCGAACACACAATCTTCACAGAATTCAAGCTCAGTTGATTTATGCTCCCCAAGTAACCCTCTTCAGCTTAGTTCACTCATACCGTGGTATGACATGTGACCGAGCCTGAAATGCCATAGGCGAGAATGATCAACATTGGAGAGGGATTTAGAACTAACCGAGGCTTCGCCAGAAATAACTTGTCCGTCCATAATGTAAAGGTTCGCGGATCTCCGAACTCCTCAGATGACAGTCGAACCGTCTTTGAAAATATGGACCTTCCCGTGTTTGCCGACAAACTCGTAACCTTTCTTCTCAAAAGTACCGAGGGATAGTAAATTTCTCCTAAGATCGGAGACATGCTTCACATCTTCAATTGTTCGAACAACACCATCGAACATGCGGAACCTGACTGTACCATATCCAATAATACGGCACGAAGTATCGTTGCCCATCAAGACATGTCCTTGGTTAACATTTTCATATGTATGAAAAATACTCCGGTTGGAGCTCATATGAAAAGTACATGCTGAATCAAGAACCCACTCGCTCATGGTAATTAAACCGAAGTCTGAAACGGATAGAAGCTCGCCATCGGAACCGGTTTCGGCTACATCAGCTTCTACGGTAGTACCTGCTGGTTTACCATTCATGGTTTCCTTCTCCTTCTCCTTGTTTTTCAACTTGTAACATTCATCGATCAGATGTCCATTTTTATGACAATAATTACAATATTTACGCTTGCGTTTGGACTTAGATCTAGATCGGTTTTGTAAAGAATTACCTCTCTCGTTGGGTCTCCCCCTAATGTTGAGACCTTCGGCTTTTGAATCGTTGCTGCTGTCACTAATAATCTGCTTCATCTTTTCTTTTGAATCAAGAGCGGTCATTATCTCATTCAAGACAAGAGTGTCTCGACTATAGATAATGGTATCACGAAAGTGATCATAGGAATCTGGGAGTGATGATAATAAAAATAGCGCCAAATCTTCATCTTCGTATTTGACGTCCATATTTTCCAGATTTCCTACAAGCTCTTTAAAAGTAGAGAGGTGATCAGATAAAGAACTTCCCTCGCCCATCTTGAGGTTGAAGAGTCGTTGCTTCAGGTGTAGCTTGTTTGGCAAGCTTTTCGTCATTAGTAGCTGTTCGAGCTTTAGCCAGAGATCCGCCACAGATGTCTCTTTCAGTACATCTTGGAGAATGTCATTGGATAGATGCAGACGGATCTGTGACGACGCCTTCAAATCCTTCATTTCCTTTTTTTTCAATCGACCAAGTTGCCGGCATTTTCTCCATTCCTAACAGTGCTTTGTGGAGATCCATCTGAATGAGAATATCTCTCATCTTTACTTGCCACAGCGGAAATCTGGTATTCCGATCCAGCAGCGGAATATCGTATTTCACCGAAGACATGATTAATTACTTGATAAAATGATCCCGACAAACTAATATCAAAACCCGGATGCTCTGATACCAATTGTTGTAAAAAACGACGGATCCGAATTGACTTTAGACAATATTAGCTCAATGCGGAATAGGATCAAAATTATCAAACGGTAATAATCACAACAAAATACGAATGAAGTAAATAAAATAGAGACACGAGGATTTACGTGGAAAACCCAAATCGGGAAAAACCACGGGCGGAGGAAGCCGAGAACCAATTGACTATATTTTGTGGTGTTTACAAAATATTTGAAGAATATAAAAAATACAAAGAGTTTATAAAACTCTTATATATTTACAAGAGAAGAAATTGGATGTGAGAGATGTGTTTTGATGTTTTTGGTGTGGTTTGCATCAATGATCTTCTAACCTATTTATACTAAAATTTCTACATGTCATTTAAGAAAAAATGGCTCATATGTTGAATTCTTTACAAGCCACATTTGAAAATTGATTAGCAGCCATTTGAAAATAAGTGTTGCAGCCACAACTTTGAACATCATATTTAGCAGCCACTTGAAAATAAGTGTTGCAGCCACATCTTTGACTAACCACATGGCTTTGAAGGCACTTTCCACAGAATGAGTTTGAATGTTTGATTGTGTTGGCTTGATCTCTATTACTTCTGTTTCTGAATAGCATTTCTGATCTCAGTAAGTGATTAGATCAGGTTTTGGTTTTGATTTTAGTTTGAGTTTATGCTTGAATTGGAATTTGTTTGATTTTGTGATTTTGGATTATTTTCGGTAAAAGTTAGAAACTAGATCCTTTGGTTGTAGAGTGACACTACAATTGGTAATCTGTTGCCTACCTTGACCACGTAACTCCTGTGAATCGACCCTGACTACCACTGTACTAAGTGAGAGTGAGGTTTTATTATTTTTGACCGCATGACGACCGCTGCGATGTCAAATTTTAGTGTCGTTGCCGGGGAGTTGTGAGCTTGAGAGTAGGCGATCTATAGGACTTTTACTTTCTAATTTTGGTTTTACTATTGAGATTTTCAGTTGGTTAGAATTTCATTTTTGGTTTTGACAGGCTTGTTGCACTAGTGCATGCGTACCCGTCGGGGTGAGCAGTTATCCCCTTTGCGTTTTGACTCAGAGATCGAACGAACCGCACACAAGAATCGTGCACGTAGGCGTTTCGATACAATGAGTTTCAGTAATGTTAGTAGTAGTTTAGAAGATGTTGCCCAGGAACCTACGGGTGAGGTAACGGGGATGCCATTTATTCCCCTAGTGTCAGAATTTCAGTTTGGGAGCACGAGTGCTACTGGTGGTGCGATTTCAGCCCCCGCATCAATACCATCATGCACTTCGCCTTCTGTTATACCGTTTCAACCACAATCTACAAACCCTTTTACATCTGCTATGTCTTGGGGAGCGCCGACCCGTGATGGCACCCCAATGCCTAGGCAACACACTACCATTTCTCAACCACAATCACAACCATTACAACCACCATTAATCTTTAAACCACAAACCACTTTTCAAACCATACCACAACAACCACAACAACAATATCAACCGCAACCTCCACAGCAGCAATACCAGTACCAGGGGGTTGAGCAGGGATACGAGGACGAGGAAGAAAGATGGGTTCCACAGTAGCAGCAACCACAGCAACAATGGAACCGAGGTCGGGGACCTCTACGAAGAGCACCACAACAACAACAACCGCAAGGTCAGCAAGGATACAACAATGATCATCACTATTACGGTAATTTTGTTCAACCTTTGTACTTTGTACAATCGAGAGGGCAGTCGGTTGCATCACACTTCCAACCGCGGGAGTACGATGATTCATCAACCATTTATATTCCAGAAAATGTAGACGCTCAGGTAGAAATTAGACCGTAGCTTTTAGGAATATTGCCTGAATTTAAGGGATATAAACAGGATGATCCATACAATCATTTGTATGAGTTCATAGCTATAGCAAACGCTAATACCCCTAGGAACACGAATAAGAATATTTTTAGGTTAAGGTTGTTCCTGTTTACTTTGAAAGACAAGGCCAAGTATTGGTTCACGTCTCTTCAGTCCAATAGTATCACTACATGGGATCAGCTTAAGGCTAAATTCTTACAAGAGTTCTATTTGGCAAGTAAGACGACAGAGATTAGGAGAGCCATCCAGGATTTTCAACAGAAGCCTAGAGAAGCATTTCACGAAGCTTGGGATCGTCTGAAGGAGTTGATGAGGTCGTGCCCTCATCACGATATTCCGAAGTGGCAGTTGCTCAGGCTTTTCTTCGAAGGGGCAAGTGAGACGAATCAGACGATGATCAACGCATCGTCCAGTGGCACTATCATGATGCAAGATCCTGATGAGGCTTGGTAGTTTTTGGAACAGTTGAGTAACGGATCTAAAGCAAATTTCTCTACTAGGAAGATGGTATGCACAGCTGCAGCAGTAGGAGCTGATGCAGATTGGAGAAAAGAGGTTAAGAAGGAAATTAGTAAGCTAAACAAGAAGTTTGATAGACTGATGTCTACTCTACAAAACGGACCTCAAAATCAGCAACAAGGAGGCCAAGGAGGGCAAAGGACACAAGAAGCAAATCAGGTTTATGGTCAGGGTCAAGGTCAATACAATAATAGACGACCTTATAGACCATACAACCAGGGTCCACAGAACTTCAACAACCAAAGGCAAAACAAGTATCAGAGCCAATCGTCTAATCAGTCCAGGCAATATCAACCAGCAAACAACAATGGCAATGCAAGTGGGAACGGTAACAACAACAACAGGGGGCCAAGTAATAATTACAATAACAATAATGCCCCAGGAACTCAATAAGACTTAACTGCCAAGATGTATGAGATGTTCAACACCACACAGCAGCAGTCTCAGGCTAATGCCAAGGCCATCGCCAACATGGAGAGGCAGATCGCTCAGATGGCCGAGGATCAAAGAAAGAGAGATAATGGTAAGCTACCCAGTACTATGAAAATCAATCCGACCCATGCTCAGCGGGCGGGAAAGGAACATTTCAATGCTGTTGAGGCTAAGTGGAGGAAGGTGACCGTAGAAGATCTGCTAGGTTATGAAAGTGAAGTTGAAGGCCAGACTGAAGAGAAGGAAGTTAAGGTTGAAAGTGAAAATAAGAATGAGAGAAAAATTGAAGTTAAGAGTGAAGTTAAGATTGAAAAGGAGGATAAAGAAGAAGAAGAAATTCAGGTTGAAAAGGAACCTCAACTAAAGGAGGACAAGGATGTCCAAAAGGAGGATCAGCCAATGGTGGCTGGAATTAAACAGAAGAAAAAGGATAAGAAGGAGAAGAAAAAGCAGGAGGTGCCAACTAAATCAGCTGGACCCTCAATCAATCAACCTCTGTGGGACGAATTAAAGAATGCTCCTGAAGATACTAAGATTCTTCAGGAGATGTGCAAAAATAATAAGGAAAGTAAGGCACCTACACCGGAGACGGTGAGGTTAACTGTGAGAGCGAGTGAGGCATTGTTGGGTACGTTGCCCAAGAAGGAGAGGGACCCCGGTTCACCGTTGATTACTGTCACGGGGATGTGGTCATCAGGAACACCTTGCTGGATCTTGGAGCAAGTGTTAACGTCTTTCCAGGTTACTTGTACGATAAATATAAAAATGAGGAACTAGAGCCTACTAAAACAGTGTTACAGCTGGCTGACCAGTCGACCAAGGTTTCCCGAGGAAAGTTGACCAATGTGATAGTTAAGGTCGGTGACTTTTTCTATCCCGTCGACTTTTTGGTAATGGAATACGAAAGTTTAGAGGATGCGCCGGCATTAATTCTGGGACGTCTATTTTTAGCCACAGCTGGGGCTGTCATGGACTGCAAGACAGGAGACTTGGATATCTCCTTTGGAACAAGGAAGCGCATGCTAAACATGTTCGGATGCCCAATATCAGTGCCATCAGGGCAGAATGATAGATACCTAAGTAACAATCCTCTCATGGTACCAGGAACTAAGGACAGAGGTAAACAATTGACTAAAGTAGGTGAAGGTGTAAAGGAAGAGATTTTATGGGAGGCGAAACAACATCCATTGTCAACCATTGACAAAGTGCAGCTGCTTGATATGATAGAACTAATGGAGTTAAAGCACCAACAATACGAAAAAGACGCACGGTGCAGGGAGGCCAAGGTCTTTCAACTCCTGGATGCTCAGCAGCAATGGATTAGCCAGGTTAGCGATAGGATGACACAGTTGGCATCATTGCTCGCGACACAATATTGCCCCAGAAACAAAGAAGATGATGCCCCATGAAGAATGGGAAGAATAAGGAGCAGCCCGTCTGGCTGAAGACGTCAAACTTAGCGCTTGTTGGGAGGCAACCCATCTTCATAGGTTCGGTACTATATTTCTTAGGAGTAATTACGAAAATATTATGATCATCGTTGCAGGTGCTATTGGTCCGAGGCAAGTGTGGGGGTCACATGAAGGAATTTGAAAAATTGAAGGCCACGCCGCGGTATGGTGTTTTGCGCGCCGCAGGATCATAGAACAACCCGATACGCAGGGGTTGATTTGGGAACACGCGCGCCGCGGTTTGCTCCTACCCGCGTCGCGAGAAACTATCAGTCAGATTCTCTTTATAAAGGTACGTCACATTTCACTGTTCACACACACTACCCACGTCACGCCTCAGACCTCCGATCAACCGACGTTTCTCTCATCTATTTCATTCCTACGATTGAGCGATATCTCCAGTTCGTACATCGGTGCGAGCTTTGGAGAACATGCATCTGATCCACCAGCCACAGGCGGGGCGATATTTGAGGGTGGCTACGGAGGCACCGAGGGCACCACGACCAGCCCATGAGGAGGGACCACCGAGGTGTCGCCAGAGAGTTATTGCACCATCAGGAGGAGACACCGGCCATCCGCCGATTGGAGGAGCGGGTGGCTAGGATTGAGGATCAGTTAGAGTGGATCGGGGAGGTACTTTTGGAGATGGCCACACAGCAGGGACGACACCGCTGACCATTCCTGGCCCAAGCTCATGATCATGAGGTCGGTCCTTCTAGACCACCCGGGGGTGATTGATGTATTTTTCTGTTTTTTTTGGGGATATATGTACTGTACCTATGACACTACCTTATTTTTGTCCGCTTGTTTATATTTTATTTGTTTGTTTAGTTTGCATTTAATGTTTTGTGAGTGATGCATGTAATACCCAAATGGAGAGTCTTTGGATGAGTTGTTTCAGACAAGTGTGGGGTCACCGTGCCCCCTCCACTTTCCTTGATCACCGGCGTGTCTTACTGTTGCGCTACAGCTCCTGAATTCTGAATTGTGGATATGTTCGTATTTTTGTACCTGTGACAACCAAGTACCATCAAGCAGTCTACCGTCTAAGGGGTAACTCATTCTCCCTTGTTTTGAAATTAATTTTTGTACAACGGGGACATTGTAAGGTTTTAAGTGTTGGGTGTGGACGGTCGAAAGAGTATTTTTGAAATTTTTGCGGGAAATGACCGAAATTCAAAATTTTTAGGAATTTTTCAAAATTTATAATAGATTGTAATTTTGAAACGAATTGTTGTGAATGTTGTAGCATTGGTATTTTTCAAGGAATACTATATAGTTGTTATCATGTTATATGTTTAGTGAAATAAGTTGTGTTTTAAGAGTTAGAAGATTGGAGTGTTTTAAGTTTGGAATTTAGGAAGGAATTGTCAATCTGTGACCTTTGTTGTTCGAGCCGGTAAGTCTAAAATGGGTGGGACTTATGCACCTTGCCACCTAAGATTGTCTAGTCTGGGATGGTATTTCTGAAAGCACGTTACACGCATAACATCGAAAGTCATGGACAGTTCTTTAATTGCCTTTAGAATCTGAATGAGTAAGTACACTTCATTGTGGAGAGAAAATTTGTAATCAAGGGTTCTCTAGAAAGTCATGAATTCCAAAGAATAGTCCGATTATGTTTTCACAAACTATTTCACTCTAACTCCTGAGGCAATAAGCTTTGAAATTGAACGCATTCAAAAAATGTTTAAGTCTTAGTTAGAATCTGTTAAAAACTCTCTTGCTTGGGGACAAGCAAGGAACAAGTGTGGGGTGTTTGACAACGCCTAGTAATATCAAGTATTTTAGTCGTTGTTGAGCCCTATTCTTGGTGATTTTATATCATATATGCTGTGGTATTCTCACTTTTTGTGTCAGTGCTTGTTTGGAAAGAAAAGATGTAAACAAGGACTAAAAGCATACAAAATGGAAGAAGTTTGGAGATAAAGTCAAAAGAGTCGAATAAGCATGTGCGCCGCGGATATGTACAAGGGCGCGACGCGCTGAGTTATGATTGCGGTGGTGAGAAGAATTCAAATGCCGAGAAAACGGGGATAAACCCATACGCGCGCCGCGGATTCTAAGTGCGCACGACGCGGCTTCTTATTTTCCAAAACTATAAATAGAGGGTTCTAGGTCAAAATCAGTAGCAAAGACCTAGCATAGCAACGACATCCAAGGCTTCTTTGACTCCAAGTTTCAGTTTTCAGTCGACCATAATTGGTATTTATTGTTTTCTCATTTAATTTTTAGGTAGTTTAGTAGTTTTTAGTAGTTTGGCTAGTGTTATTGGGTGTGACAACCATTAGCATTAGGTTTTAAGTTTATGAAATTTTATGTTTTCTGTTTTGAACAAGTTTGGATCTGAGTTTTTATACAAATAATCATTCGGTTATGTTTAATTGCTCTTTTTGCCTTTATTTCATGATTCGGTGTTTTGGAATGAGTTTGAATGTTTGATTGTGTTGGCTTGATCTCTATTACTTCTGTTTCTGAATAGCATTTCTGATCTCAGTAAGTGATTAGATCAGGTTTTGGTTTTGATTTTAGTTTGAGTTTATGCTTGAATTGGAATTTGTTGGATTTTGTGATTTTGGACTATTTTCGGTAAAAGTTAGAAACTAGAGCCTCTGGTTGTAGAGTGACCTACAATTGGTAATCTGTTTCCTACCTTGACCACATAACTCCTGTGGATCGACCCTGACTACCACTGTACTAAGTGAGAATGAGGTTTTATTATTTTTGACCGTATGACCACCGGTGCAATGTCAGGATCACACAAAGATCTGAAGTGTTCATCAGAAGATCCAGAAATATGAAGATGAAGAACATCATCTTCAAAGTCTTGAGGAACAAGAAGGCCATTTGCATCTTCAACAAGAGAAACATACTTTTCTACTGATTTTCGATTTTCTAACCTATGTTTACTGTCGATTTCTCTTAAAACCTGTAACATTTTTGAGAACAAATTTTTGTTTGAATCATGTTTCAAAGGATTAAAAACCAATCCCCCATATGTATCCTTCAAACCATCAGAGATGAGTGTGTCATTTGTAATATTCTGATTTCTCAACACAAGACCCAAAAATTATTCAAATGATACTTTGTATTTGAGATTATCAACACAAACAGTCCATATTTTCGAATTTGTGGCTTGCGTTTTCGTTCTAAACACCAAACAATAACCAGATCTGAAATAAAACTAGAGAGAGAAAATGGATCTGAAGTGGGTTTTAGAGAGAGAAAGTAGATCTGGTAGATCTGAAAGAATTTTGATGATAAAAACCAGATTTGATATGATTTCTAAGAAGAAAAACGAATCTGAATCGAGTTTTAGTGATAGAAATAGATTATGAATTGAAAAACTCAACAAAATATGGATTTCTTTACAGAAAACTTACAAGATCTGAAAATTTGAATTCTGATTGATGATGTGATAAGGTTGTCAAATCAGGAACCAATCCTTGAAATAATCTGTTAAATCTTCAAGGTTAGGCTCTGATACCAATGTTGAGACACGATTTGACAATAAATGCAGAATAAGAACGACATCAATCAAGAATCCAATGTGTCGAATGATTCGATTCAACAATGTTTTACAATGGGGTTTTACAATAAGAGTTTTTCTATGTGTTTGTTACTCTATCTATGAAATCACTAGGCTCCCTCTAGATCATTAGACTATACAATAATGAATAAAACACTATTTATAGTCTAGACAAAATAAAGAGCCTAATGAACAAGCCCACAAGCCTATACGCCAAAGCGGGCCTTCCTCATGCCACCAAGTCATAATCATGAAGAACTATGCACCCAACAAATACTCAACGTACCAATTTACAATCAGGAATAATGTGCATTCAACCACACACTCATCGTCTTTCTCAATTCATACTCTTTTGGCTATCTCAGCAATTCATTTTGATCAATCATAAGTACTAGTTATGTGGCCCCACAGGATATATGGTCTTAACCACAAAGTACTTGTACACAGAAATCTAGCCACATCTGTGAAACAACAAGCACTATATATAATATCATAACTTATATATTTTCACCAGGTATATACTCATTATAGACACTTCTCCATGGTTGATAAGTATTTGCCAAGGAACCACTTATAATCTCAGTTATACACAATCACAAAGCACTCGTTATCTGATATGTAAATCTTACCTCAAGTGGACACGAGATTCTCATCTCGATGTCGGTTACTACACTTTATAATCACACTTCTCTAACACATTGTAACACCCCCTTTTTTGGTACATATTTTTTTAATATTTATTCCGGCGTAATAAAGATAATAATTTGGTAGTTATAAAGCTAAAAAAACTTTAGTTACAATTTCATATGAAAATCAGCATTGTGAGCCGTTTTTAGAAAAATCATAATTAATTCTAGGAAAATCGTTTGGACCTCAAACCAGTGCAAAAAGTTTATAAATTGAGTCTAGTAAAATTAGTAAATATGATAGTAAGCTCAGAATTGGCATTAGCTATGGTGAAAAGTGCAATCTTCCCTGATTGGTTCGGAATGGACAAATTGGATAGCCTGTTTTTAAAAATTCATAATAAATCATAGGAAAATCGTATAAATACGTATAGTACGTCCTTGAAAAGGTATTGAGTTGAAATTTCTGAATATGAGATAATAATATGAATTTCGTGGTTTTAAGAATGGATAAAGCAGTCTTGAACAGGCTGCTACTAGAATGTCATAAAAATAATTAATAAACTCTTTTGTCAAAAGTGGGATGCAAGTTTTTCAAGTATAAATACCCCCAAAACATCTCATAAACCACACAAATAAATCACAAACCATTCCATAGAATTTGCTAAGTACTTGAGAGTAAGTAGTGAGCGGAAAGAGGCTCAAAAGCCAAACGCAGGAGTTATAGATCCCGACGAACTATCATAAGGTAACCACAAACCTTTCTATAACTTAATTAGGTATTGTAAAATAATTTGTGTGTTAAGAAGTAGAATATTTAATGAGTGTAACATATGTTATATTATACTCATTTCCAACAATAGTAAACAAAAACCTTAAAAACATCGTTATTATATAACGATTCGTAATTCCAAAAATAATACCGATTGATTTACTTACGAGGACAGTGACTAGGCCGATTACTTGGGATCTGGTTGTTGGATTTTCCGAAAGGCTAAAATGCTAAAAGGATCCTGCCACCCCATCTAATCTTCTACTGACCGTTCTTTACTTGATAAATCATGGAGTATCATGTTGGAATTTCTAAAGGGTTTAATGATGCGACTATAATATAGTTAAGGATTAAGAAATGATAGATTTTTTATTATGTTAACAGTTAAGGTTGAAAGGGAATACAAAGCAGAGAAAGATAAACGCTTTAGTCAACTACAATCAGGTGAGTTTCTCACTACATTGTGTGCACGTTATATGTGCTTTACCATAGTTTTGTGTGCTTGTAAGATGTTTGTGGATAGTACCAAGCTGTGTGCATTCTATTAATATTATACCTTGCTGTTATAGTTGTATGTGTTGGGGTATGGTGTGTGGTTAGTACTAGACGTGTGTAGGTCTAGATTGTAGATAATACGGGATCGACGTACTGAGCAAAATAGGGTGGCTAGACGTACTAAGCAAAATAGGGTGGCTCGACATACTAAGCAAAATAGGGTGGCTCGATGAACTGAGCAATATAGGGTGGCTCGACGTACTGAGCAATAGGTTGGCTCGACGCACTGAGCAATATAGAGATGCCGGCAAGATGCACTGAGCGGATATGCATGGCTCGACGAACAGATTATGCGCGGCTCGGAGTGCTGAGCGGTGGAGCTTGACTCAATGTTCTAGGTAGACTAGACTATGTATTTATTTTTCTGTGTTGATAGGGGTAGAGTATGTGTGACTCATATGGCGTGTATGTGTTGGAACTCACTAAGCTGTGTGCTTATCCTTTCCCTATTAAATCACTATTGTAGGTTATTCAGATGTGGGTGACGGCAAGGCGTAACGTGTATACACTGTGCTGCTTCATTGGAGGACTGTTTTTGAATTGATGTTCCGCTATATTTTGGTTTCGTTAACTTTTGTTAATCCTGGGATGTTTTCATTAAGCTTATAAGTTGTGGAATTTTATGAAAATTAATTAAGTGGCTTTTCTTATATTAAAGTGTTCGTTTAAAATATTTAAATTTACTATACAAATTTGGGATGTTACAAGTTGGTATCAGAGCCATGGTTTGAGGGATTTGGATAAACCTTCGGGTGAATCTAAACTCAAATTGAGGACTGAGAGTTTTTTTTAAATATTTTTACAAGAAATTAAAAGTTGTTTTTCAAGTAAGGGGTTAAATGAACGTTGTAGCGAAGACGCAGTGTGTACCGCCAGCCGACGCCAGTGGGGAAAAGGTTTAAGTGCTTAGTATTTGTTGATGTTTTCTGTAATATATGATGTATGTATGCTAGATTGCCTGCTAGAAACCATACATTGATGTACAGTTACTTGTTGCCTGCTATTGTGAATGAATGCTAGTGTTGATAGGTTATTTAGGGAATGCCATTAAGATGTATGCGGTAGGAACTGAATAGCCTTAGAATACGCGATTTGGCCTTATTGTATGTTCTTTGTACGACTACGCATTCACGAGGCGACTCGTCATCATTGGAGGAAGTTTCGTCTTAGTTAGAGTAGCAGGATTGGGGGTGGGAATCATAAAATTATAGGAATGTGTAGGCATATGCTTGGTAGAGGCATATGTGTCTGAATTCTCAGTGAGAAGCGAATTGGGGACTTTAGGGCGGGTCTAGGAACAAATCTGGATAGGTGTGGAAGGTAGTAGTAGAGCTACTACTATCGAAAGCACATGATCCACGTTTGAGTCAAGAATTGGTCAAGAGGAATCCAATGAGCTGAGAGTGTAAATAATTAGCATATTAGATGTGAGTGTTAATGAAATGAGTTAGTCTTTGACCATTCTATTATTATGGTGATCTTTGGGTTTAGTGGAAACAACTAGGGTGCTGGTTTGGGTGTACATATTTTCTAAAAGAAAATAATAATAAATCAAAGTAACGGACTTGGACTTTAGTCCAAGTGGGGGAGGAATACAAAATTAAGGGAACAACATGAATATTGTTTAGAATCGATGAAATTATTAAAATTATAGTAACACGTCAATACATTTAAATAAAATGTTATATTCACAACATTTTTCCCTAGTAGAGTATGACATTCTAAGCGAATTGAATTAGATTAAAATCCTTCCATGGGGTTAATATTGGTATGAATTCAATCATAAAGCTGAAGCCATGATAGATTACCTGCTAAGTCTTCAAAATTCTCTTCACTTATAGGCTCGAGTAAATCAGAGTTAATACTACTCATAGCAGAATCAGATGGTAGAGATTGCTGCTGTGTGTGAGTTCCTGATGAAGCTTCGTCCATTTTCTGAATCCTTTTTTTCCTTATATGCAGCCTTATGAGCAACCTGTCTCAGCTTCTTTGTGCTGTCTGTTAAACCCGAGTGTGAACCTTCGATTATCGCTTCTTTCTCCTTTTCTAGATTGGGAATTATATCTCTCGACAATTCTATTGCTTCATTGGAATTATTACCAAATTCCTATGGCACAAATAACTTCAGTAATTACAACCTTATGATATAAAGGAATTAAAAACAAAAATGTATTTCTTTACCTGAGTACTATCAATAAGAGTTTGTAGACTCTTAATCTGTCGTTGAGGCCAACGTTTGATACCTAACTCCCTACAACGTTTCTTCAACCGTGTTGTTCCAACGTTGAGTTCCTTTGCAGCTTGCTTAATTGGCTTGTTGAAATGCTCAGCTATTATTCCCCTACTTAATACATGTCTGGAACTACTTCCACTGCCAACTACGGTGTTTTTTGAAGTCAAAGGTTCGAATCCAGCTGTACTATTATCATTATGGATCATTTGAACATGATCCTGACTCTCTAACCCAAAGATAAACATTGATTCAGAAAAATTAGTATCTTCAGTCGGTAGTAAGTGTTGGTTTTCAACCATGAACCTAGGATTCTGAAATCCCTCTAGATTCCTTTGAATCATCTGAAGGTGATCCTGCTATTTAAAACCACCCCCAAACTCAGTATTCATTTCAACATTGTTGTGATGAATTGTCTGAATTTGATCATCATTCAGTATGTTAGCCATGAATCCTTGATTCATGGGGATAATCTCACTGTTCGTTGAGTGCACATCCATGAATGGATTCTAATCAGTTAAACATCCATAAATGGATCTATAAAATAACACATGTCAGATGATAAAACAAAAATTGAATACTCATAAAAGCAATCATTCAAAAGAATTTAACCTGAAAGAAGGTATGGAGTCTGCTCAAGTGCAAAATCTAAAGATGAAGGCACTGGATCTTCCGAATTAATGCTCATCTGGGGAAAAATTCCAACTCACTTTGGAGTTGCTCCATTGATAGTATATCTGGAAGTCTGTACCATAATTCA
Organism: Cichorium intybus; assembly: GCA_023525715.1. NCBI lineage: Eukaryota > Viridiplantae > Streptophyta > Magnoliopsida > Asterales > Asteraceae > Cichorium > Cichorium intybus. The sequence continues at coordinate 59,469,228 of CM042014.1, forward strand.
GAACCAATCAAAACGTTAAAAAGATAAATGAAAAATAGATAATAAATGTCTAGAATGTTAAAGTCACCAAACTCCATTAAAGACGCTTGATTTGAAGTACCCTTTCCTCGCGAGAAATCAAGTCCAGAGTTCGACAGATTGCTTATTGAAGATCTGTTTTCCATTACTCAACTTTAAATATGAGTTCGTTTACGAAAAACTAGTGGTAGGAGATGATGAGACTAAAAAGATTGTAGATATGGATGATACTACATATCTGTATATATAGCATCTTGCAGCTGGAACTGAAAGGACAACCTACGTTCTTATTACCAAAATTCAAACATCTACAGTAGGTGCGATCTTTTCACTACCCTAAGTGACATTTTTTTTCAAAATTCGCTGCTTGAATCCGGTGAGAACAAGATAATGAAAAGACTTTTTGAAATAGAACTGTATAGCTCCTGGTAGCGGAGATAATTCAAAGAATTTTCAGAACCTAATTAAAAATGAGCTTATAAAAACCATGGTAAATTTTTGATGAAATAAAACAATTGGAGATTCTATAAATGTATACTTATTGAGCAGTGAGGCATGACCAAATGTACATAATGATGTAGATTATTTATTATTGTAGATTTAAGAATCGTAGGAAAGGTTGTGACGTTTTTTTAGCAGAGAGGCGTCAGAGTGGAATCTTGAGGACGAAATTCTTATAAGTGGGGGAGAGTTGTAACACCCCTTTTTTTGGTACATGATTTTTTAATATTTATTCCGGCATAATAAAGATAATAATTTGGTAGTTATAAAGCTAAGAAAAACTTTAGTTACAATTTCATATGAAAATCAACATTGTGTGCCGTTTTTAGAAAAATCATAATTAATTCTGGGAAAATCGTTTGGAACTCAAACCAGTGCAAAAAGTTTATAAATTGAGTGTAGTAAAACTAGTAAATATGATAGTAAGCTCGGAATTGGCATTAATTATGGTGAAAAGTGCAATCTTCGCTGATTGGTTTGGAATGAACAAATTGGATAGTCTGTTTTCAAAAATTCAAAATAAATCATAGAAAAGACTTATAAATACGTATAATACGTCCTTGTAAAGGTATGGAGTTGAAATTTCTGAATATGAGATAATAATATGAATTTCGTGGGTTTAAGGATATATAAAGCAGTCTTGAACAGGCTGCTACTAGAAGGTCATAAAAATAATTAATAAACTCTTTTGTCAAAAGTGGCATTTAAGTTTTTCAAGTATAAATACCCCCCAAAACATCTCATAAATCACACAAATAAATCACAAACCATTCCATAGAATTTGCTAAGTACTGAGCGGAAGTAGGCTCATAAGCCAAACGCAGGAGTTCTAGATCCCGACGAACTGTCATAAGGTAACCACAAACCTTTCTATAACTTAATTAGGACGGTGACTAGGCCGATTACATGGGATCTGGTTGTTGGATTTTCCGAAAGGCTAAAATGCTGAAAGGATCCTGCCACCCCATCTAATATTCTACCTGGCCGTTCTTTACTTGATAAATCATGGAGTATCATGTTGGAATTTCTAAAGGGTTTAATGATGCGACTATAATATAGTTAAGGATTAAGAAATGATAGATTTCTTATAATGTTAACAGTTAATGTTGAAAGGGAATACAAAACAGAGAAAGATAAACACTTTAGTCAACTACAATCAGGTGAGTTTCTCACTACATTGTGTGGATGTTATATGTGCTCTACCGTAGTTTTGTGTGCTTGTAAGATGTTTGTGGATAGTACCAAGCTGTGTGCATTCTATTAATATTATACCTTCCTGTTATAGTCGTATATGTTGGGGTATGGTGTGTGGTTAGTACTAGACGTGTCTAGGTCTAGTATGTAAATAATACGGGCTCGACGTACCAAGCAAAATAGGGTGGCTCGAGGTACTGAGAAAAATAGGGTTACTCGACGTACTGAGCAAAATAGGGTGGCTCGACGAACTGAGCAATATAGGGTGGCTCGACGTACTGAGAAATAGGTTGGCTCGACGCACTGACCAATATAGAGATGCCGACAAGATGCACTGAGCGGATACACATGGCTCGACGAACAGAGTATGCCCGGCTCGGAGTGCTGAGCGGTGGAGCTTGACTTAATGTACTGGGTAGACTAGACTATGTATTTATTTTACCGTGTTGATAGGGGTAGAGTATGTGTGACTCATATGCCGTGTATGTGTTGGAAATCACTAAGCTCTGTGCTTATCCTTTCCCTATTAAATCACTGTTGCAGGTTCTTCAGATGTGGGTGACGGCAAGGCGTGACGTGTATACACTGTGCAGCTTCATTGGAGGACTGTTTTTGAATTGATGTTCCGCTATATTGTGGTTTTGTTAACTTTTGTTAATCCTGGGATGTTTTCATTAATCTTATAAGTTGTGGAATTTTATGAAAATTAATTAAGTGACTTTTCTTATATTAAAGTGTTCGTTTAAAATATTTAAATTTACTCTACAAATTTGGGATGTTACACACATGTAATTTCAATTGATCTTTTATGTGTCCATACATTTTACACATATTCTACTACATGTATTATCAACAATTAAACACATGCAACACGTTACAACTAACATTTTAAGTAAAGTTACTTACATACCTCATAGCAACAAAATCTCATCTCCTCATTAGCTGAAACTTGCGTACTTCGACTCTCAACTCTTGAGTGTACTCGGCTATACACACATATCTCAACTCTTAACTCATACTCAATTTATGCTCATATTCTTTCTCATCGTCAGTTAGAATTTTGCCTCAATCAGGATCTCATCTCATCACTAGTTGGAATCTCGACATCAGCTAAGATCTCATCTTAATTAGTATCTCATCTCATATTTTTCTGACCGATCATTATCAACTGAAACTCTCGTTTTGTCATTAGTTGATATCTTATATCAACCAAAATATCGTCTCATCATCCACTGTAGGTCCAACCGGATGTGACCGATTTATCAACGCGTCCTCATCTGTCTCCATATCTATATTCACACACAAAATATAACAATAACAAATATAACATATAAGTTATACTTAACTCATAAACTAAAATCTGCAGTAGTATCTTTTTCACAGCATGTGATAGGGCTCTCTCTCTCTCCTCGGTTCAAGTCTAGGACTCTACACTCAAAGACCTAGTTCACTTTAACCATGCTCTGATACCAACTTGTAACGCCCGATTTCTCATACAAAGTACACCCAAAAAATTTCAAACAATAACGCATTAAAATGGGCATACTTGTACTCAAACCATGGAAACAAGATGTTATCAACATGATTAATTACACAAAAGGTCCATATAACATAGACCAGGCATTACAAATAAAAGTACAACACGACTAAAGGACAGGCTCTAAGTTGTCCATCTCTCTTTATCACAAACAACTCAAGTGTAAGCTTATAAAGCTTAGTGAGTAATCTCCAATATATTCCACATATGTCTCTCAATGGACATTCTCATTCTCCTCTCTTGCTATTCTCATTAGCAAGTAAGCATCTCCTCCTTTTAACTGAAACATGCAATCACATTAGCTTACAATGCCAGCTAACTTTTAGTATACATCAACTCATCAATAAGTACCACAACTGGTACTGCTCGTAAACTCAGTCACATTCTCAACAGTACTCATTTTCATAATCAACAATACTCAATATGCAATTCTCATAACTGTAACAATTTGACTCAAAGACTCTTTAACTCAACCACTATTTCATATACTCTACTCTTATACTCAATATGAAATTCAACTCATGTCTTGTTATCTACAGATAAAATAACCACTCGAACTCTAATTTATCACAATATCAATATAACACACACACACACACACACATATATATATATATATATATATATATATATATATATATATATATATATATATATACACAACATATATTACATAAAACTAGATGTAACTCTTTCCAATACTTGAAAGCATTTACCTGATATCGGCTTAGTGCGTGAAACTCCCAAATCACGCGTATCAAACTCTTGTTCGCTAAACTTGATTGAATCACCATAGTCTAAATCAATTCTCCAGTATTCACAATCATCTCCATAACATATATCTCAAAGATGTATAAATCGAAAAAGGAAAAAGTAGTATAAACGGTAAATATCAACTCAATATTCACCAAAACCCCCAAATCAGCGGTTCTACTCATTCGACCGTAGAAACTCAACAATAATCACACTAATAACTCTAAAGGCATCCACTAACAATCTACTAACAACATATATAACAATATACATCTAAATCACAAAATCAAAGGTTAGGGTTTCAAAACCCCTAAATCGAGAAATTACTCACCTTGACGAATTAGGAATCAAGAACGTGTTTACGGGGTTAGATCCATGTTTCTCTATCTTTTCCCACGAACCTCCAAGCTTCATTTCACTCAAAATCGCCATTTTTAGCTCTGAAAATCGAAAAGGGGATATTTCCTTCGACATGGGGTTTACTGCACTTTTATGGGGTCTGCATGACATTAGCGTCGCTAATGTCTAACATTAGCGTCTCTAATGTCGCCTGCACGACTCGTGCTCGCGAAAACGACCCGTTTAACCCTGTTTCGACCCACTGCATGCTTTCTGAACAAACTCTACACGACCCGTGTAAGTCTAGAAGTGTCTCGGATTGATTTCTAAAGCCTTTTTACACGACCCGTGTGACTTTACACGACCCGTATAGCCTCTTTTTGGCACTTTTAAGACTCAAATTTCTCCCAAATGGGTTTCTAACCACTCAAACTCATACAACAACCTACTTAATCTTAATCACGCCAAGATTAGTACGTAAGAAAGGTTTCAACCTCTTCTTACTCATCAAACAACTCAAAAGTCAAGTCATTCATAAATGATTGCCACACGACTCTACGCAACTCAAAGCTAGAACCATACCATCTATAAGGTAATTATTCTACTTACCTTAATAAGCATCTCAAAAAGAAAATAGGTCTTACATTTGGGTTCATATATATATATATATATATATATATATATATATATATAAGAAGGAAAATTTTGTTAGTAAGTGTAATAATTGCTCAATGTGTATTTTTTTTGACGACCCAACAAAATGTATCATTATAAGATGCTAAAAAAATGATTCGTAGAAAAATCGAAAAAATCCTCGATGATTCATTTTTGTGATGATTCATTAAAATTCTCCGGAGAGAGTATAAAAAACTGATTCATTAAAAAAGTGAATTATCAAGTAGTTGCTGGATTTATTTTGCGAATACAGTTTTATTTGCATAATCTAATGATTTATTTTATTGGTTGGTCCGAAAACATGCAAAAAAACATTTTTACCCTACACACCGAAGTTTTACTTCTTATTTGATCCCAACTCTCTCTCTCTCCCACTATCTCTCTCTCTCTCTCTCTCTCTATATATATATATATATATATATATATATATATATATATATATATATATATATATATATATATATATATATATATATATATATATATATATATATATATATATATATATATATATATCAAGGTTGTAAAATTCGCTTGACGGCAGCTTGACGGTCGAGTGAGGTTAATTGATTAATCGAAGATTATTCAGGGATTAATCGGAGACCCTAAACTATAAAGGAATTCATTTAAAAAATATATAAATATAACAAAATAGCAAGGTTTGATGCATTTTATTCCAAGATACACATAAAAATTATACATTTGTTTATTTTTATTCTTTAATATTGATTTTTCTAGTTTTCATGAGTTAGTAGAGAGTGTTTATGTCATCATTTAAAAATAAATAAATAAAAAGTTAACAAAAAATTTAAAAAAATAAAAAATGACCACCAAGACCTATTAATTGGCCGCCAAGGCAGATATTTGACCGATTTTTGCAGCAAACCGTCAAGCTAACCGATTAAGCCTAATCGGAATCGGTTGAAGACCGCCAAACGATTACTCGCCGATTAATCGGCCGCCAAGGCCGATTTCTGCAACACTGATATATATATATATATATATATATATATATATATATATATATATATATATATATATATATATATATATATATATATATATATATATATATATATATATATATATATATATATATATATATATATATATATATATATATCACAATTATTGTGTTACCTTGTAACCAAATCCTGGCCATTAGATTTCATTCCCATAACAATGAAAAAAACGCATTCTTAATAAAATAAGTTTTTGACATAATGAGTTCTAACCATTCTTAAAAGAATGAACTAAATTTTGTATATATATATATATATATATATATATATATATATATATATATATATATATATATATATATATATATATATATATATATATATATATATACTACATGTGTGTTAATGCCCTATAGTCTTAAAATTCTATGACTGTACAAGACTTAAAGCATTCAATATTTTAAGCGGATTTTGATCATGGTTCCAACTTTTCAGCTTTTTCTTGGAGCCTACGTTCACTCCCAATTCCAATTCCTATGTGATGTTTCCTTCTCCCACACCCTTTAAATCCACACCTTGTATGTAGCAATCTCAATGCCCTGTTTTAATCACTGCCACAAACGTTGAACCTCTCTCTCACATTCTCTGTCATCTCTTAAATCAGCCTCCACCACTACCATGTCTAACCACCGCCGTCACCAACTTCCGCTTTCGTCACCACCATCCACACCCACCACAGCTACTTTTCACCGTCTCTGTCCCTATTTTTCTATGAGCACATCACCAACTTCCCCCCACCCCCTCTCCACCAGCCACTCTAAAGACCACGCCACGACCTTATGCCTCTAAAGAAACCCTCGACAACGCCACCGTAGAACCACATATATTCTAGTCGCCTACCAGAAGAATCGAAGACCATCGGAGAATAGTCGAGATAAGTCATCAATGATTGATTAAGGTTCTTTGTTTTGCCTGAAGTCAATTTGTTTTTAACAATAGTTTTCATTTTATGATCGCACAACACCATCTTTGCATCAGGGGATGCAAAATGACTATCCATTGGTAATTTCGATCTATATTTTTGTGAATCCAAGGTAGTCAAGGGTTTTGTTCCTTTTAAATGTGTAGGGGTAGGGACTAAAAAAGGGGCATGAAGATCTGGTTGCATTCATGTGTGGCTATGGCAGGAGCGTATATGATTAGAGGTAATTTTTCGACCTCTGCTTTTTGCTTAATCTGTAATAAGTCACTGGCTATAAAGTATTACCAGGTTCTAGATATTACTGAGAAACACGGTGTTGGTTAATTAGAGGTTTGCGACTAAGGGTTGGATGGGAACTTCAGTTTTCTCCAATTGTTCATTGTTTTTATGGTTTGGTTGCAGGTTCGATGAAGATTAAGTGAAAGTATGAATGTGTTTTAATATTTGACCGTATTTTGACAAAATATATGATTTTACAGGCTTTTTGGTTTTGTTTAGACTATACGGAATGGTGATCGCTATCGCCATCGGCATTGATGTGGCATCGTGATGCCGCCGGCATGCACCATACCAGCTTAGAGGCATGCCTCATCGGCATTGGCCATCGGCACTCTGATGCAGATGAAATTTTCATAGGCATTGAATGTGATTGGTCAATATCTTATTTCTCATTTTTCCTTACCATCTACACCACCCCTCACATCCTACATCCAAAAACATTTTCCCTTGGCATCCTACTTGGCGCCTATGTGGCAGCCGATGACGATCATTCCATCGCCATCCTTACTGCTTAGCCTTAGTGGTGAATAATATTCCAGGACCAATGTGAGCAATTAATGTGAGTTTTATATTACAACAATGAACTTTCTCTAATTTTGTTAGGTCCTCCAGACCCCTTCTTTTACTGACTTGACTCCCTAATAATAACTTTTTTTGGTAAAAACTGAAATCAAACTCAAAAATTATTAGAGTTGTCATTTTAATCAGCTTTTCACTCACAGTTTTTTTAGTTTTTTCTGATTATATAATATGTATTCTTCTAATAAATTAAAGATTATATTAATATAGGTTTTTTAACATTAAAAATTTCATTACAGTTAAATCTATTAATCCAACCATAAACCACTATAATTTACCGATTAGTTTCTCTTCAGCAAATAGTTTCCTTTTGACGATTATTTCGATATAGACAGTTAACTTCCTTTTGATAGAAATACGACGATTAGTGACTTTGGGCGGCCAATGATCTTTTTGCTAAAATGAATTTTATTTCTAAAGCATGTCATATACCAAAGTCCGAAGAAAGTGTTTCTGAAATATTTTCCGACATATTAATTCGAAATAATACATAGTTGTGATGTGTATAACATATAAAACACTATAAGAGTCACAAACACACACATATGTGCATATTTGTATTCCTTTTGTGAGACTGTCGTATTTGCTTGATTCTGAATATTCGCCTTTAGTCATATTCTATTTGCAATATGAATCGGATGAAAAAACAATTGACAGAACATTGAGTACGTAAATTAGAATGTCCCAAAGATGTGCATAGTTTTATTCGATTGTGGTTCAAAATACATTACGAATGAAGAGATGATCAAATAATATACCAAACGAAGACATTTCATATTACCATATGACCATCTTTTGGGCATGGGTTAATCACAAAAAATCAACGTTATTTTATTAGACTTTGTTTTAATATTGGTTAATCATAAGAAAATTTATATGTTGTTTCATATAAGATTTAGGAGTGTTCAAAATATTTAAATCGGAACATAAAATGATTTCGGTTAATTCAAAAAGGAAGATACATGTAATTCAATAGATATGATAATTGATTGATATTATTATCATTTTTACCATGCATGGTTAACCAAAAATTCACAAAATTCAGTTTTATTCTATGAAAAGATGTTTAGGTTTTAACGTTAACATTAGATTATTATTATTAAAATTCTCAAACTTTAACTAAGAATTGCCATATTTATTTATTATAAATTTACAATTCACATTATTGTCATTTTTCATAAATATAAAAGAATACCGATAGAAATTACAATTGACGTTTTGTACTTCATTGTGATTTCACTTAAAATAACTAAGTTCAAAAGAATATATTCACATATTATACATGAACAACGGTTTGTACATTATTTATAAAAAAAGTTAAACAATTCTTATAATCTCTTTTTTATGAGCATCGTTTAAAAATTAAATGAAAAAAGAACATTTTTGTTAGAAAATTGTATACCAAATGTTCATGAGTCACTATTCTCCATTCGTTCTAATAGCTAGTATATATACCGCTAAAACACATTGTCGTTTCATTAAACTACAAATTATTGTAGCAACATTTTGAATATTGTCTTAAGGTATTTCATGAATCCATCCTATATGGTTCCCATTCCACTGTGAATAACAAAGGTTTACAACTTGTCCACAAGTTTGGGTATTTTAGATTACATCAAATCACATGAAACATTTATGTTTTCAACAAATAAAGTAATCTACACAAAGAGTTTTGATTACTTGACTATATTGTAATCACACATTCGATGTTTCAACCCAATGTAAGATCCTGTAAAAACAAATCAATAAAAGTAAGATGTTATAAAATATAAATTAATAATATGTAATTAGACATTCTTTGACAGCCACTAAAAATTAATATAAAATTTTTAGTCGTAGTAACTGTAATTGGAAAGAAGGATGTGATACAAAAAAACAAATAAATAAAAGAGTGTTGCTATTTCTTGCTTCGCCCTCTGCCTAGCCTGGAACTCAACCTCCATAAATAGCAACATTTTAAAGCCTTACCACATCTTCAGCAACTTCATGATAGCTTTTGTACATGCACAACAAAAATTAAATGGTGACATGCACAATAAAATTTATCCGGCCTGATGGGTTTGTTCCTAGAATATGCCTAATGCTCCTGCTGAGTGTGGAGTTTTGATCAATAAGATTGACTAGTACCTCTACTGGCAATTTCGGTTGAGACTAATTCTACAGAAGTTGATTTTTGCGAGTTTTAATTTTCATTCAAGTTATCCTTCTTGAAGTTTTGGTTGAAATTACCCCTTACTATCTTGAAGCAGTTTGATCCCATATCTCGGTTTCTGAAATTCATGTTTTGTGGCAATGACCTATTCGAGTTTTGGTGGCTAGTGGTGGTTCAAACGGTCAGCTTACACTTTCTGATGGTTGTCTTCTTTGTTGTGGTTTTGTTGCTAGCGAAAGCGAATGGCTAAGTCGGTTGTTTTTTGTCCCTGCAATTTATATTCTTCTTCTCCTGCTGCTGATTTCTGGCTTCAAGATTTATCTAGCTTGCTGGTTTTGGTGTGGTGTGGTGCTTTGTCTGTTGCTGTCCTTGTTGGCTTCCCCTTTTTGCTCCTTGTTTTTATTTTCCCTTAGTTAGGTCATGTATTGCTCATATGCAGTTTCTTGCATCCATACAGTCACCCTATGTTTCACCATATCCTCTATGATAGTAACAAATCTATAGACCACTAATAAACCACCAACCAACATTAAAATAGAATATTGCTTTTTTAAAACAACTAATATGGGTGAAGACAGGGTTAACGGTGATCATGTAGGAGGTAAGGGCAAACCTCAAATTTACAAAGTCCTCATACACACTTACACTATGTTAGTTGAATAAAATGTTGGACCTGCAATTTTTGCAATTGCAGAAGAAAAAAACAAAGTTAAGCACCACAAGGACTGTGGTTATTACCGGCGACAGAAATCGCCGCTAAAGAGTGCCATAATCGCCGCTAAAACCTTTACCGGCGACAAATCGCCACTAATGCGTCGCCGCAAATAGTTCGTCGCTAATGATTAGAAATCGCCGCTAATACGTCGCCGGTAATACCTGTCACCGCTGAAGGCTGAAATCGCCGTTAAAGACGTCGCTGCTAATGGTTGAATCAGTATCCGGTGATGACGTGTCACCGGAGATGCGTCGCCGCTAATGGTGAGAAGGTGTCGCCGCTAAAGGATTTTTTAATTATTTTTTTATATTATTATTATTATTATTATTATTACATTTTTTAGAATTATTAATATTTTTAATATAAAACTAAAATTGTAATAAATGAAGCAACATACGAGATAAACAATTCCAAACAAATACTAATATCTATAACATAATCTTCGTTACACAAATTAAAATAGTCACGCAACAAAAATAAGTAACTACTCTAAGTCGTCGTCTTGATCGTCTCCGTCGCCTTGGGTGTCCCCGCAACCCTTGCTCGTTCCACCACCGTGCTCTGCCGAGTTCGTACGTAAAAATTCTGCCAACACATCTCTATGTCTTGGATCCTCAAGCACCTGTGCAAGCGCATCCTTCAAAAAAATAAAAATGTATATTATTAGTTAAAAACAAATTAAGTATTTAACAATTAAGTAGTTAACAATTAATATTTACCTTTGTAGGTGCTTCTTGGGAAGATTGGCCTACATTAAAATGAGGCGGTATTGTCGCAGTCACAGGAGGTTTACTGCCAATCCCTTTGTAATGGCCACGGCGAGAACCCAACACCTTTTCAAATACCCCAACTTCCTTCGAGGGTTCGGGGGAGGGATCATTTAATAACTCAAACTCACGTTCCAACTCAATCTGCATTTTACATAAATAAATAAAAACTTAGCATTTTACATATATTAAATATAATAATGATGTTGAACTAATTTTTTCGTATAAACACTTACATATTGTCGATGAGCCAGGTCACTGTCCCATGTCCCATCTTTGCAGGTGTGAGCCTTCTTGAATTATTCGATTCTCTTTCTACCATGTTTAACAATAAAAAATTAGATTTGAAACAAAGCATTACCGATTTGAAACAAGCGGTAATATATATACAAAGCATTACCGATTTGAAACAAGCGCTACTTTATGTGCTTGTCCCCCACGGTTGGTGTATTGTTGTTTTTGACGGGTTCCTTTGTTAGCATTAGAACGGTTTCGATATTCTGGTGTGCAGAAAAAGTCTATAGCTTTGTTCCAATTTTCAAGAGGCATACCCTCGGGGTGGGGGGGGGGGGGGGGTAAGTTCTAGCCCTGTCTATATCATCATATCCTCCTGCGCGATCAAAATCAGTTTTTGCATCACTTTTTCGGTCCCTATACCGCTTCATCAGCACCGCATCAATACCACCCAATAACTGCATACGCTCGCAATCATGCTCAATCGCATCTAAATTGAATTGACTCTACAAATTAAAAATAACTTAGTCAAGTAAAAATAAATAAATAAATAACATAGAAAAATAAAGTTATATAAATAATTTACCTTGAGATGCTGTATTAATGCATCCTTCTCAGCTTGGGTAATAAATGAATAAATATAATAAATTAAAAAAAATTATAATAACACTTACCATCCATCTTATGTCGACCCGAGCCTCTCCAAGGTGGAATTGGTGGATCCCCGGCCCCATCTCCATCAGGGCCCATCACATCGGCCATGATATAAAGTAGAAACATCCAAATCGATGTCATCTCCTGAAACATAAATAAATTACAATTGTTTTAATGATCTTCCTCACCCTCGGATACTTCAGTGTCATAAGCAGACCCCTCTGTATCATAATCAGTATCAGCATCATCAATCTCGCAATCAATCACTCTATTGACGGTAACCGTTGGCGGATCAACTTCAGTATCAGAGTCGTGAACGGTATCATAATTAGGAATGTTTTGAAAGTATTGATTCAAATCGATTACAATACCACAATTAGATGAAGAGGGGTTATGAACGACGTCGACATTTTCGGCAAAGACGACGTCAGCATTTGGGATGCCGTTATGAACATCCCAAATTTTTTGATGGTTGACCTCCTCGACGACCCACCAAGGATGATTGTTTTGGTTTCTTCAAGAAGGTTCTCGGATAAAAAACACTTGTTTGGCTTGGGATGCAAATATGAGTTGATCGTTTGTGTATATTTCACATTCTGTGTTGATACTGGTGATATTATTTTCTGTTCAAGTATCAAACCACTTGCAGCGAAATAGTACAGCCGAAAACTCATACGTATATTGCACCTCGATAATTTCTTCTAGCTGGCCATAATATTTTTCACCTTTCTTGCCGACCGCTAGCATCCCAGAGTTTTGCGTTCTTCGTTGTGCGTCACGATCAAATACCATAAACCTAACACCGTTGACTATGCAAGCAGTGTAAGTAGAAACATTTATTCTCGCACCCATTGAAAGAGCCGACAACTCTTCGTGGAATTCTGGTGAATTTTCTATTTTCATCGAGTAGACCTTCTGAAGAAACCACTTAGGAAAATTGGTTTTAAGATCATTTCTAGGATGCTTGGATTCGAATTCTCTACATTAATGAGAAAAATATATAAGAAGATATGATGGAAATATATAGTTAACATATAATAAAAAAGTTAAAGATAGAAACGCTTACTTCATATACTCTCTGACTGCTGCCTAGTTGTCTAGTACAAACCATTCAATGTTTTGTTTTTCGATTAGATCAAGATGTTTGTTTCGCCTTGCGCTAGTCGGGCGACATTTAGACTCAAACCCCCAGAACTTTGTTTTTTCAACAACAGCATCTTCATTTCTGTCGGGGCGATTAAATCGAGTCTGGACATCTTGAAGGTACATTGAACAAAATGTTAGAGCTTCTTCAGCGACATAACCTTCAGCCATGCAACCTTACGGCCTTGCCTTATTTCTCACATACTTCTTTAATTTTTTCATATACCTTTCAAACGGATACATCCATCTCATATATAATGGACCTCCGCAAAGAGCTTCATCAGGTAAATGCAAAAGTAAATGAATCATAATGTCAAAAAAGGCTGGAGGGTAAATCAACTCTAACTTGCACAAGATTGTAACAACGTCGTTCTTGGCTTTCTTCATATCCTTCACCAACAGTGTTCTTGAGCAAAGTTGCTTAAAAAACATGCAAAGGCCCACTATCGGTGTATAGGTATCTTTGTTCAAAAAACCTCGTACTCCAATAGGCATCAAACGTTGCATAAGGATATGATAATCATGAGACTTCAACGTCGTAATGTTTTTATTGTTATCTGACACTTTACTATTGATATTGGATCCAAACCCATTTGGCAGTTTAATGTCTTTAACAAATTGACAAAAAAGCTCTCGATCTTTATTTGGGAATGAGTATTTTGCTTATGGTCGGAAGAACTTGTTACCCCTCTTATGCAACCATTGCGGCCTCCGGATATTTAGCTTTTCCAAGTCCGACCGTGCATTAGAGGTGTCTTTAGTCTTGTTGTTCATTAGAAGCATACTCAACAGACTGCAGCACACATTTTTTTCAACATGCATTACATCTAGGTTGTGCTTCAGATGCAGAGAAGATCAATACTCGAGTTCAAAAAATATGCTTCGTTTGGACCAATTCAACTCGAAGTCTTGCCTATCGGGTTCATTTAATCCAAACCGAGGATGCTTGCCTGGTTTACAAAACAATAGACGAACTATTTAAGCTTTTATATCTGCATTACTAAATTGTCTCGGAGGGGGCCTTATCTCTTGTTCCCGTTAAAGTTCAGATTCTTTCTCAAAGGATGGTTAGCAGCTAAGAATCGACGATGACCAACATATACGATTTTATTTGTTACACTAACGGAAGGAGTATCTTCATTGCAAGTCGGACATGTTTTGTAGCCTTCTCTGCTCCAACTTGGTAAACTACTACGAGCTGGATAGTCATTTATCGTCCATAACAATGCCGCCTTCATAGTGAAGAACGTGTTGGTCGCTGCATCTTTAGTACGAACCCCCGTCTACCAGAACAGCTTGAGCTCTTCCACCAATGGCCTAAGAAAAACATCCATGTCCTTCCCAGGTGATTTAGGGCCAGGAATCAACAAGGATAACATGAATGATGTCTCTTTCATGCATAGCCATGGAGCCAATTTGTATGTAGTGAGTATAATCGGGCACGTGCTATGAACTGAGCTCATGTTGCCATATGGATTAAAACCATCAGCTGCTATGAACTGAGCTCACGTGCTATGAACTGTTCAAGACCATCAACAGGATGACGTATCGTACCTTCTTCTGATCGTCCGATACTGTGCCAGATCATATCTTTTGCTGTGTGCCTTGAACAGTACAAACGTCGGAGTCTGGGGGTCACAGGAAAGTAACGTAACACCTTGTGAGCTATCTTCTTACCTTTTGTCTTTTCATCGATCCACTGGCTCTTGTTACAAATAGGACAATTATGCAAGGAGCTATATTCTTTCCAAAAGAAAGCACAGTCATTTCTGCACACGTGTATCGACTCGTACCCCAAACCTATCTTTTTTAGTGTCTTTTTTGCTACATAATGTGACGAGGGGATCTTGTTGCCTTCTGGATATGAAGATTGCAACAACTCAAGGAGTTCATAAAATGAACTATTAGTCCATTTGTGATTCACCTTGATATGCATAAGCTTTGCTAAGAAGTCGAGGGAAGAAAACCTAGCACACCCAGGATATAATTCTGATTGGACTTCCTTTAATAGGTCTTCAAAAATCATCACAAACACCAATACTCTCTTTATCCAAGTTCCATTCGTCGATGTTGCTATCCTCTTCCATCACCTCCTCCATAACGTCTTCAATAACATCAATCATATCGTTCCTTGGTTCCACATCATCCACACCTGGAGGATCTGAAGTTTCACCGTGATAGCACCACCTCTTGTATAACCGAGAGAACCCAAATACATGCATATGATGTTTCATTACATGCATAGGCAATAAGATAGTGTTATGACATCTTTGACATGCACATCTGACAAAACCTGTGATATCGGCATGTTCTTGGCAAATCTTGGCAAATGATTCGAGGCCTTGCTCGAACTTAGGTGAGTTACGTTTTGGATTAGTATTCCAGCTTTTATCGATAGGCATTATGGAACTGGAACATATATTAGGGTTTAAAAAGGATAAAGTATTTGTATAGGAAACAATATGTTATACAATTAGATCGCTGAAAGGATAATTCAAAAACTATCCTCGGAAGGGGAATAGATAATCGGACAACGATGATAGAGTATTTGCAAAGGTAGGCTTCTACACCCACTTTTTGAATACTTTATCTCATATATGAATTTGTATTACATGATTGTTTGTTTAAGAAAAATTCGGCAGCATTTCCCCTTAGCTCCCAGGTATATTTGTATGTATATACCGGAGGAGCAAAGAGAAAATGACAACCAAATTTTTCTTAAACAAACAATCATGTAATACACATTCATATCCTAGATAAGATAAAGTATTCAAAAAGCAGTCCCAAAACGGGGACAACCTGAAATTAATTACTAAATCAGTTTCGAGCGGGTATTTCTAAGCTTTTGATGATTGAAACGAAGAAATGTAAACATATAGTTTATGTTTCAGAGTACCTAAACACTACAACATTTACGATTTAAATAAGTTCATGTTTTTAGTTTAGGGGTTAGGGTTTATGATTTAGGGTTTTGGGTTTAGGAATTATTGTTTATGGTTTAAATAAGTTTATGTTTAGGGTTTAAGGTTTAGGGGTTAGGGTTTAGAGTTTAAGTTTTATGGTTTAAATAATTTTGTGTTTAGGGTTTAGGGTTTAGGGTTTAGGGTTTAGGGTTTAGGGTTTAGGGTTTAGAGTTTAGGGTTTAGGGTTTAGGGGTTAGGGGTTACGGTTTAAGTTTTATGGTTTAAATAAGTTTATGTTTAGGGTTTAGGGGTTAGCGTTTAGAGTTTAAGTTGTATGGTTTAAATAAGTTTATGTTTAGGGTTTAGGGTTTTTTTTTGGGTAAAGAGGGCGGCACCTCTGGCAAATTTATTAATAAAAAGAATAAATACAATATAAGGCTGGGGACTCCCCACCTAAAAAATAGAAAATCCATCGGAACAGGCCCCAACGGACAACAAGGCTAAACTAGGAACCAAAACAAGAGTTGGAACCAGAAGCAAACAAGAACATAAAGGAAAGGAACCTGCAAAACAAACAAACCATACAAGTAGAGAAAAATATCGTAGCGAAGAGGAAGAAAGTTAAGGGAGGGTCCATATCGTTTTAGCCAAATTAACATTAGTGCAAGGTTTCATAGATAGAGTCAGCAGTCTACAGTGGATATCTTCCTTAACACTATTCACGACAGAATGATGAGATCTTTTTGTATTTTTAAAAATTCGGAAATTTCTTTCCTGCCAAATGTGGTAAACAGCTCCAGCAAGAACAAGTCTTCTAATGATGGACCAAATGGTCTTGTTCTTAGAAATGGGGTTGAGTTGATTAATGATAACAGACCAGTTATCAGTGGAGAAGGAGAGATTCATGACATGATGGAGGTCATGCCAAACCAAAGAAGTGAAAGAACAATCAAAGAAGAGATGGGGGAGGGAATCCGGGCAATCCCCGCAGAACGCACAATTGAGATTGGAGTTAGTGTCCCAGATTTTGATTTTATCATGAGTCTTAAGACGGTTTTTAAGAGCAACCCAGAGAATGAACGCATGTCTAGGAATATTCTGGGAGAACCAAACAAGATGAAACCAAAAGACCGGTTGGTGATAGGGGCGAATAGAGTGCCAAACAGAACAAATAGAGAAAGGAGAGAGTTGACCGTCTCTAGATCTCCAAAGGAGTTTATCAGGGATGGACGTGGAAAGAATAGGAGGGTTATGAGAAAGAAGAGCAGCATGGGAGTCCCTCCAACAATGCGGACGAACCCAAGATCCGTCGGGGACCAGGTCAGCAACCTTAGTATCAGGATCGAAACCCACATCATGGATGTTACGTGCAGTAAAGAATTTAGAAAGGGGGCCCGCAGGGTGCCAGTTATCGAACCAAGCTGAAGTAGAGCATCCATCACCTATCTGGGAAACTATATACTCCCTTATCTTATCTCGCATATCAAGGATGTTTCGCCAGGCAAATCCAGAACCGAACTTTTTGGGAGCATCCCAAAAGTTACGGCCACATAGACGGTAAGAGTGGATCCACTTAACCCATAGGGACTCTTTCTTGGAAAGGAGTCTCCAAACATGGGAAGCCATAAGGGCAACATTCCAGATAGCAAGGTTACGGATCCCAAGACCACCATGTTCCTTAGGAAGGCACACAGTTTTCCAGGAGACTTTTGGTTTACCTCGTTTCATCTCACCATGGCACCAGAGGAAACCTCTCATGAGCTTCTCAATATCGTTAGATATAGATTTAGGAAGCATAAAAACAGAAGCCCAATAGATTTGAGTAGATGAAAGAATAGAGAGGATGAGCTGGAGACGACCAGCAAAAGAGAGAGACTTGTTTTTCCAGTCATTAATTCTTCATTTGACTTTATCAACAAGGCCTTTACAGTCTTTGTGGGAAAGACGGGTGGTGATAAGAGGAACGCCAAGGTATCGGACAGGGAAAGAGCCCTCAGGAAACTTAACAATACAGTCTATGGCAGCCCTAGTCCTCTCACCAACATTACATTAGAATGCTTCACTCTTCGAAATATTAGGATGGAGGCCAGAAACCCCAGAGAATTCTTCAAGAGAATCACAGATGATTCTAACCGAAGAGCTATCTCCATGACAGAAGAGAAGGAGATCGTCGGCAAAACAGAGATGGGTGATACGTTGATCTTCATATTGTCTGTGGAATTTAAAAGAGTCCGAATCATGGATGTTTCTCTTGATCATAAGGTTAAGCATCTCCATGACAAGAGTGAAGAGATAGGGAGAAAGGGGGTCACCCTACCGCAGGCCCCTTTTACCATCAAAAAATCCGTGTGTATTACCATTGATACTCACAGAGTAAGCTACCGTGGAAACACATGTCATGATCCAGTCAATCATACGATCGGGGAAACCAAACCCAAACAAGATGGTCCGCAGAAACGACCAGTCAACTGTGTCGTACGCTTTTTGAATATCAACCTCAAAGGCACACCTAGGAGGACCACGATGACGATGATAATTGACAACGCCTAGTGATATCAAGTATTTTAGGCGTTGTTGAGCCCTGTTCTTGGTAAAATTATATCATATATGCATGGGTATTCTCACTTTTCGTGTCAGGACTTGTCTGGAGAAAAAGAACAGAAACAGGGACTAAAAGTGTACAAAAAGGAAAAAGTATGGAAAGAATGAAAAATCAAGAGAAGACGCACGCGCGCCGCGGGTTTTGGACTTGCGCGACGCGGATGTAAGGCGGTGGAACACATTCAAATGCCGAAGAAACGGGGAACGGATAAGTACGCGCGCCGCGGATTTCACATTTGCGCGGCGCGGTCACGGGAAATTTGCAACTATAAATAGAGGCATTTCCAGCCGAAAACCCTAGCAAAGACTTGGTGTAAACATCGACCTAGAAGCTCTTTGACTCGAGGATTCCATTTCAGCAAGCTCATATTTGGTATTTTCATGTTTTTAGATTTTATTTCACTTTAGTTAAACATTTGTAAGTTTTGAGTTGAGTCTTTGGGTGTGACAACCATTGATCTCAGGCTTAGGGTTCTGTTTTTAGTAGTGTTTAGCTACTGATTTTGATGTTTGGATATTGGTTTTTATAAATGCAATCATTCGGTTAATATTGATATTGGTTTTTCGGTGTTTTGAATGTTAGTTTGTTATTTGGTTGTTTGATTGTGATTGAACTTGTTTGTGACTTGGTTGGGACTGTTTTTCCTTGCTGAAAACAGTGGCTAACTTGGTTAGGTTAGGCATTAAACTTTGGCTATTAACTGTCTCTTAGAACTGTTAGTTATTAGCTAGTTTGTGCTATGCTCGGTTTGCTAGTTTGAATGCCTTCAATTGCTCCTGATTCAGAGATGTACTTCTGATTTCAGAAAGTAACTAGGTCATCTGGACATAGCTAAGCTTGGCTTAGGTGTTTGAATATTGCTTTGAGGTAGACAGATAGAAATTAATTCCTCCGACTATAGCCGTGACACTATTAGTTGGTAATCTCTCATCTAGGCTGACCACGTAGCTCCTGTGGATCGACCCTGACTCCACTATACTAGTGTATGTTAGGTTATTTCTTATTTTTGACCGCATGACGACCTCTGCGTGCACGTCAAATTTTGGCGCCGTTGCCGGGGAGCTGTGAGCTTAGAATAGGTGAGTAGTAGGAATTTGTTTCTTGCTTTTTGAATTTTCAATTTGGTGTAATTTCATTTTTTGGTTTTGATTCTTGTGGGCGTATTGCACTAGTGTATGCGTACCCGCAGGGGAGAGCAATCATCCCCATTACAGTTTGATTCTGAAATTGAACCTACTGCGCGCAAACTCCGTGCCCGTAGGCGTTTGAGCATCATGAATTATAGTCAAGTCAGCAGTAGTCCGGTTAGTGTTGCCCAGGACCCAGCAGGTGAGGCAACTGGGAGGTTTTCTATCCCTCCACTTTCAGAATATCAGTTTGGAAGTTCGAGTGCGTCTGGTGGTGCAGTTTCAGCCCCTGCACCCATACCATCATGCACTCCACCATCTATTCCACCATTTTTACCCGCTTCTCAACCACAATCCACCAATCCCTTTACATCTGCTATGACTTGGGGAGAGCCGACCCGAGATGGCACCCCAACTCCTAGACAGCATACACCAACATCACAACCACAACCAGCCCTCTTTAAACCTCAACCTACATACCAACCAACACAACCTATACACTTTCAACCACCGCATCAACCGCAATACCAATACCCGGAGACGGAGGAAGTGTACGACGAAGAAGATGAAGGATGGGTGCCACCGGCACCGCAACCACAATGGAACCGAGGTCGGGGACCTCCCAGGCGAGCACCACCATACCAACCAGGTCAGCGAGAGTACAATGATCATCTTTACGGTAACCCCGCTCAACCCTTACATTTTGCACAACCGATACGGCAATCGGTTGCATCACATTTCCAACCGCGGGAATATGATGATTCGTCGCCGATCTACATTCCTGATAACATAGATTCGCAAGTAGAAATCAAACCTCAATTATTAGGAATATTAACTCAGTTTAGGGGATACAAGACTGACGACCCTTATAATCATTTGTATGAATTCTTAGCAATCGCCAACGCCAACACTCCTAGGAATACTAATAGAGATATTTTTAGGCTTAGATTGTTTCCATTCACCCTTAAGGATAAAGCCAAGTATTGGTTTACATCCTTACCATCAAATAGTATTACTAGTTGGGAACAACTCAAGGCGAAGTTTTTGCAAGAATTCTATCCAGTCAGTAAAACCACGGAGATTAGACGAGCGATACAAGATTTTCAGCAAAAACCTGGAGAGGCTTTTCATGAAGCATTTGATAGATTAAAAGAGCTGCTGAGATCTTGTCCACATCATGAAGTTCCTAAGTGGCAGCTGGTCAAATTATTTTTCGAGGGAGTTAATGAAACGCACCAGGTCATGATAAATGCCTCGTCAAGCGGGACATTTATGTGGCAAGAGCCAGATGATGCCTGGAGATTTTTGGAGCAGCTGAGTTTAGGATCAAAAGTCAGTGGGTCAATGAAGGATAAGACTGTATATGTAGCAAATGTCGAAGCAGAGAACAAATGGATAAGACTGTATATGTTACAAAAAGGTTCAATCAGATGCTCGAGAGATTTCAACAAGAAAAAGGAGCATACGTGTTGCATGGGCAAAGCATCTGCAATACATGTGGAAAAGTAGGACACAATCATAATGAGTGCTCAATGACTCATGAGGAAATAAGTCAAGTGCATGGATATGGTCGATTTCACAACACACCAAGACCATTCCGAAGCAATCAGCAACGAGAATCAAGACAGCCACCTATAAGGCAACAACAGGTGCAAACTCCACCTTCATCAGGAAGTACGAACATTGGTTTGCAAGAAATCTTCGGGTTACTAGTGCAACTTCAGGAGGTAGAGAAATCTAATTCAGAAGCAATCTTGAGACTAGGAGAGTCTCTTGGCAAAATAGAAAAACAAAAAGCAAAGGAGCAGGGGCAATCACACAAAATGCAAGTCAATGAAGTCATCACACTTAGGAGCGGGAAGAAGGTAGATAACAAGGTTGCAGCCCCGGTTAATGATGATGACAGTGATGTGGAAATAGTTTTTGATGAAAAAGAAGAATTAGAAAAGAGAAAAAATAAAGAGGAGCAGGTGCAGAAGAAGAAGACGAGCACCTGGGAAAAAGGAGAATCAAGTGGAACAGTTCCTTTTCCTACAGCCTTGGAAAAGCCGGAAAAAGGACCATTTGGGAAGAAGGGACCACAAGCTGAAGATATGTGGGAATTGTTTAGTCAAATCAAAGTAAACATTCCTTTGGTTAAACTCATCAAGGAGGTTCCTGCATATGCTAAATTTCTCAAAGACATGTGTATACACAAGAAGCATATTCTGTCTCACCTGCCTAAGATGATTAGCTTACCCGAGAATGTAAGCTCTATCCTCATGGATGCACTTCCGCCAAAGATGAAAGATCCAGGAGTCCCTCTCATTTCCGTAGATTTAGGCAATGTGCACATCAAAAGGGCCCTCTTAGATTTAGGTGCAAGCGTGAATATACTGCCGGGGCAGTTATTCGACAAGCATGAGTTTGGTACTATGAAATCTACTGATGTAATTTTGCAATTGGCCGATAAATCCACCAAGGTTCCTAGGGGTATGTTAGTTGATGTAATCATCAGGGTAGGAGAATTTTACTACCCAGCAGACTTTCTTGTTTTGGACACTCGTCAAGCAACAAATGGTGAGCAACCGACAATCATTCTAGGGCGGCCGTTTTTGGCCACGGCCAATGCAAATATTGCTTGTCGTACTGGAGAAATGGGGATATCTTTTGGACACCGACAGGCTAAGATCAACATTTTCAATGCAGATCTCAAAGCCCGTAACATGGAAGAAGAGGAATGCTATCAAGTGGACATCATAGATGAACTGGTGCAGCAATATGCCCTAGAGGTACTTCAAGAAGAAGAAATAGAAATTCAGGAGGAAGCAATTGTTGGCAGAACAGAAACACAAAATATGGAAGAGAAAAAAGGATTCAAGTCCGAGGAATGCGCGCATATAGAGAAGTTACCAACAGAGATTCCAAAGACACTAAAGCCCTCCTTACAAGAACCACCAAAGTTGGAGCTGAAACCCTTACCAGAACATCTGAAGTATGCCTTTCTAGGGGAGAAAGATACTTTACCAGTAATTGTAGCAGCCAACTTGACGGAGAAGCAAGAACTTGAATTGCTGAAAGTATTGTCCACACATAAGGAGGCTATTGGTTGGACAATTGCGGACCTAAAAGGGATTAGTCCGACTACATGCATGCATCGCATTATCACAGAAGAAGGAGCTAAACCTGCCAGAGATACGCAAAGAAGGTTGAATCCCAACTTAAAAGAAGTTGTCAAAAAGGAGGTTCTTAAATGGCTGGACGCAGGAATCATTTATCCTATTTCCGATAGTGAATGGGTTAGCCCAACGCAGACTGTGCCGAAAAAGTCAGGAATTACTGTAGTAGATACTAAGGATGGCGACAAGATATCAACGAGACCTGTGACTGGATGGCGAGTTTGTATTGACTATCGGAAACTTAATGCTGCCACGTCTAAAGATCATTTTCCATTACCCTTCATCGACCAAATTGTGGAAAAATTATGTAACGCCCGGTTTCTCATACAAAGTACACCCAAAAATTTTCAACAAATTACACATTAAAATGGGTATACTTGCACTCAACCCAGGAAAAACAAGATGTTATCATAAATTAATTACACAAAAGGTCCTTACAATTTGACCAGGCATTACAAATAAACCTAACACAACTAAAAGACATGCTTTAAGTTGTCTCTCTCTTTATCACAAGCCTTCCCCTATCACAGCTACAGATACCTGCAAAACAACAAAACACTCAAGTGTAAGCTTATAAAGCTTAGTGAGTAATCTCCAATATAATCCACATATGTTTCTCTATGAACGTTCTCATTCTCCTCTCCTGCTATTCTCATTAGCAAGTAAGCACTTCCTTCTTTTAGCTGAAACCTGCAATTCACCTTTGCTTACAATGCCAGCTAATTATTAGTATACATCAACTCATCAATAAGTACCGTAACTGGTACTGCTTGTAAACTCAATCACATTCTCAACAGTACTCATTTTCACAATTTGCAATACATAATATGCAATTCTCATAACTATAACAATTTGACTCAAAGGCTCTTTAACTCAACCTCTACATCATATACTCTACTCTTATACTCAATTAGAACAACCATCAAGATTGTAGTAATCAAATTCAAAGACTCTTTAACTCACTCATTCTAACATGTAGTCTACTTTTATACTCAATATAGATTATAACTCGTCTCTTGTTATCCACAGATAATAGAACCTCTCTAACTCTAGCTACCGCAATATCAACATAAAACATATATATGTACAACATACATATTACATATTACAAGATATAACTCTTATTTCTCAGTTTGTAAATTTGGTTATCTCAACCAATTAAAATCAATAGCAACCTGTTAATTCACAATTCAATCATAAGAATGAATTATAGTTACTCACCTTATATTGGCTCAGTATGTGGAAACCCCAAATTTCGCGTACCGGGTTCCTGTTCGCTACACTTGGTTATAACACCATAGTCTAAATAAATTTCTCCAACATACACAATCATCTCAATAACATCTATCTCAAAGATGTATAAATCAAAAGAGGAAAAAGGAGTATAAACGGTAAATTTCAACTCAATATTTACCGAAAACCCCCAAATCCGCGGTTTTACTCAATCAACCGTAGAAACTCGACAATAATCACACCAATTACTCTGAAGGCATCTACTAACAACCTACTAGCAACATATATCACAATATATAGCAAAATCACAAGATATAAAGTTAGGGTTTCAAAACCCCAAAATCAAGAAATTACTCACCTCGACGAATTAGGAATCAAGAGCGCGTTTGCGGGGTTAGATTCGAGTCTTTCTATGCTTCCCTACGAATCTCCAGCTTTAATTTGACCCAAAATCGCCCAAAAATGCTCTGAAATCGATTTGGGTTTTGTTTTTGCCGAAATGAGCATTTTCTGCACTTTAAAGGCTCTGCACGCGTAACACGGTCGTGTAATATTTAACACGGCCGTGTAATGCTACAGTGCCCGTGTAAAATTTAACACGCCCGTGTAATGCTACAGTAACCAGCAAACACAAAAATACCGTGAGTTACACGACCCGTGTAACATTTACACGACCCGTGTAATGCTACAGTAACCAGCAAACACAAAAATACCGTGAGTTACACGACCCGTGTAACATTTACACGACCCGTGTAAGCCATTTTTGGCATTTTTAAGGCTCAAACTTCTTCCAAATGGGTTTCTAATCACCCAAACTCATACATCAACTTAACTAATCTTAATCACACTAAGATTAACTCAAAATTTCTCAAATTTAATAACACGGTATTACAAGTTCTTACCCCCTTCAAAAGATTCCGTCCTCGGAATCTCTTGGAATAGGTATGGTTTGTACAACCGCCTCACCACCGCAATCACACATCACGTATGATAATAACATTATCCTCTCGTCAGTTCATATGACATGTACATACTGTCATATTTCATTTACTCATAAAATAGGTAACGCCACTATCATCTTCACAAGATGATCTCTATAGTCATATTGACTATCATCATTGCCACGTAGGCAAATCCTTACTCTTTTTAGAACATACCTTTTGTTTTAGCTTTGTCGACAATCAGGTGTCTCACCTTACTCCTCAAGTGATATTTCAATCACTATCCTCATTTAAAGACACTCATATTTATGGCTCACATTGAGTCATATTCTCAGTAGACCATCCATTCTATTTGTAATATTGATTTCAAATCTCATTGAAATGATTTACTTTAACTCAGTAAGAAAAGCATTCTCACCGTTTACAACTCATACTCTCTCAATTCATTCTTCCAAATCCAACATACCAGTTACAATTTCTCCTATTAATACATTCTCAGCGATCAAGGTAAGAGAAATATTCATACAACATAAAGACATGAATATTAAAATGTCTCACTCATGTCACACAATTTATCAACACTAAGATTTAAAATCCAGAATTAACAAAATATTATAAGCAAATCTCGAGTTTCATTCACGCCTTCTCTGAATTTGTTGTTTAACTCTCGACACTTTGGTCACGCAAGACCCATTTCAATTGTCTCATCACCACAACCGATTTCAACTTCTCCGAAAGTTCTTTTATCTCTAGTCCCACTTCAACCCACACATTAGGTTTTTCACCCAATATACATCTAACAATCCTCCACCAAAGTGGCTCCTCTTCATACCAATTTAACAACATACCTCATGTTGTTTCTCTCGATGTACTCACTAATTATATTTCCTCTTATGTGGAAAATCCACATCATATTCTCAATAAATCATTTACTTTATTAAACTCAATAATTTATTATCAAATAAATTCTCAACACAACCATATATATTCCTTCTGACACACTATCAGTAAGGATTTTCTTCTCGTCATTTCTCCCTCGTTGTCATCTCAATCTCTAATTCATCATAATGACATAGAATAGGTGATATATACAACTCACCGAAATCTCTACACATGGCTCAAAATATTAAAATCAGAAACCGTAATCTCTACGGTGAGATCATATCTCATTATCCGATTTACTCATAAAAAAAATAACTCAACATTATTATAGCAAAATCTACTATTCGTCGTCTTATACGAATAATTGTTTTGTCGTCTCGACATTTACACATTTATCTCATTGGCAGTAATTGGTTTGATTATTAAGGAACGAATCCTATTAATCAAACTACAATTACTTTCCTCCTCTTTTTAATTCATTACATAATTATACAACTTTATCTCGTGCAACATGCAAGAAATCTCACACATTCTCAACACGACTACATTACAAACATATTTACTCATAGCATCACTTCTCAACAGTATAACTCACTGTATTATCTCACAGTACTTCCGTATTGTAAATCTACCTCTATTTCGTCCTCTTCTCAACCCGTAGGTTTCAAGCCACACAAGCTTACCGCGACGTTCATATCTATCCGCACGCAAGGATAGTACATGTCTCATTACTCCGCATCATCATAAAGTACATGCCTGTTTACACACAAGCACAACCACTATAGCACCATTCTGCTTCGACTCTTGGTACCCCGTACCATCCTTTGGTCTCATCATTTAACACTGTTTTACAG
This sequence comes from Cichorium intybus, assembly GCA_023525715.1. Classification (NCBI taxonomy): domain Eukaryota; kingdom Viridiplantae; phylum Streptophyta; class Magnoliopsida; order Asterales; family Asteraceae; genus Cichorium; species Cichorium intybus. The sequence continues at coordinate 59,496,412 of CM042014.1, forward strand.
TACCCCGTACTGTCCTCCAAACTCGCCACTCATCGTTATCTTGCGGTACCTCGGACCGTCCTCTAATAAGATCATGGTACTTTATACCATTCTCAATCCATCTCCTCTTTGAATCTAGCGAGTCTCCGCTACGGTCTCGAGCCATATAGACTCACCGTCACTCCTTTTTTTGTTTGAGTTACAAAGGTCCCCACTACTCTAACCACAAGATACTCGTTATGTGGTTCCAATATCAACTACTCAATATGTGACCCCACAAAATAGATGGTCTCAATCACATTTACTCGTTATGTGACCCCACCGAATATGTGGTCTCAATCACACTTACTCAATATGTGACCCCACCAAATATGTGGTCTCAATCACACTTACTCAATATGTGACCCCACCGAATATGTGGTCTCAATCACACTTACTCAATATGTGACCCCACCGAATATGTGGTCTCGATCACATTTTCTCAATATGTGACCCCACTGAATATGTGGTCTCGATCACATTTACTCAATATGTGACCCCACTGAATATGTGGTCTCGATCACATTTACTCAATATGTGACCCCACTGAATATGTGGTCTCGATCACATTTACTCAATATGTGACCCCACTGAATATGTGGTCTCGATCACATTTACTCAATATGTGACCCCACTGAATATGTGGTCTCGATCACGTTTATTAGGTAATTAACCCAATCTCTAGGCCAATTAGGCCTACTTGAACCACTCTAGGTTCTCTCAATTATAACCACAAGGTACTCTTTATGTGGTTACTCGAGTGTCCTCTGACAACTCTGTCACTAATGTCTCATTATGTGACACTCCAAACTACACAATTTAACTCTCGGCATATCAACTCATAATCAGTTATAGTGTGCAACCAACTACACACTCACCATCTTTCTCAACTCATACTCTTTTGGTTATCTCAGCCATTCATTGTGATCAATCATAAGTACTAGTTATGTGGTCCCACAAAATATGTGGTCTCAACCACAAGTACTCATATACAGAAATCTCGTCATATCTGTGAAATAACTAGCAATATATATGTAATATCAAAATGAAAGAAATCCACACACTGAAAACAGATATGTGCGCGTAGCACGGCCCGTGTAGATTCAACACGACCCGTGTAAATCCACAATATTTCTTCTGTTTGCTTCTGTAAGTACAGCACGACCCGTGTTCGAACACGGCCCGTGTGTTCTAAATTTTAACCCACTGTATGCTACTGTAATCCCAACACGACCCGTGTCACTCAAACACGACCCGTGTTGATGCTGCAGAAACCAAAAATTGTTTCTAATACTCTTTCTAATATCCAACTTCTCCTAGATGGGTTTCTCATTATACACACTTCTCCATGATTGCTAAATACTCGTCAAATAACCACATATACTCTAAGTTATACATAATCACAACGCACTCATTATGTGATATGTAAACCTTACATCAAATGGACACGAGATTCTCATCTCAATGCCGGTTACTATACTTTATAATCGCATTTCTCTAACACATGTATTATTAACAATTCTTACATTCGCAACACGTTACAACTAACATGTTTAAGTAAAATTTACTTACATACCTCATAGCAACAATCTTGTCTTCTCATTAGCTGAAACTCGCATACTTCGGATCTCAACTCTTGAGTGTACTCGACTACACTCACATATCTCAACTCTTAGCTCATGCTCAGCTTATGCTCATACTCTTTCTCATCATCAGTTGGAATATTGCCTCAACCGGAATCTCACCTTATCATCTCATCATCCAAGATTGGTCCCACCAACTATGACCAATTCATCAACTCGTCCTCATCTGTCTCCATATCTATATTCACACATAGAATATAATAATAACAAATAATAATACAACATAATAGTTATTCTCAATTTTTACACTAACATCTGCAGCAGTATCTTTTCCGAGCATGTGATAGGGGGTCTCTCTCTTCTCAGTTTAAGTCTAGGACTCTATACTCAAAGACCTAGTTCACTTAAACCATGCTCTGATACCAACTTGTAACGCCCAGTTTCTCATACAAAGTACACCCAAAAATTTTCAACAAATTACACATTAAATGGGTATACTTGCACTCAACCCAGGAAAAACAAGATGTTATCATAAATTAATTACACAAAAGGTCCTTACAATTTGACCAGGCATTACAAATAAACCTAACACAACTAAAAGACATGCTTTAAGTTGTCTCTCTCTTTATCACAAGCCTTCCCCTATCACAGCTACAGATACCTGCAAAACAACAAAACACTCAAGTGTAAGCTTATAAAGCTTAGTGAGTAATCTCCAATATAATCCACATATGTTTCTCTATGAACGTTCTCATTCTCCTCTCCTGCTATTCTCATTAGCAAGTAAGCACTTCCTTCTTTTAGCTAAACCTGCAATTCACCTTTGCTTACAATGCCAGCTAATTATTAGTATACATCAACTCATCAATAAGTACCGTAACTGGTACTGCTTGTAAACTCAATCACATTCTCAACAGTACTCATTTTCACAATTTGCAATACATAATATGCAATTCTCATAACTATAATAATTTGACTCAAAGGCTCTTTAACTCAACCTCTACATCATATACTCTACTCTTATACTCAATTAGAACAACCATCAAGATTGTAGTAATCAAATTCAAAGACTCTTTAACTCACTCATTCTAACATGTAGTCTACTTTTATACTCAATATAGATTATAACTCGTCTCTTGTTATCCACAGATAATAGAACCTCTCTAACTCTAGCTACCGCAATATCAACATAAAACATATATATGTACAACATACATATTACATATTACAAGATATAACTCTTATTTCTCAGTTTGTAAATTTGGTTATCTCAACCAATTAAAATCAATAGCAACCTGTTAATTCACAATTCAATCATAAGAATGAATTATAGTTACTCACCTTATATTGGCTCAGTATGTGGAAACCCCAAATTTCGCGTACCGGGTTCCTGTTCGCTACACTTGGTTATAACACCATAGTCTAAATCAATTTCTCCAACATACACAATCATCTCAATAACATCTATCTCAAAGATGTATAAATCAAAAGAGGAAAAAGGAGTATAAACGGTAAATTTCAACTCAATATTTACCGAAAACCCCCAAATCCGCGGTTTTACTCAATCAACCGTAGAAACTCGACAATAATCACACCAATTACTCTGAAGGCATCTACTAACAACCTACTAGCAACATATATCACAATATATAGCAAAATCACAAGATATAAAGTTAGGGTTTCAAAACCCCAAAATCAAGAAATTACTCACCTCGACGAATTAGGAATCAAGAGCGCGTTTGCGGGGTTAGATTCGAGTCTTTCTATGCTTCCCTACGAATCTCCAGCTTTAATTTGACCCAAAATCGCCCAAAAATGCTCTGAAATCGATTTGGGTTTTGTTTTTGCCGAAATGAGCATTTTCTGCACTTTAAAGGCTCTGCACGCGTAACACGGTCGTGTAATATTTAACACGGCCGTGTAATGCTACAGTGCCCGTGTAAAATTTAACACGCCCGTGTAATGCTACAGTAACCAGCAAACACAAAAATACCGTGAGTTACACGACCCGTGTAACATTTACACGACCCGTGTAATGCTACAGTAACCAGCAAACACAAAAATACCGTGAGTTACACGACCCGTGTAACATTTACACGACCCGTGTAAGCCATTTTTGGCATTTTTAAGGCTCAAACTTCTTCCAAATGGGTTTCTAATCACCCAAACTCATACATCAACTTAACTAATCTTAATCACACTAAGATTAACTCAAAATTTCTCAAATTTAATAACACGGTATTACAAGTTCTTACCCCCTTCAAAAGATTCCGTCCTCGGAATCTCTTGGAATAGGTATGGTTTGTACAACCGCCTCACCACCGCAATCACACATCACGTATGATAATAACATTATCCTCTCGTCAGTTCATATGACATGTACATACTGTCATATTTCATTTACTCATAAAATAGGTAACGCCACTATCATCTTCACAAGATGATCTCTATAGTCATATTGACTATCATCATTGCCACGTAGGCAAATCCTTACTCTTTTTAGAACATACCTTTTGTTTTAGCTTTGTCGACAATCAGGTGTCTCACCTTACTCCTCAAGTGATATTTCAATCACTATCCTCATTTAAAGACACTCATATTTATGGCTCACATTGAGTCATATTCTCAGTAGACCATCCATTCTATTTGTAATATTGATTTCAAATCTCATTGAAATGATTTACTTTAACTCAGTAAGAAAAGCATTCTCACCGTTTACAACTCATACTCTCTCAATTCATTCTTCCAAATCCAACATACCAGTTACAATTTCTCCTATTAATACATTCTCAGCGATCAAGGTAAGAGAAATATTCATACAACATAAAGACATAAATATTAAAATGTCTCACTCATGTCACACAATTTATCAACACTAAGATTTAAAATCCAGAATTAACAAAATATTATAAGCAAATCTCGAGTTTCATTCACGCCTTCTCTGAATTTGTTGTTTATCTCTCGACACTTTGGTCACGCAAGACCCATTTCAATTGTCTCATCACCACAACCGATTTCAACTTCTCCGAAAGTTCTTTTATCTCTAGTCCCACTTCAACCCACACATTAGGTTTTTCACCCAATATACATCTAACAATCCTCCACCAAAGTGGCTCCTCTTCATACCAATTTAACAACATACCTCATGTTGTTTCTCTCGATGTACTCACTAATTATATTTCCTCTTATGTGGAAAATCCACATCATATTCTCAATAAATCATTTACTTTATTAAACTCAATAATTTATTATCAAATAAATTCTCAACACAACCATATATATTCCTTCTGACACACTATCAGTAAGGATTTTCTTCTCGTCATTTCTCCCTCGTTGTCATCTCAATCTCCAATTCATCATAATGACATAGAATAGGTGATATATACAACTCACCGAAATCTCTACACATGGCTCAAAATATTAAAATCAGAAACCGTAATCTCTACGGTGAGATCATATCTCATTATCCGATTTACTCATAAAAAAAATAACTCAACATTATTATAGCAAAATCTACTATTCGTCGTCTTATACGAATAATTGTTTTGTCGTCTCGACATTTACACATTTATCTCATTGGCAGTAATTGGTTTGATTATTAAGGAACGAATCCTATTAATCAAACTACAATTACTTTCCTCCTCTTTTTAATTCATTACATAATTATACAACTTTATCTCGTGCAACATGCAAGAAATCTCACACATTCTCAACACGACTACATTACAAACATATTTACTCATAGCATCACTTCTCAACAGTATAACTCACTGTATTATCTCACAGTACTTCCGTACTGTAAATCTACCTCTATTTCGTCCTCTTCTCAACCCGTAGGTTTCAAGCCACACAAGCTTACCGCGACGTTCATATCTATCCGCACGCAAGGATAGTACATGTCTCATTACTCCGCATCATCATAAAGTACATGCCTGTTTACACACAAGCACAACCACTATAGCACCATTCTGCTTCGACTCTTGGTACCCCGTACCATCCTTTGGTCTCATCATTTAACACTGTTTTACAGTACCCCGTACTGTCCTCCAAACTCGCCACTCATCGTTATCTTGCGGTACCTCGGACCGTCCTCTAATAAGATCATGGTACTTTATACCATTCTCAATCCATCTCCTCTTTGAATCTAGCGAGTCTCCGCTACGGTCTCGAGCCATATAGACTCACCGTCACTCCTTCTTTTGTTTGAGTTACAAAGGTCCCCACTACTCTAACCACAAGATACTCGTTATGTGGTTCCAATATCAACTACTCAATATGTGACCCTACAAAATAGATGGTCTCAATCACATTTACTCGTTATGTGACCCCACCGAATATGTGGTCTCAATCACATTTACTCGTTATGTGACCCCACAAAATAGATAGTACATGTCCGAGCTAGAGGAATTACGGGATGAAGCCTATGAGAACGCAGCCACTTACAAATCAAAGATGAAGCGATATCACGACGCAAAGCTGCGACTGAAAGTCTTTGAAGTGGGGCAAAAAGTTTGGTTGTACAACTCAAGACTGAAGATGTTTCCAGGATAATTGAGAAGTAAGTGGAATGGTCCTTACAAAGTAATCGGCACTACAGATTATGGTGCAGTCGAAATCCAGGACTTAAAAGGTGGACAACCATTTAAAGTCAATGGCCATAGACTCAAACCTTACATTACTACAGGCACATTCCAGAACTTAGAAATTGAGACGGTCGAGTTCATAAAAGAAATTCCAACGTATACTACATAAGCAGGTAAGTGCACGTCTGGCTGAAGACGTTAAACTTAGCGCTTGTTGGGAGGCAACCCAATTATCATTTGTATAATTTTGCATATCATTCTTAATTCTTCACATCCATGTTATCACGGTATGAAAAAGGCAAGTGTGGGGTTATTTTGGTAACTTTGCATCACCGCGACGCGGGATCTTTGAGTCCGCGGCGCGCGTGTTCAATTTTTACGATTACGCTTGAAATCAGATTTTTACGCGACGCGGATAGAAGCTTCCCGCGCCGCGGCCTTATCTTAATTTGAAATTAGAGATAATCCTAAAAACAGAGTTTGAATGCCATTCCAAAACCCCCATACTTGTATATAATCGGAACTTGATAATTTTTGCTTCTTCTCATCGTGGTAAAATCTCTTCGTGCAAGTAATCCATCTGCATTGTCTTTCTCTTCACAGCAAATCAAGTAAGCACCCTCTCTGCATCTCTTTTCTCTCTTTCTTGACTTAGAGTAAATATTTCTGTAATCCGCAATGTTGCGGTAATCTGGTGAAATTGGAAGTTAAATTAAGATTAGACTACTATGCTCTGCAAAACCCGATATTTAGAACTAGGAAAAACGGCTTAGTAGGGATGTAATCTGTGAATTTTTTACCCTGAACTCACTCGCCGCGCCGCGCCTGTTACAGTCCGCGACGCGTAACATGAATACTCTTATCGCGCGCCGCGGGACTATATACTCGCGACGCACCGAGCGTCTGGACAGAACAGTAACTTTTAAATTTTTGATTTTTGCAGAAACAATGTCTTCTTCGGCCAGTTCGGAATCAATCGATTGGAACTCCCTGGCTACGGGAGTGGGTAGAACAAGAGCTTATAACTTTTACAACCGTCGAACGATTCAACAACAGAAGCGGATTCTCCCCGCGCGATCGGTCAACTGGGAGTTGACCACCGAGTCAGGAATTATGGGACATTTGCAGTACTGGCTGGTACAGACAGGTTATGACAAGGATGAGCTTATTTATACGTGCCGGGCTATCGAAAGCGCGGTCAACATGTCTGAACCGATCTACCGCGAGGTATACTTGCAGTTTCTCGCGAGTTACCACTTTGACCACCAACCGGTGGGAATGGATACAGAGGAGATGGTGCAGTTCCGGTTGGGGAACCACAACCGCAGCTGCAGCTTACGGGAGTTCGGGTATCGGATCGGGCTTTACACTGAGGAGGAATCTGAGGCACCAGGGTTTGACTTATTCCACCGGCGGGCTAACTACGCCGTCGACGACTCATTTTCCCCTGGTGACTACTGGAGCACCATCTCATCCTCACGGTATCATGAGAATACCGTGCGGGAGGGATTGATACATCTACCTTCTCACCGGATGCTACACCGGTTGATCACGACCATGATTTGGCCGCATGCTGATGAGGAGCGAGTTACACCGCGTGAGCTGTACCTCATATGGTGTCTGACCCGGATGTTGCAGACATGCAACATGCCATATTTCATTGCAGACTACTTCAGGCAGATCACCGACGCTCCGCTACACCAGACTGCTCTCGGTGGAGGGCACTATGTTATGAGATTGGCCCAGTCTTATGGGTTGCTGACTGAGCACGCCACTCAGGGGCTGACAGTTATCCCACCAGTTCCTTTCAGCCCGCCCACTACCTTATCGAGGGATGTGATCTATATTGACGAGGGGGTCACGACATCTGAGCGATCCCCGTTTCCGGCCTTCCGGACCGAGCCATCTTCCTCAGCATCCAGGAAGCGTCAGCGAGTGACCGACAGTTTACCTCGCAGCCTCTCTCCTGCTACCATGGAGACTCGGTACCTGGTTGACAAAATGCAAGCAATCCAGCAAACTCTGCAGACCCACCACAGAGACCAGCAGGCACAGGCGGTTGTCACTAAGGAGATGAACAGACGGACCGAGAACATGCAGGATCAGCTCTTATGGTTGGCCGACTGCATGATCACCTTTATGGCTAAATGCCGATGTGCCCCACCAAGACCGCAACCAACAATCCGGGATGAAGACGAGGAGCCTATGGAGGAGGATCCAGAAGAAGACCCAGAGGAAGGAGAAGAGGATGACACTGCACATAACTGAGGGTATACTTATGGGTGTCTTTTGTTTTCGTTAGTTTTGTTTTTTAGAACATTTTTTGCATAGATTTTTACATGATTTTTTTTTCTTAAGTAGTTAGGAATTAATTGTTTATAGTTGATAAAAATAAGCCATTGGGCATTAGTATGTTGAATAAAATAGTAGGTTTTTGTGTTGAGTGCTTGTTTATGAGTGTTTGAATGTGGCCGACTTTTCTGCAATTACCGCGCCGCGGATCTCATATATGCGCGACGCGGTCAATTCCACTTCCACAACAGTTTCAACTCTCGTAATTACCGCGACGCGTATATCTTAATTGCGCGCCGCGGTTTTCCACAACACATATATTCAATTTTTGTTTAAGTTATGCATGATATATCAAATTGAGAGGGAGTTGTCTCAGACAAGTGTGGGGTCACCGTGCCCCTCCACTTGTCTTGACCACCGGCGTGTCCTACTGTAGCGCTACAACTCCAGCAGATGAATCGAGGATCTTTTTGTATGCATTATACCTGTGATATTGAGCACCAAGCAGTCCATCGTCCAAAAAGAGGTAACTCTTTCTCCCTTGTTTTGAAACTAATTTTGTACAACGGGGACGTTGTACGGTTTTAAGTGTGGGGTGTGGACGGTCGAAAGAGATATTTTTGAAATTTTTTTGCAGAACTGATCAATTTTTCAATTTTTAGCAATATTTTTCAAAATTTTTAATGAATTGCAATTTTGAAATGAAGGGTTTGTGACTGTGATAGCATCAGTATTTTTCAAGAAATACTGTTTAGTAGTGATCATGCTATTAGTTAGTCAAATAAGTTGAGTTTTACGAGTTTAGAAGATTGAGCCGTTTTAGAATTGGAATTTAGGAAGGAAATGTCAATCTGTGGCCTTTGTTGTTCGAGCCGGTAGGTCTAAAATGGGTGGGCCTTATGCACCTTACCACCTAAGATCGTTTGGTCTGGGATGGTATTTCTGAAAGCTCGCTACACGGACAACATCGAAAGTCATGGACAATTCCTTAATGGCCTTTAGAATCTGAACGAGTAAGTACACTCCATTGTGGACAGAAAGTTTGTAGTTAAGGGTTCTCTAGAAAGCCATGAATTCCAAAGAACAACTCAATTATGTTTTCACAAGCTATTACATTCTAACTCGAAGAGCAATAAGCTTTGACACTAAACACATTCAAAAACTGTTCGATTCTCTATTATAATTTGTTAAAAACTCTCTTGCTTGGGGACAAGCAAGGCACAAGTGTGGGGTGTTTGACAACGCCTAGTGATATCAAGTATTTTAGGCGTTGTTGAGCCCTGTTCTTGGTAAAATTATATCATATATGCATGGGTATTCTCACTTTTCGTGTCAGGACTTGTCTGGAGAAAAAGAACAGAAACAGGGACTAAAAGTGTACAAAAAGGAAAAAGTATGGAAAGAATGAAAAATCAAGAGAAGACGCACGCGCGCCGCGGGTTTTGGACTTGCGCGACGCGGATGTAAGGCGGTGGAACACATTCAAATGCCGAAGAAACGGGGAACGGATAAGTACGCGCGCCGCGGATTTCACATTTGCGCGGCGCGGTCACGGGAAATTTGCAACTATAAATAGAGGCATTTCCAGCCGAAAACCCTAGCAAAGACTTGGTGTAAACATCGACCTAGAAGCTCTTTGACTCGAGGATTCCATTTCAGCAAGCTCATATTTGGTATTTTCATGTTTTTAGATTTTATTTCACTTTAGTTAAACATTTGTAAGTTTTGAGTTGAGTCTTTGGGTGTGACAACCATTGATCTCAGGCTTAGGGTTCTGTTTTTAGTAGTGTTTAGCTACTAATTTTGATGTTTGGATATTGGTTTTTATAAATGCAATCATTCGGTTAATATTGATATTGGTTTTTCGGTGTTTTGAATGTTAGTTTGTTATTTGGTTGTTTGATTGTGATTGAACTTGTTTGTGACTTGGTTGGGACTGTTTTTCCTTGCTGAAAACAGTGGCTAACTTGGTTAGGTTAGGCATTAAACTTTGGCTATTAACTGTCTCTTAGAACTGTTAGTTATTAGCTAGTTTGTGCTATGCTCGGTTTGCTAGTTTGAATGCCTTCAATTGCTCCTGATTCAGAGATGTACTTCTGATTTCAGAAAGTAACTAGGTCATCTGGACATAGCTAAGCTTGGCTTAGGTGTTTGAATATTGCTTTGAGGTAGACAGATAGAAATTAATTCCTCCGACTATAGCCGTGACACTATTAGTTGGTAATCTCTCATCTAGGCTGACCACGTAGCTCCTGTGGATCGACCCTGACTCCACTATACTAGTGTATGTTAGGTTATTTCTTTTTTGACCGCATGACGACCTCTGCGTGCACGTCAATAATCACGCATGAGCTCGTACACAAGAAGGACGTTGTCGGTGATCAAACGACCAGGGATGAAAGCAGACTGGTTATCATCAACCAGAGACGAAAGATGGTTCTTGATACGATCCGCAATAATCTTGCTGATACATTTGTAAACAACATTACAACAAGCGATAGGGCGGAAATCAGTGACTTTGGAAGGGGAATCAACTTTAGGGATGAGAGCAAGGATGGTGTTGTTGAAAGACTTAAGAAGTTTTCCAGAATAGAAGAATTCCTTAACTGCCATACAGAAATCAGGACCCACAATATCCCAAGCAGATTTGAAGAACTTAGCAGAGAAACCATCAGGTCCCGGAGCTTTATCATCACCCATCTAGAAAAGGACACACTTAACCTCCTCATCAGTAACAGGAGTAAGCATGGCGGCAAATTGGAAAGGGGAGAGCTTATTAGAGAAGAGGGAACAAGGGTCACGAATAGCAAGAGAAGGCTGGACAGAAACTATGAAATTTTAAAAGTGGGAAACAAAAAGATTAGGAAGATCCTTCCCCGAGATCCAGTTTCCAAGAGAATCCTGGATAGAATTTATCCGATTTCGAGACTTACGGCTTTTAACCGATTTGTGGAAAAAAGCTGAATTTTTATCACCTTCACGAAGCCAGTTAACCTTTGCCTTTTGTTTCAGGAACCTCTCTTCATCCAGGCTAGCCTTATTATACGCGAGAAGATACCTGCATTGTTCTTCACGAATATCCTTATTGAAAGGGTCCCGATCTAGAGCAATCTGAACTCTATCAAGCTCATTTCGAAGGGAGATAACCTTAGAAAAGAGGTTTCCCTGGTTGCGAAGCATCTTTCAGAGGTGCACTTTCAAATTTTTAAGGTTTTGGAAAACCTTATACATCCGATATCCAGGGATATTGGGGTTCCAAGAAGAGGCAACAATCTGCTTGAAATCGTTCTTGTAAGTCAGGAAATTAGGGAACTTGAAAGGTTTAGGTTTGAAATGGGCACGATGGGGGAGAGAAAGCACAGCAGGGGTATGGTCGGACAAGCGGTAAGGGAGAAAATTAACAGTAGAAGAGGGGAAAGAAGCAACGAAGTGAGTATTTCCCATGACACGGTCAATTTTCTTAAGGATGCCATCTGAACCATTAGGAGACTTGGTCCAGGTGTAGAAGAGACCTTTATAGTTAAGGTCCTCCATTTCCATCAGATTGACACAGACCCTGAAGTCCTCCATGGCACGAGAAAGCCCCGACGACCCGGAGGTGCTATCTTTAATATCAAGAGCAACATTGAAATCACCCAAGAGAATCCAAGGGGTATCTTTAACCATATTCTTATGGACCACAAGAGAATGCCAAAGAGAGCGACGCAACATGTGATTATTATGAGCATAGACGAAGGAGTAGAAAAAGGATTTATTAAAGTGACGAATATTAACTTTGAAATGCATAACCTGATCATTTAAGTCGATAAGCATCATGTCAATAGCTAGCGGATCCCAAGCAACCACAATTCTAGTCCCTCTAGGGGAAAACAAACCGTTCGACGACCACGACCAGGAGCCAAACGCACGACTACAGATAAGAGGAAGGTTAGAAAAGGAAGCACGAGTCTCAAGGGTAGCACAAATATGCAGATTCTGATCGCGGATAAGATCTCTTAAGGCTTTCTGATGAGAAGGCTTACAGAGACCGCGAGTGTTCCATGCAGCGATGTGCGTCATATGGAAACTTGGAGGGGGTGGAGTCCATCTGCTCGGACACCAGAGTTATCAGAGGTTGATCATAATGTGATCCATTCTCATCAACAATGAACTCGGCAGTCTCACCAACATCAGAGTTGACCTCAATACAATTGTCCTCATCAAGATGGTCATCAGCGTCAGGATCAAAATCACCTGTAATAATTTGGGAGGGAACACTAGGAGGAGGAAGAGGGGGAGCAGTAGAGGGTAAATCAGTAACGTCTGAGGAACAAGCCTCAAGAATGGAAAAGGCGTTGAATAAAGGAGTGGGGGATATAGATTGTTTAGGGGGCGTGGAAGAAGAAAGACGAAGGATAGGGCTAGGGAAACCAACTAAACCGTTAGTATCCTTCATAGGGTGAGAAATAGAACTAGGAGGAATGGTGGAGCGGTAATCATTAGGAACTGGGCGAAACTCGAAACGAGACTTATTAATACCTTTTTTACTTTTATTCCAAATCTTGTTTATTGAGGAATCTTTATTCTTCCTAATCCCTTGTGTGTTTCTATTAGACCTACTTTGCAAAATATCATTAGTAGTGTTTTTAGAATTTGACCCTTGTTTGGAAAGATTTTTCTTTTTATAGACTACCGTAAAGCCATCATCAAGTTGCATAGGAGTAGTCACTATCCCATGATCAAGAGGCATTTTATCTTTGGGATTACCTTCATTATTCTTAGAGATGACATGCATACATTTTTTAGTTTCATGACCAAAAACCATGTAATGAGAGCACATAGGAGGTTTCCATTCATACTCAATACGAAGAGTATGGGTATAAAACTCAAGAGTATCAGGATCAGGTATACGGATAATCACTTTATCAACCCAAGAGGATTTTGTGGGTATCTCAAGAAGGACACGAGCATAAACAGATTTTCCCGCCGCATATTTACACATATTAGCAGTATATGAGTCCATAGCAAGCGGTTTTCCAATTTTTTAAGCAATGTGGCTAAGACCATCATCACTCCAGGCCTCATAGGGAATATCATGGATTTTAATCCATAGAGGGAGCTTGTCATGATTGTTCTTATGAATATTAAGACCAGGACGCCATTTTTGCATGACAATTGGGACACCTTTAAAAGTCCATGGTCCATGAGTGATAACATGATGAAGGTCATTGTCGTCACTAAATTTAAAAAGTTAAACACCTTTTCCATTTAGAAGAACATCTTGAAGACCATGGATAGACCACATTTTGGATGCTAGATATCTAACATCAGAGTAATTCATTTTTATACCGACAAAATAACCACATATAGTCCTAGCAAATGTTTCACACACTTTAGTAACGGCCGTTAAAGGAATATCAACATGTACATTATTGTCATTACTTAAATTAGGAATAAAACGAAACTTATCGTTGGCCTGTTTTTGTGATCCGGTAATAATATTGGCATGTGAGTTATTAAGAAAGGGTAAAGAGCGATCCCATGCATTTTTAATATATATTTTTTTTATTTTCAGTATTTCGAGTATCATAAATTAAATTTTGGGCATGTGTTTTATAATCACTAGAAGCATTGGGCTTAATTTTATCACATATGTCAACAAGATTGGTTTTGACTTGGGCATTTAAAGACACATGGGCTTTTACAAGTGGGGGATAGTCATTGGATATAGTTGGGTAATAAGGTTCACGTCTAGCTTTGAATTGGGTAGCATTGGCCGAATTATTGAGTAAGGATTTAGGGGACATTTGTTTAGGATGTGGACCCAAAAGAGAGGAACATGTTTTCTTGGGCATTGAAGGAATCGCATGACTAGGGGACAAGGAAGATGGGTAGTCAAAAGTAGGAAAGTTGGCATTACTTTCTATAGAATATGCATCATTTTTTAAGTTAAAGTTGGAATAAGATAATGTTTTACCCCATAAATGAGATTGCTCCACTTCCTTTTCCATAGCCGTGCTCGGTTGTTTAATTCCTTCTCCATGCTTTGAAATGTTGCTTATAATCGTTGGAACTCCACTTGCTGATGTCGTGTCTTTGTTTGCCGGAAAAGACAGTCCCGAAGCTCCTCCATCGGACGATGAGTAACACTGCATGTAGTCATCCACTTTTGTAGATGGTTCAACCATATGATCCACACCAGATTCATCATCTTTACCGTCTTTATTTTTATCAGAGTTAACCGTTAGAAACTTCAGTTGGTTGGCCGATATGTTAGCAATCTTATCAGGGCACACTCCTACGTCGTGAAGTTGGTTTATCCCATGAATACTATCATCGTTTCCTTTTTTCAAGATCCAAGCATTATCGTTATCTTCCTCAACTGAGTAAACGTGATCATCTTCATGGCTACTTTCAAACGAATCATCTTCAACCATTCCATCTACCAAGCCAATCTTACCATCCGCAACTAATCCGTAGCTCGCATGAGCATTGTTTGATGAGGAGATCACATCAGTGGATAGTCGTTTTTGCTGAATAGTATCACTTTTGCTTTTGTTTCTTCGTTCATCAGTGGCCTCAAATAAAGAAGACGAATACTTGTTAAATTTTGATCCCTTGATATTACGTAAAACCATATGATATCTTTTCTCTTTCTGATCTTTATTGTAATTGATTCTAGTACCCTGATCTTCAGATTTGTTTTCTTTAAATGAAAATTTAAAAACTTGTTTTAAATTTTCAGAAAACGTAATAGCATTCACATTTTGACCATTTCCAGTAGATAACTCATGAGAATGAGGTTGCTGATCCATCATAACACCATCATTTGACATTAAAAGGGAATCACAACCTGGAGAATCATCATCCATGGTGAAAGACGACAGAAAAAACCCAAAATAAACACACGAACTTTCTAGAGAGAGAAAACTCTAGAGAGATGAGAGGAGCACCATTTATTCTTGACTTAATATAATTTTTTGGGGTTTAGGGTTTAGGGTTTAGGGTTTAGGGTTTAGCGTTTAGAGTTTAAGTTTTATGGTTTAAATAAGTTTATGTTTAGGGTTTAGGAGTTAGGGTTTAGAGTTTAATTTTTCTGGTTTAAATAAGTTTATGTTTACGGTTTAGGGTTTAAACCATTGGAATGTTGCCAGATACTCCAACCGTCAGAACTTATCCGGAATCAGAAGCGTCCAAAGTTATAGACGGCAGACGCCAATGTAATCATTATCCCGGATTACCCAGAACAACCAGTCAAAATAGGAACCACTCTACCGGGAGAAACATGCAGCGAACTGATAACCCTCCTGCAGCAATACAGGCACGTCTTCGCATGGAAACCCACAGATATGGTGGGCATAGAAAGAGAAGTCATCGAACACGGCCTCAACATCCAACCAGGCAGCACCCCAGTAAAACAAAAAATAGGGGGCAAGCAGGAGAACGCAACGATGCCATTAACAAGGAAGTAACAAAGCTGGTGCGGGCAGAGATCTTGAGGGAAGCAATATTCCCCACATGGATCGCAAACCCCGTGATGGTCAAAAAATCCGACGGTAGCTGGCAGATGTGCATTAACTATAAAGACCTCAACGAAGCCTGCCAAAAAGACAGCTATCCGCTGCCGGAAATAGATCAGAAGATTGAGTCGCTACACGGATTCCGCTGGAAATGTTTCTTGGACGCCTACAAGGGCTACCACCAGATCCTGATGGAAAGAGAAGATGAAGAAAAGACAGCGTTCTACACTGACCATGGAACCTTCTGCTACCAGAAAATGCCCTTCGGATTGAAGAATGTGGGCGCCACATACCAACGGCTGGTGGAACAAGTATTTGCTCCTCAAACCGGCCGGAACATCGAAGTCTATGTGGATGATATGGTTATTAAAAGCAGGACTGGCCCAAACTTGCTGGAGGACATACGAGAAACACTCACCACCCTGGAGAGAACCAAAATGAAACTAAACCCATCCAAATGTACCTTCGCTGTAGAGGAGGGGCAATTCCTGGGGTACTACATCACCAACGATGGAATACAGCCCAACCCAAGCAAGGTAAAGGACTTAGTAGAAACGGCAACCCTAGCCACCCTGAAGGACATGCAGGGCCTGGACGGAAAATTGACAGCGCTGTGAAGATTCGTAGCAAATTCAGCGGAAAGAGCAGTCCCATTGTTCAATACCCTAAAAAGTGACGTAAACAAAGGCGGCTTCAAATGGACCCCTGATACAGACAAGGCGTGGCAGCAACTGAAGAAAGTCCTAACCACCTTGCCAACACTGTCCAGCCCAATAGCCGGGGAAACACTAGTGATGTACTTATCTTCCTCCAGAGAAGTCATCTCAGCGGTGTTGGTAACAGAACGGGAAGGCAGACAATCACCGGTATACTTTGTAAGCAGGGGGCTATAGGGACCGGAAATCAATTACCCGATCTTAGAAAAACTGGTCCTTGCATTGATATATGCAGCAAGACGCCTGAGGCGGTATTTCCAAGCCCACAAAATCGAAGTAAGAACGAGCCAGCCGCTCAAGCAAATAATGTTGAAGCCAGAAACGTCAGGAAGACTGGCAAAAAGAGCACGACATAGAATACTGCCCACAAGTAAGCATCAAGGGGCAGGCATTGCCGGATTTCTTGCTGGAAGTACCAGAAGCGGAGGGGCGGCAATGCAATACGATAACGGCCCCCGAAAAAGAAAACACAACCTGGAAGTTGCACACGGACGGCGCCGCCGGAAAAGAAGGCTGTAGCGCTGGGCTAATCCTCCAAAGCCCCCTGAACGAAGAAATGACATACACGCTGAGATTTAACTTCCAGACCTCCAACAACGAAGCAGAATATGAAGCTTAATTGCCGAACTGCGCCTTGCAACGAGCAGCGGGGTTAAATATCTGGAAGTTCTCATCGACTCTATACTAGTAACAAACCAAGTAAATAGAGTATATGAAGCCCGGGACCCGAGAATGAAATGATACGTGGAAATGGTCGTCAACATGGCCAAAGCATTCAACTCATTCACCATTAAGCAAATTCCAAGGACGGAAAACCGGAGGGCCGACGAACTGAGCAAGTTGGCGTCGACATCGTTCGACCATCTAACGAAGAAGGTGTTAGTGGAAGTACTTAAAGATCGAAGCATAGACGAAACCCAAGTGAAGGAAATAACAAACGAAGGAACAGCATGGATGACCCCAATCATTGAGTACATCAAACATGGAATCTTGCCATAAGACGAAGCGCAGGCTAGAAAGATCAGAATCAAAGTCCCACAATACTCCATGATGGATGGGAGGTTATACAAGAAAGGATATCTTGTCCCATGGCTAAAATGCATCACAAGCCGGGAAGGACAAGAAATATTGCAAGAAACGCACTCGGGGGACGCTGGAGCGCAAGAGGGCGCCAACCAAAAGAGTATTGCGAATGGGGGTATACTGGCCAGAAATCCAACAAGACGCGGTGGAGCTAACAAAGAAATGTGTCGCATGCTAGACATTCACGCCGGTACAGAGCTTACCCTCCACACAACTAATAAACATAACGGCCCCTGGCCGTTCCATCAGTGGGGAATAGACATAGTGGGCCCTTTCTCGGAAGCGCCTGGAAAGGTGAAGTTCTTAATCGTAGCAGTAGACTATTTCAAAAAGTGGATCAAGGCTGAACCCGTGGCCAACATATCGGGAAGGTCAATAATCAAGTTCATGTGGAAGTCCATCCTTACGCGATTTGGCACACCAAGAACCCTAATCAGCGACAATGGACTCCAGTTCGCAGAAAATCCCTTCAAAGGGTGGTGCACTGACTTGCAAATCCACCAACGGTTCACCTCGGTGGCTCATCCGCAATCAAACGGACAGACAGAGGTATCAAACAAAACAATAGTGAACGAGATTAAGAAACGGCTTGGTAAAGCAAAGGGAAACTGGGTGGAGGAACTGCGCAGTGTCCTATGGTCCTAAAGAACCACCCCCAGAACCGGCACCCAAGAGATGCCTTTTAGCCTGGTCTCGGAACCGAAGCAGTCCTACCCCCAGAACTAATGGTAATGTCACTACGAATCGCCAATTTCTCCCAGAGCAAACTGACAAAGACCTCCGACAGAATCTTGACTTACTGGAAGAAAAAAGGGAAGCCTCCCTCCTACTACAAGCAACTCTAAAACACAAGGCAGAGAAATATTACAATCAACGAGTAAAGGGAAGAGCCTTCAAAGTGAACGATTGGGTTTTGAGGAAAAACGAAGTAAGTCACGCAGAACCCCAGGGAAAGCTGGGCCCAACCTAGGAAGGACCTTACAAGGTCGTCAAAGCAAACCGCAATGGCTCGTACACTTTGGAAACAATGGAGGGAAGAGCAATACCTAGAACATCGAACATACATAACCTAAGAAAATACCATTTCTAAGGAAGACAAAAGAAACGATGACGGCAACACAAGTACCCTTTGGGTCGTTTTCTAGAAAACTCATACCAAAACGTATCGAAATCACGATTTTAATGAAATGTTAAGGCTTCGACGAGATTGATCACCCCGCCAAAGGCCGTTTTTATTTTACCAACGAAACTCCAAAACACTAGTGTCTATTATCTCTTGCATGCATGCTTCGAATTGGCCTGACGCCCCCAGCGGCCCAGCTGCCCTTCATAGGACTTCGCATGCCTTTATTATGGCCTGGTGCCCCCAGCGGCCCTGCTGCCCTTCACAGGACTTCGTGTGCCTTTATTATGGCCTGCGCCCCCAGCGGCCCAGTTGCGCTTTACAGGACTTCGTGTGCCTTTGACTTGGCTTGGCGCCCCCAGCGGCCCAACTGTCCTTCACAGGACTTCGTGTGCCTTTATTATGGCTTGGCGCCCCCAGCAGCCTAACTGCCCTTCACAGGACTTCGTGTGCCTTTATTATGGCCTGGCGCCCCCAGCGGCCCAACTGCCCTTCACAGGACTTCGTGTGCCTTTATTATTGCCTGGCACCCCCAGCGGCCCAGTTGCCCTTCACAGGACTTCGTGTGCCTTTATTATGGCCTGGCGCCCCCAGCGGCCCAGTTGCGCTTTACAGGACTTCGTGTGCCTTTGACTTGGCCTGGCGCCCCCAGCGGCCCAGCTGTCCTTCACAGGATTCTGTGCGTCTTTGTCTTGGCCTGGCGCCTTCAGCGGCCCAGCGACCCTTAGCAAGATTTCGAATGCGTTCGTACTGGCCTAGTATGCCTTAAAGTAAAACACAATTCCCGAACAAGTTTGCTGGATCCCAAACACTGCAGAGTAATAGATAAAACAAAAGCAAACAACAACTCCACAAAAAGAATAGAAAGGAACAACCAAAGGCAAAGAACAATCAAACAAATAAGGATGACATGCGAGATACCAAAGTTAAACACATCCATTCACATACAAAAAGGGGGGCACACGCCATCCAGCCCCATAAGTCCAACAGCGGCCAAAACCAACCGCAAACATCCAAGAAAGTATTGTCAACACAAAGGGGAACATTGTTTAGAAGTTACAACCATATCGAAATTGTTCAAAAAAGAAAAACCAACTACTCCAGCAAATCACCAGCAAAGCCACCAAACCGCTACTCCTCCTCTTCTGGTTTCAGCATCTCCTTCAACTCGTCACGCCAACCTGCCCGAGCTTTAACAACGTGGCATAATCTAGGGAAATGAAGTCCTCAATAGCACGGCCCATCTCTGCCTCATAATCAGAAAATGAACTCCCACCTGCAACGTCAGAGAGGTCAAGAGAAGGATTAGCACGGAGGCAAAGGCGTATAGCCTCCTCCCCGGCAGCATAACATGCATGCCTGATCTAGCCAATGCCTTGGATGAACTCTGGTTGGAGCATCACTTTCTTAATTACCCGTACAATACCCTCCTGCAACAACCACTTCAAATTCCCCTTGACCTCCACAAGCTCCACACTCCCAGTCTCCACAGCCTTATCCTTGTCAACAATATCACAAATCAAGCTTTCATTTTGGATGGCCAAACCCTCATTCAACTGCTAAACTTTTTCCAATTCCGCCTCACAAGCACTCAACCTCTCTTCAACAAGCATTTTTTTCGAAACGGCTTCCCTGATCTTGTCATCATATTCCCCAGCAGCCCTCTCTAGCGCACCAATCTGCCTTTTCAGCTCTTGCTCGGATGAACGGAGGGCGTCCAAGTCCCGGTCTGAAGAGATAAATCTCTGCAAGCGCCTCGCCCCAGCGGCGAACATGTATGCACTCTGGGCATAAGCGAATTGCAAAGCGGAAACAAGGGCATCATTCGGATATAACTCCATGTCATTCTCATTGGCCGGAGGGAAAACACCGGCATCAAAATCCAGGGCTGTTGAACGAACAGTCAATCGGGAACCATTGACCAAAACCCAAGTCGGCGAAAGACCAAGGGATGAAAAGTCGGTCAAAACATGGCGACCAAGCGCCGACTCGACGTTAGCTTCCAACCCAATCCCTAAACCCTCCTCCATCGCAGTCGCACCAACACCAACAGAACCCCCACCCTCCACCGCAGGACCTCCAGAAATAACGTTTTTACCAACGTCAACCGCTAGCTCTACACCACCGCCAACAACCTTAGCCTCACCAGCAGGCTTGTCCACCACTGGCGTGTCGTCATCAGGGATCTGAATTACCTTCTCCTTATCACCAAAAACACCTGCACTCCTCAAACCCGACAAAAGCTTACGACGGCTGAGACGCCGGACCGGCACAAGATCCGTCGATGCATCAACCGGGCCCACAGAACTCTCACCAACCTTATGCTTACCCATTCTCATAACAGCTTCAAATATGCCCTCCTCGCTATCCTTTACCGACTCACTAGAAACAGTAGGACCCTGGAAAGAAGACGTACCTACACTCGCATCAACCAGCGGTGATCCCCCAGTGGTGTCACCCTCTTTATCCCCCCAGCGCTCAGAGCATCGTCAGCAGGGATCTCGGAAAAACCATTGAATGTAAAAGGGTCAGGCACCTTATCTGTAAGATCCACCTCCTGGTACTCCAACTTCCTAGGGTATTTGTCAGCCAAAACATCTATAAAAGCAATCGGACGAACAACACCTAGTAGAAACAATGACCACGCTTCAAAACACGAAAGAGAAGGAAAACGAGAGGAAAGGCGACAATGAGAAAAATAAACATGAGCATACCTTTAACAACAGAAAAAAACTCTGGCATTTTTCCTCTAGCCCTCCACAACAGGCTTAATCCGCCACCAGCAAGGATGTACTCAGGGTAGTCTTCGGGTACATCATGAAAAGCATTCAAGATTGCAATAGTGTCGCGGTTGTGAGGAAACAACGCCGGGGCCGGATCCTTGACACCGCAACGATGAGTGCACATCTTTCCAACTCGGCCTTCGTTGACCCAAAACCACTTCTCAGTCTAATTTTTAGGAGAAGCCTTCTCTCCGACAAGCACATGGATGGATCATCCCCGTGAGTAGAAAGTATAACCATCACTGGCTTGCGAAAAGCGGAAGTAATGCTTGAAGACGAAATAATCCGACGCAATCCCCAGAGAACGACAAAGCAACTCGAAAGAAACTATATTGTTCATGGCGTTGGGTGCAAGTTGAGTAATGCCCACACGGTTCCTTCGCAATACCTCATCCATAAAGTTGCTGGTCAGGAGCCGGTACCTAGCGTCAAATGTTTTCACGAATATACCGGTTTTCCCCGGTGGGGGATGATAAAAACTGGCGCCGTCACTGGGATAGAGTACACCGTTGTCGGGAAAAACCCATACCGATCTACAAGTTGGGTCCACCGCTCTTCGGTCGGAGCAACACCGATATCGTTAGCCATGAAAGCAAAAAGAACAACGACGACGAGGAAAAAAGGGGGGAGAGAAGTAGAGAGAAATCACAAAACGGTCGAACAAGGAAGAGGGAAAGGGTTTCGTTGAAATAAGGAAACCAAATAAGTAACCGGATCAATCGAAAAGACGGGGCACGAAAACCAAAAACTACCATAATGATGAAAAGCCGCTCGGGTCTTGTCACGGCAAGTGGGAACCCAGACCAAATGAACCCCAGCCCTACACGTGCCCTTCCCATAAGTCTAGGACGTTACAGCTCCGCTGGGCCTACGCGATAACTGCTAGACTGGGGGGACTTGATAGCGTATAATAGAATACGGCTTGGCAGAGCTCTATCAGTCCAAAGCTTTAGGCGCTGCCCCACAGCGCTGGACTTACTCAAGGCCGCCCCACGCCACCAACAATCACTCTTCTGGGTCGTCACCCCATAATAACTTTCCCGTAGAGCCACAAGGGCGACAACTTGCGGGAAGACTGACACATGCAAGTGACAAAAGGTGCACACAGTGCACTACCTGTGCCTCATCGTACATTTCCTGCACCATGATCGCGTACCAGGCGATCGTCCAATCTCCTACCAAGCCAGCTGGGGGACTGACACTGATGTCCCCAAAAGCGAGCCCAACCTCAGGTATAAAAGGCCAAGGGGCCTTCAGGTAACACCTATGCTCTCAAGACCATTACCTTTTTCCTTCCAGAAAAAGAATACCCTCGATACAATACTGACTTGACCGTAGGAGCGCCCTCTCGGGATCGCCTCCCGGAGCGCGACTAACGGTCCTTTCCTTCTTTGTTGTGATCTCAGGCATCCGAGACCGCCGGAGCTTCCACCCATCATTACCCCGGAGTCTGAAGTCACAACATAAAGTATTTGTTGCCATTACTAAATTTGTCAGGAATCATAGTCAATATTAAATATGAATAATATAATCTATAGTAAAATAACATAGTTGTTGAACTTTTTTGTGTTTAGCCCGGTGACATAGGATGGAGGATCTAGCAATAGAACTGTGAATTTGTTAATCACCTTCGTCTTTGGAGAAATCTTCAAACATCACAAACTGAAAAGGAATCCAACTAAGAGACTCCGCATTAAAATTGACATCGGGCAGAAAAAAACTAGGTGAAACAAAAGACACCAAAGACAAGAGTCAAATAACGTACCCTTGAATATATTGCAATGAACATCCTTATTGCAATGTTCCGGTGACGGAAGCCGGTCTGGAGGGTTACAGAGAAAAACTATTATCAAATTTTCAATAATCAATAACAAACTAATAGAGAAAAAACCATAGACTACCACAACATAAACCCATCTTTTAAATATTAGTACAAGACAGATTCTGATTTTAACCATTACATAAACCTATCTTTGAAGTTCATATCCCAAAATACATTAAAAGAGGCTTTATATTTTCGGTTAATGGAATGAGTGACGTGTCTTCTGTTCAAATGAGAAGGAAATTTTTTTTAGTAAGGGTAATAAGTGCTTAATTTGTATTATTTTTGACGATCCAACAAAATGTATCATTATAAGATGCTAAAAAAATGATTCGTAGAAAAATCCTAAAAAATTCCTCGATGATTCATATATATATATATATATATATATATATATATATATATATATATATATATATATATATATATATATATATATATATATATATATATATATATATATATATATATATATATATATATATATATATATATATATATATATATATATATATATATATATATATATGGCATAGGAAGTTAGCTCACTTAAACTTCAGATACATGAACCAGTTAGTAACAGGAGAGATGGTCAGAGGAAACCCACTTCTGAAGTTCGACAACGAAAATTTGTGTGCAGCATGTGCATTGCGTAAACAGAAGAAGAAACCTTATAAGTCCATCACAGATTCAAGCATCTCTCATCCTCTAGAACTCCTCCATATTGATCTCTGTAGCCCATAGAGAGTTGCAAGTCTGAAGCACAAGAAATATATTCTAGTTATCGTGGATGAGTTCACCCGCTTTACCTGGGTATTTTTCTTAAGGGTAAAGTCAGACACCTTCCTGGAGCTCCGAAATTTCATAATATCAATTGAGCTCAAGGTGCAACATCCAGTCAGAAAAATCCGAAGCGATAATGGAACTGAATTCAACAACCGACAAATAGAAGAATTCTTAGCCTCAAAAGGAATCGAGCACAACTTCTCTAATTCTTATACACCTCAACAAAATGGTGTAGTGGAAAGAAGAAACAGAACTCTAGTTGAAGCAGCTCGTTCAATGCTGAACTTTGCAAATCTTCCATTATCCTTCTTGGCAGAAGCTATAACAACAACATGTTTTGTTCATAACCGATCAATCATTAACAAACGACTTCAGATGACTCCTTACGAAATTTTAAATGGGAGAAAACCAAATGTTAAATTGTTTTATATTTTTGATAGTCGTTGCTTCATCAAAAATAACAAAGATCACTTGGGAAAGTTCGTACCCAAAAGTGATGAAGCAATTTTTATGGGTTATTCATCTAAATCTGTTGCTTACCGTGTGCTGAACAGGAGAACGCGAGTTATTGAAGAAAGTTTTGACATAGAATTTAATGATCAATACCTCTAGAGAAAACCCGCATATGGCATTTTGTATGTCATGGAGGCCGACATTCCGGAAGGTCATCAACCTATTCCGACAATTGAGATTGATTATGATCTCCTCTTTGATCCTAGAGAGACAGTAACCCGTGCATAAATCATCAGCTATCCTGAAGCTATACAGCAGCTCACAACAGCTTCTGGTCCATCAACATCTACATCTTCGGAATCTCCAGTTCCGACTAACCAGGTTAGATCTTCAAATTATAATTCAACATTTGAGGGGGAGCCTTCGCTCCCTTCACGTGTCCAACAGGTTCAGGGGAAGCCTTCGCTCCCAGCACAAGTCGAGGGGGAGCTCGTGCTCCCAACTCAGGTTGGTGGAATCCCACAATCCGAGGGGGACCATCAACACTCAGGAGAAGAAAGGAACAATTATTCTGCAGATGCATCTAATGATGCACCAATTTTCATATTTGATGCTGATGAAGAGATATATGCTGAAGAGTCACATACTCAAGATGTAACTCCTGATAACTCCGAATTCATCAAAGACATTGTGCCTCCTGAATCTGATCCTGCTCTGATTATAAGACTCCACAAGTGGACTCGGAACCACCCTCCGAACCAAATAATCAGAAATCCTTCCTCCGGAGTTCAGACAAGGTCCAAGAAGTCAATCCAGGATGAATGCCATTTTGCTGCTTATGTCAACAAATTTCAGCCAAAAAACATATTTGATGCACTGGATGATGACGATTGGATCAAAGCGATGCAGGAAGAATTAGAAGAATTCAAGAGAAACAAAGCATGGGATCTTGTGCCACGTCCTAACAATCAAACTGTTGTGGGCACAAGATGGGTTTTCAGAAACAAGCTTGATGACATGGGTACCATGGTTAGAAATAAAGCCAGACTTGTTGCAAAAGGATACAGTCAGATAGAAGGGATAAACTATGACGAGACATATGCACCAGTGGCTAGGCTAGAAGCAATCATAATATTTTTAGCTTATGCGGCCCAAAAAAACATCATTGTTTCATATTTCTGCAAGGAGATATTCATGAGGTTGTCTATCTTCAGCAACCTCCGGGCTTTGAAGATCTGTCTCGTCCCAACCATGTATATCGTCTGAATAAGGCTGTGTATGGATTAAAGCAATCCCCATAGGCTTGGTATGAAACTTTATCAAATTTCTTAGTAACATCAGGATATAGAAGAGGAACCATTGACCCTACATTCTTTGTACGATCCCATCAAAAACATATAATGATTGTACAAGTCTATGTAGATGATATTATTTTTGGATCCACTGATCAGACTATGGTTGATGAATTTGCTAAAGTTATGACTGACAAATTTCATATGAGCATGAACAGGGAAATAAATTTCTTTTTAGGTCTTCAAATTAAACAGACAAATAGAGGAATATTCATTCATCAGGAGAAATACACGAATGAATTACTGTGAAATTCTCTCTAGAAAATTCCTCTACTTCAAAAGTTCCCATGTTAACCAATCAAAAAATCTCTGCTGATTCACATGGAGAACCTGTAGATCACACGATTTATAGAGGAATGATAGGTTCTCTCATGTACCTGACTGCAAGCAGACCAGATATCATGTTTGACATGTGTATTTGTGCAAGATACCAAGCTGCTCTGAAGCAATCACATATGACAGCTGTAAAACAAATCTTCAAGTATCTCAAAGGCACAAAGGCAATGGGTCTATGGTATCCTGTAGGAGATAACTTCAAACTACAAGCATTCATAGATACAGATCATGTAGGATGCAGGTTAGATAGGAAGAGCACTTCTGGAGGATGGCAATTTCTTGGTGGAAGAGTTGTGAGTTGGTCCTCAAAGAAACACAATTGTGTTGCCTTATCCTCAGCAGAAGCAGAATATGTCGCTGCTTCTACTTGTTGCTCACAGGTTGTTGGGAGTTGAAATATGAGAATAGATGAACTAATATAGATATGGAATCAATTACACAATCAATCATACAATGATAATGCAACAGAGCTTAATTAAACAATAAGATATGAATAACATGTGCCGAATGATTCGATTAGAACTTGGTTTTACAATTGGGTTTTCTATCTTGGAGATATACAATTCTCGTAAGCTAATCTTGTAATCTCACACTTAACATGGTATGGTATCACTGATATTTATACTGAATCAGTGATACCAATACTATACTTTTTACAGAGAATATCCTATCAGTGTACTAACCAATAGGATAGGAGATTCATGCAACACGTATTGTACTATACGCGTGCACACAAAAGACAAGAGGACAGGCTGTGAATTCTTCGGATCTTTTATGCATAGTACTTCGGAGTCTTTAGACTTCGGTGTCTCCTCTTGTTTATTCACTTCGGGGTTTCTTGTGGGTAGGACTTCGGATGTATCAGCACTTCATCACAAAATATCTCAACAATCTCCCCCTTTGTGTGAAGTGCATCCGAAGCCTATACTCGAAAGTTTCTCTTGTATGCCCGCTTCAGAGTCTTTCTCACTGCAAGATACCAGTTCATATGGTCTATGAACTTCTTCTTTTTCTCAGTGGAATTTGCATGGCAGGCATTCACATGAGAAATCATCCCTGTGATGAAGGAGGAGGGATGGAGGCCAATGTAGTCTATATCAAAGAACTTAATTGTGACTTCGGTTTCATTTCGAAGTCCTTTGAAAACTACGCCATATGGTTCGTCTAAGATTTCTCCATTCTTGAATCTTGCTATGTTCCGAACTACAACAGGAGGAGTGTTCAAAGGTTATCTGTAGTAGGAACATAGCTCCAGGTCATGTTTTGCAAACCGGAGAAGATAATTGTTGAGGAAGCCCAGTAAGTGATTTTTGATAGCATGGGAAGACATTTCAGAATGAGCAGCATCCCCGCTTCGCAGAAGATCAAGAATCTGGATGAAGTCCATAGGATTCATGATGGGGAAGTCTGCAATTGAGAACCTGGATTCAACTTCGTCTGCCCCCCTAAGAACAAGAAATTCATAATTTCTGAAGCCCAAATAAACTTCTGCTTGTTTTATTGAAATGATTCTCTTTATCTTGTTTAGGCTCCAAACATAGCTTTGTCGTTGAATATATTTGGCATGAAATTTTATTTTGTTGGTCCAAAAACTTGCTTTCTGATCCTCCGGTACCGAAGAGACAAATTGAAGGAAAGCGAAGGTCTTCGGATTGAATGGTATATCAAGCTGGATGTCTTCGGTGTCAACAATTGCAAAACTTCGAAGAGGAAGTCTGTTAAGTACATTTGGATTTTGAAATCCAAACAGCTTGATTGTCTCAACAGTCCATTCACCATTATCTCGAGCAAATTCATTTATTTTGATCATCAAATTGTAATCTGCTCGTCTGGCCTTATATGTTTCTTCCATGTGTGGGGCAATTATATTTTCTAGTGATCGGTCTGTTGAGCTTCCAGCTCCAGCCGATCCACTAGCACCCATGCCAGTGGTTGTGATGGTTGAGGTTGTAGGACCTGCTGTGGCTGCAGGGATCTGTCTAGGCATGCCCTGTGGCCTAGACAATCTGTCAGAGAAATTTATCAGAGGTTGAAGTGCAACTCTCAACTTTGTAATCAAATCTTGTGTGAGAGCTGCATTTGTTCGTTGCAGTTCCTCTGTAAATTTAGTGACATCCGAAGTGGTTTGGGCGGCAGTGAGCTCTTCAATTTTTGCTCTGGCCTCATCAAGCTGTTTTTCAAGCTTGGTACTTTGCTGGATTTCACTCCGAAGTCCTTGCAAGGTTTTCATGACTTCGGAGTTTGTTTTATCGGTCTTCTCAGTGAGAGCATCAACCTTTTTGTTGATGGAGGTGACAGCGGATTCCAACTTCTTTTCGAAGGAAGATTGGATCTTATTTTGTTCATCCAAGAGCTTCTTCTCAAGACTATCCACAGACTCTTTTATTTCTTTGGATAGAGTGAACTCCAAAGACTCTATCTCTTCGGTGATGTCACCAATGGTTGGTTTTGAGGGGTCAAATCCTGGTTGAGCTTGAATGAGAGTGTCAAGCTTGGAGTTGAGGACTTTGTACTATTTCATTAGTACAAAGCCTTCATCCGGTAGGTCTTCTTCTGATGCTCCTTCAACATTCAAGGGAGCCATGTGGAAGGCTTCGAAGAGGGCTGCCGAAGTGGGGTTTTGTCTTGATGGTGATATGGGTGTGTCAAACTCTGGTAATGAGAAATCGATACCAGAGACAGGTATTTCGGAAGTTGGAGGAGCAGTTGTTGGTGGTGGTGGAGGAGGAATTGTATGTGGAGGTGTGTCAGGTCTGGTTGATTTTGGTGGTGATGGAGGGACAGTTGTTTGCGGTGGTGTTGGTGGTTTGGATGTTCTTAATGGAGATGGAGGAGGTTGGTTTACAATATGTTCTTCTTCTTCTTATTGTTCTTCTTGGACTGTGGATGGAGTCCTTTCAGAGTCCGAAGACTCATCCACAGGAATCAGTTTCCTCTGTCTTTTCGGTTGTTTTCTCTTCGGTGTGGTTTTCACCAAAGCCTTTCGTTTCTTTTCTTCTTTCTTCGGACCACTTGGTCCACCAGTCATCTTCTTTTTCCCTTTTCCCTTGGGAATTTCTAAAACAGATGTCTCCTTGCTCAAATCACGAGTAGGATAAGGGATCACCAAAGTGTTGCGGTAATAGCTCACTTCATTACATTCCATGGGAACCTTAGAGAGCATGGCTATAGGTATTTGTGCACAATAGACTGCGGGTTCATCATCCAATGGAGATACAGTGATTGGAGTGTACCTCATTTCGGGGAGAGAGGAGCCTACCACATATCCAGTCTTTTGATAATGGGCATGAACAACCATTGCCCAGAACCTTGCATTTGAAATTTCAGTCCCCTTCAGACTGTGATTGATATGTGAACAGAAGTCAGCCCATAGAATCGAGGCGTAATCAACTTTGACATCATAGTAGATTCCGAAGAGCATGCTCTGAAAAGCCACACTTGCAGAATCTAGCCCTGAAGTTCTTCCTGAAAGACATCTGAGGAAGATACTGAAGTAGTATCTCCACAGATCTGGCAGTTGGTTCTTTTGCTTTGGAGCAGTTAGTCATTCCGAAGCGTTCAAGCAGACTCTTCGTATATTATTGTTGATTGATGAATATCCCCTCCTTAGATTCTTTGATTTGTAAACCAAGAAAAAAGTTTATTTTTCCCATCATACTCATTTGAAATTTGCTTCTCATCAATTTTTCAAAGTCTTTAGACAAATTGGGGTCAGTAGATCCAAAGATTATGTCATCCACATAAATTTGAACTAACATCAAGTGAGATCCAACTTTCTTTCTAAAAAGTGTTGGATCCACTGATCCCTGTTTAAAGTTTGATTCTTTTAAAAATTTAGTCAAGGTTTCATACCTAGCTCTTGGAGCTTGTTTTAAACCATAGACTGCTTTGTCTAGCACATAACAATAATTCGGATGAGTTTTACTTTCAAAACCAGGTGGTTGTTCAACAAAAACGGTTTCCTCGAGATCACCATTCAGAAAAGCACATTTAACGTCTATTTGATAGAGATCAAAATTTTTGTGTGCAGCATAAGCTAAAAATATCCGAACTGATTCGAGTCTGGCAACAGGAGCAAAAGTTTCTTCATAATCGATCCCCTCCTGTTGACAGTAACCCTTGACAACCAACCTAGCTTTGTTCCGAACTACGTTGCCTTCAGTGTCTAGCTTGTTACGGTACACCGATTTGAGACCGACAATTGAGGCATTTGCAGGTTTTGGAATTAGCCTCCAGACTTTGTTTCTTTCAAATTCTTCTAATTCCAACTGCATTGCTTCAATCCAGTCTGAGTGATCAAATGCATCTTTGACGTTCTTAGGTTCTACCTTAGAGATAAAGACATTGAACATGCACAACTCAGAATTTTTGTTGAGATCTAATTGCTTTTGGTGAAGTTGTGCACGAGTCAGCACTTTATCTCGAACATCACCGATGACAAGTGATGGAGGATGATTTTTCGTCCATTTGTCCAAAGGAGGATAGTTTGGATCAAAATCAGGAGGTCCTTCAGCATCGATGTCCTCAATGTCTGAGGGATATCCCGAAGTGGATGGAAAATCACCCATTAGCAAGTGATTATTTGAATTTGTGTTGGTTTGTGGTGTGTGTATTTGTGAGGTTGAGTTTGATATGTGTTCCCCCTGGACGTTTGTTGGTGTTGAAGATGTTGTAGCTTTATCCGAAGCGATTGTTGTGGCTGAATTCGGAGTGGCAATCTCTGGCTCCCCCTGGATTGTTGGATACATGGATATGATATTTGAGATTGATTGAGGAGTAGAGACAAGAGTGTTGGATCCTCCCGGACTGTTGATTGATTCACCATCAATTCTTGAATTTCCAGCAGAACGGTTTGAAGGCTCCCCCTCAACACTTACCTTCTCCAAACTTTGGTTAGATGACTTTTCCTCAATAGAAGATGGTCTTTGTATGCTACTTGTAGAAGAGTCATCGGGTCCGTCTGTGAGCTTGGAGAGTTCGGACTCATGGTTGTCTGGTGCTCTGACTTCGGAGTCCACAGCTCTTACAGGTTGATCAAATAAGAGTGAGAAGTCTGTGTCGAATGTTGTGATTTGAGCAGCTTCTACAGCAGGGTTTGGAAAGATTGAAGACATAAGAAATGGATACAGAGACTTTTTGATGTAGTAGTCATCAAACCTTAGATTAAAGGTTTCTTCGATTTTGCGAGTTTTCTTGTTCATGACTCTGTAGGCTTTTGAGTCTTGAGAGTAACCAAGGAAGATGCCTTCTTCTCATTTGTCATCGAACTTGGTTAAGTGATCCTTCATTTTTAAGATAAAACACCTACAACCAAAGATGTGAAGGAATTTGACATTTGGCTTTCTTCGGTTGAGTACTTCGTAAGGTGTAATATGAAATCTTTTGTGAATGTAGGATCTGTTTTGAGTAAAGCATGCAGTAGAAATGGCTTCGGCCCAGAAGTACATGGGCAAGTTTGCAAAGTTGAGCATTGTTCTTGCAGCTTCACACAAGGAGCGATTTCTTCTTTCTACAACACCGTTTTGTTGAGGAGTGTAAGGTGCTGAGAAATTGTGGTTAATCCCTTTTGTTTTCAAGAATCCATCAAGAGTCTGATTTTTAAACTCCGAACCGTTGTCACTGTGCACAGTTCGGACTTTCTTGTTGAGCATCAATTCTATTTTCTTTATAAAGTTGATGATTTCTTCAGCTGCATCGGATTTGTTTCGGAGGAACAACACCCAAGTAAACCTTGAATAGTCATCAACAATGACCAGAATGTACTTCTTATTTCCTATTGATTCTATTACAGATGGTCTACACAAATCTATATATAGAACAGAAAGAGGTTCGGTGATTTTGGGGTTGATCACTGTAGGATGTCTTTGTTTTGTCTGCTTGCCATGTTCACATGTAGAGCAGAGGGAATCATTGTCAAATTTGAGAACTGGCATACCTCGAACCAAATCCATGGCTACCAATTTGTTCAGATCTTTGAAGTTCAGATGGGCGAGTCTTCGGTGCCATAACCAGCTGACATCGGAGTTGGCTTTGGAGAGAAGATATAGAGATTGCCCACCGGTTACTGGCTTTAGGTTTAAGGGAAACATAGATCCCTTCCTTTCTGATTTCAGCAAGACTTCGTCTGTTGATTCTTTGGTGATTACACTCCCTTGGTTGTTGAAAGTGACAGCGTTTCCCGTTCCAACCACCAATTGAGATATACTCACAAGATTATGTTTTAATCCTTCAACAAATGCCACTCGGTTGATAGTGAATTGGCCATTTGTTATTTTTCCATATCCCCGAATAGGACATGTTTCATTATTACCAAAGCGTACATTTCCAGCATCATCCAAATTCCTGTAATCCCTGAGATATTCCTTCCTCCCAGTCATATGTCTTGAGCAGCCACTATCCATGTACCATTTTGAATCATACCGCTCATCAGACATAACCTGCAATCAATCAAGAAGGAGTTGGTACCCAATCAATCTTGGGTCCTCAGGGTAAGCAAAGGATTATTGAATCCATTTTTCCACGGCCTCTCCAGAAATTTCATTTGCGTTTAAATTAATCAAATTCTCCGAAGCCTCATGTGATGAGCATAATTCCGAAGTGTTTGAGCAGGATTCAGAAGAGTTTGTATTTGAAAATGATGACTCCGAAGTGACTGACAAAATGATAGACTTCGGAATCCATTTTTGAATAGAATGTTTTGATTTAGAGGATTTAGAAGAATTTAAAGTTTTTGTTTTTGCAGTTAAGTTTTCTTTAAGATCATTTCTTCTCCAATTTTGTTTTGGTATTTCCATTTTTGACTTTGTTGAAATTGAGCTACACAACGTAGAGGTACAAAGATACTCTTCGTATGCCAATTTAAAGTCATTTAATGAGAGATCCTTATCCTTGAACATTTCCAAATTGTTGTCCAGCCATTTGTGGAATGTATCTATTAGATTGTTTCCTTTTGAAAATGTTTTCTTCGTCGGTTTTCAAAATTTAGGATTTGGAAAGTTAGGTTTCGTTGGTGTAAAGGTTGGTTTTTCATTTCGATTTTTAACTTCTGAGATTTTTGAGCAAACAGGCTTTGTACCAGAAGTGGAAGCAATTGCTTCATTTTGTTTCGAATCTCTGAAAGGAGTTTTTCTTTTCACAAGATTTAGGGTTTGCTTGGTTTTCGAATTCTCAACAGTGGGTTTTTGAGTTGGTTTTGAAATCTTCACTGCTGATTTTGGCTTTTGTAGAACTTGTTGTGCAGTTTTGTTTGTTGAAACTTTTGATTTTGAAATTTCATTTTCAGGATTGTGTGAAAAAGGGACACATTCACAAGATTCCATTAATTCAAATACATCCATCTTCGGAACTGTGGGTTTTTCCACAACCTGAATTTGTTTGTAGTTTCGATTAATGTAAATGTGATCGTCATTCTTGAGATTTAGTAAGTGTGACATGTTTTCGGGCATTTTCTCCTTTTCAAAACAAAGACGATTATATACGTTGTGGTCGTATAGTTCTTGTTTCCTTATATTTATTTTTACTTCCATTTTCTCATTCATTTCATTCTCGACCATTTTGGATGATGAGAAAAACCCTTCATTTGTAACTGTGGAGTTATCCTTTTCAAGAAGTTTTTGCAATTCATTATCAATTAAGGGTAATCCACCGGGTTTTACAAAAATTGAGTTTTTGAAGTAAGAAACCTTAGGATAGATACATGCTAAATGGACTAGCCTTTTTGAATTATCCTTGAGATATTGATCGTAAGAGACAGATTCATCTGTGATTTGAAGTTTAAAATTTGAAGTTTCTTTGGTTTCAAGAATTTTTGATTCACAATTCATTTTTGTTTTTCCTTTGTCCACCGAAGACATTTGTGAGATGTCTTCGGAGGTCGATTCGGATATGGAGGATGACTTTAACAAAATCAAGGAGGAACAGTCAATCTCCTCCATGTCCGAGTCACTTTCAGAATCCTTTTCAGACAAGTTATTTGCAATTTCTTTTTCTTCTATTTCAATTTGAGGTACAGCCTTATTCAGGATTGGAATTTCTTGAGGCAATATTTTCAGCAATTTATCAGCAGTTAGATGTTTTTCTACAGATATCAGGCCATGTTTATATGATGGATTAGTAACTTCGGAGCCTGATACTATAGATTCGCATTCATAAGATATACTATCGACTTCCTTTAATTTAAACTCAATAAAAGGCAATAGTTGTCTATGTTGGACATTACAAACATCGGCTGAATGATAAATTCTTGTAATATGCGCATATAATCGTTTGGCTGTTTCACAAAATATGTTTCTCTGTCTTAAGATTACATCATGATTGTTTAAAAATTTTTCTCTATTTTCTTCTAACAAGGAGATTCTAAGATTAGATTTCTCTAATGCTAGCTTCAGGTTCTCTACTCTCCCCCTTAAGCTTAGAAGCTCCTGTGTTCACTGAGTATTTCCCTATTTTTGGCATCAATGAGTAATTTATGCATGACAGAACAATCACGAGTTATTTCACTTATAATGGGAGCAGATTGAGAAGTATGAATTTTAAAAGATGAAAGAAGTTCTGATACCTGTTCTGGGATTGTCAGACGGTTGTCATTTGCCATCAAGCACACTTCCTCATCATCATCAGAAGAGTCTTCATCCCAAGTCTTCGGAGTATCAGCAGCAGTTATTTCCAGTCCCTCCGAAGCCACAAACCCAAGACCCGCAGTTGCTTCAACCTTCATCATTTCCTCATCATTCAATTTCTCCGAAGTGTCTTTTAGAAAGCACTTATCAACATTATAGGCCATGAAAGCACTATGAGATGGCTTTCTCACTTCGTCATCATCTGAGTCCGAAGACCAAACTTGATATGATCCTTGATGATCATCAGCAGCCATTAGGGCTAGGTCTTTGGTCCTTACTTTAACTTCCTCCATTTTTCTTGCGTAATAGGCTTCGTCCTTTACTTGTGGTTTCTTTTCGTTTTGCTTCCGAAGCATGCAGTCTTTTGCAAAATGATTCTTGCCATGACAATAATTGCAATCATAACCAGAATCACCTGAGATTTTCTTCTCTTCGGACTTCTCTTTGGATAACTCCGAAGTTGGTTTTTCAGATGGCTTCGGGGTTGACAGTTTAAAGTTATCCTCCTTCGGAGTGTACATTTCAGGTTTGGGCTTGGAGTTGAAGTTTGATTTGTTAAAGTTTTTCACAAATGGCTTTCCAGAGTTGTTTTTGAAGAATGGTTTCTTGAATCTTCGATTGTTGGCGGCATAGAGAGCAACAGTGTCTCCATTATCATATACCATGTAGGCAGCAATGTCTTCATCACTTGATTCTTCCTCTTCTTTTGACACGAGAGCTAGTGGTCCAGAACTAGCCATTTCACTTCTTCGACCTACCACATCGGGTTCATGTGATTTTAATAGATTGTATAGGGCAGCCAGCTTGTATTTCTCAATATTCTCATAGGATTTGACCATGAGCATGATTGGTCTCCATTCCTTGCGAAGACTGTAGAGAAATTTGATATTTATCTCTTGTTGGCTTCTTGTTTCTCCATACTTATCGAGTGTGTAAATCATGTTGCTCAAACGTTCATAGCAGGCTTCTAAGGACTCATTTTCTTCTTGCTTAAAGTTCCCGAAGTCTGCAAGGATTTCTTGAACTTTGCTAGTATGAAGAATTTTATCTCCTCCGAAACGAAGTTCGAGATTGTCCCACATATCTTTTGCAGATTTTGCATCAGCAATGTGGTGGCTGACATCGGGACCCAAGCCACTTCTCAGTTCGCGCATGGCTCTCTTGTCGTTTTCAAGCTTCTTCATATCTGCAGCATTAAGAACAACAGCTTCTTCTCCGTCAGGAACAACGAATCGACCAGCAATGTCTGTGTGTGGACCTTCAATCACAGACCTCCATAGATCTTT
Source organism: Cichorium intybus (assembly GCA_023525715.1). Lineage (NCBI taxonomy): Eukaryota > Viridiplantae > Streptophyta > Magnoliopsida > Asterales > Asteraceae > Cichorium > Cichorium intybus. The sequence continues at coordinate 59,532,745 of CM042014.1, forward strand.
GTCAAGTCCTATAAGGTAATCCTTCATTCGACCAGCCCAATAATCGTAGTAAGAAGTTACTAGAACAGGGGCCTTCGTTGCTGAACCGATGAGGTTGGCATAGTTAAGCATATTAGCATAAGTTGTTGTGGAATCAGTCATCTTGATGTATTTCAACAGGATCTTTTCAGTAAAAACGGGTGGTAGAGATTTGCAACAGTTGCGGAAGACTAAATCTGAGAATCGATTCAGATTTAGAGCTGAAGCAAACGAATTCGAACTCTATCAACAGGTTTTTGAGTTGACTCGCTCTGATACAACTTGTTGGGAGTTGAAATATGAGAATAGATGAACTAATATAGATATGGAATCAATTACACAATCAATCATACAATGATAATGCAACAGAGCTTAATTAAACAATAAGATATGAATAACATGTGCCGAATGATTCGATTAGAACTTGGTTTTACAATTGGGTTTTCTATCTTGGAGATATACAATTCTCGTAAGCTAATCTTGTAATCTCACACTTGACACGGTATGGTATCACTGATATTTATACTGAATCAGTGATACCAATAGTACACTTTTTACAGAGAATATCTTATCAGTGTACTAACCAATAGGATAGGAGATTCATGCAACATGTATTGTACTATACGCGTGCACACAAAAGACAAGAGGACAGGCTGTGAAGTCTTCGGATCTTTTATGCATAGTACTTCGGAGTCTTTAGACTTCGGTGTCTCCTCTTGTTTATTCACTTCGGGGTTTCTTGTGGGTAGGACTTCGGATGTATCAGCACTTCATCACAAAATATCTCAACACAGGTCCTCTGGATGAAAACTCAACTTCTGGATTATGGTTATCGATTTCTCCAGTACCATTTTATTGCGATTCCAAAAGTGCCATTGCCATCTCCCATAACCCCATGCAGCACTCGATGACCAAGCATATCAACCTTAGGTATCATTTCATCAAAGATTAAATCCTACAAGGTAATATTGAACTGTACTTCATTCCAACTGAGGAACAAGTGGCTGATGTTTTCACAAAGGCATTAGATTCTACTAAATTTCACAATTTTCTGGAAATGCTGGGCATGTTGAATCCTGACCCAGATTTCTTCAGAGAATGATCTTTCCTTATGCCTACTTGTTTCACAGTTCAATTCTTTGTTCTTCAATTCTTTGTTCTTCAACACCTTTTCTTACTTTCAGAACTTCAAATCTCCTGAAAACTAAACAGTTTAAATTTTCTGAGCAACCTCGTCTCATCTTCAGTTTCTGAATATTTAAACTCCGAATTTCATTTAAATCTCAATTTCTGAACTCCCGATCTCTGAATTTCAATTCTCCGAGCAACCTCGCTTAATTTGAAATTTCTTAACATCAAAATTTTAAACATATACAATTTTTCAGAACATATTTTTTATAAGCAACCTCGTTTCAAAATGCTCTTCTGAATTTTTCACTTTCTGAAATATTTAATTTCTAAGGGAGCCTCGTTTAAAGTAAAATTTCTGATTTTCAAGTTCTGAGCAACCTCACTTAATTCTAAATTTCTGAATTTTCAAACTTCAGAATTCAAAATTCTTAATCTTCAGAAATGTTCTATTTTTGGAACTTTTTTTAGGGAACCTCGTTTCAAATCTCACTCGGAATTTTATATTTTCTGGAGAATTTCATTTTCGGAACATCTGTTTTCAAAATATTTTCGGAAAATTCTCTTCCGAAAACACACTCTCCGGAAACCCTTCACAATTTTCTGAGTTATTGCATTCCGAACATACTCAATCAGCAATCAAGGTACACATTTTCTGATCCTACATTTCTCTGTACATGTTATTTTCGGAACTCAGAAAAGACCAATTTAATGAAGGAATGTGTATTAAATACTATAACATTAAATATCCAATTATTAGAAATAAATATTCAGAATATCTTTAAACGAATTTGCAACCATGTCAGACATGTCCATCATTGAGTGGACCATTCCGTTTCATCATAACTTGGCATTCACTGCCAAGCAAAACCTTTTCTGACACGTCTTTTCAGACGTCTCTTCCCTCCCATCCGATGGTTTTTATCGAAATTCAAAAAGATTATAATCGTTTCCTCCTCTTTCTCTTTCCTCACTTCATCTTCCTCACCCTCTTCATCTCTCTCATTCTCTTTCGATCTGCAAAACCCTAAGTTTCTACACCGCTTCGAACAACTTCTTCCTTCCGGTGAACTAACCGCCTCTAAGAACCTACTATCTCCTACACTTTATCTTGCTGATAATCTTCATCGCAAGGTAAACTCTCAAGATCCTTTATCCTCATATGATCTACAAAAAGAAACCCTCTTCTGTGAATTTTTGAATGTTCATTCGAAAACCCTAAGAACACCTTTATGTTCTTAATAATTCTGCTAAAATGTGGTTATGTTAATCTATATTTTTTATGTATGTCGATTGTTTATGTATAAAACCTTAAGAACTGATACAGAAAACCTTAATAAATTTTTGTGTTCTTAATGTTCATCGATGTTCTTCTCAGAAAACTAAAATGTTAGTATGTTTTGCTCTTTAATTCTGTTAGTTCAGTGTTAAAATCGCTACATCTTCAAAAAGCGGAGGATCTGCTGTTGGTGGTAATGTCACTATTGCTAAATGCAACATTTCAGTCCCAAGTGACCCATCTGCTTTGAAGGATTACCTGCAGGTGGTAATTCACATCTTAAGTAGTCACCTTCTTTCTCGAGCATTCTTCGATGCCGCCCCCGCCATTCCAGTACCCCTCCTTGAGAAAACCATCCTCACAGCAAAGAAACAGGAGGACCACATCATGGTCACTCTTTCAACCAGCAAACAGGTGAAATTGGACAGAAACGCCTTTGGAGCAGCCCTCCGCTAACGAGTACGTCAAGACAAATATGATGCACCAACTCAGTCTGAACTCACTGACATGTTGTATCGAATGGGATACAAATACATTCTTGAGAACCTTTCCTCACTCAAGAAGAGCCATCTATCCCCCTTGTGACAATGCATTATGCAGTATTGTGTTGGAAGTTTGACAGGGAAGACCGGTGGTACAGACCAAATAAGCAGGCGAATGCTCGAATTGCTATGGAGCCTGTATACTAGCAAATAGGTTGACTTTGCTGGGATACTCTTTGAAGACTTCATGTCTTATGTCGCTGTCTCGCAGAAATTACACTCGGTCAGGTATTGGGCTATATGCATCGAATTTCTGTACAACGTAAACCAGGTTCCGATCCCAACAAAAGTTGATGACAGACCACTAGTTCTGGAAGCAACAGCCCCTACACTCCTAAAAAAACAGCATTTTTGATCCCATCCAGAGACTCCCACAAGCATTATACAAAATTGGTGATCCTACAAATGAACTTATCATCAAGCACCTATCCGATACTGCAAACGTTATTCCTTATCCTCCTGAATCTCTACTCAAAGAACTCCCCCCCAAAGGAAAACGAAAGAAGAAGGCGTTCGAAGCCTCACCAGATAAGCAACCTCCGAAAAAGAAACAAAAGAAGCCCAGAAAGGTACACTTTTCTAAATTCCTTCTTCTGAATCTACCTTTCTGAATTCCCCTTTCTGAATACTCTTCCGAATTTCCTTTTCCAAATAATTTCCGGAACAATTTTCTTAACTCTCCTCTACACAACTTTCTAAAACTTCTTTCTTTCTGAATCATAATGATTCTCTACATTGGAATTTCCTTCCCATTTATAATTTTCGGAATCATGTGACTGCTGAACATCACACAGTTAGGATAACTTATATTTGGAGCACCACTTCACTTATTTCCCATAAGTTATAACTGAGTGCCCTGTTGAACAATTTATTGTTCATCGTCATTGGCACTTGAGAAATCCATATACATATTCAGTATTATATGGTCACATTTATTCTAACTTCTGTGTTTCAACAAACTGCGAAACAAAAATCTAAGATTTTTGGGAATCCAAAATAAATTTTTGGTCTGAACTCTTATATCTATATGATATATTGAGTTTGGTTTTCCCATGAATATGTTATCCTTAGAATCTGTTTCCACGTTCTATAGTTCTAATTCTATGTATCTTATTTCAGACTGTTGATTGGACCTTAAAAGACTCTGAGTCTGAAAAGAATGAGGAAAAACAGAACTCTCAGGACTCAGAAGATACCCAAGAAAAAGAAAAAGTGGTGGAAACACAGAACTCACCAATCAAAATTAAAGAAAGAGAAACAGAAAAAGAAAAAGAGAAAGAAAAAGAAAAAGAAACTCAGATCCTCCCATCTTCTGAAAGAATCATCTCTAAACCACCTCCAGGAATCAGCTTTTTCGAATCCTGGAAGTATACACAAGCAGTAGAGGCACAAGCCACTTACGTGTCTCTACTTTAGAAACGCTTTGAATCTAGCAATATTAAGCAGGTTCTGATCGACTCATTTGGTCCTCCTTTGGACTCCGATCACCCAGATGTTAAGGATGCTTGAAAGGGCAAGTTAGAACTCATTTCCAGCATCAACCAATTCCTTACAGTGGAACTTTTCAAGTTGGTTAATGATCCTCATTATGTTTTTGATACATCAAAAAAAGATTGGGAAAAAGTGGCTTCTAAAATTGCCCCACTTACTTGGGAACGTTATCAAGCTATGGAAGCATAGAAAAAGAAACCAACAATCTCCAAACCTACCTCTACTGAATCCGGATCCCGAGTTCAAATCTCCAATTCCGTCTCTAAAACTGTTGATAGTACTCTCTTTGGAGATGATCAGGAGGTTGACAAGCCAAGGTTGTCCCCTATCCCTAGCTTCAATCTAAGTGACACCAACTCATCCTCTCATAAGGCAGCTACTGAAGTTCCTCCTCAATTCTCTGCCCCCTACCAAAGATGAAGCTCTACATCAGAAGGTGGATTCCCTGATCATCCTAATTTCGGAACTCAAAGCCTCTCAGAATCAAGAGGCTTTTGTGAAAGAGATTTCGAAACTCAAAACCATAGTTTTTGATTTTGAAAAAAGGACATTGTTTTGGACATGGATGGTGAAGTCCAGAAGGCACTTGCAGCAGGTCTTAAAGAAGTAGATGAGAAATGGTAATCAGATGCCAAGGACCTTCTGAAGAAAGCAGAAGCCACCATGCGAGCCGTTCAACAGTCAGAAACCAATATTACCAATATCGCTGAGCATGTAGAGAATAAAAACAAGTTTTTTCTGGACCATCTTCAGCAATACCTTCATGGTCTTATTGTAGAGAATGAGTCTATGAGGAAGACTCATTTTCTCCTCCTGCAGCTTTTAAACAATAATCTTGGTAAGATAACCGACACCATTGATTGTCCTATACAATAAATTAAGGTGGCCACGAGCTTGAACATCGACACTTGTGAACAATTCAAAAATGTTGCATCTGAAACTATTTCTGATGAAATTGGCAAAATTGCCAAGGAGGTAACCACAAAGATAGAGGCTATCCTGAACCGACTGCCTGTGCCCCCTTCAACTTCTAAAGGAGCCCCAGGAGGGGTAAAGGCGGTCCTGGTCGATAAAGAAGATGATGATGTTGTTGATAATGATGATGATGATGATGATGATGATGATGATGATGATAATGATGATGAGATGATGGAAGATGCCACAGCTGGTCCAAGTGGCACCAAGGAAACTGAGGATTCCCCAAAGCAAACTCCAAAAAACCCAACCCCTCCTCACTCTCCTCCGAAAATTACAACACCTCCCCACTCTCCTCTGAAACAAACAACTCCGATCCAAGTTTCGATACACATAGAAGACGAAAATCTTCTGTACTTCCCTATCAAGGAATCAGATCCTCCGAAACCCCAGGCTCAGAAGGATGAATACTTCAATGCCAGAGCAAATCTATTTGCTAAAAAATTTGGTTCTGAATTCGCCCCAGGATCAGCTGATCCAAGAAAAGCTGGTCAAAGTGGTCCCAACAAACCAGACTTTTCAAAGCTTCTCCAACCCAAACCTTTAACTGATTCAGATTTCCGTCCACACAAATGATTTGATCCTCCTCTAACTCTGGCACATAATTGGGATTTCCCCTTGACTCTAAACGAAGACAAGTACTCATACACTCTGAATCTTTCAGGCTTTCCAAAACACAACAAAGCTCTAGCCATAAGGCTCAAAAACCAGAAGTTCTTGGACAGATACACCCAACCGCAAGTTGACACTTGGTCCATTGAACCAATCATTTTAGTGACAAGTGTGAAAAGGGGAACTTATGATCATTCAAACTTCTATGAATATGAATTTGTTAGAAAAATAGTAATGAAAAGAAGTTGATAAACAAAGCAGACTTCAGAAGAATGAATCCATCAGATCTCTACTCCATTGTCATGAAGTTATCTTCTAAAGCTGAGAGAAACAAAGAATGCAGGGAAACATTCGTTGCTGCAAAATGCTTCCTGCATCAACTGATAGAGGAATTTTGTTTCAACGATGGCGAAATGTACAAAATGGTGAAAATTTATCCTCATGACCAATTCCCAGAAGCAATTGATTTTTCCATGCCTGATGACAGATATGACTGGAAGAAAGGAGTTACCAATGACCCTATGCTCGGAATAGTTTTTAAAGATAAATCCAAAAAGGGTAACTTACTTTTCTTCAGGGCAGAGCAGATCCGGAGAGCCTCCAATACGGTGCTGGAAGGCTTCATCAAAGCCATAAAGAAATCACCTCAATCAAATCGAGAAGCCGCAAATGAGTTATTGCTGAGAATGGAGTGATTCTTGGAGTTAAAAAGTTTTGGTCTTATGCAGCTAAGCAACCCGTCATGCAGAGATTTGATTAAAGAGTAGAAGATCAAACCCCTCGGTTGGTCACCGAAGGGGAATTGTAAATGTTCGGAACCCGTCGTTGACCAACCCAGTGTTTCAGTGGAGAAATAGTTTGTTTGTGTTTTGATAAGTTTGTGTGGGTGGAAATTGTACTTATGATGGAATGTTTGGATAGTTGTATGATAGTTTAAAATAGAATGTTTTGATATGTATTGAAAAACAATAGTCCTGATGCTTAAGTGTTTGTTCAGAACTCTAAATTATCTATGAACATGTTTTCTTGTGATTGTCTTAAGTTTTAATTATCTAATATATATGTTTGATTTACGGAATACTAAAATCCAGTCTTGGATTTCGATACTATGCAATGTAAGGCTATCAAGTTCTAAAGACATCAAGATCAGAAGCAAACTCAAGATCCAACGTATGCTCAGATCAGAAGATCAAACATTAGAAGACCTGAAGATCAGAAGTCCGACTGATTCGGAAACCCATGTTCTGAATCACCATGTTCCGGAAAGCTACGGTACCGAAATCATCTCTAGATTTCGGTACAGCAACTCAAGACTCGGAAGCCCAAGTTACGTACTTATATAGATCAGAAAAACCAAGACACCGAAATCCATTCATGATTTCGGTTTAGGAACTTAAGTAACTACTAAAGTCTATTGTACCCAACATTCTACTATCTACATCAATGAAGACTGAAGACTAACGATAAGACAAAAGATAAGACCTTCAAGTTATAGGATATAATTAGACTAGATCAGGCGTGGCCTTTTAGAAGCATGTCGGGTGTACTATTTGTATTTTTATATTCTAGATAACCACCCTAGTCTGACATTGTATTATTATATTAGTTAGAACCTTATTGTCTGACTGAAGAGAGACGTGTTGTCTGCTCTTCAGTCCATATGATATTGTCCAGAGGTCTTCCCTTAGTCTTTAAAAGGGAGATCAAGTCTTCAATCAGTCTTATGTGTTTTGAGAGACGATTTGTAACACTTCATTGATATATATATATATATATATATATATATATATATATATATATATATATATATATATATATATATATATATATATATATATATATATATATATATATATATATATATATATATATATATATATATATATACTAGCTGCGTACCCGCGCAATGCGGCGGCGGAGAATAGTTTCTTTTTGGTGATTAATTACTATCGGTGGCGAACATTAATTTCATTTCGACGAATTGGTAGGGGCGAGCACCACGCGGGGTTGTAATAGCACACCACTTGTATAACCGAACTGGAACCAAACCGGTAGGAACTGGAATCGGGGTATTCGGTTCGGTTCCCTGTTCTTCGTTTCCTATAAAATCGGTTGTCGATTCTTCGGTTCTCGGTCCGGTTCGGTTAGGTCCGGGTCCGGACCGATTCTCGTCCCTAATAAAGATTATATAAGTTTAAGAAAAATGATCAATAATATTTTTTTATTTAACGCAATAATATGTATGTCTCATGTATTAATTATATGTTATAAATTTCTAAAGAAGACCAAATCACATAATTTTAAATTGATGGATTACAACTATCAGAAACTAAAAAAAGAATATCAAAGTCACATGTACACACCGACACAAACAAATACGCAAATCACATTATAGAATTAATAGAAAAAACAAACAAACTTAAAAAATCATGTGGTACGACAATTTAATTGAAAAACAAAGCAACCTATAAAATATATTATTCATTATGAATTTAAAAACAAAGCTTGTCCTTGTTCAAAATCGCATCATCAAAAGAGTAAAGTAAATCGGCAAATCGGAGAACCCACACAATCCCACATCCTCGATCAAAAGCACGAACTCGATGTTAGCGAGGTCTTCTGTCACAAACAGGCTCACCGCTCACGACTATGTATTTACATACTAAATACATTATTCATTATGAATTTAAATAAAAATATAAAAATCCAAACGTTATCCCATTGGCGGATCTATGAATTAGCCATGAGAAGATGCACATGCATAATATTCATTTTCATTTAGTTTTTATTCTATTTTATGGTATTTGTATGGCACTTAATATAAACTATTTTCTACATGATGACCCTTAAATTTCTAATTCGTTACTCCACCAATCCTTTTTGTTTAACTGAAAGAGCCCATGCTTTGCTGCATAAAAAGTCAGGCATGCGTATTAACAGTTAGCATGCACATGCTTTCCGAACAGATTCGCCCTTTAGATCTGGTATTTCACAAACACGGCTCTAATTACAAGGACTGAATATGTAATTTATATTTTCACTATAACCTAACCCTAATATAGTCTCATCCGTCTTAGCCCTAATATAGTCACAATTCCCGAATTCCTCCCTTCCACGCCTCCAAACCTCCGATCAAGTCTCCCTTCCACGCCTCCTTCTTCTTCTCCGATCGGAGATGGCTTTTTGGATCGGATGACTGGTTAAAGCTTCACCGACATCTTCTCATCTTCTCCTCCAGCCTCCTCTCTTACCGATCAACATCCATCAAGACCACCGGCTCCCCTACGCCTACGCCTCCCCTCTTACCGATCCCGTCAAGACCACCGGCTCCGCTTCCGGCAGACCACGGCCAGACCATCAGCACCACCTTTCATCTTCTTCTCCTTCAGATCTAAGTTTGCTTTCATCTTCTTCTCCTTCAGATCTAAAAAATGAAATAAACAAAGAACCGTTACCGATTGCAGCCCTAACCCCCATTGTTGGATCTGTGTCCGACTGTAACCTGCAACCACGATCGATTTCCAGTCGTCTCCATGTCTTTCGTCGTGTAACCATCGACTGTTCGAGTGAGATTATTAAGAAACCACAGAGAAGCTGACATTGAGTGGCGAGTTGAAGTTCACAGCTTCAAGCGCTATTTCCCGTTCCCATTCATATCCAGTAAGTCGAATTTCTGATGTGTTTTGCCAATTTTGTTTCCGATTTCGAACTTGAAGGTGGATGTGATAGCGGTTGTGGTGGGCTGGGTGTTGGTCTAACTTGTTTTGTTACTACTATCTAATAATCATTCGATTCATTGTTGGTATATTTGATTGCATGTAGAAAATCGCATCAGTCTTGCAATGGCTAGATATAAAGATCAGATCTGCTTTGTTATTCTCCTTCGTTGTTCAGATCTGCTAATCCTTAGAGATATTGTTTTTATTGAGATCTGTTTTGTTCTTGCAAGAGGGTCTGATTACGATTTTGGATTTTTTGTAGGTTTTGGATGCTTCTGTCAGATTCTGGTCATGAGGGTCTGATTACGATTTTAGATTCTTTTTAGATATGGTACTCAGTATATTTAATTTTCCTTAACGTGTTTCAGATTCTCCGGATCAGGTTTTTAGACCTTTAGTTATCTCTAAATTATTAGACTTTAAACATATTTATAGTTTTTGAAACAAAAATAAATATGGAGAATTCTCAAGTTTATTGCACTTGATAATGTTGCATTCAAATATGCCTGCTCCTTTCTGTATGTTCATAAATAGTAAATTTATTGCATAGTAGAATATAATTATTATAAATCAAAACATTCATGCATGAGATTGATAATAAAATCAAAATAAATGACAATTGTATGCTATACCAAAACATTCATGCATGAGATTGATAACAAAATCAAAATAAATGACAAAATTGTATGCTTTTGAAATATTACAGGACTGAATTTCATACAAAAAATGCAAGCTCTAATGTTTCAAATGAAAAACAATGAAGAGATGAAGACAAAAAATGCCGGTGACTCTTGGGATACCAGATCTTGCAGTTCATCAACATAGGGGGAAAATTAAATGTATGGGGGAGGTTTCAGAAATGTTTGAATGAAAGAATGGTGGGAGTGGATGTATTTTATAATGATAATCCTATAATCTGATTTGTTCCTTTTGGGTTAGATGGAAATGGGTTAGATTCTTCTAAATAATTTGAAGGTCTCGATTGAATATAAAGGACACTGCACATAGGTTACTTTATGACAGCTCTTTTTTAAAGGTCTTGTTTTTTGACAGAATTTAATTCAAATTTTTGGATTAAATATTTAAATTAAATAGAAGCAAAGACTGATTTGCGTTATAGATTTGTACTGTCTTAAAAATTAAGACTTTGTGCTTTAAAGTGTTGTAAATTATATATGCTTTATATAGTATCATAGATATATATATATATATATATATATATATATATATATATATATATATATATATATATATATATATATATATATATATATATATATCCTCTCATTCCATCAAATCTTCTTGTTCATATATGTTCTTATATTGTTCTTTCCATTTCTAGCATTTCAATCTTTCTGTCTTTACATTTCACTTTAGTTTACTTTTTGAGCACTTTATTATTGTTGAGCTTTTAAAGATCTATCTAAGTAAAATATCTCAGTTTCATCATTCCGCAAATCACTCAAGTCTTCTGACTTGTCCCACTTCCGAATCCTTTCAGATTCGGAACTTATCTTTCATTCCACAACCTTTCACGTTCCACAGATTACTTAGATTTTGGCAACAAAATGTTATTATCTATCTTATAGATCCTTATTCCACGTATGTATATTGTATCTCCTTGATTTTTCATAGCAAAATATTTCGGAAGCCAAGTCATTACCCTTTGAAACATTGGAAAATCGCTTCATATAAGTAGTATGTTATGACGTACATCATTAGGAAGACTACAATAGTACTCCCACTAGCTTTGACATAATCACAATACTTATCTATGTACATGTGGCAAATAAACAGATTTTTTCTTAGTTGTTGAAGAGAGTGCTGACATCGTCGCAGTCGTCGATGCGGTCAAAAATACTAGATAATTACCTTACAAGCACATTAGCTAAGTGGAAGTAAGGGTCCAACCGTGGAGTCCGTGGTTAAGGTCTGTGTCAAGAATTTAACCAAACTATAGTGTCACTCTATAGCTGTTGGCTTTCCATACTTTTCGAAAAATCCAAACAAAACGAAATATCGAAAACATAAACTAACAATTATTAAACTATGCCAAACCAAATCCCGATCTATCAAAACTAATACGTTCTGCCCCCGAGGTATACTCAGAAAATCAGAATCATAAAACAACGCCAAACGATCAAACAAACAATAATTTGTAAACCGAAAACGAAACCAAGCAATAACCAAAACCGAATGATTGTATTAAACTAAAAACAGTACCGAACCGAATGATTCTGATTGAGGTCTGAAAAATCCAGATCTACATGGTCCAACAAGTTCTACAATCCAGAACCCTTGGAAATGTGCGATAAACAAAACCGAAAAATACGAAAATAAACTAAAATTATGAAAATACCAACTATCGATCACTGAAATCCGAAAACACGAGTCGAAGAGGCCTGAGTTCCACTCAAAGGTCAGGTCTTCACTCCCGAAACATGAACCGAAAGCCTCTATTTATAGTTGCAAAAATTGCATGGACGCGACGCGCAGGAGTGAAATCTGCGGCGCATCCTTATGTATAACCCCGATGTTTGACAACGCAGGGGTCGTTATGCGGTTAAAAATAAGATAATAAGCCTCACACACACTAGTATAGAGGTAGCAAGGGTCGATCCACGGGAGTTTGGTGGTCAATATAAGATGATAGCTTGCAAACTGTAGTGTCATGCAGTAGCCAGATGGTCTATTTCTACTTTTCCAAAAACCAAATGAAAACTCAATACCAAAACAAGTGCCAAAACCAAATCAGACATGAACTAAACTTAACCCAAATCAAATCCTAGACTAAAGTTCCTTACTAAAATCAGAAACTAAATTCAGAATCTAAAAGCAAACAATCAATCCAGTACAATCAAACACATCCAAACATCAATAATGCAAAATAACATCAAATCGAATGATTACTTTATAATTTAAAACCAAATATCAAACCAATATCCAAACAATCAAATCAAATCTAAACCACCAACTATTTACTACTGAAATCAGAAACTACAAATCTAAACGAACATCGAGTAATCGACGGAAATCCCGATTACAGAATACCTCGATACCGAGTTGATAAAATGATAGAAAAAGTAAATAACTAGCTAAACTACTGATTCCCACTAAAAAACTGATGAAATTCTGCCTTCAGATCCCTCCTTCGCGTCCCGGGATGCTCAAAAAGTCGGACGGGACTTCGGTATTTATAGTTGTGCGAAAACAGGGTTCCCGTGCCGCGGCCAAGGTCATTCCGCAACGCGTGTGTCTTCCCGATCCTGAAATCTCGGAGTTTAAAATTCAAAAACAGAGATTTTAGCTTTTTTGGACATTAGCGTGGCTAATGTATAAATTAGCGTCGCTAATATTAGCTTCCAGAACTTTCTCCGCGTGTCTGAACTTGAAAACGGAGATTTTCCTCCGTTGATTACAATATTTTCTGTCCACAAGAGAGGTGTACGTACTCATTCAGAGTCTAAAGGTCATTAAAGAATTGTCCATGACTTTCGATGTTGTCCGTGTAGCGAGCTTTCAAAAATATCATCCTAAAGCAGACGATCTTAGGTGGTAAGGTGCATAAATGCCTTTTTCAAGGCCACCCTTTTTGGACCTACCGACTCGAACAATAAAGGCCACTGATTGACAGTTCCTTCCTAAATTCCAATCCTAAAATACTCCAAATCTTAAATTTTCTAACTCTTAAAACACAACTTATTTGACTAAACAGATAGCATGATAACAACTAAACAATATTTCTGGAAAAATACCAATGCTGAACATTCAAAACTATTTGTTTCAAAATTACAATCTATTAAAATTTTTGAAAAATTGCTAAAAATTTTAAAAATTGGTCATTTCCCGCAAAAATTTCAAAAAATCTTTCGACCGTCCACACCCCACAATTAAAATTCGTACAACGTCCCCGTTGTACATAAAATTATTTTAGAATAAGGGAGAAAGAGTTACCCCTTTAGGAACGGTAGAACTGCTCGATTGTCGGGACCATTTGTAGTAGAGTTGATTGTTCACGTCATTCACAATGAAATCCGAGAGTCGGGGCGCAACAGTAAACACGTCGGCATAACACGAGTGTAGGGGTACAGTGACCCCACACTTGCGTTATGCAACTCCATCAGTTGGTGCAGCAGTCACAGTTTGGCAAGTAATAGTAATCTACTAACAAAAATATCAACTCATGCAACGATGTTAAGTTTAATTACAGACATAAGAAATTAAATACAAAAAGGTAAACTAAAAATAAAAAGAAAGAAAAATAAAAGGTACAAGAAAATATCACTCATAATCATGATGCGTCCCAGATGGTGCGCGCTGGCCCTCAATCAATAGTCGTATGTCGGTCTCCATCCTCGTTAGCCTCCCGTCCAATCCATCCTCCCTGCCCGCAGGTCCTGGTCTCGTTGAGCCTGAGATGGCTCTCTCCTCCGTCTCTATCCTCGTGGAGAGCAAGCCTCTAGCTGTATCACCGATGCCTCGACTCCCTCGATCTCAGCGTCCACATCTACATCCTGGGCCTGTGCTGGCTGAGGCTCGCCAACCAAGATGTAGCTCTCCTCCCACCGTGTGATAACGCCCATCGCCCGCAGATATGAGGCCCCTATCGGCCTTGGATGGAATGGAGTTAACCCTCTCGTAACCTCTGGCGACCGCACGTGGTAGGACTCGGCTGTGCGGGTGACGTAGTGCCCACCGACCAGAGGACTGGCCGATTTGGGATCCGTGGACTCGATCAAGAACTTAGCTAACAGGTGAGGGAGATGGAAGAACCTATCAGCATGGAGAAGCGCCCATAGAAATGGTAGGTCCTTCTTCGGCACCTTGTCACCACCCTGACGTTGTCGATGGGTGCAAGTGACAATCCTATGTAACAGACGGTGGATCGGCGATCGTATGGTACTGGCAATGGCGGCTGTGCTGAATCTAATGTCGCTGACCTCAGCCAAAATGGCTGCCTCTCTCATACCATCGTCTGGGTGGATGGTGCATGCTGCTAAGAACGGCAGGAAGTGTGGATCGGCTATCTTCTCCTCAGTGTAAATACTTGCTCGTTGTGCAAGCGCTACCACAGTGCACTCCCTTTATACACCTCCTAATCGGAATCGGACCGTCTACTGAAAATCATCACCGCGTACTCTCCAATCGCATGTACCGTAGAACTCCAGAATGATCTCCCGGTAGCATGTCTCGTTTGCTGCGATGAGACGGTCCCAACCACGGCATGTAAAACTACGCGCTCCATCGGCACTAGTCCAGGTGCGGACTAGGTACTGCTCCAGAAAGGCCATGATGCCTGAAGCTGCGGTGAGTATCCTGTCCAATGATGATGCGACCTCAATCTCTCGGCCAGCTAGCACTGGCAGTCGTCTCATAGCCTCTGCGGTCCCCTATGATCCCTCGATGAACTCTACAAACTGGTGAAGTGGTAGCTCATCGACTGCAACAACGGGTCTCACACGACGTGCCATCTGCAAAAATTAATCAAGAACAAACCAAGTGTACAAGTGAGAAGTAATTTGCAAGATTGGACCCTGACATCAATAGCGACACTAATCAAAAGATAAGTTCCATCAATAGCGACATTAATCAAAAGATCAATTCCACTACGGACAAACGCAGCCCCAGATTTTTCGATTTTTCAATTTTAGTCCGTTTTTCAAATTGATTGCACCAATATGTTCCTAAACTAGAGATTAACAAAAGCCCTAAGTTTAATTTCAGAAAAACAAGCTAAAATTGCCCTAATTTCTCTTTTGGGTCAAAAACCCCTAATTATGAACCCTAGATTTATTGATTTTCGATTCCGATATGTTTTTATCAAATTGAACACACCAATAGCATCCTAGACTAACAATCAACAAAAGCCCTCTGTCAATTTTCAGAAAAACAAGCAACAAATCCACCAAATCGAGCAAAAACCCGAAGAACCCTAAATTGAGCCTCAATTCAATTTTTTCGGTTGTCTTGTTGTTTTGTTCGAATTGATCACACAATAACCATCCTAAGCTAGCAATTAAGAAACCCTAACTGTTTGTTTCAAGAAAAACGAACAAAAGGTGGCTCAATTCAAGGTTGAAGGGTTCGGTTCGCGAAAACCCCAAAACCGAGCCCTAATTCACAAATTTCCGAAATTTTTGTTGTTTTCATCAAATTGAATGCACCATTTTGTTACTAAAGGGCCGATTAGCAAACCCTAAGTGTCTAATTCAAGAGAAACATGTCAAAATTGCACCGATTTAGGTAAAACCCTTCGGTTGGGCCGAAACCCCAAAACCGACCAGAAACACAGATTTCGACTAGATATTTGCGTAAAAAAATCACAAGAGAAGGTTAGACACGTACCGTATGTGCTTGCTCAAGGTTTTGTTCCGCGATATTTCACCAAAAACGAAGAATTTTGAAGTGTGTGTGTGTGTGTTCAGAGTCGGCAGACACGAACGAGGGGGAGGGGGGTTCAACATTAGCGACGAGAATGTGTATAAGAGTTGACCATGCGTTGACAAAAGGTTTGCGTCGCTAACCTTAAAGGTTAGTGGCGCTATCTTGATTTTTTCCATTTTTTTCGAATTTTTCACGTATTTTTAAAAACCGTTCGACCACCCCACACTTGGACTATGCCGTGACATTTTGAAAAAATTTTCCGAATAATATCTGACAAAATAAAAACTAAAATTTAAAAACAAAACTCAAAAAATACTTATCAAAATGTCAGGTTGCCTCCCAAAAACGCTTCTTTGTTCGGTCTTTTAGCTGGACCGTCTTTCTGTGGCTACGGTGGATCGTGCGCCATCTTCCTTTGCCGATTTTCAGTTCCCACCGTTTGTTTGTTGACCCGATGCTCCAGTTTCCCTTGATTAAATGGCTTGCCAGTTCCTCTGCTGGTGCTCGGTTGCTGTTTTCTGATTAATTCGCGCGAATGTTTGGAAGTTGCTTTGAACCTCCAAGCTCGGTCCTTCCTTCGGTGTCTCTTCAATATCACCGGCTTAACGTGGAGCGCGCCCAGTGCCGCTCCCAGTGATTGTTTTACAAATCTCATTTTGCTAGCGTCTCGTGTGCTATCCGCAGTTTGCAAATTTGGCTTGGAGTACCAATAAAGATTTTCCAATCGAATGGGATCGGAAGGCAACATATCGGGATACTTCCATATGACCTCGTTGATGGTATTAATCACATCTAATTTTCCATTCATGAATAGATCATGAGTGCCAAAGAAATCATGTTTATTGTTTTCAAAGACCACCTCGTCGTCGTCATCATCTTGATCATCGTCCAACAGGTGGATCGGTACCAAGAGTGAGCGAATGGTTTTATCTGGTGATGGTACAGATTCACCTATCACCAGATCTTTACTTTCAAAATTTTCAAAAACTGTTGGGTCGGTGGTAATAGTGTCATCTATGCCCCCTCCCTCAAAAGCATCGGCAATTCCAACAATTTCGGGAATTGTTGGGCTACAACCCCCTCCTCAACTTCCTCTTTGACCTCATCACCATATCAACATTATTAATATTTTCGAAAACATCAAAAGTTGTTGAGTCAGGGGTAGCATTGTCACCTACAACCTCTTCCTCAACAACATTTTCGACCCTCTCAGTGGTCTTTTGACTTTCCCAAGGTGTATGACCTTCTATCACATGTTCAGGTGATGCAGGTTCACACACATTATCATTGGTATTAAAATCACTCGCCTTAGGTTTTGGCGAAGGTGGTGAAGATCCCATATTTTCCTCCAACTGATCTAAGGAACTTTGCAATCTTACAAGAGCATCGACCTGATCCTTCTGCATTTGGTAGGTATTAACCATGAGTTCCAAGAATTGGGCCCAAAATGCAGAATTTTCAGGTTGAGATGACTCCTCGGTCCGCCATCCATTGTCATCGAATGATCCATTGTTGCAATCATCCTCGTAATAGTTGTCGGCTGGATTTTCATAATACTCGTATTGATCCGGGTATATGTAATCGCCTATTATGAGGACATACACATACCAGAAATCAAAAGACTCAAATTGAACATCACAAATCAGAAACCAACCTACTGGTCGTCTACCTAAGCACACAACTCCCTGGCAACGGCGCCAAAATTTGACATCGCAGGGGTCGTTATGCGGTCAAAAATAAGAAAATAAGCCTCACACACACTAGTATAGCGGTAGCAAGGGTCGATCCACGGGAGTTTGGTGGTTAAGATAGGACGATAGCTTACCAACTGTACTGTCACGCTACAGTTAGAGGGTCTATTTCTACTTTTCCAAAAACCAAATGAGAACTAAATACCAAAACAAGTGCCAAAACCAAATCAAACATGAACTAAACTTAACCCAAATCAAATCCAAGACTAAAGTTCGTTAATGAAATCAGAAACTGAATTCAGAATCCAGAAGCAAACAATCAATCCAGTACAATCAAACACATCCAAACATCAATAATGCAAAATAACATCAAACCGAATGATTACTTTATAATTCAATACCAAATATCAAACAAATATCCAAACAATCAAATCAGATCTAAACTACCAACTGTTTATACTAAAATCAGAAACTACAAATCTAAACAAACATCGAGTAATCGACGGAAAACGTGATTGCGGAATACCTCAATACCGAGTTGATAAAACGATAGAAAAAGTAAATAACTAACCAAACTGCTGATTCCCACTGAAAGACTGACGAAATTCTGCCTTTGGATCCCTCCTTTGCGTCCCGGGATGCTCGAAAACTCGGACGGGACTCCGGTATTTATAGTTGTGCGAAAACAGGGTTCCTGCGTCGCGGCCAAGGTTATTCAACGACGCGCGTCTAAACTTGAAAACGGAGATTTTCCACCTTTTGGCATATTAGCATCACTAATACTATATATTAGCATCACTAATATTTCCTGCACACCTTCCTTTGTTTGGTTTGCTCCGTAACTTCTCCAGAATTGCACTAAAACCCCTACATTTATACTAAAAACATTCCCAAGAACTTTGGCACAAAAGTAAGTGATGTTAGCTCATTTAAAAGAATAAATTAACTAAAACACGGCTATACAACGACTAGAATACTTGATATTACTAGGCGTTGTCAATGTTCGCTGTTTGAATTTTAAACTTCTGATCTGATCTTTGACTTTCCGCGGTGCGCGTGTCTTCTTTCTTGTGGCGCACGAGTGCTTTCGCCTGAAAGTAGACTTCAATCCAAACTTTGCCATTTTGCACGTATTTAACCCTTGTATTTCACTAAATTCATACACAAGCACTAGACACAAAAATGTGAGTATATAACAGTTTATGATGTATATTTCACTCAGAATAGGGCTCAACGACGACTGAAATACCTGATATTACTAGGCGTCGTCAAACACCCCACACTTGTGCCTTTCTTGACACCAAGCAAGAGAGTTTTTAACAAATTTTAACTAGAACTCAAACATTTTTTAATGCTTTTAGTTTGAAAGTTTATTGTTTCCAGAAGTTAGATGAAAAATGATTTGAAGAAAATTGACTAGCACACTCTTTGGAATTCATGACTTTCTAGAGAACCCTTGATTACAAATTTTTAGTTCACAGATGCAAACTTACTCATTCAGATTCTAAAGGCCGCTAAAGAACTATCCATGACGTTCGATGTTGTCCGTATAACGAGCTTTCGAAAATACTATCCTAGACCAGACGATCTTAGGTAGTAAGGTGCATAAATGCCCTTTTAGGGCCACCCTTTTCGGACCTACCGGCTCGAACAACAAAGGCCACCGATTGACTATTCCTTCCTGAATCCTAATCCAGAGCTTCAGACGCGGGCCCGAGAGCCCGATGGCTGGTGGGTATTACATCACCCGACTCGCCCGATCCTTTGGCATTCCTACTGCCGATGATCTTGCCCACTTGGCCCCGACACCGCCTACCCACATGCAGGGACGTTACTTGGAGACCATGAAGGTCCTTCAGCTTTTGAGGCGAGGCCTATATCGAATGCTCCCAGCGATTGAGGAGATTGTGCGCCCAGCTGGTCAGCAGGCGCCATCACAGCCCCACCCCAGGTCGAGCCGGAGGACGAGGAGGATGAGGAGGAGGAGCCGTTGCTTCGACCTGCCCATCATAGGAGAGTGGAGGCACCTGTCCAACCACCGTCGTAGCCACACCCAACACCTCAGCCTCTAGACGTGCAGGCTGCCTTGCGGGACCTTGATGCAAGGATAACACTCCTGAAGGAGTAGCAGGTTTGGATTGGGGAGGGATTACTAGAGCTCCTCATCCAGGCTGGACGGCACCCACGATCCTTCCCCACTCAAGTTCGTGATGATGAGGCTGGTCCATCTGGGACGCAGCATGGTGATGATTGATTGTATTTTTCTTTTGATCTTTTGAAAACATTGTACATAACTTATTGTTATTTATATTTCTTTTGCCTTTTACGTTTAATGTTTGTTTGTGAGTGTCTTTGTATGTTAGTACCAACGAGATCCACTAAGGGGTTATATCCACACAAGTGTGGGGTCACCGTACCCCTACACTTGTCATTACCGGCGTGTTCACTGTTGCGCCATAACTCCAGACAGTCAAATCATATAATGTGCAAGTTTAACCTGTCATTTTGGTTCCAACAAGCACTTCTACCGTTCTTAAAGGGGTAACTCTTTCTCCCTTGTTTTGAAATATTTTATGTACAATGGGGACGTTGTGTGGTTTTAAGTGTGGGGTGTGGGACGGTCGAAAGAGTATTTTTGAAATTTTTGCAAAAAACAAGTCAGTTTCAAATTTTAGCAATTTTCAAAATTTTTAATAAATTGTAACTTAAAATCGAATAGATTTTGAATGTTATAGCTTTAGTATTTTTCAAGAGATACTATTTAGTTGTTAGCATGCTATGGTTTAGTTCAAATAAGTTGAGTTCCTAGAAGTTAAAAAAAAATTAGATTTAGAATATTTTAGGACTGGGATTTAAGAAGAAAGTGTCAATCAGTGACCTTTGTTGTTCGAGCCGATTGGTCTGAAATGGGTGAACCTGCAAGGGTATTTATGCACCTTACTACCTAAGATCGTCTGGTATGAGATAGTATTTTCAAAAGCTCGTTACACGGACAACATCGAAAGTCATGGATAGTTCCTTAACGGCCTTTAGAATCTGAATGTATAAGTTCACTTCTATGGACTGAAAATTTATAATCAAGGGTTCTTTAGAAAGTCGTGAATTCCAAAGATTATTATGGTCATGTTTTTCAAAATTAATTTTTATCTAACTTCTGAAAGCAATAAACTTTGAAACTAAAAGCATTAAAAAATGTTTGGGTCTTAGTTAGAATCTGTTAAAAACTCACTTCCTTGGGGACAAGCAAGGCACAAGTGTGGGGTGTTTGACGACGCCTAGTAATATCAAGTATTTTAGTCGTCGTTGAGCCCTATTCTGAGTGAAATATATCTCATAAACTGTTATATTACTCACTTTTCGTGTCTAGTGCTTGTGTGTGAAAAACGACAAAAATATGGGTTAAATGCGTACAAAATGAAGAAGTTTTGAGGGAAGTCCATTCTCAAACGAAAAGACACGCGCGCTGCGGACTGACGAGCACGCGCGTCAGTGAAAGTCAATGCACGGATGAGGAGTTTGACATTCAAAAAGCGAATATAGGGGTTACAGATAAGGTCGCGCCGCGGTTTTCACCCTTGCGCGTCGCGATTAGTCAGATTTCGCAACTATAAATAGAGGCATCTAGTTCGAGTTTCGGGAGCGAAGAACTGACCCAAAGGTGGAATTTATGCATATGTATTCTGCAGATCAGGGTAGAGGAACGAGCAAGGGTTCTGGGGATCACGATGGAGACAATAATGATCAAGATGACGACTTAAAGTAGTTTTTATTATGTTATGTTACGTGACTTTATACGTATTTTATGTTTCGTGACTTTTATTTGTCGGGTATGTTCTTGATATTATTTGTTTCAAATCATTTATCCCGTTTTTTGAATAATATTTGCAATTTCAGTTTTATATTAATAATCTCAAATAATAATAATAATAATAATAATAATAATTAAAATAATAATATTAAAAATATTTAAAAAAACCTATTAGCGGTGCCATTTAAATGCTATTAGCGGCGACATCTACCACGATGACACGTCATCACCGGAGATAGAACACCTCATTAGGAGCGACGGCAACAATGGAATTAGTGGCGACAAGTGGAATTAGCGGCGACTTATTAGCGGCGTCAATAGACCTTTACCGATGAGGTATTTGCGGCGACTCTTTATCGGCGAAAAATCGCCGCTAAAATCTTTACCGGCGACAATCAATATCTTTAGCAGCGACTGTTGCCGCCACTAATACAACCATATATTGTAGTGTCGATAAACTCTATATGCTGCGGATTGTCGATCGAGTATGCCATGGGAAACGCATGTCCCTAGTATGAATCGTCTCCCTCCATTGTTGATTTTCTAAAAAGAATAGAAGAGTCTTGCAACATTTTCCAGCGGGGGGGTTCACCAACTATTCGCGTGTTTGTTCAAGATTTTATTGTTCAAGTAATGATCAAGTAGTCAACATTGACAAGTGATAACGTCGAAAGCTACATCAAACACTGGGATTGTCAGCTGTTTACATAACAACACAGTGTTTAAGAGCGTTTGAATAAATATTCTAGACGAAGTATTCATTTTGTATGGATTGTAAGTCAGGCCCCTTTGTGATTCTCACTGTAAAGAATAATAAACAGATCAAAACAGGGCAAAAGCAACAAGAGGGGTACTCTGGGAAAACTTTCTACAATGGAACTTTATTGAACGTCAAAACTCGTTACGTAAACTGTTGTAAAACGTGTGTAAAAACACGCCCCAAGGATCCATGAACTAAAGAGCAATATTAGTCGAATGCGTAACGGAATTAAATCAAGCGTAACCAAACACTAAATATAAGACAATAAAGATAAATTGGAGACACAAGGATTTACGTGGAAAACCCAAATCGGGAAAAACCACGGGCGGAGGAAGTCGAGAACCAATTCACTATATTTTGCAGTGTTTACAGAACGTTAGAAGAATACAAAGAGTTAAAACTCTTAGGTATTAAGAAGAGAGTAAATTGAGATGTTTTGTGGCGATGTGTTGAGGTGTTTTGGTGTGATTTTCATTGAAGCCTTCTATCATCTTTATATAGAGCTTGGAGAGGGATGATATATATATATATAAAAATATATATATCAACCATCCATTGTTGAAAATATGGAAGAACCACCCATTGTTGAAAAACATGGATGAACCATCCATTGTTGAAAATCATGGAAGAACCTTCCTAAAGACTTTGAAGACACACTTGTTTCACAATCTCCAACTTGTATACCATTTTCTAAAGCCAACAACTCTTCAAACTCTAAAACTCCATAAGAAACTTGAATCACCAAAAAGAGAAAAATTGATTCTGAAAAATGAAATACTTGCACCACCACGAGCCTAATCTGGCTCAACTACGATCAGAAACACCCATTAAGTCCAAACATAGTTTGAACTTGGCTATTGGAAGGCTTTTAGTGAACACATCAGTGGGATTATAATCTGTATCAATCTTTTCTATGACACAATCACCTTTTTCAATGATATCACGTATAAAATGATAACGAATATCAATGTGCTTTGTACGGTCACGAAACATCTGATCTTTACTCAAGAAGATAGCACTTTGATTATCATAGAATACTATGGTAACCTTTATCCTATCATCGAGTTCTCTAAATAATCCCTTCAACCAAATATCTTCCTTAACTGCTTCTGTAATCGCCATATATTGTTAGGAATTAATTTTAGTTGGTTTAATCTTTGCATTTAATAGGGACTAAAATAGAAAATATATATATTTTAGGCTTTATGGGTTTTTCGGTTAGGGACCGAAATACCCCTTGGTTTCTTGGTCATGATGACCGAAGAACTGGGTTGTTCGGTTGGGCTTGCTTGGGTTTATCGGTGGGCTTGTGTGTGTATGGACTTAGGTCATTAGGAGATGTATAAATAGTGCTTTCCTGGTCATTTTGTCAGGTTAGCCGTGAAGGTTGATCGTTTTGGAGTAGTCTAGAGAGTGAGAGAAATTGTTGCTCAAGCGATCGTCTTAGATCTTATGTACTAGTCGATTTCTCAATAATAATCGAGTGCATTGAAGATTTATTTGCGTGTTCTTGTATGTTTCGATTCATACTTGATTGGGATTCCGCACCATTCAAGTTCATGATTGATACCAAGTAGATCCAGTGGTTTTTTGGGACCAACAATTGGTATCCGAGCTTGATTTTGGTATCAATCTTTTGATTGTTCTTGGAGATTTTTGAAGATTTTGATTGTTTTCATCCGTTTTGGACTGTTTTGATCGAGATTTGGTGTTTTTGTTCGAAGTGTTCTTTGTGTTCTTGGCGATCTTCAAGCAAAAATCATCAAAAACCGAGTTTTTGATCCAAAACGGCATCTTTGCGAGTTGTTTGCGAGATCTGGATCTGAAAAGGGTTAATCGGTCACGCTCACCTGGTTGTTCGGCGGCGGTACTGTAGCGATTTAGGGTTTTTGATGTTGTTCGGCGGTGGAACTGATTGCTTAGGGTTTATTGAGATTGTTCGGTCCATGTAAATGTTACTCAGTCAGCCCAAGATTGATTGTTCGGTTCTTTAGGGTTTCAGGATTACTCGCCTTGTTACTCGGTTCTTTTGTTGTTTGGTGTGAAGGTTTCTCGGTGTGATGGTTTCTCGGTCCAGTTACAGTAAAAAAATTCTGAGTGTGTCGAATCTTTGTTTTTCACCAGAAATTTTTTTGGGGGTTTTCGATCAACATTTTGACATTTGAAGGCTTTTTCGATCCACTTTAACCTCTAAAATGGCAACAAAAGACGCTTCAGAAGTTGCTTGTTCTTCTCAATCATGTGTTAATATTATTGCCAAATGCCGTGAACTAAATGAAAATCTTATGAGAGAAGTTTTTGAACTTGAAAATCTTGTGCATTCACATAAAAGGAAACTGATACCTTTACAAGAAAACTAGATGCCAAAACCTCAGACTATCTCAAAATACAATACGAACTTAGCATAACTAGATGTCACCTTAGGTTTGCCAATGAAGATATTGCTAGTTTGACTGCTGAACTAAATACATTAAAATCAAAGTTTCAAAAGAAAGAATCAACTTTTAAGAAAGTTTATGTATCTAGTGAAGTAGTTGAAACTATACTTGAAAAACAAACTGTTTGGTCAAACATACAAGGTGAAGGTCTTGGATACAGTGCAGTTCCCACTCCATACAATAACAACTTTACTCCATCCTTGGACACTGAAGAATCAAAAGAATGTTATTGGTTAAATTATATTCAAACGAATATATCTGGCACCACTGAAAGTACTGAAATGGATTCTACGGATGCTTCTACCTCATGTGCAGATACAGTGAAGAAGGAGGATGAAATCAAGGAGAAGAAATCTGCTAAAACCGGTGCCCCTTCTAAACCTTGTGGTGATGGTTTGAACTCAAAAATTCCAAATGTTGGAAAATACAAACCACCAAAGTTTGTGAAAAAAGGTGACATTCCATGTGGTCCAAGACCAAGTCCCACAAAATGTGATTGTGGTTGTACTTGTGGCAACTCCTTGAAGAATTCAAAAGGACAAGGACCAAGTCACAATCTCATATTTACTTGAAAATACAAACGTGTTTCAACTGCGGGATTGCAGGTCACATCGTTCGTAACTGTCCATATCGTCCATACGTTCCCTTCTACGCACAACACTGGCAGAATGTGCCAAAGGGAAGGTCCTCCAAACGAAAGCCCTCAAGACCACGATCAAGAGATGGTGATTGAAATGAAGCCAAGGCCAAGAAGCAGGCCCCCAAGGACAAGAAGACCTATTCGATCTTCCAAATCGAAATCGGTAAGATGAAGTCCATCTCAAGGTCGTCCTCGGGTCCTCACTGGCAAAAGAAGCATAAATCAAGAGGGAGTTCTGCTTCAAACTCAAATGCTAATACACCCATCCGGTCAAACAACAAGTGACAAAAACCAAATTACCGATGGGTACCAAAAGGCCTCATTTCCAATTCATTACATAATCCTGTTAACTCTTCATTCTTATCTGATAAGCAGGATATGTCATGGGAGCGAGTGAAGTATGTTGATGATAATGGTCGACTGACAACGCCTAGTGATATCAAGTATTTTAGGCGTTGTTGAGCCCTGTTCTTGATGAAATTATATCAGATATGTCTGGGTATTCTCACTTTTCGTGCCAGGACTTGTTTGGAGGAAAAGAATGGAAACATGGACTAAAAGCATGCAAAAGGAAGAAGTTTGGGAAAGAATGAAAAATCAAGAAAATACGTACACGCGCCGCGGGTTTCTCAAACGTGCGACGCGGGCTTAAGGCGGTGTAACACATTCAAATGACGAAAAAACGGGGAAAGATAAGTACGCGCGCCGCGGATTCTTCATTTGCGCGGCGCGGCTGTGGGAAATTTGCAACTATAAATAGAGGCATTCCCAGCCGAAAACCCTAGCAAAGACCGGGTGTAAAATCGACCTTGAAGCTCTTTGACTCCAAGATTTCGTTTCAGCAACATCTCAATTGGTATTTTATGTTTTTGAATTTAATTTCCTTTTAGTAGCAAGTAGTATTTGTAGCTAAAGTCTTTGGGAGTGACAACCACTGACTTTGAGCATTTTAGGCTTCTGTGTTAGCATCATTAGTTACTGTTTGGATGTTTGGATTCTATTTTTGGTTAATGAAATCATTTGGTTACAATTAATATCGGTTTTTCGGTGTTTTGGATGTTTGTGTTTGGTTTTAGTTATTGAGTTGTGTTTGGATGTATTGTGACCTTGTTTGGGACTATTTCCTTTGCTGAAATCAGTAGCCAATTAGGGTAGTTTTAGGCATTGAACTTTAGCTAGTAGCTGTTCAGTCAGAACCCTAGTTATTACTTAGGTTATGCCTTGTTTGATTTGGATGTTTTGGATGCCTTTGTTTGCTTCTGATTCAGAGATGCACTTCTGATTTCAGAAAGTGACTAGGTTGTTTTGAGTTGAGTTAGCTTATGCTTAGCTTGACTTTGTTTGACTATTGTTTTTGGGTAGTTGAGAACTTAGAAATTAGGTCCTCCGACTGTAGCGTGACACTACTAGTTGGTAATTTGTCATCTGGTCTAACCACGAAGCTCCTGCGGATCGACCGTGACTACCACTGTACTAGTGTGTGTGTTAGGTTTTCTTTATTTTTGACCGCACGACGACCTAGGCGTGTCAAATTTTGGCGCCGTTGCCCGGGAGTTGTGCGCTTAGGATAGACGATCAGTAGGGTTGTTTCTTTTGATGTTTGATTTTAGTTTGTTGATTTTTGGTATGTGTACGTCTTCATAATGGGCGATTACATGTACCCGGATCAGGATTATGAATATTATGAAAATCCGGCCGACACCTATTACGAGGATGATTGCTACAATGGATCATCCGATGACAATGGATGGCGGACCGATGAGTCATCTCAGCCTGAGAATCCTGAAATTTGGGCCCAACTTTGGGTACTCTGGTATAACACTCACCAAGAACAGAAGGACCAGGCTGATGCTCTTTTAAGATTGCAAGCTTCTTTAGATAAGTTAGAGGAAAGTTGGAAATGTTCGCCACCTTCGCCAGAACCGGAGGCGAGTAATTTTTATACCAATAGTAATGTGCGTGAACTTGCATCACCTGAATATGTGATGGAACGGCATACACCTCGGGAAAGTCAAGAGACCACTAAGAGGGTCGAAAATGTTGTTGAGGAAGAGGTTGTAGGTGACAATGCTACCTCTGACTCAACAGCTTTTGATGTTTTTGAAAATGTTGATAATATCGAGCTGGTGATGAGTGAGTCCATACTATCACCAGACGATTTGATTGATGAGGATGTTGTGGAGGGGGCTATAAGTGACAGTACAGTTCCCAGCCCAACAATTCCCGAAATTGTTGAAAGTACCAATGTTTTTGGGGAAGGGGGGTAGATGACAATACTACCCCTGACCCTGTAATTTTTGAAAATTTTGAGAAATTTGAAAGTAAGGATCTGGTGATGGGTGACTTTGTACCACCATCAGATCAAACCAGTCACCCACTCTTGGTTCCGATCCACCTGTTGGACGATGACCAAGAAGTTGATGCTGACGAATTGATATTTGAAAACAATAAATATGATTTTATCACCACTCATGATCCATTCAAGAATGGAAAATTAGATGTGATCAATACCATCGATGAGGACATACGGAAGCATTATGATATGTTGCCTTCCAATCCCATTCGATAGGAAAAATTTTATTGATACTGCAAGCCAAAATTGCAAACTGAAGAAGACACACAATATGTAAGCAATAAGCGAGGTACAATACAACTACTGGAAGCGGCACTAGGCGCGCTTCATGTCAAGCCTTTGAATTTGAAGAGATATAGAAGGAAGGATCGAGCTTGGAGGTTCAAAGCTACCTCCGAGCATTCACGGGAGTTAACTAGAAAGCAACAACCGGGCAGCAGCAGGAGAACCGATAAGCCATTCGACCCAGGAAAGTTTGAGGGCCAGTGGGTCAGCGAAAGGACGGTGGAAGTAGAAATGCAGCAGAAACAAATGGCGTACGATCCACCGTAGCTATAGTAGGAATAGCATGTCTGGCTGAAGACGTTAAACTTAGCGCTTGTTGGGAGGCAACCCATCGTGTCATAGGTTCGGTTTTATATTCCTTAGAATTTAATTAGGAAAATACATCGATCTTTTGGAGGTATTAGTGGTCTAAAACAAGTGTGGGGTCGTGTGAGAAGTTTTTAAAAATTTTGAAGACCGCGCCGTGGGTTTTTGAATTACGCGACGCGGGGTCGTAAACCAACCCGATGCGCAGGGGTTGATTTGGTGACACGCGCGACGCGCAAAGCGTAAATGCGCGACGCGGGAAATGATCAGTCGGTTTTTCTCCCTATATTAAGGTAAGCCGCGACTCACACACACATCACACGACTCGGAGCTCTGATCGACGAATTTCTCTCGCGTTTTTTCTTGCTCATTTTGTTTCTACTATCAAGGTACGCTATTCTAACTACCTATTAGTTGTTAAAACTAGCGATTAGGTGGTTAATTTTAGTGATTTCTCCAAAATAGTTCAAAACTTAGAATCGCCAATGCTAACTCATAGGGTGTTTCTTTTGCCGAATAGAGACCCTAGATGAGTTAGTCGGCACTTAGGCTACTTTGTGGTATGATTGGATCAAGTTTTAGCAGGTTAAATTGTAAGTTTGATTCGGGGTTTTGCAAACAGCCGCTCGCCGCGACGCGCCTTGCTCTTAGGCCGCGCCGCGGTACGGTAGGGGAGAAAGGACTAATTTTGCAATTTTTTTTTTCTTTTGTGGCTATGTGTCTTTTTGTGCAGATGATGTTCAGATTAGATCACGCTTTCCTTCAGTTCCCAGAGGGACTGGCCAGCTCAGCGGAGTATATTTCGCGGAGAGACGCACTAACTGGTCGCCGGGTTCTCGAGGCGACAGTCATTGATAGGCTTATTCTGAGGGACGCCAGACTCTAGGGTGCGATCGAGCCATACTTACATCGCACCTGGACTCATGAGGAGGCGTCATTCACATGCCGGAGCTGGGACAGGATTATGGCCATCGAGGAGGACGTCTACACCGAGCTGCTATTGGAGTTTCTATCCACTATCCACTTCGCACCTCGGGCGTCAAACCCACGTTCTAGGATCATCCGGTTTCGTTTGGGAGGTGCACAAAGGGAGTGCAACCTCCGGGAGTTCGGGAGGCGAGTCGATCTATATACTCCGGCGGACCTCCAGCACCGCCATTTCACCCAGTTCTTTAGGGCTTGTATCCAGGGGCAGCCGGCATACGCTCAGCCTGGCAGGAGACGCCGGATACCAGAGCCAGCCCCAGCAGCACCACAGCCACAACAGGATGACCCATCTGCCCTCCACCGATTGGAGGTCAGAGTCGCTCAGATCGAGGACCAGTTGGCATGGATCGGGGAGGTACTCCTAGATTTGGCCACTCAGCAGGGCCATCACCCCGACCATTCCCAGCCAGGGCCCACGATCATGAGGCTGGACCCTCCAGGCCACCTGGTGGTGATTGATGTATTTTTTCTTTCTTTTTATTTTTTGGGATATATGTACAAAACTTATGACACCACTATCTGTATTCTGTTTATATTTTATTTGTCATTTTGTGTTTAATGTTTTGTTGAGTCATGCATGATATACCAAATGGGGAGGAGTTGTCTCAGATAAGTGTGGGGTCACCGTGCCCCCTCCACTTGTTTCGACCACCGGCGTGTTCACTGTAGCGCTACAACTCCGGAATACGAGATCAAGGATCCGTTTGTTCGCAACTATACATGTGATACTGAGCACCAAGCAATCTATCGTCAAAAAGGGGTAACTCTTTCTCCCTTGTTCTAAAAATAATTTTGTACAACGGGGACGTTGTACGATTTTAAGTGTGGGGTGTGGACGGTCGAAAGAAAATTTTTTGAAATTTTTGCAGAAATGATAAATTTTCAATTTTTTAACAATATTTTTCAAAATTTTTAATAAATTGCAATTTTGAAACGAATGGTTTGTGATTGTGATAGCATTAGTATTTTTCAAGAGATACTGTTATTTGTGATCATGCTATTAGTTAGTCAAGTAAGTTGAGTTTTACGAGATTAGAAGATTGAGCTGTTTTAGGATTGGAACTTAGGAAGGAAATGTCAATCTGTGGCCTTTGTTGTTCGAGCCGGTAAGTCTAAAATGGGTGGGACTTATGCACCTTACCACCTAAGATCGTCTGGTCTGGAATGGTATTTCTGAAAGATCGTTACACGAACAACATCGAAAGTCATGGACAATGTAAGACCCCATTTTTAGGAACGTATTTTGACGAGTTAGTTATTTTTTATGGAAAATAAATTATATATAATAGATAAATTTATAATAACAATCATATAGGGACTTAGCAATTAATTTATTAGTTGGGGTAGTTTATGACAACTTTGAGAACTTAATAAGTGAAGTGTTTTGATTTTGGGATAAAAGAAATTAAACTTCAAAAGATGAGGACCATTATTGCCAATCGGCAATAGTACATGATTTATCAATTTGGAATTGAGCGGATAGTGGAAATGATTATGGGACCATTTTTGTCAAAGTTGGATAGTTGTATGAGAATTCTTTTTTTTGGTTGGGCCACTTTCTCCTGTGCACTACGTGATTGCTCCTTGTCTGATTTCTCCTTGTCCAATTGTGAAACCGTGACTAGATACAAAGTAGGAATTTTTTTCTTTGCAATCTTATTCTATCTGTGAACCTCTCTCGTACGGGTTCTCTTTCTTTTTTTTCTGTCAAACCGTGAACAAAAGAGATGGTTGCATATAAGACTATTTCTTGGTGAACGAAGGAAGAAGGTGACACCAAATAGCTTGAAAACATCTTGGGGTACCTGCTCTTTCCCTTGTCTTTCTTATAGTCGTAGTCTTGTCTCTGTGTGTGTTTATGTTGGGTGCGGCTCAAGCTAAAGTATTCTACCCAAAGTTTCTGATGTCGGGATGTTCATGAGCTTATTTCAGACCCTAGAGGTCTTAATTTATATCCTTAATGATTTTAGGAGTTGAAATCCTAAACCTTAGCATCATGTTTAAGATTTTAGTTTTTTATCAGTTTTGGTCCTGTTCTTGGAATATTCATATAAAATCGTATGTTTGGCCATTTGGGGTTAATCATATCTTTCTAGAATGGTCGACATGTGTAGTTTCTTGTTCCAGAAGGACTTGGTCTAATTCAGATCCTAAGTTGTGTGGAATTGCCCATTTCCACTGACTTGTCCAAGTTCTGTCAGATTTGGTCCTCTGTATTGATAAATTCATTGTAAAATGTACAAAAATCGTTTGAGGGAAAGTCCAGTGGAATTTGTTCACCTTTTAAGTCTAGGTTGTCCTTACAAAAGTTCAGAGTTCAGTTCTTAACCCATTTTGATCGATGAATATTTCTTTAAGGTGTGGTTCAGTAGGTGGACTGATTGCATCAGTCAACTTTGGAGATTTTTCATTTATTCTTGAAAGGTGCAAATGACATGAGGTCAGGCCCTGTGATATGTTCCTTGGGTCTAGTTTACCCATGATTTTTATTGGATTTTATTTTCAATCTTTCCTTGGCGTAAAATCGCAAATCTTGTTGAGGGTCCAGAAATCAGCCTTGCTGTTGGTTCCTTCTTTTGTGATAATCGTCTTAGGTTTTGGTTTTGGGTGTCATGGTGTGGGTTTGGGTTTACTTAAAACTAATTGAATCATATAATAACTTGTTTGTTGAGTAAAAGTGAATAAAAGGGGGTGGGGGTATATATCGAAACACGCTGCTTGTCGAAAGTTATAAACATTTAAACTATAAGCAACGCTATAAGTATCTATTTATAGTAACGTTAATTAGTGTATTTGGTAATAATTAACTTAATATACCTTATAGGAGTATAAGGTGTGCGGTTTTAAGCTTGGTTGGATTTGCGGAGTTGCCGCACGGATTTCTACATTGCCGACTTGAGGTGAGTACATGCAGTATTTTTACCCATTCTGGGGTACATGGCAAGTAAGTATTTTCAAGATTTCATATAAAAGTTCTATATGTGAAATTATATGCAAGGGTATTATTTCTAACTTGTTGTGAAAGTATAATGCTATATTTGAAGTTATGTTTTGAACTATAAGTTAAGTTAAGTGAAAGTATGTTGGTCTATGAACCAACTATGTGAATGTATATTTTGATTACAAGTTATATATGTTTTCTAGTATGAATGGCATATAGCCACAAGATGTTTAAGAAGTATGTTTTGGTTACAAACTGTACATGTTTTCAAGTATGAATGACATATAGCCATAAGATGTTGGAAAGTATGATTTGGCATAAAGCTTAGAATGTTATAAAAACATGTTTTAAACGTATGATTATTATGTGAAGAAAGTTATATGTTTAGCATTTAGCCATAAAGACAGAAAATGATGAAGTTTGGCACTTAGTCACTATTTTTATGTATGTGAATAATTTTAAAGTAAGCAGAAAGTGTTTTGTATGACTGGTAATTATAGCAAGCAGCGTTAGTAAGGGAACTATGTTCCAACCTACCCGGGTTAGGTAAGGGGTCTACTGGGGCAAAAGCCCCATCGCGAAGTAGATTGCCTCAGCACTTCTATGGTGAGGATTGATCCGTTCTTTCTAGCCATAGAGACTTAGGGTATCACTTATGGTGATTAAAGCCCTAAGTATAAAAATCCAGCGAGCTTATAAAACCAGTCAAAGAAATTAAGAAAGAAGTTATTTTTGTAAAGTATATTATGAAGTGATTTTGAAAAGTAAAGAGTTATAGTATGTTATTACTATAAAGTTTTGACAGAAGTTTTATGATGTAAATTTTATAAAAAGTTGGAAAAAGAAGTTAAAGGTTTGAGTCTAAAACTCATGTAACTCACGAGACATTTTTGTCTTACGTATTCTATGTTTTGCCATGTATTCCAGGTTAAAATAAGTTGCTATAAATGGGATGAAGTTTAGCTGGAGTGGAGCTTGATTTAGCTCCTAACTTGGACGCAAGGTTTAATCCTTTTCTTGCTTACTATGGTTAGATTTGGTATGGATTTGTAACACCCACAGTTTTAAACATGTAAATTTTCAGTTTTTGATAAACCGTATTTTTTGTATTCATGTATTTATACGAAAAATCATAGTATTTGCAAACAGTAGAAATGGGGTGTCACAAGTTGGTATCAGAGCCATAGTTTAAGCGAATTAGGATTGGCTTGTTCCACTCCTAGGCTTAAACTCATGCTATAGAAATGATAGTTTATGAAAGTATGCTATGTGATGTCTTAAATGATTAAGACATTATGCATTATTTAAAATATGTAGTTATATAACACTAAGAATTGTTAAGTTAACGTTTAAAGTGAGCAAAAATCTGACCGTTAGGAAAATTATATGATATTTTCCGTAACCGTCTAAATTTATTAAACGATATGTTTATAAAGTAGTGAGATTTCTAGTAGTGATCACCGTGTACTTATGATGGTATTATATGTTAAAGGAACCAGTGTCCCATGAAACCTTGTGGTAACAGCAGAATCAATATGTATAGGTGATTATGGTAATATGGGCCCGTATTATCATAATCACAAGATATGTATTGAGACAGGTGGAATCGTAAAGGAATTATGGTGGTCTGGTAAGTAAGGATTGTGTAGAGAGTAATAAGAATAACATAGGGATTATATGCCCATGTAATAAAAATAAGTAAGATTATAAGTATTAAAGGTTAATGCAGTGGATATATACCACTTAGTATGACAAGGTAAAAGAAATTAATAAGATAGTTAATACTCTTGAGACAATATGAAAGGAACCAGTAAAAGAGACATGGTCAGAAGGTATAAATATATTGAAAATGTTAATGGAGTATATAGTACAAATATAAAAGAAAGAGTATAACTGAAAATTTCGTTGTCTAACGGAAACGAATTATGATTATAGAATAAAGATAAAAGTAGTGTCACTACAGTGACCAAAGAAAGAATGATTGGAAAATAATAATAATAAATAAAAGTAGTAACACATCGATACATGTGATCCATTACTATAACTTTATATTAATACATTAAGAAAAGTTTACAGAACTACTAACCTAAACTGAAGAATCAGAAGGAAGCGAAAAAAAGATATTCTACACTCCACTCTTTGTCATCATTAGGTTGACTTGTACCTTCTTAAGGATTTGGAAGGGGTATGTTTTCAGTTATTGGAGGAGGAGCTCCAAGGTGTGGGGTCTCGATAGGGTTGGAACCCGTAACCCCATGATTATGGGCTAAATATTGACTCATTTGGGGTGTGTGTAAGTAGGGAAGTGAAGAGGAATGGTTCCAATTTGGAACCAGTTGGGGGTAGCTATAAGAAGGAGGAAACCAGGCTAGGTTACCTACAGAGCCTCCAAAATTCCCCTCACTCACAGGCTCCAGTAAACCAGGATTAGTACTACTCATACCAGAATTAGATGGCAGAGATTGCTGCTGTGTATGAGTTCTTGATGAAGTTTCCCCTTTTTCCAGAAATTTTCTTTTCTTATATTCAACCTTATGAGCAGCTTGTATTAGTTTCTTTGTGCCGTCAGTGAGACCCGATTGTGACCCTTCAATTATTGCTTCTTTCTCCCTTTTTAGGTTGGGTATTAAATCTTTCGATAATCCTGCTGCTCCACTAAACTCGTTACCAAATTCCTGTGACATAAATAATTTTAGTAATAATAACTTTATGATATAAAGGAATTAAAAACAAAAATGTAATTCTTTACCTCAACACGATCAATAAGAGTTTGCAGACTCTTAAGTTGTCGTTGGGGCCAATGTCCGATACCTAAATCTCTACAACGTTTTTTTTAACTGTGTCGATCCAATGTTGAGTTCTTTCTCAGCTTTCTCAATTGGTTCGTTGAAGTGTTCAGCTATTATTTCCCTACTTAATGAGTGTCCGAAACCTCTTCTACTGCCAGCTACTGTGGTTGCTGGAATCGAAAGATTGAGTTCAAATGTACTATTGCTAATCGGGATCATTTGAACATGA
Organism: Cichorium intybus; assembly: GCA_023525715.1. Classification (NCBI taxonomy): domain Eukaryota; kingdom Viridiplantae; phylum Streptophyta; class Magnoliopsida; order Asterales; family Asteraceae; genus Cichorium; species Cichorium intybus. Next base: position 59,568,120 of record CM042014.1, read on the forward strand.
TCCTGATTTTCTGAACCAAAGATGGACATTGATTCATTAAAATCAGTATCTTCTATCGGTCGTAATTGTAGGTTTTCAATCATGGACCCAGGATTTTGAAATCCTTCTAGGTTCCTCTGAATCACTTGAAGGTGATTTTGATATTGAAAACCAACCCCAAGTTCGGGATTCACTTCAATATTGATGTTATGAGCTGTTTGTAATTGACTTTCATTCTGAATGTCAGTCAAGAATCCTTGATTCATGGGGGTGATCTCACTACTCGTGGAGGGTACGTCGATGAATGAATTGTAATCGGGTAGACCATCCAGAAATGGGTCTACAAATATCAATTGTCAGATGATAAAACAAAAATGAATACTCATAGAAGCAATCATTTAAAGAATTTAACCTGGTAGAAGGTATGGAGTCTGATCGAGTGCAAAGTCTAAAGATGCATGCACTGGATCTTCTGAATTAATGTTCAGCTCGGGAAAAATTTCTGGCTTACCGTAGAGTTGCTCTATTGGTAGTATATCTGGAAGACTGTAACATAATTCAGAATCAAGCAAAACATTAGAAATATAATCGAAATATGGATGATAGATGTTTGGAATGTTAGAGTCACCGAACTCTATTAAGAATGCTTGGTTTGAAGTACCCTCTCCTTGCGGGAAACCAGGTGCAGGGTTCGACAGATCGCCCATTGAAGATCTGTTTTCCATGACTCAGCTTTAAATATGAGTTCATTTATGAACAAACTATTGATAAGAGAGGATGAGACTAAAAATGAAGGTGGGAATGAATGATATTACATACCTGTATATATATATATATATATATATATATATATATATATATATATATATATATATATATATATATATATATATATATATATATATATATATATATATATATATATATATATATAGCATCTTGCGGCTGGAACAGAAAGGACACCTCACATTTTAGTGCCAAAATTCAAACCAACTACAGTAGGTGTGACTCTTCACTACCCTGAGTGCCGTTGTATTTCAAAATTTGCTACTTGACTCCGGTGATAACGGGATATTGAAGAGACTTTTTGGAATAAATGTGAATACAATGATGTCGTTTATTGATTAATTTAATATACAGACTGATGTACATTGTTGATTATTGGTGATGCGATATCATATAAAACAAAATAAAGTCGTTATCTATTGATCTTGAGGTGTTAGAGCGGAATTTCGGGGACGAAATTGTTGTAAGTGGGGGAGAGTTGTAACACCCCATTTTTAGGAACGTATTTTGACGAGTTAGTTATTTTTTATGGAAAATAAATTATATATAATAGATAAATTTATAATAACAATCATATAGGGACTTAGCAATTAATTTATTAGTTGGGGTAGTTTATGACAACTTTGAGAACTTAATAAGTGAAGTGTTTTTATTTTGGGATAAAAGAAATTAAACTTCAAAAGATGAGGACCATTATTGCCAATCGGCAATAGTACATGATTTATCAATTTGGAATTGAGCGGATAGTGGAAATGATTGTGGGACCATTTTTGTCAAAGTTGGATAGTTGTATGAGAATTCTTTTTTTTGGTTGGGCCACTTTCTCCTGTGCACTACGTGATTGCTCCTTGTCTAATTTCTCATTGTCCAATTGTGAAACCGTGACTAGATACAAAGTAGGAATTCTTTTCTTTGCAATCTTATTCTATCTGTGAACCTCTCTCCTACGGGTTCTCTTTCTTTTTTTTTTCTGTCAAACCGTGAACAAAAGAGATGGTTGCATATAAGACTCTTGCTTGGTGAACGAAGGAAGAAGGTGACACCAAATAGCTTGAAAACATCTTGGGGTACCAGCTCTTTCCCTTGTCTTTCTTATAGTCGTAGTCTTGTCTCTGTGTGTGTTTATGTTGGGTGCGGCTCAAGCTAAAGTATTCTACCCAAAGTTTCTGATGTCGGGATGTTCATGAGCTTATTTCAGACCCTAGAGGTCTTAATTTATATCCTTAATGATTTTAGGAGTTGAAATCCTAAACCTTAGCATCATGTTTAAGATTTTAGTTTTTTATCAGTTTTGGTCCTGTTCTTGGAAACTTCATATAAAATCGTATGTTTGGCCATTTGGGGTGAATCATATCTTTCTAGAATGGTCGACATGTGTAGTTTCTTGTTCCAGAAGGACTTGGTCTAATTCAGATCCTAAGTTGTGTGGAATTGCCCATTTCCACTGACTTGTCCAAGTTCTGTCAGATTTGGTCCTCTGTATTGATAAATTCATTGTAAAATGTACAAAAATCGTTTGAGGGAAAGTCCAGTGGAATTTGTTCACCTTTTAAGTCTAGGTTGTCCTTAGAAAAGTTCAGAGTTCAGTTCTTAACCCATTTTGATCGATGAATATTTCTTTAAGGTGTGGTTCAGTAGGTGGACTGATTGCATCAGTCAACTTTGGAGATTTTTCATTTATTCTTGAAAGGTGCAAATGACATGAGGTCAGGCCCTGTGATATGTTCCTTGGGTCTAGTTTACCCATGATTTTTATTGGATTTTATTTTCAATCTTTCCTTGGCGTAAAATCGCAAATCTTGTTGAGGGTCCAGAAATCAGCCTTGCTGTTGGTTCCTTCTTTTGTGATAATCGTCTTAGGTTTTGGTTTTGGGTGTCATGGTGTGGGTTTGGGTTTACTTAAAACTAATTGAATCATATAATAACTTGTTTGTTGAGTAAAAGTGAATAAAAGGGGGTGGGGGTATATGTCGAAACACGCTGCATGTCGAAAGTTATAAACATTTAAACTATAAGCAACGCTATAAGTATCTATTTATAGTGACGTTAATTAGTGTATTTGGTAATAATTAACTTAATATACCTTATAGGAGTATAAGGTGTGCGGTTTTAAGCTTGGTTGGATTTGCGGAGTTGCCGCACGGATTTCTACATTGCCGACTTGAGGTGAGTACATGCAGTATTTTACCCATTCTGGGGTACATGGCAAGTATGTATTTTCAAGATTTCTTATAAAATTTCTATATGTGAAATTATATGCAAGAGTATTATTTCTAACTTGTTGTGAAAGTATAATGCTATATTTGAAGTTATGTTTTGAACTATAAGTTAAGTTAAGTGAAAGTATGTTGGTCTATGAACCAACTATGTGAATGTATATTTTGATTACAGGTTATATATGTTTTCTAGTATGAATGGCATATAGCCACAAGATGTTTAAGAAGTATGTTTTGGTTACAAACTGTACATGTTTTCAAGTATGAATGACATATAGCCATAAGATGTTGGAAAGTATGATTTGGCATAAAGCTTAGAATGTTATAAAAACATGTTTTAAACGTATGATTATTATGTGAAGAAAGTTATATGTTTGGCATTTAGCCATAAAGACAGAAAATGATGAAGTTTGGCACTTAGTCACTATTTTTATGTATGTGAATAATTTTAAAGTAAGCAGAAAGTGTGTTGTATGACTGGTAATTGTAGCAAGCAGCGTTAGTAAGGGAACTATGTTCCAACCTACCCGGGTTAGGTAAGGGGTCTACTGGGGCAAAAGCCCCATCGCGAAGTAGATTGCCTCAGCACTTCTATGGTGAGGATTGATCCGTTCTTTCTAGCCATAGAGACTTAGGGTATCACTTATGGTGATTAAAGCCCTAAGTATAAAAATCCAGCGAGCTTATAAAACCAGTCAAAGAAATTAAGAAAGAAGTTATTTTTGTAAAGTATATTATGAAGTGATTTTGAAAAGTAAAGAGTTATAGTATGTTATTACTATAAAGTTTTGACAGAAGTTTTATGATGTAAATTTTATAAAAAGTTGGAAAAAGAAGTTAAAGGTTTGAGTCTAAAACTCATGTAACTCACGAGACATTTTTGTCTTACGTATTCTATGTTTTGCCATGTATTCCAGGTTAAAATAAGTTGCTATAAATGGGATGAAGTTTAGCTGGAGTGGAGCTTGATTTAGCTCCTAACTTGGACGCAAGGTTTAATCCTTTTCTTGCTTACTATGGTTAGATTTGGTATGGATTTGTAACACCCACAGTTTTAAACATGTAAATTTTCAGTTTTTGATAAACCGTATTTTTTGTATTCATGTATTTATACGAAAAACCATTGTATTTGCAAACAGTAGAAATGGGGTGTCACAGACAATTCCTTAATGGCCTTTAGAATCTGAATGAGTAAGTACACTTCGTTGTGGACAGAAAGTTTGTAATCAAGGGTTCTATAGAAAGCCATGAATTCCAAAAAACAATTCAATTATGTTTTCACAAACTTCAACTCTAACTTATAGAGCAATAAACTTTGAAACTGAACACAGTCAAAAATTGTTTGAGTCCTTATTATAATTTGTTAAAAACTCTCTTTCTTGGGGACAAGCAAGGCACAAGTGTGGGGTGTTTGACAACGCCTAGTGATATCAAGTATTTTAGGTGTTGTTGAGCCCTGTTCTTGATGAAATTATATCAGATATGTCTGGGTATTCTCACTTTTCGTGCCAGGACTTGTTTGGAGGAAAAGAATGGAAACAGGGACTAAAAGCATGCAAAAGGAAGAAGTTTGGGAAAGAATGAAAAATCAAGAAAATACGTACGCGCGCCGCAGGTTTCTCAAATGCGCGGCGCGTGCTTAAGGCGGTGTAACACATTCAAATGACGAAAAAACAGGGAAAGATAAGTACGCGCGCCGCGGATTCTTCATTTGCACGGCGCGGCTGCAGGAAATTTCCAACTATAAATAGAGGCATTCCCAGCCGAAAACCCTAGCAAAGACCGGGTGTAAAATCGACCTTGAAGCTCTTTGACTCCAAGATTTCGTTTCAGCAACATCTCAATTGGTATTTTATGTTTTTGAATTTAATTTCCTTTTAGTAGCAAGTAGTATTTGTAGCTAAAGTCTTTGGGAATGACAACCACTGACTTTGAGCACTTTAAGCTTCTGTGTTAGCATCATTAGTTACTGTTTGGATGTTTGGATTCTGTTTTTGGTTAATGAAATCATTTGGTTACAATTAATATTGGTTTTTCGGTGTTTTGGATGTTTATGTTTGGTTTTAGTTATTGAGTTGTGTTTGGATATTTTGTGACCTTGTTTGGGACTATTTCCTTTGCTGAAATCAGTAGCCAATTAGGTTAGTTTTAGGCATTGAACTTTAGCTAGTAGCTGTTCAGTCAGAAACCTAGTTATTGGTTAGGTTATGCCTTGTTTGATTTGGATGTTTTGGATGCCTTTGTTTGCTTCTGATTCAGAGATGCACTTCTGATTTCAGAAAGTGACTAGGTTGTTTTGAATTGAGTTAGCTTATGCTTAGCTTGACTTTGTTTGACTATTGTTTTTGGGTAGTTGAGAACTTAGAAATTAGGTCCTCCGACTGTAGCGTGACACTACTAGTTGGTAATCTGTCATCTGGTCTAACCACGAAGCTCCTGCGGATCGACCCTGGCTACCACTGTACTAGTGTGTGTGTGTTAGGTTTTCTTTATTTTTGACCGCACGACGACCTAGGCGTGTCAAATTTTGGCGCCGTTGTCGGGGAGTTGTGCGCTTAGGATAGACGATCAGTAGGGTTGTTTCTTTTGATGTTTGATTTTAGTTTGTTGATTTTTGGTATGTGTATGTCTTCATAATGGGCGATTACATGTACCCGGATCAGGATTATGAATATTATGAAAATCCGGCCGACACCTATTACGAGGATGATTGCTACAATGGATCATCCGATGACAATGGATGGCGGACCGATGAGTCATCTCAGCCTGAGAATCCTGAAATTTGGGCCCAACTTTGGGTACTCTGGTATAACACTCACCAAGAACTGAAGGACCAGGCTGATGCTCTTTTAAGATTGCAAGCTTCTTTAGATAAGTTATAGGAAAGTTGGAAATGTTCGCCACCTTTGCCAGAACCGGAGGCAAGTAATTTTTATACCAATAGTAATGTGCGTGAACTTGCATCACCTGAATATGTGATGGAAGGGCATACACCTCGGGAAAGTCAAGAGACCACTGAGAGGGTCGAAAATGTTGTTGAGGAAGAGGTTGTAGGTGACAATGCTACCTCTGACTCAACAGCTTTTGATGTTTTTGAAAATGTTGATAATATCGAGCTGGTGATGGTATGTCCATACCATCACCAGACGATTTGATTGATGAGGATGTTGTTTGTGGAGGGGGCTGTAAGTGACAGTACAGATCCCAGCCCAACAATTCCCGAAATTGTTGAAAGTACCAATGTTTTTGGGGAAGGGGGGGTAGATGACAATACTACTCGTGACCCTGTAATTTTTGAAAATTTTGAGAAATTTGAAAGTAAGGATCTGGTTGTAATACCGTAAATTTTAATTTCGATAAGAATAATAGAAACTTTAATATAAACGAGCTTAGATAAGTTAAAATATGAGTTTAGACGTTTAAAATTCAGTTAAGTCAACCGGGTCGAGTTTTTGCAAACCGAGTCGAGTCAAATCAAAATGAAAATGAGAAAATAGCCAACCCGGGTCGTGTTATTGAGCCCGGGTCGTGTTCGAGTAGAACCCGGGTCGGGTCACAGAAACCGGAGCGGGTTACGATTGGATTTAGACAAAATAAAGCGTGACAAAACCCGGGGCGGGTTGAGCAGCCCAGGTCGGGTTGCGGGTAAAACCCGGGGTGGGTTTGACAGCCCGGGTCGGGTTACGCGCAGATCTGTTTCCTTTTATACGGGTTTTTCATCATTTTGGGTTATTTCTTTTCCGAGCAAAACCCTTAAAAACCCTAGAAATTCACTCCCAAGCCTTCTAAGTCGAAATTTAAGCCGATTGATCACGATTTGAAGTTAGAGATCAATACTTGGAGCTTGAAAGGTAAACCTCTTCGATTTTGGTTTCGTTTTAACCGTTGGATGGTTTGATTTGAGGTAGTTTCTTGTGGTTGCGATGACCCATCTGTGAATTAATGATATTTGAGCCAAATTGATTGATTAGTAAGTGTATAAAGAGTTCAAATCCTAGTCCTAAGTTAGTGAAACACTTCTTGTGGTGTTTTTGATCTTGAATAGGTCAAAGTAGTGAAGTGAGAGTATAACTAGAGTGATTTTGTTATTGTTTGATTATCACTTCACTATACAATGCTAATTTCTGAGTTATTATCGATGTTAATTATGATTGAGATTGTTAAAGAGATTTGAGTATTGAGATTTAGCTGTTGTGTTACAGCTAAAAGCTAGACAGGATCACACGCGAGATTCAGGAGTTCCACATATTGATTTAACCTCAGGTGAGTAGTTAATTGTTGGATGAATCATGCTTGTTGAGATGTTTAATACATAAGGATTATGCTATGTTCTGATTGGTTGAGTATAACCAAATTTGAAAATATAGAACAAAGAGTTATAATGTTTATATTACACTTGGGACTGAGATAGTCCGTTGAGTTTAATTAAAATGAGAATTGATTTAGACTATGCTGATATGACCAAGTCTAGCGAACAGGAGCCCGGTACGCGTAAATTGAGGGTCTCACATACTAAGCCGATATCAAGTGAGTACTTTCTAGTACTTGAGTAGAGTTACACTTGTTTGATGCAGAGTATATATAATTTTGTTTATATATTTTTATGTGTTATGTCATATTTTATGAGACTATGTAGTAGAGTAATATTGTTATTTTGGATTATGAATGATGAGTTGAGTATAAACACTGATTAATAGAGAAGAGTATATGCTAGCGTGATTGAGGTAATGAGATCTTGCATTTGATTATTATAACAATGATAAACGTTGTAAATGAGTTTATATATAATTGTGTTATATAGTTTCGTGTGGAATAGTATCGCTATGAGGGCTATTGAGTTTAGTAAATTGTTAAAAAGGAGTATATGTGAAATGGAAATTGAGTTTACGAGTATTACTGATTATGATACTTATGATTGAGTTGATGTTGCTAACATTTAGCCAGAGTTTATAAAGTTGATATGCTTGCAGGTTCCTAATTAAGAGAAGAGGGATCTTGCTAATGAGAATAGCAAGAGAGGAAGTTGAGGATGTTTATTGAGAAAGACTTGTGAAATATGATTGAAATTACTCACTAAGCTTTATAAGCTTACACTTGAGTTGTATATTGTTTTGCAGGTATCTGTAGCAGTGATAGGGGAAGGCATGTGATAAAGAGAGATGGACAAGTTTAGAACCTGTCCTTTAATTGAATTAGATTATTTGTAATGCCTGGTAAAATTGTAAGGACCTTTTATGTAAATATTCATGCTGATAACATCTTGATCCTTGGTTTGAGTACAAATATACCCAATTAAATGAATAATTTTTTGAAACTATTTGGGTGTACTTTGTATAAGAAACCGGGTGTTACAAGTTGGTATCAGAGCATGGTTTAAGTGAACTAGGTCTTTGAGTATAGAGTCCTAGACTTGAATCAAGGAGGAGAGAGACCCCTATCACATGCTTGGAAAAGATACTGTTGCAGATGTTAGAGTGTGAGTTGAGTATAACTCTTCAGTTATATTTATTATTTGTTATATTCTGTGTGTAAATACAGGTACTGAGTCAGATGTAGAATGAGTTGAGAAATTGGTCATAGTCGGTTGGACCTACAGAGGATAATGAGACGAGATTTTGATTGATATGAGATATCAGCTAACGAGGATACAAGAACTTCAGTTGATAATGAGATGTCAACTGAATATGAGATGAGATACTAATTGAGATGAGATCCCAGTTGATGGCGAGATCCCAGTTGATGGCGAGATTCCAGCTGATGACGAGATGAGATTTCAGATGATGAAGAGATTCCAGCTGATGATGAAATGAGTTTCTGGCTGATGGTGAGATTCCAGTTAAAGATGAAATGAGATCCCGTTAGATGCGAAATTCCAACTGATGATGAGAAAGAGTTTGAACATATGTTGAGCATGAGCTAAGAGTTGAGATATGTGAGTGTAGCCGAGTACACTCAAGATTTGAGAACCGCGGTACGCAAGGTTCAACTAATGAGGAGACGAGATTTTGTTGCTATAAGGTATGCAAGTAATTTTACTTAACATGTTAGTTGTAACGTGTCGCGCGTGTTTAATTGTTGATAATACATGTAATAGAATATGTATAAAATATGTAGACACGTAAAAGATCAATTGAGATTACATGTATTAAAGAATTATGGTTATAAAGTGTAGTAATCGGCATTGAGATGAGAATCTCATGTCCATTTGAAGTAATGTTTACATATCACATAACGAGTGCTTTGTGATTGTATATAACTGAGATTATAAGTGGTTGCTTGATGAGTACTTAACAACCTTAGAGAGGTGTGTATAAAGAGTATATACATGGTAAATATATATATAAATTTTGATATTGTATATATAGTGTTTGTTGTTTCACAGATGTGACGAGACTTTTATGTACAAGTACTTTGTGGTTGAGACCACATGTTTTGTGGGGCCACATGACTAGTACTTGTGATTGATGAAAATAAATGGCTGAGATAGCCAAAAGAGTATGAGTTGAGAAAGACGGTGAGTGTGTAGTTGATTGCACACGATAACTGATTATGAGTTGACATACTGAGAATTGAAATGTGTGGTTTGGAGTTGTCACAAAATGAGATATTTGTGACAGCGTTATCAGAGGACACTTGAGTAACCATATAAAGAGTACCTTGTGGTTATAAATTGAGAGAACCTAGAGTGGTTAATCTAGGCCTTATTGGCTTAGAAATTGAGTTAGTTAATGAGTAAATGTGGTTGAGACCATATAATTGTGGGACCATATATCGAGTAAATGTGGTTGAGACCATATAATTGTGGGACCATATATCGAGTAAATGTGGTTGAGACCACGTATTTTGTGGGACCATATATCGAGGAAAGTGGTTGAAACCACATACTTTGTTGGGCCACATAATGAGTAAATGTGATTGAGACCACATATTTCGTGGGGCTACATATTGAGTAGCTGAGATTGAGGCCACATATTTCTATGAACCACAAGACGAGTATCTTGTGGTTAGAGCAGTGAGGATCTTTGTGACTCAAACGAAAGGAGGAGTGACGGTGAGTCTATATGGCTTGAGACCGTAAGGGAGAATTCCTAGAGTAAAAGAGGAGATGGATTGAAATCAGAAAATGGTACGAGGTACCATGATTTGAACAGAGGACGGTATGAGATACCGTAACACAACATTGAGTGCTGAGAACAGAGAACGGTACAAGGTACCGTGAAAGAGTGTTGAGCAATAAAGTCGACAAACGATATGAGGTACCGTGAGATTTTGTTGAGTAGTACGTTTTGAGGATAGTACGGGATGCTATAAAATAGTGTGAGTAACGAGACAGGAGGATGGTACGGGGTACCATAAGTTGAGCTAGAGTAGTATTGCATTGTTATGCTTGTGTGTAGACAAGCATACATTTATGATAATGCAGAGTAATGAGAAATGTACTATTTTTGCGTATGGATAGATATGAACGTAGCGGTAAGCTTGTGTCGCTTGAAACCTTGTGGGTTAAGAAAGGGATGAATCAATGGCTGAGTAACAATACGGGAGTACTATGAGATGATATAGTGAATAATACGGTTGAGAGGTGTTGTTGTGAGTAAATATGTTTATTATGTGGTCGTGTTGAGAATGTGTGAGATTTCTTACATGTTGAACGAGATAGAATTTTATAAATACATAATGAGAAGATATTAGTTTAAAAGAGGAGGAAAGTAATTGTGGTTGTGATTGATAGGATTTGTTCCTTAGCAATCAAACCAATTACTGCCACTGAAATAAATACGTGGGTGTGAAGATGACAAAACTATTTATTCGTATGAGACGATAAATAATAGATTTTGTTATAATAATTTTGAATTATTTCTTGAGATTAACGAGATAGCCAAGTGATGAGATATGATCTCACCATAGAGATTGCGGTGACAGATGTTATTATTTGAGTCGTGTATAGGGATTACGATGAGCCATACGTATGATCTATTGGTGTCATACGGATGAATTAGAGATTGCGGTGATAATGGCGGAGAAGTGGCGAGAGGAAAAGTCCTTACTGATTGTATGTCAGGAGGAATATATGCAGTTGTGTTGATAAATTATTTGAAAATAAATTATTGAGTTTGATATAGATCTAATGATTATCGATTGAGTGAGAACGTGATGTGGATTGTCCACATAAGAGATGATATAATAAGCGAGTACATTGTGAGAAACAATATGAGGTATGCTGATTGAACTGAGATAAAAAGGAGTTAATTGGTGGAAGATTGTTAGTTGTATATTGGGTGAAAACCTAATATGTGTGATGAGGAGGGAACAGAGATGAATGTGTTTTCAGAGAAGTTAAAGTCGGTTGTGGTGATGAGACAACTGAAATGGATTTTGTGTGATTAAAGTGTCGAGAGTTAAATAACAAATTCAGAGGAGGCGTGAGTGAAACTTGAGATAGTTTCTAATATTTTGTTATTTCTGGATTTTTATCCTAGTATTTACGAGCTATGTTGATGAGAAATCAATTATTCACATGTTACGATATGAGAAGTAAATTAAGAGAGAATGTGAGCTTGGAATCGGTGAGACCGTTTTCTTTATTGAGTTAGAGTAAACCATTTAAGGAGATTGGAAATGGAAGTTGAATCTCAAATAGTTATTAAGATTAGTGTTATAGAAAGAGTGAGTGGTTGTCCATGCGAAATGGTAACAACCAATGTGCTTATAGAGATCATATTACGAGAATAATGGCGGGTGTAAAGATTTTACGGAAAGAGAAGTCGAATGTGAAAGTTTCTAAATGTAATGTAAATCGAGAGAGAGCTTGAGTTCTATAGCTATATTATGAGTAAATAAGATGTGAAAGTATGTACATGTTATATGAGTTGACGAGAGGATAATATCATTATCATACGTAATGATTGATTGCGGTGGTGAGATGATTGTATAAGCCATGCCTAGTCTAAGAGATTCCGAGGACGGAATCTTCTGAAGGGGGTAAGAAATTGTAATACCGTAAATTTTAATTTCGATAAGAATAATAGAAACTTTAATATAAACGAGCTTAGATAAGTTAAAATATGAGTTTAGACGTTTAAAATTCAGTTAAGTCAACCGGGTCGAGTTTTTGCAAACCGAGTCGAGTCAAATCGAAATGAAAATGAGAAAATAGCCAACCCGGGTCGTGTTATTGAGCCCGGGTCGTGTTCGAGTAGAACCCGGGTCGGGTCACAGAAACCGGAGCGGGTTACGATTGGATTTAGACAAAATAAAGCGTGACAAAACCCGGGGCGGGTTGAGCAGCCCGGGTCGGGTTGCGGGTAAAACCCGGGGCGGGTTTGACTGCCCGGGTCGGGTTACGCGCAGATCTGTTTCCTTTTATACGGGTTTTTCATCATTTTGGGTTATTTCTTTTCCGAGCAAAACCCTTAAAAACCCTAGAAATTCACTCCCAAGCCTTCTAAGTCGAAATTTAAGCCGATTGATCACGATTTGAAGTTAGAGATCAATACTTGGAGCTTGAAAGGTAAACCTCTTCGATTTTGGTTTCGTTTTAACCATTGGATGGTTTGATTTGAGGTAGTTTCTTGTGGTTGCGATGACCCATCTGTGAATTAATGATATTTGAGCCAAATTGATTGATTAGTAAGTGTATAAAGAGTTCAAATCCTAGACCTAAGTTAGTGAAACACTTCTTGTGGTGTTTTTGATCTTGAATAGGTCAAAGTAGTGAAGTGAGAGTATAACTAGAGTGATTTTGTTATTGTTTGATTATCACTTCACTATACGATGCTAATTTCTGAGTTATTATCGATGTTAATTATGATTGAGATTGTTAAAGAGATTTGAGTATTGAGATTTAGCTGTTGTGTTACAGCTAAAAGCTAGACAGGATCACACGCGAGATTCAGGAGTTCCACATATTGATTTAACCTTAGGTGAGTAGTTAATTGTTGGATGAATCATGCTTGTTGAGATGTTTAATACATAAGGATTATGCTATGTTCTGATTGGTTGAGTATAACCAAATTTGAAAATATAGAACAAAGAGTTATAATGTGTATATTACACTTGGGACTGAGATAGTCCGTTGAGCTTAATTAAAATGAGAATTGATTTAGACTATGGTGATATGACCAAGTCTAGCGAACAGGAGCCCGGTACGCGTAAATTGAGGGTCTCACATACTAAGCCGATATCAAGTGAGTACTTTCTAGTACTTGAGTAGAGTTACACTTGTTTGATGCAGAGTATATATAATTTTGTTTATATATTTTTATGTGTTATGTCATATTTTATGAGACTAAGTAGTAGAGTAATATTGTTATTTTGGATTATGAATGATGAGTTGAGTATAAACACTGATTAATAGAGAAGAGTATATGCTAGCGTGATTGAGGTAATGAGATCTTGCATTTGATTATCATAACAATGATAAACGTTGTAAATGAGTTTATATATAATTGTGTTATATAGTTTCGTGTGGAATAGTATCGCTATGAGGGCTATTGAGTTTAGTAAATTGTTAAAAAGGAGTATATGTGAAATGGAAATTGAGTTTACGAGTATTACTGATTATGATACTTATGATTGAGTTGATGTTGCTAACATTTAGCCAGAGTTTATAAAGTTGATATGCTTGCAGGTTCCTAATTAAGAGAAGAGGGATCTTGCTAATGAGAATAGCAAGAGAGGAAGTTGAGGATGTTTATTGAGAAAGACTCGTGAAATATGATTGAAATTACTCACTAAGCTTTATAAGCTTACACTTGAGTTGTATATTGTTTTGCAGGTATCTGTAGCAGTGATAGGGGAAGGCATGTGATAAAGAGAGATGGACAAGTTTAGAACCTGTCCTTTAATTGAATTAGATTATTTGTAATGCCTGGTAAATTTGTAAGGACCTTTTATGTAAATATTCATGCTGATAACATCTTGATCCTTGGTTTGAGTACAAATATACCCAATTAAATGAATAATTGTTTGAAAATATTTGGGTGTAATTTGTATAAGAAACCGGGTGTTACACTGGTGATGGGTGACTTTGTACCACCATCAGATCAAACCAGTCACCCACTCTTGGTTCCGATCCACCTGTTGGACGATGACCAAGAAGTTGATGCTGACGAATTGATATTTGAAAACAATAAACATGATTTTATCACCACTCATGATCCATTCATGAATGGAAAATTAGATGTGATCAATACCATAGATGAGGACATATGGAAGCATTCTGATATGCTACCTTCCGATCCCATTCGATTGGAAAATTTTTATTGGTACTGCAAGCCAAACTTGCAAACTGAAGAAGACACACAATATGTAAGCAACAAGCGAGGTACAATACAACTACTGGAAGCGGCACTAGGCGCGCTTCATGTCAAGCCTTTTAATTTAAAGAGATATAGAAGGAAGGATCGAGCTTGGAGGTTCAAAGCTACCTCTGAGCATTCACGGGAGTTAACTAGAAAGCAACAACCGGGCAGCAGCAGGAGAACCGACAAGCCATTCGACCCAGGAAAGTTTGAGGGGCAGTGGGTCAGTGAAAGGACGGTGGAAGTAGAAATGCAGCAGAAACAAATGGCGTACGATCCACCATAGCTGTAGTAGCAATAGCACGTCTGGCTGAAGACGTTAAACTTAGCGCTTGTTGGGAGGCAACCCATCGTGTCATAGGTTCGGTTTTATATTCCTTAGAATTTAATTAGGAAAATACATCGATCTTTTGCAGGTATTAGTGGTCTAAAACAAGTTTGGGGTCGTGTGAGAATTTTTTAAAAATTTTGAAGACCGCGCCGTGGGTTTTTGAATTACGCGACGCGGGGTCGTAAACAAACCCGATACGCAGGGGTTGATTTGGTGACACGCGCGACGCGCAAAGCATAAATACGCGACGCGGGAAATGATCAGTCGGTTTTTCTCCCTATATTAAGGTAAGCCGCGACTCACACACATCACACGACTCGGAGCTTTGATCGACGAATTTCTCTCGCGTTTTTTCTTGCTCATTTTGTTTCTACTATCAAGGTATGCTATTCTAACTACCTATTAGTTGTTAAAACTAGCGATTAGGTGGTTAATTTTAGTGATTTCTCCAAAATAGTTCAAAACATAGAATCGCCAATGCTAACTCATAGGGTGTTTGTTTTGCCGAATAGAGACCCTAGATGAGTTAGTCGGCACGTAGGCTACTATATGGTATGATTGGATCAAGTTTTAGCAGGTTAAATTGTTAGTTTGATTCGGGGTTTTGCAAACAGCCGCTCGCCGCGACGCGCCTTGCTCTTAGGCCGCGCCGCGGTTCGGTAGGGGAGAAAGGACTAATTTTTCAATTTTTTTTTCTTTTGTGGCTATGTGTCTTTTTGTGCAGATGATGTTCAGATTAGTTCACGCTTTCCTTCAGTTCCCAGAGGGACTGGCCAGCTCAGCGGAGTATATTTCGCGGAGAGACGCACTGACTGGTCGCCGGGTTCTCGAGGCGACAGTCAATGATAGGGATATTCTGAGGGACGCCAGACTCTGGGGTGCGATCGAGCCATACTTACATCGCACCTGGACTCATGAGGAGGCGTCATTCACATGTCGGGGCTGGGACAGGATTATGGCCACCGAGGAGGACGTCGTCTACACCGAGCTGCTATTGGAGTTTCTATCCACCATCCACTTCGCACCTCGGGCGTCAGACCCACGTTCTAGGATCATCCGGTTTCGTTTGGGAGGTGCACAGAGGGAGTGCAACCTACGGGAGTTCGGGAGGCGAGTTGGTCTATATACTCCGGCGGACCTCCAGCACCGCCATTTCACCCAGTTCTTTGGGGCTTGTATCCAGGGGCAGCCGACATATGCTCAGCCTGGCAGGAGACGCCGGAGACCAGAGCTAGCCCCAGCAGCACCACAGCGACAGCAGGATGACCCATCTGCCCTCCACCGATTGTAGGTCAGAGTCGCTCGGATCGAGGACCAGTTGGCATGGATCGGGGAGGTACTCCTAGATTTGGCCACTCAGCAGGGCCAGCACCCCCGACCATTCCCAGCCAGGGCCCACGATCATGAGGCTGGACCCTCCAGGCCACCTGGTGGTGATTAATGTATTTTTTCTTTCTTTTTATTTTTTGGGATATATGTACAAAACTTATGACACCACTATCTGTATTCTGTTTATATTTTATTTGTCATTTTGTGTTTAATGTTTTGTTGAGTCATGCATGATATACTAAATGGGGAGGAGTTGTCTCAGATAAGTGTGGGGTCACCGTGCCCCCTCCACTTGTCTCGACCACCGGCGTGTTCACTGTAGCGCTACAACTCCGGAATACGAGATCAAGGATCCGTTTGTTCGCAATTATACCTGTGATACTGAGCACCAAGCAATCTATCGTCAAAAAGGGGTAACTCTTTCTCCCTTGTTCTAAAAATAATTTTGTACAACGGGGACGTTGTACGATTTTAAGTGTGGGGTGTGGACCGTCGAAAGAAAATTTTTTGAAATTTTTGCAGAAATGATCAATTTTCAATTTTTAAGCAATATTTTTCAAAATTTTTAATAAATTGCAATTTTGAAACGAATGGTTTGTGATTGTGATAACATTAGTATTTTTCAAGAGATACTGTTATTTGTGATCATGCTATTAGTTAGTCAAATAAGTTGAGTTTTACGAGATTAGAAGATTGAGCTGTTTTAGGATTGGAACTTAGGAAGGAAATGTCAATCTGTGGCCTTTGTTGTTCGAGCCGGTAAGTCTAAAATGGGTGGGACTTATGCACCTTACCACCTAAGATCGTCTGGTCTGGGATGGTATTTCTGAAAGCTCGTTACACAAACAACATTGAAAGTCATGGACAATTCCTTAATGGCCTTTAGAATCTGAATGAGTAAGTACACTTCATTGTGGACAGAAAGTTTGTAATCAAGGGTTCTCTAGAAAGCCATGAATTCCAACGAACAATTCAATTATGTTTTCACAAACTATTCCACTCTAACTCATAGAGCAATAAACTTTGAAACTGAACACAGCCAAAAATTGTTTGAGTCCTTATTATAATTTGTTAAAAACTCTCTTGCTTGGGGACAAGCAAGGCACAAGTGTGGGGTGTTTGACAACGCCTAGTGATATCAAGTATTTTAGGCATTGTTGAGCCCTATTGTTGATGAAATTATATCAGATATGTCTGAGTATTCTCACTTTTCATGCCAGGACTTGTTTGGAGGAAAAGAATGGAAACAGAGACTAAAAGCGTGCAAAAGGAAGAAGTTTGGGAAAGA
Organism: Cichorium intybus; assembly: GCA_023525715.1. Classification (NCBI taxonomy): domain Eukaryota; kingdom Viridiplantae; phylum Streptophyta; class Magnoliopsida; order Asterales; family Asteraceae; genus Cichorium; species Cichorium intybus. The sequence continues at coordinate 59,585,352 of CM042014.1, forward strand.
ATGAAAAATCAAGAAAATACGTACGCGCGCCGCGGGTTTCTCAAATGCGCGACGCGGGCTTAAGGTGGTGTAACACATTCAAATGTCGAAAAAACAGGGAAAGATAAGTACGCGCGCCGCGGATTCTTCATTTGCGCGGCGCGGCTGCGGGAAATTTGCAACTATAAATAGAGGCATTCTCAGCCGAAAACCCTAGCAAAGACCGGGTGTAAAATCGACCTTGAAGCTCTTTGACTCCAATATTTCGTTTCAGCAACATCTCAATTGATATTTTATGTTTTTGAATTTAATTTCCGTTAAGTAGCAAGTAGTATTTTTTGATAAAGTCTTTGGGAGTGACAACCACTGACTTTGAGCACTTTAGGCTTCTGTGTTAGTATCATTAGTTACTGTTTGGATGTTTGGATTCTGTTTTCGGTTAATGAAATCATTTGGTTACAATTAATATCGGTTTTTCGGTGTTTTGGATGTTTGTGTTTGGTTTTAGTTATTGAGTTGTGTTTGGATGTATTGTGACCTTGTTTGGGACTATTTCCTTTGCTGAAATCAGTAGCCAATTAGGTTAGTTTTAGGCATTGAACTTTAGCTAGTAGTTGTTCAGTCAGAACCCTAGTTATTAGTTAGGTTATGCCTTGTTTGATTTGGATGTTTTGGATGCCTTTGTTTGCATCTGATTCAGAGATGCACTTCTGATTTAAGAAAGTGACTAGGTTGTTTTGAGTTGAGTTAGCTTATGCTTAGCTTGACTTTGTTTGACTATTGTTTTTGGGTAGTTGAGAACTTAGAAATTAGGTCCTCCGACTGTAGCATGACACTACTAGTTGGTAATCTATCATCTGGTCTAACCACGAAGCTCCTGCGGATCGACCCTGACTACCACTGTACTAGTGTGTGTGTGTTAGGTTTTCTTTATTTTTGACCGCACGACGACCTAGGCGTGTCATCGACCCAGTTTCAAGATGGACTGGGTTCCCAAGACCAACTAATCCCGCATCCTGTACAGGAGCAGCTATGGAGGAATATCATCAGACCTTGGTTCGTTGATAGTAGCTATTCCAGGCACTTGAATGGAGACATCTCTCAATTATACAACACTCAAATCATTAATGTAGAGTATGTGTCCTTTGCGGGAGGGGAGAGAGGAAAGATCACGAGGGGTTCGTGTCTAAGATGTGTTGAAGATTGAAGAGGTAACTTCACTCCAAACTGATTTGATTCGTTTATGATGACTGAATAGTTCAATTTTTGTATATTTTGCACAAATTTTTGGTTAAATTTGTACATTTTCGGACATTCTCCTCTATGCACAAATTTAAGGGGGAGAATTAAAAAAAAAAACAAAAATATAAAATTCAAAAATACAAAAATATGTCTTTTACTTTTATGTCTTTACTTTTCAGAAACCTTTAAAAAATACAAAAATATTTTTTATAACTTTCATATCTTTCCTTTCAGAAAATCCAAAAATATGTATTACTTTTATGTCTTTTCTTTCAAAATTTACATGTGGTATCAAAAAATTATAGGTAACTACAATTGGTATCAAGAAAAACAAAACAAAAATTACAAAACTTAAAAATACGAAAAGATTTTTAGAATTTTTATAATTTTCATATCTTTCCTTAAAATTGATAAAATCCAAAAACATTTTTTCCTACCGACGATGCACCGAGTTTATACCACTCACTACTGAGGTAATTTTTAAGTGTTAGTAATCCTCATTGGTACACCTCAATGAGTGTGAAGCACTGACAACCGCTTCTTACCCAATCTAAAAGTTTTTCTTGTGTAACACCAACTTCTAGATGCTTTGAGAGAAACTACTCGAAGTCGAGAGTTAAAAAGTCTGTGCCGATGGTTAGACTGCATACCATAGTCTATCACACGTACCAATCTATTCTTAACCATCTTTACAATTTCTGATGCAAGAAATAGACGATTCATTACTTTAAACCAAGTAATGATGATATTTCGACATTCTATGCTAATGATCTCTATTGGAACACCAATAGTAGATGTGAGGCATCAACAACTATTCTTACCCACAAAGCTTCTAAATTCAAGAGTTGGATGATTCAGTGTAACAAACCATACATTGATGACATTTCGAAACTCTAGCCGATGGGTATGTCTAGGAACCAAGACATATTACACGCTCATACTATTCTTAACCCATACCTTCTTCTAAACCAAATGTTCGTGACTCAATGTGATATTACCTCACATTGATGAAACATTGAAACTCTGGGTCAGTGATCGTTGTTGTTTACCACAATAGCTATGAGACCCCAATAACTTTACCGGATTCAAATTGGCACTAGGATGGTACACTCCGCAGAGTTTGGATACCATTGAACGTCTCGCCAAGAGCCAAGTTGACTTGTCAACTTGTCAACTGCATTGAGATCTTTGATCAAGGATATGCAGGGGCCTACATCAAAACGGCCACGAGTAGTTCTCTGATACTTAAACAATCGCAGTGCGTTCTCTCGGGTTCACACAGATACTGTGAGAAGTCTCATTCTGAGCGAATGATGAATCCTTGAACAACTGTGGTGAGAGTTTCTAACTCCGTGACCCACAGGATTTGCTGTCAATGAATCGTATCAAGAAGCGCCAGTCAAATGAAACGTTCAAGTATTTCAACACGAAGTTTTGTTCCCGAAGAAGGTGAAGTTGAATTCTATGTGAGAAGTTGTTTGAATTCCTCCTCAATCAACGTGTTACTACATCAACACCTGAAGTGATTAAATGAAGAGATGAAGAGTCAGACTCCAGTTCCAGTCAAAGTCAAATAAAAAGCTAGATGTGTTGATTCAAGACCTATGCTAAAGCCCGTACCCAATGCGCGTTCAAAGTCAAATTTAAAGACATTCCAATGTCGAAGACGAAGTTGTCTCTGCAACGTGCTGAAAGCTATCAACATCTATACCTAGTCACCTGCTAAGGGGGAGATCGTCATGTTAAGGGGGAGATTGTTGAAATGTTCTGCAGTGTTCAACCGAAGTCAAGTACAAGAGAAGCCTAAAGATTAAATGAAAACATTAAACCAAGGGGGAGATTTTTAGGAATTAATTTTAGTTGGTTTAATCTTTGCATTTAATAGGGACTAAAATAGAAAATATATATATTAGGCTTTATGGGTTTTTCGGTTAAGGATCGAAATACCCCTTGGTTTCTCAGTCATGATGACCGAAGAACTGGGTTGTTCGGTTAGGCTTGCTTGGGTTTTTCGGTGGGCTTGTGTGTGGATGGGCTTAGGTCATTAGGAGATGTATAAATAGTGCTTTCCTGGTCATTTTGTCAGGTTAGCCGTGAAGGTTGATCATTTTGGAGTAGTGTAGAGAGTGAGAGAAATTGTTGCTCAAGCGATCGTCATAGATCTTATGTACCAGTCGATTTCTCAATAATAATCGAGTGCATTGAAGATTTATTTGCGTGTTCTTGTTTGTTTCGATTCATACTTGATTGGGATTCCGCACCATTCAAGTTCATGATTGATACCAAGTAGATCCAGTGGTTTTTTGGGACCAACATATATTCTGCGTCTATAGAAGACAGTGCAACTGTAGACTGTAACTGCGCTTTCCAACTAATAGCACAACCGTTCAGTGTAAACACATAGCTTGTAATTGATCTTTGTTTATCCAAGTCTTTGCCAAAATCTGAATCAACATATCCAACCACCCCGGTGTTAGATTGTCCATAACATAGACACATAGAAGACGTACCGCGTAGATAACGTAAGATCCACCATACAGCTTTCCAGTGTTCTCTCCCCGGGTTCACCATATATCTACTAACCATTCTAACTGCATAAGCTAAATTAGGGCGTGTGCAGATCATAGCATACATCAAGGATCCAACAACACTAGAGTATGGTACGCGTGCCATGTACGCCATATTTGTAACACCCGGCTTTTAAAACAAAACACCCCTGAAAATTTTTCATTTTTAACAAAGGTTTCAGAACTTAAAACCATAAACAAAGGGTTATATTTTAATAAAAACGGGTACAAGCGTATCAAGGAGAGTATAAAATACCGTAGTCTCCTTTGAAGCCGGGCTGCTACTGACAGCATCTAAGAGTCCTACTTCTCGGGTCACGGACTCCATCTATTCCCTTATCCGGATCATGCTAACCTGTAGGGACATTTAACAAACGGTATGAGCTACAAAGCTCAGTGAGTAATCGTATATGCAAATAACACGTATAAAAACACAATCATGTATTTGTCTGGATATCAAATCCAAACTCCTAGCCTTACTGGCTGACCAAATATCTTCTAGGATTTCACATCCTAATCTGTAGCCTTACCGGCTGAATCACAATAACCTGTAATTATCAAGTCACGTCAGTTATTTGCACATATACTCATGTCTAACCAATTCTGTCCCATGTTTCTTAGTCACAGTGGACTGCATCATATGTCATGGCTATATCAGACGTATCATGTCATTTTCAATATATAAATCATAGCCCGCAGGCCGCACCAGCTGGGTTCAATAACCCAATATCATAGCCAAAAGGCCGCACCATGTACCTGTAATAATATCATAGCCGTATAGGCCGCACCGGTTGGATATAACATCCAATATCATAGCCACAAGTGGCCGCACCATCTATTAACAGCTTGTATCAAAATCAAATATGGCTCACGGGTTAGCCCACTGTTGCCTTGGCTCACGGGTTAGCCCGCTGTTGCCTAGACTCACGGGTTAGCCCGCTGTTGTCTATATAATCTAACTCATCAGAATAAACTGTGGCTCACGGGTTAGCCCGCTGTTGCCTAGACTCACGGGTTAGCCCGCTATTGTCTATATAACAGTTTACATAGATATATTGACTCACAGTTCCGTTCTTGTCTATAACAGACTCACGGCTTATCTGGTCTTGTCATTTTATTGACTCACAGTTCCGTTCTTGTCTATTATAAACTCACGGCTTATCTGGTCTTGTCATTCATAGTGTATATATTTATATGTATTGACTCACAGCTCCGTTCTTGTCATCGCAATGACTCACGGCTTATCTGGTCTTGTCTTTTACATATATTTTAACACTTGTCGTTTTCGTCCCTCGAAGCTGTTTCAACCTGTAACAATTCAATCATCATATATCACCTATGATATCAGTGAGATTACTCACCTGGATACTAGCTGCGTTAAATTCCCGGTTGTTTCTTGCCTTTGCGTGCACCACAACCATTTTGTCCCATACCTATATATTCATTTATATACCAAATGATAATAGGTTAATAATCATCTAAATTGACTCTAATACGTAAGAGTCCAATATAATATCATTATAAACAATGCCTAGATAATAAACTTTCCGTTTACTATCTTTATGTGAATTTTACTATTCACCGAGGCATTCGTATCGATCTACAGTGCCCCCGAGGGGTCGGAAACTCATTATAAAAATTTTCCCAAACTTTTCAGACCATAACGAGCCTACGGTTCAAGTTTGAGCTAAATCGGACAAGCCAAACAAAAGTTAGCGTTTTAAAGTCCCTGTCTGGTGGGCGCACCGCGCCAGGGGCTGGGCGCACTGCGCCTGGGCGCACCCCGCCCTGGTCCTGGGCGCACTGCGCCTGGCGCCTGGGCAGTCTCCTGATCAGTCGCGATTTATGCACTGTAGCACGCAGTTTTGGCCCATTAAGTCCTTAATCCAGTTCTTAATCGTATGGGGTTTGTTCCTAGGCTAAAACCTTCTATTAAGACAAGGTTTTCAACCATTAAAACCCACTCAATCAATCAAGGAAGAATTAGGGTTCTTAGTTCCAAAAACCCCAAAACTTCAAATTCATCAATAATAGCAATCTACTTCCATTTTCTTGAATTAAGCCCTTATTAGCATGACTTATTGGAAGCATTAAGCTATTACAACACAAAATTCTTGACTGAAATTTCAGTCATCAAGTTCATTTCATCAAGAACACTCAAGAACTTAGGTTAGAATTCAATACTAACCTTATTTAGCTTAGGAATCACCAATTCCAAGCTATGATTCCAATTCCATGCTTCAATCTCCATGATCTCTGCAGAAATCGCATCTTCAAGCCTCTCCCGATGCTGCTAAATTTTTCAGCCAACATTAATGGAGGTATTTCCCTTTTTATATTTTCCAATTTTACAAATTTGGTCCCTAAGTTTCATTTCTTGAACTTTTGGCACCAATATCAAGTTTTATCACAATAAAACTTTCATTTCTTATACTTTTGCCACAAGGAGCAATATTTTTATACAATTGGTCCTTCACATGGTCAAATGACCAAAATACCCTTTTGTGGTAAAACGACCAAATTTCAGTTTTTTATAACATTTTAAGTTCAAAACTCAAAATATTATTTCAAACCAAATTCTTTTCTGTCCAAAAGACCAAATTACCCTTCTATGGTAAAATGACCTTTTTACCCTGTTTATTATAATTACATAAAAAGAGTGTCTTGGCGTTACAAATTCTCCCCTCCTTCAAAAGATTTCGTCCCCGAAATCATACAAGGAGTTGAGGTTAAGTCTCTCTCGTTTCAATTTCGGTTTCCCATATCATATGGAAACCTTTATGGTATTGCCTAAGCACTTAACCATACTAATCTTCTTATCTCGTAATTAGATCACAATTTGCATATCATTCCTCCGGTTTTTCCCGGGCACCTTAATCACTTATCTACCTCATTTCGACATGAGGGATTCGTTGGAATTCATCAGTCTGTGTTCTCAGAACTATGAGACCCATAGAAATCATTACTAATATCTCGAAGTTCATCAAAAGTCTTCAATCGATACATCCCAGTTTTTACTCTTTGGGACCTATGGAAAAGTCCAATAGATGAGGACTTAATTTTCCTTTCGTCCCAAACAAATTTTTAGTCTTTCCGAAGAATCTTTTGATTACCCCGACATTCCTTATCTGGAATTGCAACAGTTTTACTCTATGGTTCACGTACTACCGTTACTGCTTCTTAGCCATTTTTTTCCAATTTTTTTCAACTTTTTCTCGTATTCATCAAGTCTTCTTTTTAGCTTGTACCACCGTCTAGGATCTAGCCAACGGCTGTTCCACATCTTCAATCCTATAAATCGAAGGATAACACGGTATTCCATACTATGCATTATACAAGTCATCTAAATGCTGGTACTAAAACTATTATTATCTACGGGTTCTACCAAATATAGGCGATCTTATCATCTTCCACTAGGGTCTGCTGTGCAATTTTCAAGCACATCTTCTAGAGTCTGCATCATTTTCTCGTCTCGTCTATCATTTCTGAAATTCCTATACAGTACTTACTAGTACTTTTGAACTATCAATTCTAGGAATTAATGCTAAATTCAGCAAATAATTCTAGTGTCTCGATCCGATACAGTCGCCACCTGTAGTGCACGTCAACAATTTTCTTTTTCTATGTGGTTTTTCACTACTTTTCGATCTTGATTTTTATCACTGGTCGGTAAAAATGTGCACTGGTTTCATAAACCAGTCAATAATTACCCATAGGTATCATACCCATGTAGTACTTACGGAGACTTCCTTATAAAGTCTATAATAATATCGTCCCATTTCTTCTTTGGGACCCACAACGGCTAAATTTTCCGTATGTTTCTAATGATTTGACTTTAGTTACATACAAGTCAAACACTTTTCACATATCTTTCAATATATTTCTTCATTCTCGGCTATCAATACATAGGTTATGTCATCCTACACAATTTGGTACTGTTCCGGGCATTCTGCATATCTACCCAAATATACATCTTTTAAGGGTAAATTTTCATATCTCGCTTTGCTTGGAACTCACATACACAACCAGAAAGGGTTTTAAATCACCGTGAGTTTCTAACTAGCTTCTTTCGATAGCTAATCATTCATTCACTTTTCACGTTTTCAGACTTGCACACTTCTTTCTGTGCTACCCGAATCAACTCAGGTAATCAATTCGCCACACTTATGCATGTGATTGTATCTTTCAAAATATACTCTTTCTAATTCAAGGCATTTATATCCACATACGTCTTTCCGAGATGGTACAAGATTCCATAACTGAAATATTTTAGTAATCCATCTATCTTTGCTATCTCATTTTTAGTTTCTTTTTGATCAATTAAGTGTTTCAAACTTTTATGATCCGTATCAACAGTAAGCTTTACACTATACAAGTGGTGTCTCTAAAGCTTCAATGTCAAAATCATAATTGCTATTGCAATATCATGTATCCAAAATCAACTCTGGATGCATTTCTATAATACAATTTATCTTCTCCGCTTAGCGATAATGCTAACACCGGAGTTTCACACAAGGTTTGTTTCAACCTTTGAAAAGTCATTTGTGGTCTTTCTACCCACTCCAACTTTTTACTTTTCTTGGTCAACTTTAGTAAATTAAACAGCAATTGAGGAGCAGTTTTCTACAACTCTCCTATAATAACCTGCCAATCCAAGGAACTACAATTTCAGTCAGATTCCTTAGGTGGTTCCAGTTTTATCACATTATCAATTCCACTGGATTTATTTTATCATCTTTGGCACTATTATCATGCCCAAAGAATTGAAACTTCTTTTAGCCGAATTTTTCATTCTTGGAGAATTTAACATATCACTTAACTCAGTGAAGTAACTCCAGTATCTGGTACAAATATACCTCATATTCAGTCTGATCTCGAGAATATCAGATTCTTCGTAGTCAATGTACATACACATTAACTTATCTTTCTTCTTTTCAAACAAGATAGGGCTCCACACGATGACACATTCGGCCATATGAGACCCCGATTCCAAAAACAATTTCTTCTAATTGTTTTACCACTCTGCCATCTCTGCAGAGGCTAATCAATATAGAGCCTAAATAACAGGAATGGCTCCCAAATCAGTTTCATCATAAACTTTTCTCGCCAATCTGGCAGAAATCCTGGAAGTTCTTTTCAAAAGAAACATCCGAGAATTTATTTAAAGTAGTAGACTACTATCACCGCTTTATTTAGCTTGGCCCATACCACGTATGCCAACTACAACATCATTCCTTTACTAACTCTTTTCCGAGTTTAAGCAAAGGAAAATAACCGGTATTCTCAACAACGGTTATTTACCATGGATTTTCATCCGCTTCATTTCTGTTTTAAGAACCATAATGTTCTTGTTTCTTCAATTCATGTTAGCATAATTCGTTGCTAACCAATATATAAGCATAATTGCTTCAGTTTTAAAGGTAGTCATCGGCTTCAGATTCATAGGGAAAATGGTCCCGTAAATCCTAGGCAATCTACCTTCCAGGTGTTCAATATCTTTAACATATTTGCTACTTACTATAGCCAGTTCCAAAATTTCATCCAATATCATTGATGAAATATTCAGACATGACATCAAAGTCACCGATCCCAAGCACAGCTTCATGGATCAAATATAACATATACGGGGATTATATTCAAAACAATGATATCTGAGACCATATCAGTCTACTCACGAGCTTCTTCCACAATCTGCTGGAATACTCATGGTACTACTGGTCCTTTTCGACCATTCATTTCTTCTTTCTTTCCTGAGTTCATCACCCGTTACTCCACATTTAGCATGTGAGTATTTCATAAGGAAGTGATCTATAGTTCCACGTTGGAACCACTTCCGTCCCATACAACAAACTCGAGCGATACGCTCCCATTTTCTATAATTTCATCTTGTCAACGGTAGAGTCTCAACTCTAAAATGTTCTAAGTGCTTTTCCTGTACTTCTTACATCACATCATCTTTTCGTTTTGGTCTCTTCCCTTCAAGGCTAGACCTGAATCGTGTTAACTTCTTCTGAGAAGTCCACCAATACTTTCTGCTTTTCTTGTAGTCTCAACTACTGCTCTTTCACCTTGAATATCAACCAAGGTGAGCAACCGATTTCTTTATCTGACCACATCAGCTAATATTGCTCATCATGTGGATTTCTGCTATTCGTCCCCTTTTTGCTCCTCATACAACGGAGTCTTGCGAAAGGGCTGGTCCATTTCCAAGAGCTTCAGGTCCTAAATGTCTTCCAAGAAGATTCATAGTTCATACTTCTTATACGTCAGAAGTTAGCAACAGTCAGGTTATATATGTATCATAACAACTATATACACCTAACTATGCATGATGTATACTATCTCAGGGTTTAAGTCCAGGAATCTACTCTATAGACACCTAGTTCACTTAAACCACGGCTCTGATACCAACTTGTAACACCCGGCTTTTAAAACAAAACACCCCTGAAATTTTTTCATTTTTAACAAAGGTTTCAGAACTTAAAACCATAAACAAAGGGGTATATTTTAATAAAAACGGGTACAAGCGTATCAAGGAGAGTATAAAATACCGTAGTCTCCTTTGAAGCCGGGCTGCTACTGACAGCATCTAAGAGTCCTACTTCTCGGGTCACGGACTCCATCTATTCCCTTATCAGGATCATGCTAACCTGTAGGGACATTTAACAAACGGTATGAGCTACAAAGCTCAGTGAGTAATCGTATATGCAAATAACACGTATAAAAACACAATCATGTATTTGTCTGGATATCAAATCCAAACTCCTAGCCTTACTGGCTGACCAAATATCTTCTAGGATTTGACATCCTAATCTGTAGCCTTACCGGCTGAATCACAATAACCTGTAATTATCAAGTCACGTCAGTTATTTGCACATATACTCATGTCTAACCAATTCTGTCCCATATTTCTTAGTCACAGTGGACTGCATCATATGTCATGGCTATATCAGACGTATCATGTCATTTTCAATATATAAATCATAGCCCACAGGCCGCACCAGCTGGGTTCAATAACCCAATATCATAGCCAAAAGGCCGCACCATGTACCTGTAATAATATCATAGCCGTATAGGCCGCACCGGTTGGATATAAGATCCAATATCATAGCCACAAGTGGCCGCACCATCTATTAACAGCTTGTATCAAAATCAAATATGGCTCACGGGTTAGCCCGCTGTTGCCTTGGCTCACGGGTTAGCCCGCTGTTGCCTAGACTCACGGGTTAGCCCGCTGTTGTCTATATAATCTAACTCATCAGAATAAACTGTGGCTCACGGGTTAGCCCGCTGTTGCCTAGACTCACGGGTTAGCCCGCTGTTGTCTATATAATCTAACTCATCAGAATAAACTGTGGCTCACGGGTTAGCCCGCTGTTGCCTAGACTCACGGGTTAGCCCGCTGTTGTCTATATAACAGTTTACATAGATATATTGACTCACAGTTCCGTTCTTGTCTATAACAGACTCACGGCTTATCTGGTCTTGTCATTTTATTGACTCACAGTTCCGTTCTTGTCTATTATAAACTCACGGCTTATCTGGTCTTGTCATTCATAGTGTATATATTTATATGTATTGACTCACAGCTCCGTTCTTGTCATCGCAATGACTCACGGCTTATCTGGTCTTGTCTTTTACATATATTTTAACACTTGTCGTTTTCGTCCCTCGAAGCTGTTTCAACCTGTAACAATTCAATCATCATATATCACCTATGATATCAGTGAGATTACTCACCTGGATACCAGCTGCGTTAAATTCCCGGTTGTTTCTTGCCTTTGCGTGCACCACAACCATTTTGTCCCATACCTATATATTCATTTATATACCAAATGATAATAGGTTAATAATCATCTAAATTGACTCTAATACGTAAGAGTCCAATATAATATCATTATAAACAATGCCTAGATAATAAACTTTCCGTTTACTATCTTTATGTGAATTTTACTATTCACCGAGGCATTCGTATCGATCTACAGTGCCCCCGAGGGGTCGGAAACTCATTATAAAAATTTTCCCAAACTTTTCAAACCATAACGAGCCTACGGTTCAAGTTTGAGCTAAATCGGACAAGCCAAACAAAAGTTAGCGTTTTAAAGTCCCTGTCTGGTGGGCGCACCGCGCCAGGGGCTGGGCGCACTGCGCCTGGGCGCACCCCGCCCTGGTCCTGGGCGCACTGCGCCTGGCGCCTGGGCAGTCTCCTGATCAGTCGCGATTTATGCATTGTAGCACGCAGTTTTGGCCCATTAAGTCCTTAATCCAGTTCTTAATCGTATGGGGTTTGTTCCTAGGCTAAAACCTTCTATTAAGACAAGGTTTTCAACCATTAAAACCCACTCAATCAATCAAGGAAGAATTAGGGTTCTTAGTTCCAAAAACCCCAAAACTTCAAATTCATCAATAATAGCAATCTACTTCCATTTTCTTGAATTAAGCCCTTATTAGCATGACTTATTGGAAGCATTAGGCTATTACAACACAAAATTCTTGACTGAAATTTCAGTCATCAAGTTCATTTCATCAAGAACACTCAAGAACTTAGGTTAGAATTCAATACTAACCTTATTTAGCTTAGGAATCACCAATTCCAAGCTATGATTCCAATTCCATGCTTCAATCTCCATGATCTCTGCAGAAATCGCATCTTCAAGCCTCTCCCGATGCTGCTAAATTTTTCAGCCAACATTAATGGAGGTATTTCCCTTTTTATATTTTCCAATTTTACAAATTTGGTCCCTAAGTTTCATTTCTTGAACTTTTGGCACCAATATCAAGTTTTATCACAATAAAACTTTCATTTCTTATACTTTTGCCACAAGGAGCAATATTTTTATACAATTGGTCCTTCACATGGTCAAATGACCAAAATACCCTTTTGTGGTAAAACGACCAAATTTCAGTTTTTTATAACATTTTAAGTTCAAAACTCAAAATATTATTTCAAACCAAATTCTTTTCTGTCCAAAAGACCAAATTACCCTTCTAAGGTAAAATGACCTTTTTACCCTTTTTATTATAATTACATAAAAAGAGTGCCTTGGCGTTACAAATTCTCCCCTCCTTCAAAAGATTTCGTCCCCGAAATCATACAAGGAGTTGAGGTTAAGTCTCTCTCGTTTCAATTTCGGTTTCCCATATCATATGGAAACCTTTATGGTATTGCCTAAGCACTTAACCATACTAATCTTCTTATCTCGTAATTAGATCACAATTTGCATATCATTCCTCCGGTTTTTCCCGGGCACCTTAATCACTTATCTACCTCATTTCGACATGAGGGATTCGTTGGAATTCATCAGTCTGTGTTCTCAGAACTATGAGACCCATAGAAATCATTACTAATATCTCGAAGTTCATCAAAAGTCTTCAATCGATACATCCCAGTTTTTACTCTTTGGGACCTATGGAAAAGTCCAATAGATGAGGACTTAATTTTCCTTTCGTCCCAAACAAATTTTTAGTCTTTCCGAAGAATCTTTTGATTACCCCGACATTCCTTATCTGGAATTGCAACGGTTTTACTCTATGGTTCACGTACTACCGTTACTGCTTCTTAGCCATTTTTTTCCAATTTTTTTCAACTTTTTTTCGTATTCATCAAGTCTTCTTTTTAGCTTGTACCACCGTCTAGGATCTAGCCAACGGCTGTTCCACATCTTCAATCCTATAAATCGAAGGATAACACGGTATTCCATACTATGCATTATACGAGTCATCTAAATGCTGGTACTAAAACTATTATTATCTACGGGTTCTACCAAATATAGGCGATCTTATCATCTTCCACTAGGGTCTGCTGTGCAATTTTCAAGCACATCTTCTAGAGTCTGCATCATTTTCTCGTCTCGTCTATCATTTCTGAAATTCCTATACAGTACTTACTAGTACTTTTGAACTATCAATTCTAGGAATTAATGCTAAATTCAGCAAATAATTCTAGTGTCTCGATCCGATACAGTCGCCACCTGTAGTGCACGTCAACAATTTTCTTTTTCTATGAGGTTTTTCACTACTTTTCGATCTTGATTTTTATCACTGGTCGGTAAAAATGTGCACTGGTTTCATAAACCAGTCAATAATTACCCATAGGTATCATACCCATGTAGTACTTACGGAGACTTCCTTATAAAGTCTATAATAATATCGTCCCATTTCTTCTTTGGGACCCACAACGGCTAAATTTTCCGTATGTTTCTAATGATTTGACTGTAGTTACATACAAGTCAAACACTTTTCACATATCTTTCAATATCTTTCTTCATTCCCGGCTATCAATACATAGGTTATGTCATCCTACACAATTTGGTACTGTTCCGGGCATTCTGCATATCTACCCAAATATACATCTTTTAAGGGTAAATTTTCATATCTCGCTTTGCTTGGAACTCACATACACAACCACAAAGGGTTTTAAATCACCGTGAGTTTCTAACTAGCTTCTTTCGATAGCTAATCATTCATTCACTTTTCACGTTTTCAGACTTGCACACTTCTTTCTGTGCTACCCGAATCAACTCAGGTAATCAATTCGCCACACTTATGCATGTGATTGTATCTTTCAAAAGATACTCTTTCTAATTCAAGGCATTTATATCCACATCCGTCTTTCCGAGATGGTACAAGATTCCATAACTGAAATATTTTAGTAATCCATCTATCTTTGCTATCTCATTTTTAGTTTCTTTTTGATCAATTAAGTGTTTCAAACTTTTATGATCCGTATCAACAGTAAGCTTTACACTATACAAGTGGTGTCTCTAAAGCTTCAATGTCAAAATCATAATTGCTATTGCAATATCATGTATCCAAAATCAACTCTGGATGCATTTCTATAATACAATTTATCTTCTCCGCTTAGCGATAATGCTAACACCGGAGTTTCACACAAGGTTTGTTTCAACCTTTGAAAAGTCATTTGTGGTCTTTCTACCCACTACAACTTTTTACTTTTCTTGGTCAACTTTAGTAAATTAAACAGCAATTGAGGAGCAGTTTTCTACAACTCTCCTATAATAACCTGCCAATCCAAGGAACTACAATTTCAGTCAGATTCCTTAGGTGGTTCCAGTTTTATCACATTATCAATTCCACTGGATTTATTTTATCATCTTTGGCACTATTATCATGCCCAAAGAATTGAAACTTCTTTTAGCCGAATTTTTCATTCTTGGAGAATTTAACATATCACTTAACTCAGTGAAGTAACTCCAGTATCTGGTACAAATATACCTCATATTCAGTCTGATCTCGAGAATATCAGATTCTTCGTAGTCAATGTACATACACATTAACTTATCTTTCTTCTTTTCAAACAAGATAGGGCTCCACACGATGACACATTCGGCCATATGAGACCCCGATTCCAAAAACAATTTCTTCTAATTGTTTTACCACTCTGCCATCTCTGCAGAGGCTAATCAATATAGAGCCTAAATAACAGGAATGGCTCCCAAATCAGTTTAATCATAAACTTTTCTCGCCAATCTGGCAGAAATCCTGGAAGTTCTTTTCAAAAGAAACATCCGAGAATTTATTTAAAGTAGTAGACTACTATCACCGCTTTATTTAGCTTGGCCCATACCACGTATGCCAACTACAACATTATTCCTTTAGTAACTCTTTTCCGAGTTTAAGCAAAGGAAAATAACCGGTATTCTCAACAACGGTTATTTACCATGGATTTTCATCCGCTTCATTTCTGTTTTAAGAACCATAATGTTCTTGTTTCTTCAATTCATGTTAGCATAATTCGTTGCTAACCAATATATAAGCATAATTGCTTCAGTTTTAAAGGTAGTCATCGGCTTCAGATTCATAGGGAAAATGGTCCCGTAAATCCTAGGCAATCTACCTTCCAGGTGTTCAATATCTTTAACATATTTGCTACTTACTATAGCCAGTTCCAAAATTTCATCCAATATCATTGATGAAATATTCAGACATGACATCAAAGTCACCGATCCCAAGCACAGCTTCATGGATCAAATATAACATATACGGGGATTATATTCAAAACAATGATATCTGAGACCATATCAGTCTACTCACGAGCTTCTTCCACAATCTGCTGGAATACTCATGGTACTACTTGTCCTTTTCGACCATTCATTTCTTCTTTCTTTCCTGAGTTCATCACCCGTTACTCCACATTTAGCATGTGAGTATTTCATAAGGAAGTGATCTATAGTTCCACGTTGGAACCACTTCCGTCCCATACAACAAACTCGAGCGATACGCTCCCATTTTCTGTAATTTCGTCTTGTCAACGGTAGAGTCTCAACTCTAAAATGTTCTAAGTGCTTTTCCTGTACTTCTTACATCACATCATCTTTTCGTTTTGGTCTCTTCCCTTCAAGGCTAGACCTGAATCGTGTTAACTTCTTCTGAGAAGTCCACCAATACTTTCTGCTTTTCTTGTAGTCTCAACTACTGCTCTTTCACCTTGAATATCAACCAAGGTGAGCAACCGATTTCTTTATCTGACCACATCAGCTAATATTGCTCATCATGTGGATTTCTGCTATTCGTCCCCTTTTTGCTCCTCATACAACGGAGTCTTGCGAAAGGGCTGGTCCATTTCCAAGAGCTTCACGTCCTAAATGTCTTCCAAGAAGATTCATAGTTCATACTTCTTATACGTCAAAAGTTAGCAACAGTCAGGTTATATATGTATCATAACAACTATATACACCTAACTATGCATGATGTATACTATCTCAGGGTTTAAGTCCAGGAATATACTCTATAGACACCTAGTTCACTTAAACCACGGCTCTGATACCAACTTGTAACACCCGGCTTTTAAAACAAAACAACCCTGAAAATTTTTCATTTTTAACAAAGGTTTCAGAACTTAAAACCATAAACAAAGGGGTATATTTTAATAAAAACGGGTACAAGCGTATCAATGAGAGTATAAAATACCGTAGTCTCCTTTGAAGCCGGGCTGCTACTGACAGCATCTAAGAGTCCTACTTCTCGGGTCACGGACTCCATCTATTCCCTTATCAGGATCATGCTAACCTGTAGGGACATTTAACAAACGGTATGAGCTACAAAACTCAGTGAGTAATCGTATATGCAAATAACACGTATAAAAACACAATCATGTATTTGTCTGGATATCAAATCCAAACTCCTAGCCTTACTGGCTGACCAAATATCTTCTAGGATTTGACATCCTAATCTGTAGCCTTACCGGCTGAATCACAATAACCTGTAATTATCAAGTCACGTCAGTTATTTGCACATATACTCATGTCTAACCAATTCTGTCCCATGTTTCTTAGTCACAGTGGACTGCATCATATGTCATGGCTATATCAGACGTATCATGTCATTTTCAATATATAAATCATAGCCCGCAGGCCGCACCAGCTGGGTTCAATAACCCAATATCATAGCCAAAAGGCCGCACCATGTACCTGTAATAATATGATAGCCGTATAGGCCGCACCGGTTGGATATAAGATCCAATATCATAGCCACAAGTGGCCGCACCATCTATTAACAGCTTGTATCAAAATCAAATATGGCTCACGGGTTAGCCCGCTGTTGCCTTGGCTCACGGGTTAGCCCGCTGTTGCCTAGACTCACGGGTTAGCCCGCTGTTGTCTATATAATCTAACTCATCAGAATAAACTGTGGCTCACGGGTTAGCCCGCTGTTGCCTAGACTCACGGGTTAGCCCGCTATTGTCTATATAACAGTTTACATAGATATATTGACTCACAGTTCCGTTCTTGTCTATAACAGACTCACGGCTTATCTGGTCTTGTCATTTTATTGACTCACAGTTCCGTTCTTGTCTATTATAAACTCACGGCTTATCTGGTCTTGTCATTCATAGTGTATATATATATATATATATATATATGTATTGACTCACAGCTCCGTTCTTGTCATCGCAATGACTCACGGCTTATCTGGTCTTGTATTTTACATATATTTTAACACTTGTCGTTTTCGTCCCTCGAAGCTGTTTCAACCTGTAACAATTCAATCATCATATATCACCTATGATATCAGTGAGATTACTCACCTGGATACTAGCTGCGTTAAATTCCCGGTTGTTTCTTGCCTTTGCGTGCACCACAACCATTTTGTCCCATACCTATATATTCATTTATATACCAAATGATAATAGGTTAATAATCATCTAAATTGACTCTAATACGTAAGAGTCCAATATAATATCATTATAAACAATGCCTAGATAATAAACTTTCCGTTTACTATCTTTATGTGAATTTTACTATTCACCGAGGCATTCGTATCGATCTACAGTGCCCCCGAGGGGTCGGAAACTCATTATAAAAATTTTCCCAAACTTTTCAGACCATAACGAGCCTACGGTTCAAGTTTGAGCTAAATCGGACAAGCCAAACAAAAGTTAGCGTTTTAAAGTCCCTGTCTGGTGGGCGCACCGCGCCAGGGGCTGGGCGCACTGCGCCTGGGCGCACCCCGCCCTGGTCCTAGGCGCACTGCGCCTGGCGCCTGGGCAGTCTCCTGATCAGTCGCGATTTATGCACTGTAGCATGCAGTTTTGGCCCATTAAGTCCTTAATCCAGTTCTTAATCGTATGGGGTTTGTTCCTAGGCTAAAACCTTCTATTAAGACAAGGTTTTCAACCATTAAAACCCACTCAATCAATCAAGGAAGAATTAGGCTTCTTAGTTCCAAAAACCCCAAAACTTCAAATTCATCAATAATAGCAATCTACTTCCATTTTCTTGAATTAAGCCCTTATTAGCATGACTTATTGGAAGCATTAAGCTATTACAACACAAAATTCTTGACTGAAATTTCAGTCATCAAGTTCATTTCATCAAGAACACTCAAGAACTTAGGTTAGAATTCAATACTAACCTTATTTAGCTTAGGAATCACCAATTCCAAGCTATGATTCCAATTCCATGCTTCAATCTCCATGATCTCTGCAGAAATCGCATCTTCAAGCCTCTCCCGATGCTGCTAAATTTTTCAGCCAACATTAATGGAGGTATTTCCCTTTTTATATTTTCCAATTTTACAAATTTGGTCCCTAAGTTTCATTTCTTGAACTTTTGGCACCAATATCAAGTTTTATCACAATAAAACTTTCATTTCTTATACTTTTGCCACAAGGAGCAATATTTTTATACAATTGGTCCTTCACATGGTCAAATGACCAAAATACCCTTTTGTGGTAAAACGACCAAATTTCAGTTTTTTATAACATTTTAAGTTCAAAACTCAAAATATTATTTCAAACCAAATTCTTTTCTGTCCAAAAGACCAAATTACCCTTCTAAGGTAAAATGACCTTTTCACCCTTTTTATTATAATTACATAAAAAGAGTGTCTTGGCGTTACAATATTAGTCTCAGTAGTAGGACTTAAAACGGATGATAACTTCAAATGAGCTGCAAAAGGTGTGTTGACAGGTTTTTCTTCATGCATAATAAAGCGTCGTAAGACTTTCTCAATATAATTTTTCTAAGAAAGATGCAAGATCCTAGACTTCCTGTCACGAACAATTTCCATACCTAAAATTTTCTTGGCAGCTCCTAAGTCCTTATTTCAAAATCAGCTTTTAACTGGTTTTTTAACTTCTGAATCTCCTTCATATCTTTCGCTGCAATCAACATGTCATCCACGTACAAGAGTAAGTAGATCTTTAAACCATCGTCACCTTTCTTGAAATAAACGTGTTGGATTAGGTGTCTAAGCCATGACCAATAATTAATATTTATCTAATTAATAGTAGCATAGTCCATTTGGGTTGCCCTCATAGCAGGAGGTTTGGTAGAAAGTCCGGTAGAGAGAAAGATTGATTTATTATCTGATTAATAAATCAATAGAAATTAAATATATGGTTTATTAATATATTAAAGTGATAATATATAAATTAGAAACTATATTAATTTATTAGAAATTAATCTGGAATTAATTTGGTGATTAAATTAATTAATTAAAGGTGTAGGGACTAAAACTGTAATTATTCAATAGTTGAGTAAGTGACATTTTTAGCAGGATATAAAAGTGGCGGAATTATATATATATATAGATATATATATTTTCGATTTTATATATAAGATAAATATAGTTTGAATTATTAAGATAAAGGCTTATCTTAATTTGAATTCAAAATGGTTTATCTTTAAGGATTATCTGGTTAGCTTTTGGAGGCAATAAATAGGGAGCCCCAGATCACCATATACTGCGCCATTTTATTCCCAAGCTCCCTGGATTTTCATGACCTACCTGTTCCCTGGGTGTGACTGCATTTGAGGTAAGAGATTTCTGTTGCTTTGCTTCCAAGATTCATAAAAGGTTGGTTTTTCTTAATCTTTTTCTTTTAGATCAATTTTTTGGGCCTTTAGGATTTGTTATATGTTTAATTAGAAGAAAACTTAGATCCTCATAGGTTGCATGTGAACTTAGGTTATTTTAGTTCATAGTTATAGAAAACTTTTCAGTGGTATCAGAGCTTTTTGGTTGTTTTCTTGTTAAATTGCTATACCTGTTATCCTTAAAATTAGGGTTTAATGTTTTTAAACCCTAATATGGCCAATTCGAAAATTAGGGTTAGGGTTTTGAAAACCCTAGCCCATCCCCTCCTAGTTGGCGCTTTTTGTGATTAGGGATTAGAAGGCTTTCTATTTTTGGTAACTTTAATTGTTTAAATAGATAAACCTTAAACCTCTTATCCTTAAAATCGAAAATTAGGGGATAAGGATAGGTTTAAATTAATTTGATTATTTTGTGATATCTATCTAAAAATTAATTAAGTTAATTAATTGTTTAATTAAAAGATAATTAAAGGGATTTTAATTAATTTCGATTTAATGGTTTTAAATTCCGAAAATTAAGAGATAAATCCAGAAATATTTTAAAAGTTTAAAATATCTAAATTTAATTAATTGTTTAATTAAAAGATAAATTAAAGGTTTAATTTAATTGTAAATTTAATAGTTTAAATCGACAATAAATTAAAAGATAAACCAGAAACAATTTTTTATAGGTTTAAAATATTACATCTTATATATATTATAATTAGGAAGTTATTATTATATGTATAAGATTAAAATGGTTAGTCAAATCATTAGTAGGCCTCATTCACGAAGCTGATCTATAAAGTGGGTATAAGGAGACTGCCTATAAAATGGCGGTCTAATGGGTGAACTCTCTCGCCCATCGCTTGCCTGATCAGTGGAGGGTCGTTAGCCGAACAGGTTTGATAGGACCGCCTAATAATCACTAAAAGTATAATGATTCAAAGTACTAGAACATTTAATAAAAATCCCAATCTAGTTACTTTAGGAAAAATGTGAATTGGTGCTAATCCATGAAATTGTACATTGCACTTTATGAAACATTGGTGGAGCGTGTGTGGTTTACCGGCACGCCAATTGGGGTTCATAAAGAGTTGCAATGGGTTTCTCGGGAGTTATCATTATTGATGGAGCGTGTGTGGTTTACCGGCACATCAATTAGAGATGGTAACTGATCCCGAGAGTACCAAGCTAATTTGCATGGTTATTCACACACGGTTTGTGATCCTCGGTATTCCAGTCACAAACAGTGGGGCACATCCAAGATTAAAAGATACTATTGAACAGTTCAATAAATCTCAATGAATCTAGGAATTCCATTATAATATGATTATTTTTCTGCAGTGGAATTGGCTGAATCGTCATTTGCCTACCTTATAAAATTTACAATATTGATTACGACATCCCACTTCGAGATTGTAAATTGTTATTGTAGGATCCTAGCCTTATATTTATTATTGGGTTATTATAAGGATTATTATTAATATCTAATTAAAACTATCTTCTTTTATAGATGTCTTCTGCTGATCAATCCGCCCCCCACTCTAACTCCAATGTTACCTCAATCTTGTCATTGTGCTCCAAAGTTACGTTGGACGGTACCAACTACAATGACTGGATCCGTAACATTAAGATGGCTCTAAGGTTTGAACATAAAGAGTATGTTCTGGAAACCGAGCTTGTTGAAATTGATCCCGATACTGCTACTCCTGAAGAAATCGCTCAATACACAAAACATTATGATGATGCAACCAAAGTGGCTTGCATCATGATAGCTACAATGAACCCAGAATTGCAAAGAATATATGAAGACTACTGGCCCTATGAGATGCACAAAGAGCTGGCGGAAAAGTTCCGCAAGCAAGAGCGCATCGAGAGGCGCGAGGTAGTCAAAGCCTTCACCAACGGGAAGCCAAAGGATGGAGAGTCCATCTGCAACCACGTACAGAGGATGCAAGGATACGTGGAAAGGCTCAGGAAGGTTGAGATGCCAGTTCACGAGGATTTGGCTGTAGACATAGTGCTGAATTCTCTGCCTATTTCATATGACCAGTTCACGCTGGCGTATCATCTGAACAACTCTCAGGCCACTCTGGCCGAACTGTATCGCATGCTCCGTACCGCCAAGGACGGAATGAAGGGTAAAAGTATACCCGCAGCTAATGAAGTCGTCCTGGCCATTACTGGTGGAAAGGGGAAGAAGAGAAAGGGCCCTCCCAAGCAGAATTGGAGGGAAAAGGTCCATGTTGGGTCATCCAGCTGTGGGACAAAACCCAAGACTTATGGCATTCCTCACAATGCCAACCCCAAGGAAGCTGAATGCTTCTATTGCAAAGCACGGGGACATTGGAAAAGAAGCTGCCCTACATACCTGCAGGACTTGAAGGATGGCAAGGTCAAGCCGTTTTCAGCAGGTATATACACTATCTCTAGAAACTCACCATCTTCCAGTTCTTGGGTCCTTGATACAGGATGTTGTTTTCACATTTGTTCTGATTTGCAGGGCCTAAGGGAAAGCAGGGAGGTGGAGCATGGTAGACTCAACCTGATCATGGGGAATAGGAGATCGTCACCTGTGACCAAGATCGGGACTTATAGTTTAGTGCTCAGTAGTGGTGTTTGTTTAGAACTTTTAAATTGTAGCTATTCGCCAGAAATGGCAAGGAATATTATTTCATTTCATGCATTGTTTAGACAAGGTTTACAGTTTTTGTTTGATAATAGTAATGGTTCTATTTCTGTTTTTCAAAATGGCATTTCTGTATTTTCTGCTTTACCTTGTGATGGTGTGTATGAAACTGTGCAATATATAGACAATTTAGGTCATAGTGTAAACTTTATTGATTCTTCTAGTGGTGTAGAAAAGGCGTGTTTGTGGCACTGTCGTCTTGGGCACATTAACAAGAAACGCATCGCCCAACTCCAAAAGGATGGAGTGTTGGAATCATTCGACCTAAAATCGGATGATGTATGCGAATTTTGTCTTTTAGGCAAGATGACAAAATCACCTTTCAAAGGGTCCTTTGAAAGAGGTGAAGGTCTTTTGGACATCAAACACACAGATGTGTGTGGTCCCTTTAGTTCTACCACAAAAGACGGCACACGGTTCTACGTGACCTTCACTGACGATTTTAGTAGATACGAGTACATCTACTTGATCAAACACAAGTCAGACACCTTTGAAAAGTTCAAAGAGTTCAAAAATGAAGTTGAGAATCAATTGGGCAGGAAGATAAAGATGCTCAGATCCGACAGAGGCGGAGAGTATCTTAGTATCGAGTTCCTAGACTATCTAAAGGAATGTGGAATAGTTTCACTGTTATCACCTCATCGGACACCACAGTTAAACGGTGTTGCTGAGAGGCGTAACCGAACCCTGTTGGACATGGTTCGTTCCATGATGAGTCCAGCTTCACTTCCAATCCATTTCTGGGGGTATGCCTTAGAGACTGCCGCCCACATCCTCAATCTTGTCCCAACCAAGAAGGTTGCTAAAACACCCCATGATATGTGGACAGGGAAAGCTCCCTCGTTAGCACATTTCAAGGTCTGGGGTTGTGAGGCTTTCGTTAGACGAGAGACTCACGACAAACTCGCAGAAAGAGGCGAGAAGTGTTTTTTCATTGGATACCCCAAACAGTCTTTTGGATACTTGTTCTACAGACCAAGCGAGGACGTGGTCTTTGTAGCTAGACGAGGAGTCTTTTTAGAGATAGAACTCATATTCAAAGAGGACAGTGGGAGTACCATTGATCTTGAAGAAATTCAAGAGTCACCAGATAATGCAACCTTAGGAGAAACTAGCAACCAACAAGAGGATGAAGTTCCTGTTAGTCCAACTGACATATCCTTAACTCTTAGATGCTGTAGTAGAGTTAGCATGCCACCCGAGTTTTATGGATTTCATATAACTACGGATGGATATACGTTTGTCAGTGATAGGACACTGATAAATTTGGATGAACATGCTAACTACTGGGAAGCGGTGGCGGGCCCTAAGTCTGCCAAGTGGAAAGAGGCAATGGACAGCGAGATCAAGTCCATGTATGACAATCAAGTTTGGAACTTGGTTGACAATATACCGGGTCGAAAGACAGTCGGGTGCAAGTGGATCTTCAAGAAGAAGACCGACATGGACGGAAAGGTACACACTTTCAAAGCAAGACTAGTTGCGAAGGGCTTTACTCAAACCCCAGGGATTGACTATGATGAGACCTTCTCACCAGTGGCTAAGATAAAGTCTATCAGGATTTTGCTAGCCATAGCTGCATTTCATGACTATGAAATTTGGCAGATGGACGTCAAAACCGCTTTCCTTAATGGAAAGTTGACTGAGGATGTTTACATGAATCAGCCAGAGGGTTTTGTCGATGTAAAGTATCCTGACAAAGTGTGTAAGCTTGAAAAATCTATCTATGGATTGAAACAAGCTTTGCGCAGCTGGAATCTTTGTTTCCATGAGAAAGTCAAAGAATTTGGCTTCTCTAGGAGCGAGGATGAGTCTTGCGTATATGTCAAAGCTAGTGGGAGTATAGTCACCTTCCTGGTGCTGTATGTAGATGACATACTGCTAATGGGAAATGACGTTCCGACTTTGCAAGATGTCAAGTCTTGGTTCGGGAAGTGTTTCGCCATGAAAGACATAGGAGAGGCAGTCTATATTCTCGGGATAAGAATATTGAGAGATAGGAAGAAGAGACTAATTGGACTTAGTCAAAGTACATACTTGGAAAAGGTACTGAAAAGATTTAGTATGGAAAATTCTAAGAAGGGAGAGCTACCAATGCAAAGTAATGCTAAGTTGAGTAAGACTCAGAGTCCAAGTATAAACGAGGAAATTGCAGACATGAGTCGGGTACCTTACGCTTCGGCTGTGGGATCGATCATGTATGCCATGACGTGTACTCGTCCCGACATGGCTTTTGCCTTGAGCATGGTCAGTCGATACCAGGGAAACCCTGGTAGGGCACATTGGACGGCGGTCAAAAAGATACTCAAGTATCTGCGAAGGACGAAGAACTTTGTTTCAATCCTTGGTGGCAGTGATACCTTGAGAGTTGACGGGTATACTGATGCCAGCTTTCAGACATATAGAGACAACGGTTGGTCTCAATCTGGCTGGGCATTCCTATTGAATGGGGGAGCAGTAACTTGGAAAAGTTCCAAGCAAAAGACGGTGGCTGATTCTACTTGTGAATCAGAGTACATAGCAGCGAGTGAAGCGACAAAGGAAGCGGCTTGGCTGAAGAATTTTATCGGTGACCTTGGAGTAGTCCCGAGTATTCAGGAGCCCATGGAACTATTATGCGATAACGAAGGAGCGGTTGCTTTGACAAAGGAACGGAGAGATCATGGAAAGTCCAGACACATCGACAGAAAGTACCACTACATAAGACATAGGGTAGAAGAAGGTCACCTGCTTGTGAAGAGGGTATCATCAGAAGATAATCCTGCAGACCCCTTAACAAAGGCTCTGAGTAGGATTAAGCATAATCAGCATGCGCAGCGCATAGGATTAAGAGATGATATTAGTTTTTGTAATTAGATAGGATTTGAAACTTATTACAATATAAATGTAATTGACTTTGGTGATTTAATAATATAGTTTTGTTGATAAGTATTTGATACTGTCTTTTGTCGATTGTTTATTATTGTGTTTCAATTTTGCATGTTTACTTCCTGAGTAATTTAATTATTATTCGAATATCCACAATCACTCATACTTTTTAGGGAGTAAGTATGAATGAAGACTGTCATGAATAGTTTTGTAGATTGTCTAATGAGTTAAACATAGCAATAAGATTGCTACAATATTCATGATTACTTAGAAATAAGGATTTAAGTATTGGATAAACCCACGCTCAACGGATTGCTTCATGGATTTCATCACAAGCAATGTTGAGACGATAATATCTTTTGATCTTTAAGTAGAAACATATGGGTTACGTTTTATTAAGCGGTTGTTCATTGACAATGCGAAAACGCATCGGTAACACGGTGTTATAAAACGTGTTGTTATGAATGATTTGACTGGTAAATGACATAAGTATATGAGTCAAAAACTTATTCGTCCCTTGACCCTGTCGGGAAACAGATATCTGTAGGCCTCTCGATGATTTTGAAGTTGACTGAAAGGGTTGGCCAACCAGGACTAAATTGATATGTTCAATTTGTAGTCTTAAAGGTCATATGCAAATCAGAAATCGGGAAACAGAGAATCAGACCAGGATTGATTTCAATCCATGTCTTGAGTCTGAAAATATCTTGTTGGATGAAGGATCATCTGATCACTTATCTTTGGACAGCACTGACTAGGTCAGAGTTCAGCAGCGGTTTCTAGGAAGCTACAGTTGCTAATTAATTAGAGGCTAAATTGGTAATTATAGTCATAGACTTATCCAAGTGGGAGACTGTTGGATTAGGTGTCTAAGCCATGACTAATAATTAGTATTTATCTAATTATTAGTAGCATAGTCCATTTGGGTTGCCCTCATAGTAGGAGGTTTGGTAGAAAGTCCGGTAGAGAGAAAGATTAATTTATTATCTGATTAATAAATCAATAGAAATTAAATATATGGTTTATTAATATATTAAAGTGATAGTATATTAATTAGAAACTATATTAATTTATTAGAAATTAATCTGGAATTAATTTGGTGATTAAATTAATTAATTAAAGGTGCAGGGACTAAAACTGTAATTATTCAATAGTTGAGTAAGTGACATTTTTAGCAGGATATAAAAGTGGCGGAAATATATATATAGATATAGATATTTTCGATTTTATATATAAGATAAATATAGTTTGAATTATTAAGATAAAGGCTTATCTTAACTTGAATTCAAAAAGGTTTATCTTTAAGAATTATCTGGTTAGCTTTTGGAGGCTATAAATAGGGAGCCCCAGATCACCATATCTTGCGCCATTTTAATCCCAAGATCTCTAGATTTTCGTGACATACCTGTTCCCTGGGTGTGACTGCATTTGAGGCAAGAGAAATCTGTTGCAAGAGAAATCTGTTGCTTTGCTTCCAATATTCATAAAAGGTTGGTTTTTCTTAATCTTTTTCTTTTAGATCAATTTTCTGGGCCTTTAGGGTTTGTTATATGTTTAATTAGAAGAAAACTTAGATCCTCATAGGTTGCATGTGAACTTAGGTTATTTTAGTTCATAGTTGCAGAAAACCTTTCAAAACGCAGCTATCATAGATGCACCTGTTGAATTTGTGACTGGTCATGAAAGAATCGAACCTCTTGTACCATTGTCTAGGAGACTACTTGAGGCTATAGAGAGCTTTCTTCGTTTATGTTTATTTTGTTAGTTCTATATGCCCAAGGATGATCATAAAATGATATTACTAATAATACATGATCCTATAGGGTCACACCAACAACAAGTTTGACACCAATTGATCATTTAGAACGTTAAATTTGATTTAACATCAAATGATACTAAACTTGCAATTTAATCTTGTAGGTTATTATTATTTGAGGTAAATAATAATAACTACAAAATTAAAGGTTGATTAGTAATTCATATGTGATGAATTTATTAAGTGTAACAATTAAATTGTTTAAATTGTTAAACGATTTAATTGATTTATAAGTAAGCCTTTTATTTAATTTAATTGGTAAATTAAATAATATATATATATATATATATATATATATATATATATATATTGTTATATATATATATATATATATATATATATATATATATATATATATATATGTATATATATATAATTATACAATTAAGATTGTATATTTAGATGGTTTATTTATATCATTAATGGTTTAAATGTTATTCCATTTATACACAAGTTTGAAGGTTTATTGTTTATAAACTTTATGGTATAAGTTTATAAATAATAGAAGTTATATTTAAACTCTAAAATATCCTCATTTGGCTGGCCACATACTTGAATCAAAAGCCATGTGTGAAAAGTTTAAAGAACATGCAATACTCAAGACTTGACCATGTAGAAGTAACATGCATTTTCTTTTTCACATGCACTAAGATTCTCCTTGTCTTTGGAGGTTATATGGCCGGCCATATTGTGAAGGAATTAGTGAACTTTCATGCTTGAAAAATCAGCCAAAACTCTCCTTAAGTTCTTAGCAAAAATTGGTTTTTGGTTTCATAAGAAAAGGAGTCATATCTTGCAAGTTGTGGAACTAGCATTCAAGGGTGTTCAAGCTTGTGGTGGATCAACTATAGAGGGATTCTAATTTGATTCCTAGCTATCAAAAACATCCAAACCAAACCCAAGAACAAAGGTTATGATCTTGAACTCAATCTATGTTTGTTCTTCATGTTATCTCTACATGCATGTAGCATGATACTCTTGAAAATGGAATTTGTGTTCATGATTTTATGCTTCCGTTGCAAACTCTTGTTTTTAAACTAATTACATGAACCATGATTTCCAACATATTTGTTCTTTGGTTTGGTTTTTTAGTTTAATGCAATCATTCAGTTTTAGTTATTTCGCTTTTTCGTTTTTCGTTTATGTTTATTTGTTCGTTTGGTTATTTGTTGATATTGAGCACTTCTGATTTTCTGAATATTCTTTGGAATCAGATTGTCTAGTTGGTTTGGATCGATATTTGGAATTGTTAGTTCGTTAATGCTAGTTTACGTTTTTCGGTATTTTCGGTTTATTTGATTTTTGGGAAATGTATGGAACGCCACCTACTATAGAGTGACACTATAGTTTGGTTAATTCTTAACACAAACTTCAACCATGGACTCCATGGATCGACCCTTACTTCCACTTAGCTAGTGTGCTCGTAAGGTAATAAATCTAGTATTTTTGACCGTATCAACGACTGCGACGTGTCAACAGGTAAATATTAATTGTTAAATACTTAATTGTTAAGTACTTAATTTGATTTCAACTAATATATTTTTATTCTTTTGAAGGATGCGTTTGCACGGATGCTTGACGATCAAAAATAAAATACAGAGATATGTTGGCAGAATTTATGCGTATGTATTCGGCAGAGCACGGTGGAGGAACGAGCAAGGGTTATGGGGATCATGATGGTGACGATAATGATCGAGATGAGGACTTAGAGTAGTTTTTATTATGTTATGTTTTGTGACTTTATACGTATTTTATGTTTCATGACTTTTATTTTTCGGGTATGTTCTCGATATTATTTGTTTCAAATCATTTATCTCGTTTTTTGAATAATAATAATAATAATAATAATAATAATAATAATAATAATAATAATAATAATAATTAAAATAATAATATTAAAAAAATATTAAAAAAACCTATTAGCGGCGACATTTAAATGCTATTAGCGGTGACATCTACCACGGTGACACGTCACCATCGAAGATAGAAACACCTCATTAGCAGCGACGGCAACAGTGACGACAAGTGGAATTAGCGCCGACAATGGACCTTTACCGATGAGGTATTTGCGGCGACTCTTTAGCGGCGAAAAATCGCCGCTAAAACCTTTACCGGCGACAATCGATATCTTTAGCGGCGACTGTTGTCGCCACTAATACTACCATATATTGTAGTGTCGGTAAAATCTTTATCCTGTGGATTGTCGACCGAGTATGCCATGGGAAACGCGTGTTCCTAGTATGAATCGTCTCCCTCCATTGTTGATTTGCTGAAAATAATAGAAGACTCTTGCAACGTTTTCCAGCGTGGGGTTTCACCAACTATTCGCGTGTTTGTTCAAGATTTTATTGTTCAAGTAATGATCAAGTTATCAACATTGACAAGTGATGACGTCTAAAGCTACATCAAACACTGGGATTGTCAGCTGTTTACACATCGACACAATGTTTAAGAGCGTTTGAATAAATATTCTAGACAAAGTATTCATTTTGTATGGATTGTAAGTCAGGCCCCTTTGTGATTCTCACTGTAAAGAATAATAAACAGAGCAAAAACAGGGAAAAAGCAACAACAGGGGTATTCTGGGAACTTTATTGAACGTCAAAACTCATTACGTAAACATCAAATAACACTCCTACTTATACCAAAAGAAAGAAAGCTAACTAACTTGAGTTTATCTCTAAAACGCAGAAACAAAAATAAGAATAGATAATAACCAACAAATTCAAATCAATATAAAATCATATGCCGTAAATCAAGATAAAATCAAATGCGTCTCGAAATTTCTGGATTAATCCACATGGAACGTATCTCAAGTATTATTTTTTTCCATGTTTTAATTATATTTTAGCATTGGAAACAAGTAATAAAATTGATCATGAACATGGTTCACGAGTTCCAACAAATTCATCTCATATTAGAACTATTCATGTCCCACTCTAATTAACTTTTTCAAGTTTCGTATTAGTGGATTTCTAGTATTAAACTTCCCTTCATTTGGGTGTCGTGCTTATAAAATTGTCCAGCAGCTGGAACTTTGGTATAATCGAAACTACTAAATATTCAAACAAACCCCAGAACTGGTATGTTGACCGTTCTCGAGAATTGTTCCGAACCTCAAACACTCATTATCCATCACTCTTCAACACTTTCTTTGACATGTTATGGATACAATTATACCCGATCCACCAGGTTTTCTTTTATGAGTTCCCTCACTCTAGAGAAAATTTCTTGGAAACAATTGTTCCGAACCTCAAACACTCATTATCCATCACTCTTCAACACTTCTTCCCATTTGCAGGCAACTTAATTGTGTTTCTCAATCCAAGTGTTGAAAAAAAACCAGAAATTCGTCATGTAGAGGGCGACTCTGTTGCAGTTACCGTTGTTGAGTGTACTCTTGATTTCAACGATCTTACAGGAAATCATCCTCGTTAGTGTGATATGTTTTATCCACTTGTGTAGAAGTTCAAAAACAGAGTATGGAATAATGAAGAGGAAGAAGAAGAACTTTGGGAATTTTCTCTGGTTTTCATTACTGAATTGTATTAACAATTACAAGCTATATATACGAATTAAAGAAAGCTACAATCAACTAATCTACCAGCTAACTACCATCAATAACAGAATAACTGTTCCTAACTGAAATAACGGTAAATTACAAAAATACCCTTATGCTATTTTTATGAAAATAACACCCCCCCTCAAGCTGGAGGGTGAGTCAACACGCCAAGCTTGGAAACAGCAGTAAGATGTTTTGGTCCGTTCAAAGACTTTGTCATAATATCAGCCAACTGATTATCTGTAGGCACATGCGAAAGAGTGATTAAACCGGTCCGTAGTTTTTCACGAACATAATGGCAATCTAATTCGATATGCTTGGTTCGCTCATGAAAAACAGGATTGGTGGCGATATAGATGGCGGCTTGATTGTCACACCGTAGGGGAATAGGAGTAATGGAAGAAACATGTAATTCATGTAAAAGTCGACTGAGCCAAGCTAATTCAGAACACACACGTCGCATAGACCGGTATTCGGCTTCAGCAGAAGACAGGGATACAGTAGCTTGTTTCTTCGATTTCCATGAGATTGGACTGTCACCAAACATGATAAAATAACCACTAACTGACTGTCGAGTGATCGGGCAAGCTGCCCAGTCAGAATCGCAGTAGGCTTCTAAGGTTAAGTTTGGATTTTTATTGAAAAATAGTCCTTGATTAAGAGTGCCTTTCAAGTATCGTAATACGTGTAATGCAGCATCAAAATGAGCCTTAGAAGGATGTTGATTGAACTGACTTAAATGTTGAATTGAGAAGGAAAGATCTGGTCTGGTATGCAGTAAAAAATTGAGTTTTCCAATGAGTTGTCGATAAAGACTAGGATCTGGGAGAGGATCTGGCATAACTGGCATCAGTTTACTTTTAGATGGCAAAGGTGTTGAAACTGGAGACTGATCATCCATGGAATATGAAGAAAGTAACTCATGAATATACTTTTGTTGATTAACAACCATGCCTGTATCAATCTCATTAAATTCTAAACCAAGGAAGTAATGAATTAAACCCAAATCCTTAATCTTGAACTTATCATCTAGAAAATGTTTAAGTGAATCAATTTCATGAGAATCATCCCCCGTTACCAAAATATCATCAACGTAAACCGCAACAATAACAATATGAGACACGTCTTTCTTTATGAAAAGAGAGTAATCGTTAAGAGAATGTTTGTAACCTCTAGAGGAAAGAGCACTCGACAATTTGGCGTACCATTGTCGTGACGCCTGTTTTAAACCGTATAGAGATTTGGTTAACTTGCATACATACGAAGGAGAAGGAACATTCATACCAGGTGGAACTTTCATGAAAACTTCCTCATGCAAGTCACCGTGTAAAAACGCATTATTCACGTCGAACTGGTGAATTCTCCAATGTCTTTTAACAGCAAGTGAAACAAGTGTTCGAACAGTGTTGAATTTAACTACGGGAGAGAAGGTCTCGTGATAGTCGATGCCGGCCTTCTGAGTAAACCCCTTAGCCACTAAACGGGCCTTATAGCGTTCAATAGAACCATCTGTGCGATATTTAATCTTATAAACCCATCGACATGAAATGGGTTTTTTACCCTTTGGAAGCTTGACGACTTCCCAAGTATGATTAGTATGTAAAGCATCAAATTCTTTTTGCATTGCGTCTTCCCATTCAGGAATGCCTTTGGCTTGATGATAAAACGCAGGTTCCATGGCTGAATGAGTAGCATTAAAGACCAAGCTACAAGAGTTTATAGAATTGGGATTTTGAGATGGAAAAGAATTGCACAAATAATGATTAGTGATGGTGTGAAAACATTCACTGTGTGAAGTAACATTATTACACACATAATCTTGGAATCTCATAGGAGGTTGAACATGTCTGCTAGTTCTTCGTAATACAGGTTGAATATCAGGAGGAGAGGGTGGATGATCATTAAGAATTGGAGAAGGTGGTTGTTCGTTAATGATTGGGGAAAGTGAAGGAGATTCAACAATTATGTCATCAGTACTAATGTTATCAGTTTGAATAGTTGGAATAAAAGTCAAATGTGGAATATTTGATATGTTTGAAGATGAAGACTGAAGTGGAAAAATATCTTCAAAGAAGCGAACATCTCGTGAGACAAAGATGTCCCGTGTTTTCAAGTCAAGGAGCTTATATCCTTTTTGACCATGTGGATATCCAATGAATATACATGACCTTGATCTTGGCATAAATTTGTCACGATGTACTGATGATGTAGAGGCATGACACAAACATCCAAACACCCGTAAATAGTTAAGTTGAGGTTTAGTGTTTGTAAGTCTTTCAAATGGACTGTAGTATTGCAGGACTTTACACGGAATACGATTGATAATGTGGACTGCAGTTTTAACACATTCTCCCCAGTAAGCAATTCCTAGTGCAGACTGAAAATACAAAGCTCGTGATACTTCAAGGATATGTTTATGCTTCCGTTCTACAATCCCATTCTGTTGAGGTGTGTATGCCATTGTTCGTTGATGAATAATTCCATTATTTTGAAAGAAAACTTTTCCTTCGTTACTCAAGCCTAATTCATAAGCATTGTCTGTGCGTATAACCTTAATGGTAGTGTCAAATTGAGTCTTAACGAGAGAAACAAATGCTCGGATAAGAGAAAAAGCATCACTTTTGTTTTTCAACAGATGTATCCATGTATTTCTACTAAAATCATCCACAATAGTAAGAAAGAATTTATATCCATCATGTGTGGCATGTTTGTATGGCCCCCAAGTATCAACATGAACTAAATCAAAAGGTTTGACAGTTTGAGTAAGACTTTTAGGAAAAGACAATCGGTGTTGTTTGGCTTTCGAACAAACAATACAAGGATCATTATTAACAGAAAGATTTGGTAGCATTCGTTTGAGTTTATCAGAAGAAACATGACCAAAACGTCTATGCCATTTCAATGTATCAGAAACAGAAATTGACAAGGAAGAATGAGCTGTATTACATGGCTTATTTCCAAACACAGAAAAACAAAAAGACAAAGTGGATTGTATCTCATTGTGATGAAAGACATAGAGATCATTGAGTTTGGAGCCAAGAATCCCAAGAGCTAGTTCACTCTTTGACAAAGGGTCCTGCAGCATACAATGTTCATCAGTGAACAGAACAAATGTTTTCAACTGATTGGAAAGCTTAGATACTGAAACAAGATTATATTGAAAACTGGGAACATACAAAACTCTGTGAAGAATGATAGAGTTGTGTATTTTAACCTCACCAATGAAAGAAACGAAGAAATCATGCCCGTTAGGAAGACCAATCACATGTGGATGACTTAGCTTTTCCATGGATAAAAATAAAGATTTGTTAGAGCACATATGGTCAGTGGCTCCAGAATCTATTATCCATGAAAGATTCTTGTGTAAGTTTGAAGAGGACTTATAAACATTTGCTGCAAAGTGTTTGAATGAAAAGTTTTTACCTTCTGCATTCATAGCTCCTTGTGAAAGAATAGAGTTTGCTTGACTTGTTGCAGTTTTGTTTCCATCATCATCATTGTTCTTGATAAGTTGTAACATATCGATTAAATTCTGATATTGTTCAGTTGATATGTTTGGAGTAGCCACAACATTCTGAACTGTTGATTTAAGATCATCCTTTTTGTTTTTGGTAAATTTGAAATTTGCTGGAAAACCATTAAGCCTATAGCAATTAGCTTTTGTGTGTCCTCCTTTCTTACAGTGGTTACAGACAAGAGTTTTCTTGTTGATACTGTTTGGATTAACACTAGAAACATTCATAGCAACAGCATCACTTGAAAAATTTGCAGGCAAATGAATATCACGTTGTCTCTCTTCTTGAATTATCAGGGAATAAGCAGTAGATACAGCAGGTAACGGTTTCATCATTAATATTTGACCTCTAATAACACGATACGATTCATTTAAGCCCATAAGAAGTTGTACAAGCCTTTGATCTTCAAGAAATTTATGTATACCTGCAGCTGTACCGCATGAACATGGAGGTAGGTCTTGAACAATGCGCAACTCATCCCATATCTTTGACAATTTAGTGAAATAAGTAGAAAAATCATCAGATCCCTGAGATAGAGAGTACAACTGTTGCTGAATTTGATATATCATTGCTCCGTCCGTCTGCTCATATCGCTGATTGAGCTCCTTCCATATCGCATGTGCAGTTTGAAGAAAAAGGACACTATCGGCAATGTTTTTGCTAAGAGAATTCAAGATCCAGCTTATAATCATTGAATTGACACGATACCAATGAGGATAATCAGTAGAAGTTCGAAGAGGCTGAGCAATTGAACCATCAACAAAACCGAATTTATTTTTTGCTGAAAGCGATATTATCATAGATCTCTTCCAAGAAGAGAAACCAACGCCATTGAAGACGTTAGTAACTAGAATTGAATTCGGATTGTCAGATGATCCAAGGAAGAAAGGATTAGAAGGATCGATAACATTTGATGATGGATTTTCAGTTGGTTGAGACATACCGAAGATTAAAAAAAAACGAATGAAATTGATTGAAAATAGATGAAATCGATTGAAAACAAAAGAAATTGATTGAAGGAATAGACCTGAAACGAATCAGTTAAGATCCTTAACAGATTGAGAGCAGAATTTGATGAACAATGACTGAATCAGATCGACCATTTCTCTGATACCATGTAGAAGTTCAAAAACAGAGTATGGAATAATGAAGAGGAAGAAGAAGAACTTTGGGAATTTTCTCTGGTTTTCATTACTGAATTGTATTAACAATTACAAGCTATATATACGAATTAAAGAAAGCTACAATCAACTAATCTACCAGCTAACTACCATCAATAACAGAATAACTGTTCCTAACTGAAATAACGGTAAATTACAAAAATACCCTTATGCTATTTTTATGAAAATAACAACTTGTGCCTCTATTGGGACGTGCAGCAAAAGTATCCGACTACCTTACCATCCCAGTTTTTTCAGTGCAAGTTACACTTTTCCCCAACTCAGGCATCTCAATTGGGATCACCAACCACCACTCTCTTTGTGATGCGACCACAAGGTATGATTTCCTGAAGGCTTGGAGCTCGATTGCTATGCATGGTACAGATGAGTTATTCTTAGCCAGTGGATCTTTACCGTTTTATGAAAGAGTGGTTAAATACCCGAGCTCCTTAGATGAAATGGCTTTAAATATACCCGGGATTCCAGCTATTAATGCGGAATACCAGCCCCCTCAGCTTGTTAGCCATACAGATAAAGTTCGAGCCACCATTATCTTGACCCAAGCACACATCACTCAGTTAAAGAAACGGCTATCTACTCAACTCCCAACACTGGAATACGTATCATCATTTTTGGTGGCATGTTCTTATATCTGGCATTGCATAGCCAAATCACATGTTCATATTGGAGAAAGGATGGGAGATGATGACGTAGAAAGGTTTGCTTGTGCTGTGGGTTGGAGGTCCCGCCTCGATCCACCAATACCTCATACTTATTTTGGTAACTGTATAGGACCTTTGTTCACAACAACAATAAAAAGCACACTGTTAGCAGGCAACAATGGATTTCTTATGGCTGCTGAATTATTTGGTAAGGCATTGAGCGAAACAGTAAAGAAGAAGAACGGAGTGATCGAAGATGGGGAGACGGTGATTAAGTCGGTCTTTGCCCCAGCGCCAGGAATTGGTGTGTCAGGAACACCAAAGATTAAGTTCTACGATGTGGATTTTGGATTTGGGAAACCAAAAAAGCATGAGACCATATCAATAGATTATCATAGTGTTATTTCTGTTAACGCTACCAAAGAGTTACCGGCTGATATTGAAATTGGTGTGTCCCTTCCTGCTAAACAAATGGATGCGTTTATTTCCATCCTTAGCGAAGAATTAGAGGGCACATTTTATTGAGCAAGAGAGTCGTTTGTTAAAAAAGTTCTAGTGTGGATCTATCATCACGTTCAACCTGTCTTTGCTTCTTTTAATCAGTGTTAGATCTTGGATAAGCATGCGCAATCTTATATGTTATTAATAAGACCACTGTCTTTAAGATGTACTTATTCACATTGAAGAATATGCATGTTTAAAGGTGATTCTTTGTATAAAACAATGTTCAACTAAAATCGGGTGTTCACGTACAGACAATTTTGTGAGTTTTATTGACTGGAATTTAAAAAGACTCATGAATATTTTTTGTGAAACACCCTCTTACTACTTCGGCTTCTACAGGAGGACCTTATTTTACCTTTGTATTTAGTTGAGTGTTACATGTATTTTTTCGTCTTTCGATGTTGTGAACTTTGCTAATCTTTTTTATTGTATCTATGCTAGGTTTGCAAAATAAAATTATATACATAAAATTTTATAAAATATATGTTGACAATTATTTTGAACGTATTAGAATATCATTCGATAGTCTATTTTTAAGTTTAGTTGTGAAACGTCTCAAATTCAGAATAAAATTTTCATTTATAAAACGGTTCAAATACATAAAACTGGTTGGAAATTAAACCATCTATTTCCCGACAGAGATTTATGATGACTCTGTCAGACTACTGATTGAACACATCAATCAAGTCTAGGTTTGGCTAAACACTTAATGTCGAGCATCAAATCATCGAGGGGCCCAAGATATCGCTTCTCTTTGTTAGGGCAGAAGGAACATGTAAACTCTGAATACATAGTCCCTGTCTATTTCATCATATTACACATGGACATACCCTTTATAAGTACCGGTTACGGACAATGTTGAGTAGACCGGTGCATAACAAAATCATATAGGAGATCCTCATGCATCTTGGTTTGAAGAATAAAAGATATTATCATCTTAGATTACTTGTAACTTAATCCATGAAGTAATATCTAGGTTTGGGTTGTTCCAATACTTGAATCTCTACCAAGTACTCATGAGGGCTAGTCGCAATTGCCATGGTATGTCTAATCTCTATAGATTATCTACTAACACTTCATGACAGTCTTAAATCACTACTTGTTTCCAAGAGTACGACCGACTGTGGAAGTTTAAGTAAATTAATACTCGAGAAGCGGGTTCTAAACATGCTAAAGTGAACCACAATATTAGTGTAAATGAAAATGGTAGCCTAGCTCTTTATTAATTCTCCAATAATAATACACCAAGTCAGATACAATTGTCTATTGCTATATGTTCCGGTTATCAAACTAATAACTAAAATACTTATGTCATATTGCTTACAATTTAACACCTATGAACCCTAGTATACCCTCATGCTTGGTCCACGTTAATGTGTTAGTGAAACGATCAGCCGGACACTCTTCCGATGATGCCCTATTCAGTATGATCTCGCAACTTGGTTTCTAAACACATCAGCAATCCCTAAGTATATTTTATGACTTTGTATAGTCCTTTGGGTTCCTTTGTCAAGGTGATTGCACCCTTTATAAGAAGATTTCAAGGAGATCATTGATGTTGAGGACAACACCAATATTACCAATGAAATCTTTCAACCATGTAGTCACCTTGACAACGTCACTAGCTGCTATACACTCGGACTTGTATTGATTTCAACTTGGACCGTTTACATGTTATTATTCCTCTTTTAACAAGAACACCTATCCTGATTGTGTGCAAGAGTCATCTCTGGCATCACTATGACCAGTTACTCTTAGCTCTTCCTTTTGCTCAATAAACCAAGAACACATTTATTATTCCAATAGCGAGGTGCTTGTTTGATTCCATAGATGAATCTTTCAAACTTTGGACACTCTATATGGATATTTGGCATGTTCAAAAACCTCTTGGTTGTGCCATACACATAACCCCTTTGTTTTCCATTTAAGGAAAGCGGTCTTAAAACTTACATTTTGCCATGTCACATATAATGTACATGTGGCAAATAAACAAATTTTTTCTTAGCTGCTGATGAGAGTGTTGACATCGTCGCAGTCGTCGATGCGGTCAAAAATACTAGATAATTACCTTACAAGCACATTAGCTAAGTGAAAGTGAACCGTGGAGTCTGTGGTTAAAGTCTGTGTCAAGAATTAACCAAACTATAGTGTCACTCTATAGCTGGTGGCTTTCCATACACTTCGAAAAATCCAAACAAAACGAAATATCGAAAATATAAAATAACAATTATTAAACTATGCAAAACGAAATCCCGATCTATCCAAACTAATACGTTCTGCCCCTGAGATATACTCAGAAAATCAGAATCATAAAACCATGCCAAACGATCAAACAAACAATAAATTGTAAACCGAAAACGAAACCAAGAAATAACCAAAACCAAATGATTATATTAAACTAAAAACAGTACCGAACCGAATGATTGTGATTTCGGTCTAAAAAATCTAGATCTACATGGTCCAGCAAGTTCTACAATCCAGAACCGTTGGAAACGTGCGATAAACAAAACCGAAAAATACGAAAATAAACTAAAACTATGAAAATACCAACTATTGATCACTGAAATCCGAAAATATGAGTCGAAGAGGCCTGAGTTCCACTCAAAGGTCAGGTCTTCGCTCCCGAAACATGAACCAGAAGCCTCTATTTATTGTTGCGAAAATAGTCTGGACGCGGCGCACAGGAGTGAATGTCTGCGGTGTGTCCTTATCTATAACCCCGATGTTCGCTGTTTGAATTTGAAACTTCTTATCCGATCTTTGACTTTCCGCGGCGCACGTGTCTTCTTTTCTGTGGTGCGCGTGTGCTTTCGCCTGAAAGTGGATCCAAACATCGCCATTTTGCACGTATTTAACCCCTGTATTTCATTAAATTCATACACAAGCACTAGACACAAAATATGAGTATATAACAGTTTATGATATATATTTCACTCAGAATAGGGCTCAATGACGACTAAAATACCTGATACTACTAGGTGTCGTCAAACACCCCACACTTGTGCATTGATTGTCCCCAAGCAAGAGAGATTTTAACAAATTTTAACTAGAACTAAAACATTTTTTAATGCTTTCGGTTTCAAAGTTTATTGTTTTCAGAAGTTAGATGAAAAATGATTTGAAGAAAATTGTCTAGCACACTCTTTGGAATTCATGGCTTTCTAGATAACCCTTGATTACATATTTTCAGTTCACAGATGCAAACTTAGTCATTCAGATTCTAAGGGCCGCTAGAACTATCCATGACTTTCGATGTTGTCCGTGTAACGAGCTTTCAAAAATACTATAATTCTTGATTTTCGTCATTCTAGACTTTATTTACATGTAATAAAATATCTCAAAGCAAAGGATTGTAAACTTTTGCCTAATAAAAAACTTGAGTCTTTTTTTAGTCAAACTCGAGAAAAGAATACAAAAAAATTCAATTTTAAAATTCGAATGAGATTACTAATAAATCTGTTAAAGGATATGCGGTTTGATAAAAAAATATCTCAGTCCTTTTTTACGGTAGTAAGGTGCATAAATGCCCTTTCAGGGCCACCCTTTTTCGGACCTACCAGCTCGAACAACAAAGGCCACCGATTGACAGTTCCTTCCTGAATCCCAATCCAGAGCTTCAAGTGCGAGCCCGAAGAGCCCGATGGCTGGTGGACATTACATCACCTGACTGACCCGATCCTATGACATTCTCACTGCCGATGTTCTTGCCCACCTGGCCCTAACACCACCCACCCATGCGTAGGGACGTTACTTGGAGACCATGAAGGTCCTCCTACTTTTGAGGCGAGGCCTATATCGAGTGCTCCCGACGATTGAGGAGATTGTGCGCCCAGCCGGTCAGCAGGCGCCAGCACAGCCACTACCCTAGATCGAGCCGGAGGATGAGGAGGATGAGGAGGAGGAGCTGTTGCTCCGACCCGCCACACTCACACCCAACGCATCAGCCTGTAGACGTGCAGGGTGCCTTGCGGGACCTTGATGCCAGGATGACACTCCTGGAGGAGCAGCATGTTTGGATTGGTGAGGGATTACGAGAGCTCCTCATCCAGGCTAGACAGCACCGACGACCCTTCCCCACTCGAGTTAGTGATGATGAGGCTGGTCCATCTGGGACGCAGCATGGTGATGATTGATTGTATTTTTGTTTTGATCTTTTGGAAACATTCTACATAACATATTGTTATTTATATTTCTTTTGCCTTTTACGTTTAATGTTTGTTTGTGAGTGTCTTTGTATGAAAGTACCAACGAGATCCACTGAGGGATTGTATCACACAAGTGTGGGATAACCGTACCCCTACACTTGTCATTATCGGCATGTTCACTGTTGCGTCATAACTCCGGACAGTCAAATCATATAATGTGCAAGTTTATCCTGTCATTTTGGTTCCAACAAGCAGTTCTACCGTTCTTAAAGGGGTAATTCTTTCTCCATTGTTTTGAAATATTTTATGTACAATGGGGACGTTGTACGGTTTTAAGTGTGAGGTGTGGGACGGTCGAAAGAGTATTTTTGAATTTTTTGGGAAAAACAAGTCATTTTCAAATTTTAGCAATTTTCAAAATTTTTAAGAAATTGTAACGTAAAAACGAATAGATTTTGAATGTTATAGCTTTAGTATTTTTCAAGAGATACTATTTAGTTGTTAGCATGCTTTGGTTTAGTTCAAATAAGTTGAGTTCCTAGAAGTTAAAAAAATTTATATTTAGAATATTTTAGGATTGTGATTCAGGAAGAAAGTATCAATCAGTGGCCTTTGTTGTTTGACAACGCCTATCAATATCAAGTATTTCAGTCATTGTTAGGCCCTATCCTTGGTGAAATTATATCATATTTGTATTGGTATTTCTCACTTTTGTGCTAGTGCTTGTGTGCATGAAAATGTTGAAAACAGGGACTAAAAGCGGACGAAATGAAAGAAGTATGGATCAAAGCCAAGTCAGTCGAATTCATACGCGAGCCGTGGGAAAGAAGCTTGTGCGTCGCGCCACGTCAAGGGTCAGACGTTTCAAAAAGCGAAAAAACGGGGATAAGGCAACACGCGCGTCGCGGATCCATGCCTTGCGCATCGCGGATCGATAGATTTTTCAAGTATAAATAGAGGTCATTAGGTCGAAAATTGGAGGCGAAGAACGACCCCTAAGGTGGACTTAAGGCTTCTTTGACTCAAGGTTTCGGGATTTCAG
This sequence comes from Cichorium intybus, assembly GCA_023525715.1. NCBI lineage: Eukaryota > Viridiplantae > Streptophyta > Magnoliopsida > Asterales > Asteraceae > Cichorium > Cichorium intybus. The sequence goes on from CM042014.1 coordinate 59,627,425, forward strand.
CAACACTGTTGGTATTTTTTATGTTTTCACTTTTAGTTTAATGTTCTTTAGTTTAGATTAGCTTCTAGTCTATTGTTTATGGATTGTTCAGATCAGTAGCAGTAGTCTAGGGTTATTATTTTCGGATTTCAGTACCTTGGATCTATGGTTTTGGTTTTTAATAGAAGTAATCATTCGGTTTATGGTTTTGTTGCAGTTTTAGTATTAATTGTGTTTAGATGTGTTTTGTATGCAATTGGATTGATTGTTTGCTTCTGGATTCTGAACATAACTTCTGATTTCAGTAAGTAATCATAGTCTAGGACTTGGTTTGATTTAGTTTAGTTCATGCTTGATTTAGTTTTTGGAATTGGTTTTGGAATTGTGTTTTTGGTTGGTTTTTGGAAAAGTAGAGTTTGTCCCTCTGGCTGTAGAGTGACACTACAGTTGGTAAGCTATCATCCTATCTTGACCACCAAACTCCCATGGATCGACCCTTGCTACCACTATACTAGTGAGTCTGTGAGGTATTTTCCTTATTTTTGACCGCATAACGACCTAGGCGTGTCAAATTTTGGCGCCGTTGCCAGGGATCGAGTTGTGCGCTTAAGATAGACGGTCAGTGGTATTTTCTTTTTGATGTTTGATTTTAGGTTTTTGATTGTCCGCATGTGTACCTCCTAATAATGGGCGATTACATATACCCGGATCAACACACGTATTATGAAAATCCGGCCGACAACCATTACGAGAATGATTGCAACAATGGATTATTCGATGACAATGGATGGCGGACCGAGGAGCCAACTCAATCTGGAGATTATGCGATGATGCTTCGAATCATGGAAGTGATGGCTAGTACCTACCAAACGTAGAAGGATATGGCAAATTCCCTTTCAAGAATGAAAAATTCAGAAGATCAGTTGGAGGAAAATATGGGATGTCCGCCAAACACACCAGAAACCGAGGTGAGTGATTTTGATACATATGATAATGTGTGTGAACCTGCATTACCTGAACAGGTGATGGAAGGGCATACACCTTGGGAAAGTCAAGAGACCACTGAGAGGGTCGAAAATTTTGTTGAGCAAGAGGTTGTAGGTGACAATACTACCCCTGACTCAACAGCTTGTAATGTTTTTGAAAATGTTGATAATGTTGATCTGGTAATGATTGAACCCATACCATTACCAGATGAGATGACATGGTCGAGACAATTCTCAGGAAAGGGGGCATAGATTACAATACCACCCCCGACCCTGCAATTTTTAAAAATTTTGAACATTTTGAAAATAAAGATCTCGTGATGGGTGACTTTATACCATCACCAGATAATGCCAGTCGCTCACTCTCGGTCCCGATCCACCAGTTAGACGATGACCAAGAGAATGATGACGAAGATCTGGTCTTTGAAAACAATAAACATGATTTATTCGCCACTCATGATCCATTCATAAATGGAAATTTAGATGTAATCAATACCATCGATGAGAACATACGGAAGCATATCAATATTATGCCTTCCGATCCCATTCGATTGGAAAAATTTTATTGGTACTGTAGACCAAAACCGCAAGCTGCAGATAATATTCAAGATACGTGCAGAGAACGATTCACAAAACAACTACTGGGAGTAGCACTGGGCGTGCTCCACATCAAGCATGTGATCTTGAAGAGACACTGAAGGAAGGACCGAGCTTGGAGGTTTAAAGCCATTTCTAAGCATTCACGCGAAATGATCAGAAGACGGCGATCGGGCAGCAGCAGGGGAACCGGCAAGCCATTCGACCCAAGAAAGTTAGAAGAACATGGGGTCAACAAAGGAACGGTGGGAATTTCAAGTCAGCGAAGTCAAATGGCGTACGACCGTAGCTGTTGAAGGAATACGTCTGGCTGAAGACGCTAAACTTAGCACTTGTTGGGAGGCAACCCATCTGTAAATACGTTAGGTATAATATTTTTAGAAGTAATTAGGAAATATCATCATCATCATTGCAGGAATTCGCGGTACGAGGCAAGAGTGGGGTCAAACGAAGAACTTTGGAATATTTCACTACTACAAAATGAGTCTAATGTAACATTTTACAAGCAATACTTAAAAATTTTGTTGGTTTTGGTTCTAAACCAACATTTTCAAAATAAGTGTTGCATTAATATACCTGATCCAACAATTTTTTTCAAGTGTTGGTTTTTTAATTTAAAACACCAACATTTTAGAGAAGTGTTGCATTTATCAAGATGTAGAGCCAACACTTATGTAAATGTGTTGTATTCTCAATGAAAAAACCAACACTTATTTGAAAGTGTTGGAATCACATAATTTGTACATATAACATTAAAATTAATCGTCATTTTATATTATTAACGTTTATTTAAATTAATATATTATCTTGTTTGCACCACTGATATATGAAACTTTATACATACGGTTGACAGTTTGGTGGAAATGTTGTAATTAGGGGCGAGAATTATTTGGTTTGGAATCGAAAAACCTGAAAATCAAAATTGAATTGAAACCGATTTCAGACTAAACGATATTTGAGTTTGGCTTTTGGTTTGGTCCGAGACTATACCAAAATTTGAATTTTGTTTTTAGTTAATTTTTTGGTATTGCAAATTTCAGATCAAACCGAACCGAATTACCGACTTTTATTAAATAATTAATCAAAAAATATATTATATTTTATGTTTTATATATTAAATGTTAATTATTAAAATCTAGAAGAATTTCCGATTTTTACTCCTTTAGGATTGAAAATTGAAATTTCAATATAGGGCTAATATTCTCGATTTTCACGTTAGTTCCAATTTCCCGCTTCTGCCTCTCAGTCGAGCCATTATGGAGCCGAATCGCCGATCCCACTTCTGCAATCGAGATCTCGACCGTCGACCACCTCTTCTGCAATTGACAAACGACCACCACCGCTGAAGTCCAAAGTTGTGCGCAAGTTACCAACATCCACCATCGCTGGAACCGTCTGCCATCGCTCTTGATATCGACTGTAAAGACCACCACCGTCGGCCATCGCTAGAACCTAGAACTCAACTCATTCCTCAAATGGTATCAAACTACGCTTCCTTCACTTATTAGTTCTTGGGATTTTGTGAGAATTCCACGTTTTTCTTACAGAAGGGAGTCATAAAATCGTATAGCAGAATCTGGAGTTTTTCTTATCTGGTATGTCACTCTCATCGATCCCAATGAAGTTTGACTTATTAGGTTTTCATGTATTTCAACCTGTCTTCTGTGACTTTGACTAATCAGTAATGCATATCATTGTATTGTATTGGGAATATACTAATAAATGTTTGCATTGCATCAAGTAAAGTGTTGCATTATTATTTTTAACATGCATACTAAAATGTTGTCAAAAAGAAAGAAAAGTGTTGCACTTATACAATAGGGAACAAAAAAGTGTGGCGTTTAATACGTAAAAGTGTTGTTATAGGTTAGAGGTAATAATGAGAAAGTGTGGCATATGGAGTAAAAAGTGTTGCATATGATAACCAAAAGTGTTGTCATAAGGTGGTGGCAGTAATGAAGAACTGTTGCAATTTGAGGAAAAAGTGTTGCATTTAAAAAGTGTTGCATTATACAATGTAGGCAACAATTTTGAAAAGTGTGGCATATTCTAAAAGAAGTGTTGCTTTAGGCCTAAGGCAACGAGACCTAAGGCAACACTTGGTAAAGTGTTGGATTATACATAAAACAACACTTTTTAGGGATAATGCAACACTTTATGGGTGTTGCAATAGCTTTATTTTGTTGTAGTGTTTGGAAGGCACGACACGGCATGGAGTAAAGCGCAACGCGCGTTCACAATGTAACCCGATGTGCAGGGTTGAATTGGACACGCGCGACGCGGTGTACTCTTATGCGCGTCGCGGAATTTGATCGGACAGAAACCGCCTTATAAGGTATGACTCATTCATCGCACACACACATAAACTCACGTCGTGCAATAGAGCAACGATCAACCATCGAAATTTCACGTATTTTTCTCTTGTTTCTAGTCGCTACTATCGAGGTATGTCAGTTGAACTCATTTGTGTTGGTTATTACATCCATTTAGCATGTAAAATTGAGTGATTTCTTCAAAATTAGAAAATTTAGAAAATCGAAAATGCCGACTCGTAGGGTGTTGCATTTGCAAAATCCGCACCCTAGGAAGGCTAGTTGATAGTTAGGGTACCTTGTAGTGGTGTTGGATTCAGTTTAACAGGTGAATTCATGGAGTTTTGGAAAAAATTTCGCACCAGATTTTGCAAAATATTTTTGTTGCAATCGAAAATGCCGACTCGTAGGGTGTTGCTGAAAGGTTTTCTGCAAACCATGTACTAAATAATCTAAGTTCACATGCAACCTATAAGGATCTATGTTTTCTTCTAATTGAACATATAACAAAAACCTAAAGGCCATGAGAAAATTAACTAAAAGAATAAAATTAGAAAAAACCAACCTTGTAGAATTTTCTAGAAGCTGACCAGCAAAAATATCCTGCCTCAAATGAGATCACACCCAAGCCGAGAGGATTATGGATCGAGATTCCAGAGAGAAATAATAGAATGAGCAACTGATAATGAGGCCTAGGGTTCCCTATTTATAGGGAACCAAGTGGCAAAGCTAGAAACCCTAGCCGCAGCCCATTTTCCGGATTATCTGTATGCGTACCGTGGCCAAGTCGTTTGCGCGCCGCGCGCCGCAATTCAACTATTGAATTTGTACGACTTTAATCCCTGAACTCCTGATTAATCCAATTAATGTCACAGAAATTAATCCAATTAATTTCTGATTAATTATTAATCAAATAATATTATTTCTAATTAATATATTATCTCCATAATATATTAACAAACAATATCTTGATTTATTAGTCATATAATAAATCAATCCTTTCTCTCTACTTAACTTTCCAACAAACCTCTAGCCATGAGGGCAACCCAAATGGACTGTGCTACTATTAATTAGGTAAATACTAATTATTAGTCATGGCTTAGACACCTAATCCAACAGTCTCCCACTTGGATAAGTCTATGACTATAATTACCAATTTAACCTCTAATTAACCAGCACTTTTAGCTTCCTAGAAACCGCTGCCAAATTCTAATCTAATCAGTTCTGTCCATAGATAAGTGATCAGATGATCCTCCGTCCAACTAGATATTTTCAGACACAAGACATGGATTAAAGTCAATCTTGGTCTGATTCACTGTTCCTCGATTTCCGATATGCATATGACTCTTAGACTACCAATTTAGTCCCGGTTGGCCAACCATTTTAGTCAACTTCAAAATCATCGAGAGGCCTACAGATATCTGTTCCCCGTTAGGGTCAAGAGACGAATAAGCTTCGACTCATATACTTATGTCTTTTACCAGACAAATCACTCACAACAATACGTTTTATAACACCGAGTTAGCGATGCGTTTTCGTATTATCAATGAACAACCGTCTAGCAAATCATAACTCATATGTCTTAGCTTAAAGATCAAAAGATATTATCGTCTCAACATTGCTCGTGATGAAATCCATGAAGCAATCCATTGAGCGCGGGTTTATACAATACTCAAATCTCTATTTCCAAGTACTCACGAATGGTGCAGCAATCCATTTGCAATGTCTAACTCCTTAGACAATCTATTACCAATTCATGACAGTCTTACTTCACACTTACTCCCAAAAGTGTAATCGACTGTGGATATTTGAATAATCCAATTATTCAGGAAGTAAAACATGCAAAATAAAACACAATGATAAAGTATTGACAAAAGTAGTAAACCATTACTCGCTAATAAATCACTATTATTAAATCACAAGAGTCAAATACAATACATTGTTACAAGTTTCGAAACCTATCTAATTTACATAAACTTTATATCATCTCTTAATCCAATGCTCCTAGCATGCTGATTATGCTTAATCCTACTCAGAGCCTTTGTCAAGGGATCTGCAGGATTATCTTCCGATGATACCCTCTTAACCACGAGGTGACCTTCTTCTACTTTATGCCTTATGTAGTGGTACTTTCTGTCGATATGCCTGGACTTTCCATGGTCTCGCGGTTCCTTTGTCAAGGCGACCGCACCTTCGTTATCGCAGAACAGTTCCACGGGCTCCAGAATACTCGGGACTACTCCAAGATCACCGATGAAGTTCTTCAGCCAAGCCGCTTCCTTTGACGCTTCATTTGTTGCTATATACTCTGATTCACAAGTAGAATCAGCCACGGTATCTTGCTTGGAACTTTTCCAAGTTACTGCTCCTCCGTTCAGAAGGAATACCCAGCCAGACTGAGACCGACCACTGTCTCTATCCGTCTGAAAACTGGCATCCGTATATCCTTCAACTCTCAATGTATCACTGCCTCCAAGGACTAACACAATGTCCTTTGTCCTTCGCAGATACTTGAGTATATTCTTTACAGCTATCCAATGCGCCCTTCCAGGGTTACCCTGGTACCGACTGACCATGCTTAAAGCAAAGGCCACGTCAGGGCGAGTACAAGTCATAGCGTACATGATCGATCCTACAGCCGAAGCGTAAGGTACCCGACTCATTTCATCTATTTCTTCGTCTGTACTCGGACTTTGAGTCTTACTCAATTTTGCATTACTTTGGATAGGCAGCTCTCCCTTCTTGGAATTTTCCATACTAAACCTTTTCAATACCTTTTCCAAGTATGTACCCTGACTAAGTCCAATTAGTCTCTTCTTCTTATCTCTTAATATTCTTATCCCGAGAATATAGGCAGCCTCTCCTAGGTCCTTCATGGCGAAACATTTCCCAAGCCAAGCCTTGACATCTTGCAAGGTTGGAATATCGTTTCCCATGAGCAGTATGTCATCGACATACAGCACCAGAAAGGTGACTATACTCCCACTAGCCTTGACATATACGCAGGACTCATCCTCGCTCCTAGAGAAACCAAACTCTTTGACTTTCTCATGGAAACAAAGATTCCAGCTGCGAGAAGCTTGCTTCAATCCGTAGATTGATCTCTCAAGCTTACACACCTTATTGGGATACTTTGCATCGACAAAACCCTCTGGCTGATTCAAGTAAACATCCTCAGTCAACTTCCCATTAAGGAAAGCGGTTTTGACGTCCATCTGCCAAATTTCATAGTCATGAAATGCAGCTATGGCCAGCATAATCCTAATAGACTTTATCTTGGCTACTGGTGAGAAGGTCTCGTTATAGTCAACCCCTGGGATTTGAGTAAATCCCTTCACAACCAGTCTTGCCTTGAAAGTGTGTACTTTTCCGTCCATGTCGGTTTTCTTCTTGAAGATCCATTTGCACCCGACTGTCTTTCGACCCGGTACGTTGTCAACCAAGTTCCAAACTTGATTGTCATACATGGACTTGATCTCGCTATCCATGGCCTCTTTCCACTTGGCAGACTCAGGGCCCGCCACTGCTTCCTGGTAGTTAGCTGGTTCATCCAAATTTATCAGTGTCCTATCACTGACAAACGTGTCCCCATCCGAACTTATATGGAACCCATAAAACTCGGGTGGCATGCTAACCCTACCAGAACGCCTAAGAGGTAAGGATACATCTGTCGAACCAACAGGAACTTCTTCCTCATGTTGGTTGCTAGTTTCTCCTAAGGTTGCGTCATCTGATGACTCTTGAATTTCTTCCAGATCAATGGTACTCCCACTGTCCTCTTTGAATATGAGCTCTCTCTCTCTCGAAAGACCGCTCGTCTAGCTACAAATACCACGTCCTCGCTCGATCTGTAGAATAGATATCCAAAGGACTGTTTGGGATAACCAAGGAAGAAACACCTTTCGCTTCTTTCTGCGAGTTTGTCTTGAGTCTCTTGTCTAACGAAAGCCTCACAACCCCAGACATTGATATGTGCCAATGAGGGAACTTTCCCCGTCCACATTTCATGAGGTGTTTTAGCAACCTTTTTAGTAGGGACAAGATTGAGGATATGGGCGGCAGTCTCTAAGGCATACCCCCAGAAGTGAATGGGAAGTGAAGCTCGACTCATCATGGAACGGACCATGTCCAACAGGGTTCGGTTGCGCCTCTCTGCAACACCGTTCAACTGTGGTGTCCTGGGAGGTGTCAACTGCGAAACTATTCCGCATTCCTTTAGATAGTCTAGGAACTCGATACTTAGATACTCTCCGCCTCTATCAGACCTGAGCATCTTTATCTTCCTGCCTAATTGATTCTCTACCTCGTTCTTAAACTCTTTGAACTTTTCAAAGGTGTCCGACTTGTGCTTGATCAAGTAGATATAACCGTATCTACTAAAATCGTCGGTAAAGGTCACGTAGAACCGCGTGCCATCCTTTGTGGTTGATCTGAATGGACCACACACATCCGTGTGAATGATGTCCAGCAGACCCTCACCTCTTTCAAAAGACCATTTGAAAGGTGATTTAGTCATCTTGCCCAACAGACAAGATTCGCATACATCATCTGACCTGAGGTCGAATGATTCCAACACTCCATCCTTTTGGAGTTGGGCGATGCGTTTCTTGCTGATGTGCCCGAGCCGACTATGCCACAGACATGCCTTTTCTACACCACTAGTAGAATCAATATAATTTACACTATGTCCTAAATTGTCAACACATTCAACAGTTTCATACACACCATCACAAGGATAAGCAGTAAAAATCAAAATACCATTTTTGAAAACAGAAATCGAGCCAATTTTATTATCAAAAGAAAATTGAAATCCTTGTCTGAACAATGCATGAAATGAAATAATGTTTCTTGCCATTTTTGGCGAATAGCAACAATTAAATAACTCTAAGCTAACATCACTACTAAGCACTAAACTATAAACGCGGATCATGGTAACAGGGGACGATCTCCTATTGCCCATGATCAAGTTCAGTCTACCGTGCTCCACCTCCCTGCTTTCCTTTAGGCCCTACAGATCAGAACAAATGTGAAAACCACATCCTGTATCAAGGACCCAAGAATTAGAAGATGGTGAGTTTTTAGAGATAGTGTATCTACCTGCTGTCGATGGCTTTACTTTCCCATCCTTGACATCCTGCAAGTATTTGGGGCAGCTTCTCTTCCAATGGCCCTTCTCTTTGCAGTAGAAACAGTTGGCTTCATCGGGGTTGGCCACACAAGGAATGTGGGAAGTTTTGGTTCTCGAGCCATTACTGGATGACCCGACCTGAACTTTTTCCCTCCAATTTTGCTTAGGAGGGCCCTTCCTCTTCTTTCCTTTGCCACTTCCAATGGCTAGGACGGACTGATTAACCGAGGGTACACTTTTACCCTTCATCCCATCCTCAGCAACTCGAAGCATGCGATGCAACTCAGTCAGGTTAGCCTGATTGTTGTTCAAATGATAAGCCTGAACTGGTCATAAGAACTCGGTAAGGAGTTAAGCACTATGTCAACGGCCAATTCCTCAGGTACTGGCATCGCAAGCTTTCTAAGCCGCTCCACTTAACCTTGCATTCTTTGCACATGAGCGCAGATGGCCTCTCCATCTTTAGGTTTTCTGTTCGTGAAGTCTTTAACCACCTCGCACCTCTCGATGCGCTCTTGCTTGCGGAACTTTTCCGCGAGCTCCTTGTGCATCTCGAAGGGCAATAGTCTTCGTATATCCTTTGCAATTCGGGGTTCATTCTGGTGATCATGATGCTGGCCACTTTGGTTGCATCATCAGTATGTTTTTGGTACAAAGCAATCTCCTCGGGAGTAGCAGTTTCAGGGTCAATATCGACAAGCTCGGTTTCGAGGACATACTCTTTGTTCTCGTACCTCAGAGCCATGTTGATATTCCTAATCCAGTCATTGTAGTTTGTCCCGTTCAATTGAACCTTGGAACACAGTGAGAGGATAGAGGGAACACTGGAGTTTGAGTGGGGAGCGGATTGATCAGCAGAAGACATCTATAAAAGAAGGTAAGTTTAATTAGATACTTGTCGGTCCTTATAATAACCCAATATAAAATAAGGCTAGGATCCAACTATAACAATTTGCAACATAGAAGAGGGATGCCGTAATCTATAAGCAAATTTTATAAAGGTAGGCGAATGACGATTCAGCCAATTCCACCGCGGAAAAATAATCTTATTATAAATGGAATTCCTAGTTTCTTTTGAGATTTATTGAACTGTTCAATAGCATGTTTAATCTCGGATATGCCCCACTGTTTGTGACTGGGATGCCGAGGATCACAAACCGGGTGTGAATAACCATGCAAATTAGCTTGGTACTCTCGGGGTCCATTATCATCTCAAATTTGATGTGCCGGTAAACCACACACGCTCCATCAACAATGATAACACCCGAGACACCCATTGCCACTCTTTATGAACCCCCATTGGTGTGCCGGTAAACCACACACGTTCCACCAACGTTTCATAAAGTGCAATGTGCAATTTCATGGGTTAGCATCAAATTCACATTTTTCCTAAAGTAACTAGATTGGGATTTTGTGTAAAGGTTCTAGTACTTTGATCATTATACTTTTAATGATTTAGTGGTTCTGTCAAACCCGTTCGGCTAACGACCCTCCACTGATCAGGCGAGCGGTGGGTGAGAGTGTTCACCCATTAGACTACCATTTTATAGGCAGTCTCCTTATACCCACTTTATAGACCAGCTTCGTGAATGAGGCCTACTATTGATTTGACTAACCAAACTTATCTCATATATATAATATTAACTTTTAACAACATATATAAGATGTATTTTAAAACCCTTTAAAATATTCAAGGTTTATCTTTTAATTTTACCAAATTTAACAATTAAATTTTAAATTAAATTAAACCTTAAAATCGATTTAATCAATTTTAATTACCAATAAATTAAATTAATTAAATATAAATATTTTAAACATTTTAAAATATTTTTCCGGATTTATTCCATTAATTTTGCAATTTTAAAATTAATTAAATCCCTTTTGAATTATCTTTTAATTAAGAATTAATTAAATTAATTCAAATGAAGATAGGTTTATCCAAATTAATCAAATTAATTAAAACCTATCCTAAATTCCTTAAAAATCGATTTCAATTAATGGGTTTAAGGTTATCCATTTTAATTAACAAATAAATTTACCAAAAATAGAAAACCTCCTAAAACCCTAAAAGCCAAAATCGAAAATTACATGGGGGGATTAGGGTTTCCAAAACCCTAATCCTAGAAATCGATCCACATAAAAATTAGGGTTTATAAGCTTTAATCCCTAAAACAGTTATAACAATTCAACAAGAAAACAAAACAGGCTCTGATACCACTGAAGGTTTTCTGCAAACCATGAACTAAATAATCTAAGTTCACATGCAACCTATAAGGATGTATGTTTTCTTCTAATTGAACATATAACAAAAACCTAAAGGCCATGAGAAAATTAACTAAAAGAATAAAATTAGAAAAAACCAACATTTTAGAATTTTCTAGAAGCTGAGCAGCAAAAATATCCTGCCTCAAATGAGATCACACCCAAGCCGAGAGGATTATGGATCGAGATTCCAGAGAGAAATAAAAGAATGAGCAACTGATAACGAGGCCTAGGGTTCCTTATTTATAGGGAACCAAGTGGCAAAGCTAGAAACCCTAGCCGCAGCCCATTTTCCGGATTATCTGTACGCGCGCCGCGGCCAAGTCGTTTGCGCGCCGCGCGCCGCAATTCAACTATTGAATTTGTACGACTTTAATCCCTGACCTCCTGATTAATCCAATTAATGTCACAGAAATTAATCCAATTAATTTCTGAGTAATTATTAATCAAATAATATTATTTCTAATTAATATATTATCTCCATAATATATTAACAAACAATATTGCCATACCTTCACCGCACTTGGAACGATGGAACACACACCTTTACTTGCCGGGGCTGGGACAGGCTCATGGCCACGGCAAATGACGTGGTGTACAAGGAGCTCGTGCTCGAGTTCCTTTCTACTTGTCGATACGCGCCAGTATCACAGGAGGCGCGATCCCAGTTGATCCGATTCAGGCTGGGAGGGGAGAGTCGGGAGTGGAACCTCCGAGAGTTCGCCAGACGCACTGAGATTTACACTGAGGAGGAGACGAGGAGCATTCACTTTGCACCTTTCCTGCACGCCTGCTTCAGGGGACAGCCTCAGTGGGAGGCTAATGCGATTATTTGGGCAGCGATGTCCAACGAGTTGTTCGAGGCCGGGTCGGCCAAGGAGAGCCAGCTCCGCGACCCACTACACCATTTGTTACACCGTATCATATCCACCTCTATCATGTAGCGGAGGGGATGTGAGAAGGTGTCCGGGGAGGATATGATCTACATGTGGGTGCTCTCCGATTCCAGCAAATTTCTGAACCTGTCGTATGCACTGCCAATTTCCTTGACGACCCGGGCAGCGGGTGTATCTGGCAGTAGTCCCATGGCCATCGGACACTTCATCACCCGCCCAGCCAGATCCTATGCTATTTTGACAGCTGAGGTCATGGCGAGCTTGACAGCGACACCACCCTCCATCATATCGATCTTTTACCTGGAGAACATGAGGATTATCCAGCAGCCGCGCCCGGGCATTATTAACCAGATGCCGACAGAGGAGGCAGAGGGTCCCCAGGCCCAGGAGGAGGAGCCGTTGAGGCGACACCGACGGAGGGTGGATCCACCTGTCCAGCCACCACCACCACCACCACCGCAGCTGGTAGACGTACATGCTGCTTTGAGGGATCTAGATAGGAGGATGACATGCGCTGAGGCCACCACCGTTGGATGGCTGAGACGCAGAGGCTGATCATGCTCCAGTTGCATATCGAGGACATAGCCGTGTACCCTCTGAGTGACCACGAAGATGAGGCCGGTCCATCCGGGACCCAGCACGATGACTGATGTATTTTTCTTTTGATCTTTTGAGACATTGTATAGAACTTATTACTATTTTTTGTATTTCTTTTGTTATTTGTTTCTTTTTGCATTTAATTTGTTTGTGAGTGTTTGCATGTAAATACCAATGGGAGTCTACTGAGGAGTTGTTTCAAGCAAGTCTGGGGTCATTGTACCCCTACACTTGCCATTTCACCGGCGTGTTTACTGTTGCAACACAAGTCCTGAAAATCTGAATCGTGAGGAGTTCGTGTTTTTGTATCCTGTAATAGTCAAGTTCCAACAAGCAGTCTATCGTCTAACGGGGTAACTCTTTTTCCCTTATTCTGAAATAATTTTATGTACAATGGGGACATTGTACGGTTTTAAATGTGGAGTGTGGACGGTCGAAAGAGTTTGTTTTTTGAAATTTTTGCGGAAAATGAGCAATTTTTAAAATTTTTAGCAATTTTTTAAAATGTTAATAGATTGTAATTTTGAAACGAATAGCTTTTGAGTGTTAGCATTGATATTTTTCAAGAAATACTATTTAGTTGTTATCATGCTATCTGTTTAGTCAAATAAGTTGAGTTTGAGGAGTTAGAAATTTTTAAGATTTGGAGTATTTTAGGATTGGAATTTACGAATGAACTGTCAATCAGTGGCCTTTGTTGTTTGAGCCGGTAGGTCTGAAAAGGGTGGCCTCGAAAAAGGCACTTATGCACCTTACCACCTAAGATCGTCTGGTTTGGGATGATATTTCTGAAAGCTCGTTACACGAACAACATCGAAAGTCATGGACAATTCTTTAATGGACTTTAGAATCTGAATGAGTACGTGCACTTCTTTGTGAACAGAAAATTTGTAATCAATGATTCTTTAGAAAGTCATGAATTACAAAGGATATGCTGATCAGGTTTTATCAAAATCATTTTCAATTTAATTTTGGAAACAATAAGCTTTGAAATTAAACACATTCAAAAAATGTTTGAGTCTTAGTTAAAATCTGTTAAAAACTCTCTTGCATGGGGACAAGCAAGGCACAAGTGGGTGGTGTTTGACAACGCCTATCAGTATCAAGTATTTTAGTCGTTGTTAGGCCCTATTGTTGGTGAAATTATATCATAGTTGTATTAGTATTTCTCTCTTTCTTTGCTAGTGCTTGTGTGTAAAAAAATGTTGAAAACAGGGATAAAAGTGGACAAAATGAAAGAAGTTTGGATCAAAGCCAAGTCAGTCGAATTCATACGCGCGCCGTGGGAAAGAAGCTTGCGCGTCGCACCACGTCAAGGGTTAGACGATTAAAAAAGCGAAAAAACAGGGATAAGGCAACACGCGCGTCGCGGATCCATGCCTTGCGCGCCACGGTTAGACAGATTTTTCACGTATAAATGGAGGTTATTAGGTCGAAAATTGGAGGCGAAGAACGACCCCTAAGGTGGACTTAAGGCTTCTTTGACTCAAGGTTTCGGGATTTCAGCAACACTGTTGGTATTTTTTATGTTTCACTTTTAGTTTAATGTTCTTTAGTTTAGATTAGCTTCTAGTCTATTGTTTCTAGATTGTTCAGATCAGTAGCAGTAGTCTAGGGTTATTATTTTCGGATTTCAGTACCTTGGATCTATGGTTTTGGTTTTTAATTGAAGTAATCATTTGGTTTATGGTTTTGTTGCACTTTTTAGTATTAATTGTGTTTGGATGTGTTTTGAATGCAATTGGATTGATTGTTTGCTTCTGGATTCTGAACTTAGCTTCTGATTTCAGTAAGTAATCACAGTCTAGGACTTGGTTTGATTTAGTTTAGTTCATGCTTGATATAGTTTTTGGAATTGGTTTTGGAATTGCGTTTTTAGTTGGTTTTTGGAAAAGTAGAGTTAGTCCTTCTGGCTGTAGAGTGACACTACAGTTGGTAAGTTATCGTCCTATCTTGACCACCAAACTCCCGTGGATCGACCATTGCTACCATTATACTAGTGAGTCTGTGAGGTATTTTTCTTATTTTTGACCGCATAACGACCTAGGCGTGTCATTGTTCGAGTCGGTAGGTCTGAAACGGGTGACCCTAAAACGGTATTTATGCACCTTACTACCTAAGATTGTCTGGACTGGTATAGTATTTTCGAAGGCTCGTTACACGAACAACATCGAAAGTCATGGATAGTTCCCTAACGGTCTTTAGAATATGAATGAGTAAGTTCACTTCTGTAAACTGAAAATTTATAATCAAGGGTTCTTTAGAAAGTCGTGAATTCCAAAGGGTATTCTGGTCATGTTTTTCAAAATTATTTTTCATCTAACTTCTGGAAGCAATAAACTTTGAAACTGAAAGCATTCAAAAATGTTTGGGTCTTAGTTATAATTTGTTAAAAACTCACTTCCTTGGGGACAAGCAAGGCACAAGTCTGAGGTGTTTGACGACGCCTAGTAATATCAAGTATTTTAGTCGTCGTTGAGCACTATTCTGAGTGAATTATATCTCGTAAACTGTTATATTACTCACTTTTCGTGTCTAGTGCTTGTGTGTGAAAAACGATAAAAACACAGGTTAAATGCGTACAAAATGAAGAAGTTTTGAAGGAAGTCCATTCTCAAAGGAAAAGACACGCGCGCCGCGGACTAAAGAGCATGCGCGTCGCGGAAAGTCAATAAACGAATGATGAGTTTGACATTCAAAAAGCGAATATCGGGGTTACAGATAAGGTAGCACTGCGGTTTTCACTCTTGTGCGCCGCAATTAGTCAGATTTCGCAACTATAAATAGAGGCATCTAGTTCGAGTTTCGGGAGCGAAGAACTGACCCAAAGGTGAACCTAGGCTTCTTCGACTCGTGTTTTCGGATTTCAGTGATTAGAAGTTGGTATTTTCATAGTTTCTTTTATTTTTCGTATTTTGTCGGTATTGTTAATCGCTCGTTTCCAACGGTTATGGATTATAGAATCCGCTGGAAAGTGTCGGTTCTGGATTATTCCCGAAGTCAGAAACATTCGACTTTCGGTTTGGTTTTTTAGTTTAATGCAATCATTCAGTTTTAGTTATTTCGTGTTTTCGATTTTCGTTTATGTTTATTTGTTCTTCGGTTTGGTTTTTTAGTTTAATGCAATCACGAAACATAAAATACGTATAAAATACAGGGATATGTTGGCAGAATTTATGCGTATGTATTCGGCAGAGCACGGTGGAGGAACGAGCAAGGGTTCAGGGGATCATGATGGTGACGATAATGATCAAGATGAGGACTTAGAGTAGTTTTTATTATGTTATGTTTCGTGACTTTATACGTATTTTATGTTTCGTGACTTTTATTTGTCGGGTATGTTCTCGATATTATTTGTTTCAAATCATTTATCTCGTTTTTTGAATAATAATAATAATTATTATTATTAAAATAATAATATTAAAAAAATATTAAAAAAATGTATTAGCGGCGACATTTAAATGCTATTAGCGGTGACATCTACCACGGAGACACGTCATCATCGAAGATAGAAACACCTCATTAGCAGCGACGGCAACAGTGACGACAAGTGGAATTAGCGGCGACTTATTAGCGGCGACAATAGACCTTTACCGATGAGGTATTTGCGGCGACTCTTTAGCGGCGAAAAATCGCCGCTAAAACCTTTACCGGCGACAATCGATATCTTTAGCGGCGACTGTTGTCGCCACTAATACTACCATATATTGTAGTGTCAGTAAACTCTTTATCCTGCGGATTGTCGACCGAGTATGCCATGGGAAACGCGTGTTCCTAGTATGAATCGTCTCCCTCCATTGTTGATTTGCTGAAAATAATAGGAGTCTTGCAACGTTTTCCAGCGGGGGGTTTCACCAACTATTCGCGTGTTTGTTCAAGATTTTATTGTTCAAGTAATGATCAAGTTATCAACATTGACAAGTGATAACGTCTAAAGCTACATCAAACACTGGGATTGTTAGCTGTTTACACCTCGACACAATGTTTAAGAGCGTTTGAATAGCGTTTGAATAAATATTCTAGACGAAGTATTCATTTTGTATGGATTGTAAGTCAGGCCCCTTTGTGATTCTCACTGTAAAGAATAATAAACAGAGCAAAAACAGGGAAAAAGCAACAACAGGGGTATTCTGGGAACTTTATTGAACGTCAAAACTCATTACGTAAACATCAAATAGCACTCCTACTTATACCAAAAGAAAGAAAGCTAACTAACTTGAGTTTATCTCTAAAACGCAGAAACAAAAATAAGAATTGATAATAACCAACAAATTCAAATCAATATAAAATCATATGCCGTAAATCAAGATAAAATATGCATCTCGAAATTTCTGGATTAATCCACATGGATCGTATCTCAAGTATTATTTTTTTCCATGTTTTAATTATATTTCAGCATTGGAAACAAGTAATAAAATTGATCATGAACATGGTTCACGAGTTCCAACAAATTCATCTCATATTAGAACTATTCATGTCCCACTCCAATTAACTTTTTCAAGTTTCGTATTAGTGGATTTCTAGTATTAAACTTCCCTTCATTTGGGTGTCGTGCTTATATAATTGTCCAGCAGCTGGAACTTTGGTATAATCGAAACTACTAAATATTCAAACAAACCCATAACAGGTATGTTGACCGTTCTCGAGAATTGCCGAGTATCTCCTCCGCCTACCACGGTGGGAGAGAGGTCTCTGCCGCTTACTTTCTTTGACATGTTATGGATACAATTATACCCGATCCACCAGGTTTTCTTTTATGAGTTCCCTCACTCTAGAGAACATTTCTTGGAAACAATTGTTCCGAACCTCAAACACTCATTATCCATCACTCTTCAACACTTCTTCCCATTTTCAGGCAACTTAATTGTGTTTCTCAATCCAAGTGTTGAAAAAAAACCAGAAATTCGTCATGTAGAGGGCGACTCTGTTGCAGTTACCGTTGTTGAGTGTACTCTTGATTTCAACGATCTTACAGGAAATCATCCTCGTAAGTGTGATATGTTTTATCCACTTGTGCCTCTATTGGGACGTGCAGCAAAAGTATCCGACTACCTTACCATCCCAGTTTTTTCATTGCAAGTTACACTTTTCCCCAACTCAGGCATCTCAATTGGGATCACCAACCACCACTCTCTTTGTGATGCGACCACAAGGTATGATTTCCTGAAGGCTTGGAGCTCGATTGCTATGCATGGTACAGATGAGTTATTCTTAGCCAGTGGATCTTTACCGTTTTATGAAAGAGTGGTTAAATACCCGAGCTCCTTAGATGAAATGGCTTTAAATATACCCGGGATTCCAGCTATTAATGCGGAATACCAGCCCCCTCAGCTTGTTAGCCATACAGATAAAGTTCGAGCCACCATTATCTTGACCCAAGCACACATCACTCAGTTAAAGAAACGGCTATCTACTCAACTGCCAACACTGGAATACGTATCATCATTTTTGGTGGCATGTTCTTATATCTGGCATTGCATAGCCAAATCACATGTTCATATTGGAGAAAGGATGGGAGATGATGACGTAGAAAGGTTTGCTTGTGCTGTGGGTTGGAGGTCCCGCCTCGATCCACCAATACCTCAAACTTATTTTGGTAACTGTATAGGACCTTTGTTCACAACAACAATAAAAAGCACACTGTTAGCAGGCAACAATGGATTTCTTATGGCTGCTGAATTATTTGGTAAGGCATTGAGCGAAACAGTAAAGAAGAAGAACGGAGTGATCGAAGATGGGGAGACGGTGATTAAGTCGGTCTTTGCCCCAGCGCCAGGAATTGGTGTGTCAGGAACACCAAAGATTAAGTTCTACGATGTGGATTTTGGATTTGGGAAACCAAAAAAGCATGAGACCATATCAATAGATTATCATAGTGTGATTTCTGTTAACGCTTCCAAAGAGTTACCGGCTGATATTGAAATTGGTGTGTCCCTTCCTGCTAAACAAATGGATGCGTTTATTTCCATCCTTAGCGAAGAATTAGAGGGCACATTTTATTGAGCAAGAGAGTCGTTTGTTAAAAATTTCTAGTGTGGATCTATCATCACGTTCAACCTGTGTTTGCTTCTTTTAATCAGTGTTAGATCTTGGATAAGCATGTGCAATCTTATATGTTATTAATAAGACCACTGTCTTTAAGATGTACTTATTCACATTAAAGAATATGCATGTTTAAAGGTGATTCTTTGTATAAAACAATGTTCAACTAAAATCGGGTGTTCACGTACAGACAATTTTGTGAGTTTTATTGACTCGAATTTAAAAAGACTCATGAATATTTTTTGTGAAACACCCTCTTACTACTTCGGCTTCTACAGGAGGACCTTATTTTACCTTTGTATTTAGTTGAGTGTTACCTGGATTTTTTCGTCTTTCGATGTTGTGAACTTTGCTAATCTTTTTTATTGTATCTATGCTAGGTTTGCAAAATAAAATTATATACATAAAATTTTATAAAATATATGTTGACAATTATTTTGAACGTATTAGAATATCATTCGATAGTTTCTACTTGCATTTTGTTTTTGAATAAATTTCATATGGTTTTCGATTTATTATTGTTTTTAGTGTTATGATTGATTAATATAAAAGTTAGTTATTTGGTCATTTTTTTTTCATTTCGATTATATAATATATTTATAATATCAATCATTGTTTGTAGTGTAACGTAATATAATTTATAGTTTTATGTTTTTAGAACCAATTAATTAGAAAATTATCAATTATTATAAAATTGAATTTTTGAAAACCTATTAGTTAATTCAATATGACAATATAAGTTTCATATTTAAAACATTTGACATTTTAAACTATTTTTAGAAAGTCTATTTTTAAGTTTAGTTGTGAAACGTCTCAAATTCAGAATAAAATTTTCATTTATAAAACGGTTCAAATACATAAAACTGGTTGGAAATTAAACCATCTAGTTCAACTTAGTAATTAAAACATTGAAAACAATGCTTATCAAACCAGTCAGAAACATTATCAGATGCGGGACGATCCCGGAATGGCCGGTCATGCATCGAATGCCGGAAAAACAACGAATACCTGAAAAAACATTTACGGTAAAAGAGTAAGCACAAAACTTAGTGACTTCCTCAAAATACCACACGATCCATTCCATTCATACACATAACTCACATTCGACATCCAGGAACGACCAATCGTCAGTTCGTCATTAAATATCCTCGAGTGCCCATGTACGACCGGTCATGCATCGTCCTTTATCATGCAGCATCTATCAGATTTATCAACTCATTCTTTAACCCTCGGGTGCCCAGGTACGACCGCTCATGCATCGTCCTTAATCATGCAACAACCCTCGGGTCGATCAAATCAGTCTCAAGTTGCCGGAACGAATCTAACGACTATCACATACAAGCACAGAAATCTAAGCATACAGTCTAACCCATCGGGTTTCCATTATCAATCATGACGTAAAACACACACATCTAGCATGCGTTATTACACATAGTATAGTATGGCTACCTACATATGCAACTTCACACATAGTATAGTGAGCAGACTCGCCTGATCCACAAATCCAAGCTAGACAACACTCCACGCGAGTGTCCTCAGATCCCGACAACACAAGTTTCCTAATAAGGATAAACTCTACGTAGAAAAACCTAAACCCAAACACGATAAACCTCCAAGACCGGTACCCCGAATCTCTTAAGTTTAACCAAAAGTCAAACGAGTCAAAGTTCAAAGTTATAGGTCAACACAAAAGTACAATGGTCGCGAAAACCCAACTTCACAGAGATAGCGTCGCTATCTCCATAGATAGCGGCGCTATCTATGCTGGTCAGCCCACTTCCTTCCAAAAATCTTAATCCGTTAAGCCAAGGTCTTAAACTTTCCAGACCTTTCCAAACAGTCACTTGATCCATAAAAATACAAACTTTCTCATCCAAACATGACATGCCTGCACATGGTCAATATCTAAGTCCAAAAAGCCTAAAATTAGCCAAAACAACCATTCAACAACCAAAGAGAGCTCGGCGCACTCTCTAAATTGACTTAATGGCTCCAAAGGAGGTCTTAGAGACATAAAGTTCTGAACTTTATCCTTCCCAACCAAGGACAACACCCTAAAGGGACCATTACTCAATTTTAAACTGTAAAATACAACTTAGACAACAAGAAGAAACCTTAAATCATAAGAAGGTGAAAGCTTGCACTTACAAAGATCCAGAACACAAGGTCTATCCCGAGATCGTGTCATCCCACTAGCACGAACCACATAGTGTCGCTAACCCAGCAACGATAGCGGTGCTATTTCCAATTTTCCTAAAAACTCAATTTTCTTTAAATCCAACTTGGTTATTTCGGGAACAGGTCTTAGAACTGTCCCCCGCTTAGCGGGATTTCGTCCCCAAAATCCTTTCCTTACTCAGCTAGACTGTGCACCCAAATCTCATATCATATCGAAGCCACTTGTCACTCATAACATGCCCATAATTCTGATACCAGCAAAAATTGCCAATGAACCTCAAATAAAAGATCACGAACACCCGACGATGAGTCCTCCAATCAAAGCTTCACACTTCGAAGCTCTAGAACCACATAGACCACCTCGCGCCTATGCTTTGCCGACCTACAAACTTGAGATACACACTACCAGAAATCCTTACAAAGCCTCATGGCTACCAAGTCTAACTTGCACCACCTCAACAGACATTCAAAGGCTTATCACCAAATAACATATACACACTACTTCAGCCACCGACCTACCAGCCGATAACCACTCTGTCCAAGAGTATTTATGTAACTGGGGTCCAACACCTCGCGCACGACGAAACCTCAGACCATCAAACTCTTCCTCTCAAACTATCACCTAAGGACTCTCAAGCTTTTCCCTAACACGTCCGGCCCACCGGCTGAACATTTAGGTTCCTTGATTCGTGCACCAACAAAACTCCCCGTGTTCTGTGTTCCATCCAGCTCACAACTGAAATCATAGTCCTTCCCCGATTCATTCAGTTTCCTTTAGTCGCGAGAATATATCAGGTGACCATGAATAACACCTAACACATATCAACCCTACTAAACCCAAGCGCTTCTAACACGAACGCTCCATCTTCCCGAGAGGCCTATCATTTTCGTTCAAATATGCCTAGCATTCCTAATGTTGAAGAATTGCAGTGCTCTTGCTACTAAGTGAAAGAGAACACTACCATCCATTCCATTGCTCAAACCTTCCCGGTTGACCTACCACATGTTGGGATTCGATTACATAAACACATAATGATATGCAGCGGAAGATTAACGAGATCAAATCACAGATTTATCCATGAACAGTGTTCAGGATCATGCATTTCATATCAATGATAGCAACTTTAAAAACATAAACAGAATGTACCTATGGTTCACATGCAACCCTAGAAAGATCTATGTTTTCTTCTATGAAGATAATAAACTATAACCTAAAGGCCAACAATGAATTCTAAAGATTAAAACAAGAATTACCAACCTTTGAATCTTGTTCTTGAAGCTAGCAGCACAAGTGTCCTGCCTCAGATGCAAGTCACACCCAAGCAATGGAGAAGACAGTTCAGCAGAGTTTATCTTGATGTAAATGGCGCAGGTTTTAGGGTGGCCAGGTGCCTCCTTTTATAGCCTCCAAGGGTTACAGCTGAAACCCTAAGGAGCCTCCAAATGGGCAAGCCTGCTGACCATTTGGACAAGGCTTTCCTTAACCCTAATTAGGGTTTCGAGATCCTTGTGGTGACACCACAAATCTCGCCACCTTTAACCCCTATCCACTGGCCAGCCTTTTATTCAACTATTGAATAATTACAAAACCAGTCCCTGCACTTTTAATCAATTAATTTAATCACTAAATTAAATCCAATTAATTCTTGATTAAATCTCAATTAATTATTATAGTTTCTAATTAATATATTAACACTTAAATATATTAATAAACCATTTAATTAATTCTATTGATTTATTACACAATTAATAAATCAACCTTTTACTCTACTGAACTCTATCCTGACCTCCAGCTATGAGGGCAATCCAAATGGACTTTGCTTCAATCAATAAGATAAATATAGTTGTAAAGTCATGGCTTAGACACCTAATCCAACAGTCTCCCACTTGGATAAGTCTATGACTTTAATTTATCTTCTGATTAATAAACAACCTGCAGCTTCCTAGAAACTGCTGCCGAACTCTGACCTAGTCAGTTCCGTCCAAAGATAAGTGATCAGATGATCCTCCGTCCAACAAGATATTTTCAGACATGAGACATGGATTGAGATCAATCTCTGTCTGACACACTGTTTCCCGATTTCCGATTTTGCTTATGACTTTTAGACTTCTAATTGAACGAATCAATTCAGTCCTGGCTGGCCAGCGCTTCAGTCAACTTCAAAATCATCGAGTGGCCAACAGATATCTGTTTCCCGTCTGGGTCAAGGGACGAATAAGCTTTGACTAATATGTTATATCTTTTACCCGACAAATCACTCACAACAGCACGTTTTATAACATCGAGTTACCGATGCGTTTTCGTACTATCAATGAACAACCGCCTTGCAAATTATAACTCATATCTCTCCACTTTAAGACCAAAAGATATTATCGTCTCAACATTGCTCGTGATATAATCCATGAAGCAATCCATTGAGCGCGGGTTTATCCAATACTCAAATCTCCATTTCCAAGTACTCATGAACGTTGCAGCAATCTTATTGCTATGTCTAACTCCTTAGACAATCTACAAACCAATTCATGACAGTCTTCCTTCATACTTACTCCCTAAGAGTATGAACGACTGTGGATGTTTGAATAATCCAATTATTCAGGAAGTAAACATGCAAAAGCGAAACATAAAATCTGACTGGCAGCTACTCCTGCTAATTTCCAAGTCTCCACGAGGTAATCACCAAGTCGGATTTATCATAACTATTATCGGTTTCTTATTCTCTTTTAAACTCTCAATTCAAGCCTTTTATATCTATGTCTATGACCTTTTCACTCTTTCTATGTATCCAAGTGTCTAACACTTATACACTTTATTGCAGATGATCCTATCGGATACTCTTCCGATGATATCTCAATTTGTCATTTTGTCATTCTGTCATTTTCTCTCACAACTCCATTCCGGTGATGTGTACTGTGACTGCCCATGGTTCTCGGGTCTTTAGTCTACATGACTACACCCTAAGACAATTTCGAGGTGTCATGATGTGCCGGTGAACCACACGCCCTCCATCAGAAACCAACAAAATTCTTTAACCATGAAGTCCTATAGCACCACGTTTTGGTGTAAACAATTACCGATTTGAAAACCCTTTCAAATCAATCACCCTAATCATTTCCCAACGATTTCTCACGTCTGTTCAAAAATCCATTCAGTATTTTTCAGCCAGGCAATATCCTGAATCCAACATACAATGCTCTAAGCATTAAGTCATCAGGATATGTTCATAACACTTCTGATTTGTCCAAGAGGCTCGAGGAACCTGATGTAATCTTATTCCAAGCCCTTTCGGAATCCTAAGATTACCAATAATCCTTGTGTCATGATTTCCGGAAACCATTTCCTTTCGGTGACTCTTTCTTATGCATCTTGAATCCCATCAAGATCATATTCTCAACGGCTAAGTCAATACTGTCAGTCTCATCTATCTGATAGATGTCTATGAACTACGTGAGCATGCTGCACCTTCTTTGTTTCCTTCATGCCAATTCATTACACTTTGCAATGACAGGAAACTCCATTCCTGGGGTTATGCATCTTGAATCTCATCAAGATCATATTGGCAGAATTCTGATCTATCTAATAGATGTTCACAACCACCTGAGTATATTGTATCTCTTAAAGTCTTTCATAGCGAACCGTTTCTTAACACCAAGTCATTACACTTTGTAATGATAAGAGACGTTTTCCTAGAACCAGTATGTAACCCTCATACAATGATAGCAGATAACAACGATACTCCCACTGGCTTTGACACCGTTATATGACTCTTTCGGACTATTCACAAAATCCAAAACTTATGGCACATTTTGCGAAACCGAAATCCAAACCTTTCCGACATATTAAAGGAAATCTTTCAGGCTATTCACAAAATCCAAACCTTTTGGCCTATTTTGAGAATCCGAATATCCTTTCTTGCGAGATGCCCATGGGACGAATCTCGGGGCCATGTACCTTTCGTAATGGCATGCTCTATGTGAGTCCATATTAGTGTGCCGGTAAACCACACACGCTCCACTAACGACTCACACTATGCCACGCAGAATCCTCTCGGATTACATCTTCTATTGAGAGTGCTTCTCTCAGAATCAGTTGCTTGACTCCAAGTGATGACTCATTCAACCAGATGTTCTGTAAGTACATTTCTATGTTCCCTTCTTTTGATGATTCAATTACTCCCACTGGTTCCTAGACCAGTTGTAAAGATCAATCAAACTGTCACATAGACTGTGTCTCGCGGTAAGGTTCTCTTATTTGGCAGCAACTGGGCTCACCAATGCTTCTAGCAGTCGGATTACTTATCCGTACCATCTTTAGTGTTTTACCACTACTCGGTATATCACCCGGATCATAACTCCTTATGATGGTGACAACAACTACTGGTCAAGCGAAGAGAGGGTATGTCAGGTTTAACAGGAATCTAATTCCTGGTCAAGTCCCAGTGGTGACTAAAGGTTGTTTCACTTGGCTAATTCCTGAACTCGTTCAGAATTATTCTTACTCCCACTGTTTCCTTAGAACTTGAGTTCTTTCTAAAAGTACTCTTCTTTCAAAGGATAACTGGAGTGGCCAATGAAAAACGACATTGCTGATCAGTTTCAGGCTTGTCATGAGATTCAGACGAATGCTACATGACCCTGGACTTTCTATGTACTAGTGGGATGATCCCAGCTTTACATTTCAGACAGTGTCGACATAACCTACTTAGTCTAAGATGTGGTCGGAATATGGCTTCTGCGGTCTGACTGGTTGAATGTTCAATTCATTGAAAAATTAGTCGGAAATGTATCCAGTGTATCTTATACACCGAGGATCAAAACTATTTCGATCAATGCTCCATCATCTTCCCTTAGACACATTATAACCATTAGTGTTCTTGGAAGAGGATAAACTGTGAAACATTTTCTCAGTCTATGTTGTTACTCAGGTTCTGTTGATTTTATGCTTCCTTTGAAATCTTTGAACACTTCAAGGTTCCAATCAATCGCTTATTCCGATAAGCGAAGCCATATTTGTCAAACCATTTGGCAAATATCATGAAGCATAACTAATCGTGTTCTGTTCAAATATTCGAGCAATACACAGTAACTTATGTGTTTGTTGCTCAAAATCTTAATACCTTTACATCTCTATGTAACTTTATGACTTTGTTAATATTGTTCAAGACATACAATCATCACCTGACTCCAAGTCAGCTGATTCCAAAATCCTATCCATTGGATCTTTGGGCGATTCCTTTCTTGCCACAATTAATTTTATTAAGCACTCAATTCATCACGTGACTTTAAGTCAAATGATTCCAAAGTCCTGTCCAACTGGACCTTTGGTTGAAGTGATTCTCATAAAATTCACTTTAACAATCATAAAGAACACAATATATAAGTCCAATCCCATTGGATGTTTCAACATTCAAGTTATTACCATTTACGTCATCAACACATTCACACAACATTTCGAGGACAATTAAAACAACCATTTTTAAGAAAAAATTTCATTAAACCAGAATTATCCTCAGAACAATGTACAATGCGAATCTATGTTAAATGTATCTATAAACCAATAACAAGAACAGATATCTAGCTTAACTCCAAAAATGCACGAGCTCCATATCTAATCTGAATATGCTCCTGTGCGACAACATCCCGCATCCTACAGAGTCCGTGCATACGGAGCAAATGTGAGAAACACATCCTGTATCAAGGAAATGAGGATCAGGTATTCTGAGTTTTAAGATATTACTGAGTCTGCCAAACAGTTTGGCTTTAGAGCATTTTTCCAATCTTTCTGTGACTGTGTCCCACCTTATGGATTCCCAGTTTGAAACATCGAACAATCGGTCCAGACGATCTGGATCATTTCTTGATGCACCTTAATACTGGACTCAATCCTGAAGCAGCTGAATTAATGGAACTATGCTTCTCCATGAACGATTCATATAGAGTCGACATTGAATGCACTTCCACGATTGTCTTATCCGGTTACCCTTTCTGTTCATCTGGACGAACAGATCAGCGAGTTGAGCTAATGCTTAACTCCCGATCCCAAAGGGAAACCAGTTTTATACTGTTCGCCTATGTATCCCTCAATCTCGGGAACACGCAAACTGGTGCTACTTCCTTCTAGCTTGCATCTTCAAGCTCTTTGAAGATCCTAGTTCGTTCTCCTTTTTCAACCAGTTCTCGGAACCTTTCCTCAACTAGCTGTGCTAACTTATCAGACCCCTGGAATTCTAAATCCCTGCGGAACTCGGGGTTAATGATTAATAGCATAAGGCAACGAACTTCCTTGGATTCAATAGTCAAGGAGTCATGCTCACAAGCTGTGGTGTGATGCCATGTTTGGGAGCGGACACTCAGTTTGATATGGTTCCCCAGCAAAACTAAGAACTATTCTCTAATTGCAAAACCGTATCACATAGTTCAGGCCAGTCAGCCTTACCATACTAAATAGGTGCTTTCTGAAGCTCTCAGAAATGGGTGAAGGAGGAGAAGAAGGAGAAAGACACTTTCTTCAGACATATATAAAATTTGAATTTATTCGTTTAATTAATCCTTTTAAATAATTACCCAATTTATTATTTAACAAGGCTAGGACCCAAAATACCCCAACTATGCTGTGAAGAGGGATGCCGTAGTCACAACACAGTGGTCATTAAGGTAGATAACTTTTATCAATTTCAGTCTAATGAAATTCCTAGATCTGTGAGATTCATTGAACTGTTCAATGGCATGTTTAATCTCGGATATGCCCCACCGTTTGTGACTGGGATGCCGAGGATCACAAACCGGGTGTGAATAACCATGCAAATTAGCTTGGTACTCTCGGGGTCCATTATCATCTCAAATTGATGTGCCGGTTAACCACACACGCTCCATCAACAATGATAACACCCGAGAAACCCATTGCCACTCTTTATGAACCCCCATTGGTGTGCCGGTAACCCACACACGCTCCACCAACGTTTCATAAAGTGCAATGTGCAATTTCATGGGTTAGCATCAAATTCACATTTTTTTATCCTAAAGTAACTAGATTGGGTTTTGTTCAAGGTTCTAGTACTTTCAATTATAGCATTATACTTTTAAGAGGCTTAACGGTTCTATCAAACCCGTTCGGCTAACGACACTCGACTGGCCAGGAGAGCGGTGGGTAAGAGTGGATACCCATTAGACTAACATTTTATAGTCAGTCGCCTTATACCCTCTTTATAGGACAGTTTTGTGAATGAGGCCTACTTGCGGTAAGACTAACCAATTTTCTTATATATAAATAATTAACTTTTAATCATAAATATATAAGATATATTTTAATCTTATTAAAATATTTTAGAATTAATTTATTCAGAATTTTCGCTAATTTATTCTAATTTTTCGAAAATTTTAAATTAATCCTTTGAGCTGATTTAATTTATCTTTTAATTAACAATTAATTAAATTAATTAAATCTAAGATAGATATTATAAATTAATCAAATTAATTTTCTATCTAATAACCCTAGTTGGTCGAAATTTGCATGCAAGGCAATTAGGGTTCCAGTTATTCAATTTAGTAAACTACCAAAAATAACAACCAACTAAACAAGGCAAGCAAATCAAAGGGGAAACAAAGGGTGGCGGCTAGGGTTAGGAAACCCTAGCCTAGATTTCGACCAAAAACCATTCCAAGGAGTGTTTTTCGCAAAAACACTCATGACACAAACAATTTATGCAGTTTATATCAATCACAAGAAAACAGCCTACGCTCTGATACCACTGAAGGGTTTTCTAGCAAACAATGAACACAAATAATCCTATGGTTCACATGCAACCCTAGAAAGATCTATGTTTTCTTCTATGAAGATAATAAACTATAACCTAAAGGCCAACAATGAATTCTAAAGATTAAAACAAGAATTACCAACCTTTGAATCTTGTTCTTGAAGCTAGCAGCACAAGTGTCCTGCCTCAGATGCAAGTCACACCCAAGCAATGGAGAAGACAGTTCAGCAGAGTTTATCTTGATGTAAATGGCGCAGGTTTTAGGGTGGCCAGGTGCCTCCTTTTATAGCCTCCAAGGGTTACAGCTGAAACCCTAAGGAGCCTCCAAATGGGCAAGCCTGCTGACCATTTGGACAAGGCTTTCCTTAACCCTAATTAGGGTTTCGAGATCCTTGTGGTGACACCACAAATCTCGCCACCTTTAACCCCTATCCACTGGCCAGCCTTTTATTCAACTATTGAATAATTACAAAACCAGTCCCTGCACTTTTAATTAATTAATTTAATCACTAAATTAAATCCAATTAATTCTTGATTAAATCTCAATTAATTATTATAGTTTCTAATTAATATATTAACACTTAAATATATTAATAAACCATTTAATTAATTCTATTGATTTATTACACAATTAATAAATCAACCTTTTACTCTACTGAACTCTATCCTGACCTCCAGCTATGAGGGCAACCCAAATGGACTTTGCTTCAATCAATAAGATAAATATAGTTGTAAAGTCATGGCTTAGACACCTAATCCAACAATGTTTATATCCTTCTTTGAATCTGATGAACATCATCTTGCAAAGTATGAAAATGACCCACAGTAGAATCCCTCTAGTGGCTCATAACCAAGAACACCAGCTGAACAAACATACATAACTTCTTTTAGGTTGAAGAACAAGATCTATAACCCTTGAAGAATTAAGGAACTCGCCAAAACCCAGAGAAGGGGAAATAGAAGGAATTGGCGGCTCATAGGAGGCCAATGACATGATTAGGGTTTGACCCCAAGGCCTCTATTTATACTAGAGGGCTCCTAGTGTTCCAAACTTGAGGAGCCTTTTGGCGGCCGCACCCCCTGGACTTTTAACTATTAATTAACTCTTTAATTAATTACAATCCAATCCCTTGCAATTTAATTTCTCTAAATTAACTTGTTAATTAAATGCCAATTATTTTCTAATTAATTTATCATGTCCTTGATAAATTAATAAACTAATTTCTGATTTAGTTTCCGATTAATTTATTTCTCAATAAATTAAAAAACAAATTTCATCTTTTCCTTTTCTACTAGGGTTTGTTTTTACTAGGTCGTGAGGGAAACCCAAAAGGACTTTTGCCATTATTACAAATATTACCACAAGTTGATGACCTTGGACATTATTACAACAGTCTCCCACTTCGACAAGTTGTCAACTTGTGTGGTCTCAATATTATCTGACAGTTAGCAGAGAGTGTGTCATCCTATGCAACTGTCGAACTTTGATGAATGAAAAGAGAAGACTCCTAGATAAGTGATCAATTTACCCCTCTGTTCTATAAGATATCATGATGAACCCGGGTCATGGAAAAGGTCAGATCCCGATAGTTCAAAATTCTATTTCCCGATAGAGATTTATGATGACTCTGTCAGACTACTGATTGAACACATCAATCAAGTCTAGGTTTGGCGAAACACTTAATGTCGCGCATCAAATCATCGAGGGGCCCAAGATATCATCAATCAAGTCTAGGTTTGGCAGAAGGAACATGTAAACTCTGAATACATAGTCCCTGTCTATTTCATCATATTACACATGGACATACCCTTTATAAGTACCGGTTACGGACAATGTTGAGTAGACCGGTACATAACAAAATCATATAGGAGATCCTCATGCATCTTGGTTTGAAGAATAAAAGATATTATCATCTTAGATTACTTGTAACTTAATCCATGAAGTAATATCTAGGTTTGGGTTGTTCCAATACTTGAATCTCTACCAAGTACTCATGAGGGCTAGTCGCAATTACCATGGTATGTCTAATCTCTATAGATTATCTACTAACACTCCATGACAGTCTTAAATCACTACTTGTTTCCAAGACGTACGACCGACTGTGGAAGGTTAAGTAAATTAATACTCGAGAAGCGGGTTCTAAACATGCTAAAGTGAACCACAATATTAATGTACATGAAAATGGCAGCCTAGCTCTTTATTAATTCTCCAATAATAATACACCAAGTCAGATACAATTGTCTACTGCTATATGTTCTGGTTATCAAATTAATAACTAAAATACTTATGTCATATTGCTTACAATTTAACACCTATGAACCCTAGTATACCCTCATGCTTGGTCCACGTTAATGTGTTAGTGAAACGATCAGCCGGACACTCTTCCGATGATGCTCTATTCACTATGATCTCGCAACTTGGTTTTTAAACACATCAGCAATCCCTAAGTATATTTTATGACTTTGCATAGTCCTTTGGGTTACTTTGTCAAGGTGATTGCACCGTTTATAAGAAGATTTCAAGGTGATCATTGATGTTGAGGACAACACCAATATTACCAATGAAATCTTTCAACCATGTAGTCACCTGGACAACGTCAGTAGCTGCTATACACTCGGACTTGTATTGATTTCAACTTGGACCGTTTACATGTTATTATTCCTCTTTTAACAAGAACACCTATCCTGATTGTGAGCAAGAGTCATCTCTGGCATCACTATGACCAGTTACTCTTAGCTCTTCCTTTTCCTCAATAAACCAAGAACACATTTATTGTTCTCCTAATATATTCTTAGACTGTCTTTCACTGCTGTCTAATGACTTTTACCAAGGTTGTCCTTAAATAAACTCACTATGCTCCATGCATACAAGATATCTAGTTAAGTACATGTCATGGCATACATGATCAATCCTATAGCAGAAGCATATGGGACTCGACTCATTTTGTCTAGTTCTTCTCTAGTACTAGGACATTGATTCTCCAATCAATTTCATGTCATCGGTAGAAACTCTTATCCTTAGAGTCATGCATCTCGAATTCCTTCAAGATCCTACTCAAATATGTACTTTGGCTAAGTCCTTTTCTAGACGTTATTATCTATCTTATAGATCCTTATTCCATATATGTATATTGTATCTCCTAGATTTTTCATAGCGAAACATTTCCCCAGGGAAGTCATTACCCTTTGAAACATCGGAAAATCGCTTCCTATAAGTAGTATGTCATGACGTACATCATTAGGAAGACTATAATAGTACTCCCACTAGCTTTGACATAATCACAAGACTTATCTATGCTTCATGAAATCCAAACTTTTTGGCATTTTATGACTACAAATATTCCAATAGCGAGGTGCTTGTTTGATTCCATAGATGAATCTTTCAAACTCTGGACACTCTATTTGGATATTTGGCATGTTCAAAAACCTCTTGGTTGTGCCATACAAACAACCCCTTTGTTTTCCATTTAAGGAAAGCGGTCTTAAAACTTACATTTTGCCATGTCACATATAATGTACATGTGGCAAATAAACAAATTTTTTCTTACCTGTTGATGAGAGTGCTGACATCGTCGTAGTCGTCGATGCGGTCAAAAATACTAGATAATTACCTTACAAGCACATTAGCTAAGTGAAAGTGAACCGTGGAGTTTGTGGTTAAAGTCGTGTCAAGAATTAACCAAACTATAGTGTCACTCTATAGCTGGTGGCTTTCCATACACTTCGCAAAATCCAAACAAAACGAAATATCGAAAATATAAAATAACAGTTATTAAACTATGCAAAACGAAATCCCGATCTATCCAAACTAATACGTTCTGCCCCTGAGGTATACTCAGAAAATCAGAATCATAAAACCACGCCAAACGATCAAACAAACAATAAATTGTAAACCGAAAACGAAACCAAGAAATAACCAAAACCGAATGATTATATTAAACTAAAAACAGTACCGAACCGAATGATTCTGATTGCGGTCTGAAAAATCTAGATCTACATGGTCCAGCAAGTTCTACAATCCAGAACCGTTGGAAACGTGCGATAAACAAAACCAAAAAATACGAAAATAAACTAAAACTATGAAAATACCAACTATTGATCACTGAAATCCGAAAATATGAGTCGAAGAGGCCTGAGTTCCATTCAAAGGTCAGGTCTTCGCTCCCGAAACATGAACCAGAAGCCTCTATTTATTGTTGCGAAAATTGTTTGGACGCGGCGCACAGGAGTGAATGTCTGCGGTGTGTCCTTATCTATAACCCCGATGTTCGCTGTTTGAATTTGAAACTTCTTATCCGATCTTTGACTTACCTCGGCGCACGTGTCTTCTTTTCTGTGGTGCGCGTGTGCTTTCGCCTGAAAGTGGATCCAAACATCGCCATTTTGCACGTATTTAACCCCTGTATTTCATTAAATTCGTACACAAGCACTAGACACAAAATATGAGTATATAACAGTTTATGATATATATTTCACTCAGAATAGGGCTCAAGGACGACTAAAATACCTGATACTACTAGGTGTCATCAAACACCCCACACTTGTGCCTTGATTGTCCCCAAGCAAGAGAGATTTTAACAAATTTTAACTAGAACTCAAACATTTTTGGATGCTTTCGGTTTAAAGTTTATTGTTTTCAGAACTCAAACATCTGGGACGCAGCATGGTGATGATTGATTGTATTTTTCTTTTGATCTTTTGGAAACATTCTACATAACATATTGTTATTTATATTTCTTTTGCCTTTTACATTTAATGTTTGTTTGTGAGTGTCTTTGTATGAAAGTACCAACGAGATCCACCGAGGGGTTGTATCACACAAGTGTGGGATCACCGTACCCCTACACTTGTCATTACCGGCGTGTTCACTGTTGCGTCATAACTCCGGACAGTCAAATCATATAATGTGCAAGTTTATCCTGTCATTTTGGTTCCAACAAGCAGTTCAACCGTTCTTAAAGGGGTAACTATTTCTTCATTGTTTTGAAATATTTTATGTACAATGGGGACGTTGTACGGTTTTAAGTGTGAGGTGTGAGACGGTCGAAAGAGTATTTTTGAAATTTTTGGGAAAAACAAGTCATTTTCAAATTTTAGCAATTTTCAAAATTTTTAAGAAATTGTAACGTAAAAACGAATAGATTTTGAATGTTATAGCTTTAGTATTTTTCAAGAGATACTATTTAGTTGTTAGCATGCTTTGGTTTAGTTCAAATAAGTTGAGTTCCTAGAAGTTAAAAAAAATTTAGATTTAGAATATTTTAGGATTGTGATTCAGGAAGAAAGTGTCAATCAGTGGCCTTTGTTGTTTGACAATGCCTATCAATATCAAGTATTTTAGTCATTGTTAGGCCCTATCCTTGGTGAAATTATATCATATTTGTATTGGTATTTCTCACTTTTGTGCTAGTGCTTGTGTGTAAGAAAATGTTGAAAACAGGGACTAAAAGCGGACGAAATGAAAGAAGTATGGATCAAAGCCAAGTCAGTCGAATTCATACGCGAGCCGTGGGAAAGAAGCTTGTGCGTCGCGCCACGTCAAGGGTCAGACGTTTCAAAAAGCAAAAAAACGGGGATAAGGCAACACGCGCGTCGCGGATCCATGCCTTGCGCATCGCGGATCGATAGATTTTTCAAGTATAAATAGAGATCATTAGGTCGAAAATTGGAGGCAAAGAACGACCCCTAAGGTGGACTTAAGGCTTCTTTGACTCAAGGTTTCGGGATTTCAGCAACACTGTTGGTATTTTTTATGTTTTCACTTTTAGTTTAATGTTCTTTAGTTTAGATTAGCTTCTAGTCTATTGTTTCTGGATTGTTCAGATCAGTAGCAGTAGTCTAGGGTTATTATTTTCGGATTTCAGTACCTTGGATCTATGGTTTTGGTTTTTAATAGAAGTAATCATTCGGTTTATGGTTTTGTTGCAGTTTTTAGTATTAATTATGTTTAGATGTGTTTTGTATGCAATTTGATTGATTGTTTGCTTCTGGATTCTGAACATAACTTCTGATTTTAGTAAGTAATCATAGTCTAGTACTTGGTTTGATTTAGTTTAGTTCATGCTTGATTTAGTTTTTGGAATTGGTTTTGGAATTGTGTTTTTGGTTGGTTTTTGGAAAAGTAGAGTTTGTCCCTCTGCTGTAGAGTGACACTACAGTTGGTAAGCTATCATCCTATCTTGACCACCAAACTCCCATGGATCGACCCTTGCTACCACTATACTAGTGAGTCTGTGAGGTATTTTTCTTATTTTTGACCGCATAACGACCTAGGCGTGTCAAATTTTGGCGCTGTTTCCAGGGATCGAGTTGTGCGCTTAAGATAGACGGTCAGTGGTATTTTCTTTTTGATGTTTGATTTTAGGTTTTTGATTGTCTGTATGTGTACCTCCTAACAATGGGCGATTACATATACCCGGATCAACACATGTATTATGAAAATCCGGCCGACAACCATTACGAGAATGATTGCAACAATGGATTATTCGATGAAAATGGATGGCGGACCGAGGAGCCAACTCAATCTGGAGATTATGCGATGATGCTTCGCATCATGGAAGTGATGGCTAGTACCTACCAAACGTAGAAGGATATTCCCTTTCAAGAATGAAAAATTCAGAAGATCAATTGGAGGAAAATATGGGATGTCCGCCAAACACACCAGAAACCGAGGTGAGTGATTTTGATACATATGATAATGTGTGTGAACCTGTATCACCTGAACATGTGATGGAAGGGCATACACCTCGGGAAAGTCAAGAGACCACTGAGAGGGTCGAAAATGTTGTTGAGCAAGAGGTTGTAGGTGACAATACTACCCCGACTCAACAGCTTGTGATGTTTTTGAAAATGTTGATAATGTTGATCTGGTAATGATTGAACCCATACCATTACCAGATGAGATGACATGGTCGAGACAATTCTCAGGAAAGGGGGCATAGATTACAATACCACCCCCGACCCTGCATTTTTTAAAAATTTTTAACATTTTGAAAATAAAGATCTCGTGATGGGTGACTTTATACCATCACCAGATAAAACCAGTCGCTCACTCTTGGTCCTGATCCACCAGTTGGACGATGACCAAGAGAATTATGACGACGATGTGGTCTTTGAAAACAATAAACATGATATCTTTGGCACTCATGATCCATTCATAAATGGAAATTTAGATGTAATCAATACCATCGATGAGAACATACGGAAGCATATCAATATTATGCCTTCCGATCCCATTCGATTGGAAAAATTTTATTGGTACTGTAGACCAAAACCGCAAGCTGCAGATAATATTCAACATACGAGCAGAGAATGATTCACAAAACAACTACTGGGAGCAGCACTGGGCGCGCTCCACATCAAGCCTGTGATCTTGAAGAGACACCGAAGGAAGGACCGAGCTTGGAGTTTTAAAACCACTTCTAAGCATTCACGCGAAATGATTAGAAGACGGCGACTGGGCAGCAGCAGGGGAACCGGCAAGCCATTCGACCCAAGAAAGTTGGAAGAACAAGGGGTCAACAAAGGAACGGTGGGAATTTCAATTCAGCGAAGTCAAATGGCGTACGACCGTAGCTGTTGAAGGAATACGTCTGGCTGAAGAAGCTAAACTTAGCACTTGTTGGGAGGCAACCCATCCGTAAATAGGTTAGGTATAATGTTTTTAGAAGTAATTAGGAAATATCATCATCGTCATTGCAGGAATTCGCGGTACGAGGCAAGAGTGGGGTCAAACGAAGAACTTTGGAATATTTCACTACTACAAAATGAGTCTAATGTAACATTTTACAAGCAACACTTAAAAAATTTGTTGGTTTTGGTTCTAAACCAACATTTTCAAAATAAGTGTTGCATTAATATACCTGATCCAACAATTTTTTTCAAGTGTTGGTTTTTTAATTTAAAACACCAACATTTTAGAGAAGTGTTGCATTTATCAAGATGTAGAGCCAACACTTATGTAAATGTGTTGTATTCTCAATGAAAAAACCAACACATATTTGAAAGTGTTGGAATCACATAATTTGTACATATAACATTAAAATTAATCGTCATTTTATATTATTAACGTTTATTTAAATTAATATATTATCTTGTTTGCACCACTGATATATGAAACTTTATACATACGGTTGACAGTTTGGTGGAAATGTTGTAATTAGGGGTGAGAATTATTTGGTTTGGAATCGAAAAACCCGAAAATCAAAATTGAATTGAAACCGATTTCGGACTAAACGATATTTGAGTTTGGCTTTTGGTTTGGTCCAAGACTATACCAAAATTTGAATTTTGTTTTTAGTTAATTTTTTGGTATTGCAAATTTCAGATCAAACCGAACCGAATTACCGACTTTTATTAAATAATTAATCAAAAAATATATTATATTTTATGTTTTATATATTAAATGTTAATTATTAAAGACTAGAAGAATTTCCGAGTTTTACTCCTTTAGGATTGAAAATTGTAATTTCAATTTAGGGCTAATATTCTCGACTTTCAAGTTAGTTCCAATTTCCCGCTTCTGCCTCTCAGTCGAGCCATCATGGAGCCGAATCGCCGATCCCACTTCTGCAATCGAGATCTCGACCGTCGACCACCTCTTCTGCAATTGACAAACGACCACCACCAATGAAGTCAAAAGTTGTCCGCAAGTTACCAACATCCACCATCGCTGGAACCGTCTGCCATCGCTCTCGATATCGACTGTAAATACCACCACCGTCCGCCATCGCTAGAACCTAGAACTCAACTCATTCCTCAAATGGTATCAAACTATGCTTCCTTCACTTATTAGTTCTTGGGATTTTGTGAGAATTCCACATTTTTCTTACAGAAGGGAGTCATAAAATCGTATAGCAGAATCTGGAGTTTTTCTTATCTGGTATGTCACTCTCATCGATCCCAATGAAGTTTGACTTATTAGGTTTTCATGTATTTCAACCTGTCTTCTGTGACTTTGACTAATCATTAATGCATATCATTGTATTGTATTAGGAATATACTAATAAATGTTTGCATTGCATCAAGTAAAGTGTTGCATTATTATTTTTAACACGCATACTAAAATGTTGTCAAAAAGAAAGAAAAGTGTTGCACTTATACAACAGGAAACAAAAAAGTGTGGCGTTTAATACGCAAAAGTGTTGTTATAGGTTAGAGGTAATAATGAGAAAGTGTGGCATATGGAGTAAAAAGTGTTGCATATGATAGCCAAAAGTGTTGTCATAAGGTGGTGGCAGTAATGAAGAAGTGTTGCAATTTGAGGAAAAAGTGTTGCAGTTAAAAAGTGTTGCATTTATACAATGTAGGCAACAATTTTGAAAAGTGTGGCATATTCTAAAAGAAGTGTTGCTTTAGGCCTAAGGCAACGAGACCTAAGGCAACACTTGGTAAAGTGTTGGATTATACATAAAACAACACTTTTTAGGGATAATGCAACACTTTATGGGTGTTGCAATAGCTTTATTTTGTTGTAGTGTTTGGAAGGCACGACGCGGCATGGAGTAAAGCGCAACGCGCGTTCACAATATAACCCGATGTGCAGGGTTAAATTGGACACGCGCGACGCGGTGTACTGTTATGCGCCTCGCAGAATTTGATCGGACAGAAACCGCCTTATAAGGTATGACTCATTCATCGCACACACACACACAAACTCACGTCGTGCAATTGAGCAACGATCGACCATCGAAATTTCACGTATTTTTCTCTTGTTTCTAGTCGCTACTATCGAGGTATGTCAGTTGAACTCATTTGTGCTGGTTATTACATCCATTTAGCATGTAAAATTGAGTGATTTCTTCAAAATTAGAAAACTTCGAAAATCGGAAATGCCGACTCGTAGGGTGTTGCATTTGCAAAATCTGCACCCTAGGAAGGCTAGTTGATAGTTAGGGTACCTTGTAGTGGTGTTGGATTCAGTTTAACAGGTGAATTCGTGGAGTTTTGGAAAATTTTCGCACCAGACTTACGGCGTAACACGCCGTGTTCTTGATCCACGTTGCGCGTGTCTGTGCGATGTTTAGGGACTGATTTTGCAAATATTTTTGTTGTGATTCTTTTGTGCAGATGGAGTTCAGACGAGATCATCCATTCCTTCAGTTTCCAGAGATGTTAGATGACACTCCACAGTACGAGGCTCGACTCGATAAGCTCCGCTCCCGACCAGTCCTTGCTGCTGTTTAGTTGGACCGAGCGATTCTGGTCTAGGCAGGACTTTGGGCCGAGATATTGCCATACCTTCACCGCACTTGGAACGATAGAACACACACCTTTACTTGCCGGGGCTGGGACAGGCTCATGGCCACGGCAGATGACGTGGTGTACAAGGAGCTCGTGCTCGAGTTCCTTTCTACTTGTCGATACACGCCAGTATCACAGGAGGCGCGATCCCAGTTGATCCGAGAAGGTGTCCGGGGAGGATATGATCTACATGTGGGTGCTCTCCGATTCCAGCAAGTTTCTGAACCTGTCGTATGCACTGGCAGTTTCCTTGACGACCCGGGCAGCGGGTGTATATGGCAGTAGTCCCATGGCCGTCGGACACTTCATCACCCGCCCAGCCAGATCCTATGCTATTTTGACGGCTGAAGTCATGGCGAGCTTGACAGCGACACCACCCTCCATCACATCGATCTGTTACCTGAAGAACATGAGGATTATCCAGCAGCTGCGCCCGGGCATTATTAACCGGATGCTGACAGAGGAGGCAGAGGGATCTAGATAGGAGGATGACATGCGCTGAGGCTCACCACCGTTGGATGGCTGAGACGCAGAGGCTGATCATGCTCCAGTTGCATATCGAGGACATAGCCGCGTACCCTCCGAGTGACCACGATGATGAGGCTGGTCCATCCGGGACCCAGCACGATGACTGATGTATTTTTCTTTTGATCTTTTGAGACATTGTATAGAACTTATTACTATTTTTTTTATTTCTTTTGATATTTGTATCTTTTTGCATTTAATTTGTTTGTGAGTGTTTGCATGTAAATACCAATGGGAGTCTACTGAGGAGTTGTTTCAAGCAAGTGTGGGGTCATTGTACCCCTACACTTGCCATTTCACCGGCGTGTTTACTGTTGCAACACAACTTCTGAAAATCTGAATCGTGAGGAGTTCGTGTTTTTTTATCCTGTAACAGTCAAGTTCCAACAAGCAGTCTATTGTCTAAAGGGGTAACTCTTTTTCCCTTATTCTGAAATAATTTTATGTACAATGGGGACATTGTACGGTTTTAAGTGTGGAGTGTGGACGGTCGAAAGAGTTTGTTTTTTGAAATTTTTGCGGAAAATGAGCAATTTTTAAATTTTTTAGCAATTTTTTAAAATGTTAATAGATTGTAATTTTGAAACGAATAGCTTTTGAGTGTTAACATTGGTATTTTTCAAGAAATACTATTTAGTTGTTATCATGCTATCTGTTTAGTCAAATAACTTGAGTTTGAGGAGTTAGAAATTTTTAAGATTTGGAGTATTTTAGGATTGGAATTTAGGAATGAACTGTCAATCAGTGGCCTTTGTTGTTTGAGCGGGTAGGTCTGAAAAGGGTGGCCTCGAAAAAGGCACTTATGCACCTTACCACCTAAGATCGTCTGGTTTGGGATGATATTTCTGAAATCTCGTTACACGAACAACATCGAAAGTCATGGACAATTCTTTAATGGACTTTAGAATCTGAATGAGTACGTGCACTTCTTAGTGAATAGAAAATTTGTAATCAATGATTCTTTAGAAAGTCATGAATTACAAAGGATATGCTGATCATGTTTTATCAAAATCATTTTCAATTTAATTTTGGAAACAATAAGCTTTGAAATTGAACACATTCAAAAAATGTTTGAGTCTTAGTTAAAATCTGTTAAAAACTCTCTTGCATGGGGACAAGCAAGGCACAAGTGGGTGGTGTTTGACAACGCCTATCAGTATTAAGTATTTTAGTCGTTGTTAGGCCCTATTGTTGGTGAAATTATAGCATAGTTGTATTAGTATTTCTCACTTTCTGTGCTAGTGCTTGTGTGTAAGAAAATGTTGAAAACAAGGATAAAAGTGGACAAAATGAAAGAAGTTTGGATCAAAGCCAAGTCAGTCGAATTCATACGCGCGCCGTGGGAAAGAAGCTTGCGCGTCGCACCACGTCAAGGGTTAGACGACTCAAAAAGCGAAAAAAGGGGATAAGGCAACACGCGCGTCGCGGATCCATGCATTGCGCGCCACGTATAGACAGATTTTTCACGTATAAATGGAGGTTATTAGGTCGAAAATTGGAGGCGAAGAACGACCCCTAAGGTGGACTTAAGGCTTCTTTGACTCAAGGTTTCGGGATTTCAGCAACACTGTTGGTATTTTTTATGTTTCACTTTTAGTTTAATGTTCTTTAGTTTAGATTAGCTTCTAGTATATTGTTTCTGGATTGTTCAGATCAGTAGCAGTAGTCTAGGGTTATTATTTTCGGATTTCAGTACCTTGGATCTATGGTTTTGGTTTTTAATTGAAGTAATCATTCGGTTTATGGTTTTGTTGCACTTTTTAGTATTAATTGTGTTTGGATGTGTTTTGAATGCAATTGGATTGATTGTTTGCTTCTGGATTCTGAACTTAGCTTCTGATTTCAGTAAGTAATCACAGTCTAGGACTTGGTTTGATTTAGTTTAGTTCATGCTTGATTTAGTTTTTGGAATTGGTTTTGGAATTGCATTTTTAGTTGGTTTTTGGAAAAGTAGAGTTAGTCCTTCTGGCTGTAGAGTGACACTACAGTTGGTAAGTTATCGTCCTATCTTGACCACCAAACTCCCGTGGATCGACCATTGCTACCATTATACTAGTGAGTCTGTGAGGTATTTTTCTTATTTTTGATCGCATAACGACCTAGGCGTGTCATTGTTCGAGTCGGTAGGTCTGAAACGGGTGACCCTAAAACGGTATTTATGCACCTTACTACCTAAGATTGTCTGGACTGGTATAGTATTTTCGAAAGCTCGTTACACGAACAACATCGAAAGTCATGGATAGTTCCCTAACGGTCTTTAGAATATGAATGAGTAAGTTCACTTCTGTAAACTGAAAATTTATAATCAAGGGTTCTTTAGAAAGTAGTGAATTCCAAAGGGTATTCTGGTCATGTTTTTCAAAATTATTTTTCATCTAACTTCTGGAAGCAATAAACTTTGAAACTGAAAGCATTCAAAAATGTTTGGGTCTTAGTTATAATTTGTTAAAAACTCACTTCCTTAGGGACAAGCAAGGCACAAGTCTGGGGTGTTTGACGACGCCTAGTAATATCAAGTATTTTAGTCGTCATTGAGCACTATTCTGAGTGAATTATATCTCGTAAACTGTTATATTACTCACTTTTCGTGTCTAGTGCTTGTGTGTGAAAAACGATAAAAACACAGGTTAAATGCGTACAAAATGAAGAAGTTTTGAAGGAAGTCCATTCACAAAGGAAAAGACACGCGCGCCGCGGACTAAAGAGCATGCGCGTCGCGGAAAGTCAATAAACGAATGATGAGTTTGACATTCAAAAAGCGAATATCGGGGTTACAGATAAGGTCGCACTGCGGTTTTCACCCTTGTGCGCCGCAATTAGTCAGATTTCGCAACTATAAATAGAGGCATCTAGTTCGAGTTTCGGGAGCGAAGAACTGACCCAAAGGTGAACCTAGGCTTCTTCGACTCGTGTTTTCGGATTTCAGTGATTAGAAGTTGGTATTTTCATAGTTTCTTTTATTTTTCGTATTTTGTCGGTATTGTTAATCCCTCGTTTCCAACGGTTCTAGATTATAGAATCCGCTGGAAAGTGTCGGTTCTGGATTATTCCCGAAGTCAGAAACATTCGACTTTCGGTTTGGTTTTTTAGTTTAATGCAATCATTCAGTTTTAGTTATTTCGTGTTTTCGATTTTCGTTTATGTTTATTTGTTCTTCGGTTTGGTTTTTTAGTTTAATGCAATCATTCAGTTTTAGTTATTTCGCTTTTTCGTTTTTCGTTTATGTTTATTTGTTCATTTGGTTATTTGTTGATATTGAGCACTTCAGATTTTCTGAATATACTTTGGAATCAGAT
Organism: Cichorium intybus; assembly: GCA_023525715.1. Classification (NCBI taxonomy): domain Eukaryota; kingdom Viridiplantae; phylum Streptophyta; class Magnoliopsida; order Asterales; family Asteraceae; genus Cichorium; species Cichorium intybus. The sequence goes on from CM042014.1 coordinate 59,670,216, forward strand.
TGTCTAGTTGGTTTGGATCGATATTTGCAATTGTTAGTTCGTTAATGCTAGTTTACGTTTTTCGGTATTTTCGGTTTATTTGATTTTTGGGAAGTGTATGGAACGCCACCTACTATAGAGTGACACTATAGTTTGGTTAATTCTTAACACATACTTCAACCATGGACTCCATGGATCGACCCTTACTTCCACTTAGCTAGTGTGCTCGTAAGGTAATAAATCTAGTATTTTTGACCGTATCAACGACTGCGACGTGTCAACACGTAAATATTAATTGTTAAATACTTAATTGTTAAGTACTTAATTTGATTTCAACTAATATATTTTTATTCTTTTGAAGGATGCGTTTGCACGGATGCTTGACGATCCAAAATAAAAAACAGAGATATGTTGGCAGAATTTATGCGTATGTATTCGGCAGAGCACGGTGGAGGAACGAGCAAGGGTTCTGGGGATCATGATGGTGACGATAATGATCAAGATGATGACTTAGAGTAGTTTTTATTATGTTATGTTTCGTGACTTTATACGTATTTTATGTTTCGTGACTGTTATTTGTCGGGTATGTTCTCGATATTATTTGTTTCAAATCATTTATCTCGTTTTTTGAATAATAATAATAATAATAATAATAATTAAAATAATAATATTAAAAAAACCTATTAGCGGCGACATTTAAATGCTATTAGCGGTGACATCTACAACGGAGACACGTCATCATCGAAGATAGAAACACCTCATTAGCAGCGACGGCTACAGTGACGACAAGTGGAATTAGCGGCGACTTATTAGCGGCGACAATAGACCTTTACCGATGAGGTATTTGCGGAGACTCTTTAGCGGCGAAAAATCGCCGCTAAAACCTTTACCGGCGACAATCGATATCTTTAGCGGCGACTGTTGTCGCCACTAATACTACCATATATTGTAGTGTCGGTAAACTCTTTATCCTGCGGATTGTCGACCGAGTATGCCATGGGAAACGCGTGTTCCTAGTATGAATCGTCTCCCTCCATTGTTGATTTGCTGAAAATAATAGTAGAGTCTTGCAACGTTTTCCAGCGGGGGGTTTCACCAACTATTCGCGTGTTTGTTCAAGATTTTATTGTTCAAGTAATGATCAAGTTATCAACATTGACAAGTGATAACGTCTAAAGCTACATCAAACACTGGGATTGTCAGCTGTTTACACATCGACACAATGTTTAAGAGCGTTTGAATAAATATTCTAGACGAAGTTTTCATTTTGTATGGATTGTAAGTCAGGCCCCTTTGTGATTCTCACTGTAAAGAATAATAAACAGAGCAAAAACAGGGCAAAAGCAACAACAGGGGTATTCTGGGAACTTTATTGAACGTCAAAACTCATTACGTAAACATCAAATAGCACTCCTACTTATACCAAAAGAAAGAAAGCTAACTAACTTGAGTTTATCTCTAAAACGCAGAAACAAAAATAAGAATTGATAATAACCAACAAATTCAAATCAATATAAAATCATATGCCGTAAATCAAGATAAAATATGCATCTCGAAATTTCTGGATTAATCCACATGGATCGTATCTCAAGTATTATTTTTTTCCATGTTTTAATTATATTTCAGCATTGGAAACAAGTAATAAAATTGATCATGAACATGGTTCACGAGTTCCAACAAATTCATCTCATATTAGAACTATTCATGTCCCACTCCAATTAACTTTTTCAAGTTTCGTATTAGTGGATTTCTAGTATTAAACTTCCCTTCATTTGGGTGTCGTGCTTATATAATTGTCCAGCAGCTGGAACTTTGGTATAATCGAAACTACTAAATATTCAAACAAACCCATAACAGGTATGTTGACCGTTCTCGAGAATTGCCGAGTATCTCCTCCGCCTACCACGGTGGGAGAGAGGTCTCTGCCGCTTACTTTCTTTGACATGTTATGGATACAATTATACCCGATCCACCAGGTTTTCTTTTATGAGTTCCCTCACTCTAGAGAACATTTCTTGGAAACAATTGTTCCGAACCTCAAACACTCATTATCCATCACTCTTCAACACTTCTTCCCATTTTCAGGCAACTTAATTGTGTTTCTCAATCCAAGTGTTGAAAAAAAACCAGAAATTCGTCATGTAGAGGGCGACTCTGTTGCAGTTACCGTTGTTGAGTGTACTCTTGATTTCAACGATCTTACAGGAAATCATCCTCGTAAGTGTGATATGTTTTATCCACTTGTGCCTCTATTGGGACGTGCAGCAAAAGTATCCGACTACCTTACCATCCCAGTTTTTTCATTGCAAGTTACACTTTTCCCCAACTCAGGCATCTCAATTGGGATCACCAACCACCACTCTCTTTGTGATGCGACCACAAGGTATGATTTCCTGAAGGCTTGGAGCTCGATTGCTATGCATGGTACAGATGAGTTATTCTTAGCCAGTGGATCTTTACCGTTTTATGAAAGAGTGGTTAAATACCCGAGCTCCTTAGATGAAATGGCTTTAAATATACCCGGGATTCCAGCTATTAATGCGGAATACCAGCCCCCTCAGCTTGTTAGCCATACAGATAAAGTTCGAGCCACCATTATCTTGACCCAAGCACACATCACTCAGTTAAAGAAACGGCTATCTACTCAACTGCCAACACTGGAATACGTATCATCATTTTTGGTGGCATGTTCTTATATCTGGCATTGCATAGCCAAATCACATGTTCATATTGGAGAAAGGATGGGAGATGATGACGTAGAAAGGTTTGCTTGTGCTGTGGGTTGGAGGTCCCGCCTCGATCCACCAATACCTCAAACTTATTTTGGTAACTGTATAGGACCTTTGTTCACAACAACAATAAAAAGCACACTGTTAGCAGGCAACAATGGATTTCTTATGGCTGCTGAATTATTTGGTAAGGCATTGAGCGAAACAGTAAAGAAGAAGAACGGAGTGATCGAAGATGGGGAGACGGTGATTAAGTCGGTCTTTGCCCCAGCGCCAGGAATTGGTGTGTCAGGAACACCAAAGATTAAGTTCTACGATGTGGATTTTGGATTTGGGAAACCAAAAAAGCATGAGACCATATCAATAGATTATCATAGTGTGATTTCTGTTAACGCTTCCAAAGAGTTACCGGCTGATATTGAAATTGGTGTGTCCCTTCCTGCTAAACAAATGGATGCGTTTATTTCCATCCTTAGCGAAGAATTAGAGGGCACATTTTATTGAGCAAGAGAGTCGTTTGTTAAAAATTTCTAGTGTGGATCTATCATCACGTTCAACCTGTGTTTGCTTCTTTTAATCAGTGTTAGATCTTGGATAAGCATGTGCAATCTTATATGTTATTAATAAGACCACTGTCTTTAAGATGTACTTATTCACATTAAAGAATATGCATGTTTAAAGGTGATTCTTTGTATAAAACAATGTTCAACTAAAATCGGGTGTTCACGTACAGACAATTTTGTGAGTTTTATTGACTCGAATTTAAAAAGACTCATGAATATTTTTTGTGAAACACCCTCTTACTACTTCGGCTTCTACAGGAGGACCTTATTTTACCTTTGTATTTAGTTGAGTGTTACCTGGATTTTTTCGTCTTTCGATGTTGTGAACTTTGCTAATCTTTTTTATTGTATCTATGCTAGGTTTGCAAAATAAAATTATATACATAAAATTTTATAAAATATATGTTGACAATTATTTTGAACGTATTAGAATATCATTCGATAGTTTCTACTTGCATTTTGTTTTTGAATAAATTTCATATGGTTTTCGATTTATTATTGTTTTTAGTGTTATGATTGATTAATATAAAAGTTAGTTATTTGGTCATTTTTTTTTCATTTCGATTATATAATATATTTATAATATCAATCATTGTTTGTAGTGTAACGTAATATAATTTATAGTTTTATGTTTTTAGAACCAATTAATTAGAAAATTATCAATTATTATAAAATTGAATTTTTGAAAACCTATTAGTTAATTCAATATGACAATATAACTTTCATATTTAAAACATTTGACATTTTAAACTATTTTTAGAAAGTCTATTTTTAAGTTTAGTTGTGAAACGTCTCAAATTCAGAATAAAATTTTCATTTATAAAACGGTTCAAATACATAAAACGAGTTGGAAATTAAACCATCTAGTTCAACTTAGTAATTAAAACATTGAAAACAATGCTTATCAAACCAGTCAGAAACATTATCAGATGCGGGACGATCCAGGAATCGCCGGTCATGCATCGAATGCCTGAAAAACAACGAATACCTGAAAAAACATTTACGGTAAAAGAGTAAGCACAAAACCTAGTGACTTCCTCAAAATACCACACGATCCATTCCATTCATACACATAACTCACATTCGACATCCAGGAACGACCGATCGTCCGTTCGTCATTAAATATCCTCGAGTGCCAGGTACGACCGGTCATGCATCGTCCTTTATCATGGAGCATCTATCGGATTTTTCAACTCATTCTTTAACCCTGGGGTGCACAAGTACGACCGGTCATGCATCGTCCTTTATCATGCAACAACCCTCTGGTCGATCAAATCATTCTCAAGTTGCCAGAACGAATCTAACGACTATCACATACAAGCACAGAAATCTAAGCATACAGTCTAACCCATCGGGTTTCCATTATCAATCATGACATAAAACACACACATCTAGCACGCGTTATTACACATAGTATAGTATGGCTACCTACATATACTCCAAGCTAGACAACACTCCACGCGAGTGTCCTCAGATCCCGACAACACAAGTTTCCTAATAAGGATAAACTCTACGTAGCAAAACCTAAACCCAAACACGATAAACCTCCAAGACCGGTACCCCGAATCTCTCAAGTTTAACCAAAAGTCAAACGAGTCAAAGTTCAAAGTCAAAGGTCAACACAAAAGTACAATGGTCGCGAAAACCCAACTTCACAGAGATAGCATGGCTATCTCCATAGATAGCGGCGTTATCTATGTTGTTCAGCCCACTTCCTTCCAAAACTCTTAATCCGTTAAGCCAAGGTCTTAATCTTTCCAGGACCTTTCCAAACTGTCACTTGATCCATAAAAATACAAACTTTCTCATCCAAACATGACCATGCCTGCACATGGTCAATATCTAAGTCCAAAAAGCCTAAAACTAGCCAAAACAACCATGCAACAATCAAAGAGAGCTCGGCTCACTCTCTAAACTGACTTAATGGCTCCAAAAGAGGTCTTAGAGACATAAAGATCTGAACTTTATCCTTCCCAACCAATGACAACACCATAAAGGGACCATTACTCAATTTTAAACCGTAAAATACAACTTAAACCACGAGAAGAAACCTTAAATCATAAGAAGGTGAAAGCTTGCACTTACAAAGATCCAGAACACAAGGTCTTTGCCGATTCCTTAAAGAAGAAAGACTCCCTTGCACCAACACCACCTTCTTCTTCTTCTTCTTCAAGAACTCCTCTAAAATGATCTAATGAGCCAAAAATAACCCAAGGAAGCTAGAGAGGATTTGAAGACGTTTATGGAGGCCCAAAGGTGGCAAATGACGACTACCTAGGATTTTGTGCCCTTAAATACGGCCCAAAAACTCGAAATCAAGGGTTTTGTACAAAAGATACGGATAGCATCTCTATCCTTATGATACTGATGCTATCCCGAGATCGTGTCATCCCACTAGCGCCACCCACATAGCGTCGCTAACCGAGTAACGATAGCGGCGTTATTTCCAATTTTCCTTAAAACTCAATTTTCTTTAAATCAAACTTGGTCATTTCAGAAACAGGTCTTACAACTGTCCCCCGCTTAACGAGATTCCGTCCACAAAATCCTTTCCTTACTCAGCTAGACTGGGCACCCAAATCTCATATCATATCGAAGCCACTTATCACTCATAACATGCCCACAATTCTCATACCAGTAAAAATTGCCAATGAACCTCGAATAAAAGATCACGAACACCCGACGATGACTCCCCTAATCTAAGCTTCACACTTCGAAGCTCAAGAACCACATAGACCACCTTACGCCTATGCTTTGCCAACCTACAAACTCGAGATACACACTACCAGAAATCCTTACAAAGCCCCATGGCTACCAAGTCTGACTTGCACCACCTCAACAGACATTCAAAGGCATAACACCAAATAAGATATACACGCTACTTCAGCCACCTACCTACCAGCCCATAACCACTCTGTCCAAGAGTATTTATGTAACTGGGTCCAACACCTCGCGCACGACGAAACCTCAGACCATCAAACTCTTCCTCTCAAACTATCACCCAAGGACTCTTAAGCTTTTCCCTAACACGTCCGGCCAACCGGCTGAACATTTAGGTTCCCTAATCCATGCACCAACAAAACTCCCTGGGTTCTCCGTTCCATCCAGCTCACAACTGAAATCATAGTCCTTCCCCGATTCATTCAGTTTCCTTTAGTCGCGAGAAAATATCAGGCGACCAAGAAATAACACCTAACACATATAAACCCTCTTGAAGGGCTACACACAATCTTACTAACCCCAATTTTCGGATTCCAATCCTAGGGTTAACTATCCAAACAACTGCATCGAACACCGGAGGCAACTCTCATTCACAGGCCGCTTTACCCGATCACTTACACACGCCAACAGGCAACTCTCTAACCAAGAACCATCACTCAAACCAACAGTCAATCCAAAGGCCTTGCAGACCTTAACGCACTCAAAAACCTAACATCCATCCGAACTACCGGACCAACTTTCCTCCCGAAAACCGAAGATGAACCCGAGACTCACTCGAAGAGGAGTCATGAAAACACTCACCTCACCAATTCAGACAACATGACAACTCCTTTACCTGATATCAGCCTTGATCCAGCCTGATCTCCATACACAACATTGCTTCCCAAAAGAAATACCCATCCACATTTCGATGATCATAAACCAAACCGAAACCAAACTGATTTAAACTTTCAACCGCTTCCCATATCGGTTATCCAACCGATCCTTGTCATACTGCCAAGAAACCCTACTAAACCCAAGCGCTTCTAACACAACCGCTCCATCTTCCCGAGAGGCCTAGCATTTTCGTTCAACCGGGCCTAGCATTCCTAATGCTGAAGAATCGCGGTGCTCTTGCTACTAAGCGAAAGAGAACACTACCATCCATTCCCTTGCTCAAGCCTTCTTGGTTGACCTACCATATGTTGCGATTCGATCACATAAACACATAATCGTATGCAACGGGTGACTAATGAGATCAAATTACAGATTTATCCATGAACAGTGTTCAGGATTATGCATTTCATATCAATTATAGCAACTTTAAAAACATAAACAGAATGCACCTCATGTTTATCTCCTTCTTTGTATCTGATGAACATCATCTTGCAAAGGATGAAAATGACCCACTGTAGAATCCCTCTAGTGGCTCATAACCAAGAACACTAGAAGAACAACAGACAGAACTTCTTTTAGGTTGAAGAACAATATGTAGAACCCTTGAAGGATTAAGGAAATCGCCAAAACCCAGAGAATGGAAAAGGGAAGGAATTGGCGGCTCATAGGAGGCCAATGACATTATTAGGGTTTGACCCCAAGGCCTCTATTTATACTAGAGGGCTCCTAGGGCTCCAAACTTGAGGAGCCTTTTGGCGGCCGCACCCCTGGACTTGTAACTATTAATTAACTCTTTAATTAGTTACAATCCAATCCCTTGCAATTTAATTTCTCCAAATGAACTTGTTAATTAATTTCCAATTAATTTCTAATTAATTTATCATGTCCTTGATAAATTAATAAACTAATTTCTGATTTAGTTTCCGATTAATTTATTTCTTGATAAATTAATAAACTAATTTCATCTTTTCCTTTTTTCTGCTAGTGTTTGTTTTAACTTGGTCGTGAGGGCAACCCAAAAGGACTTCTGCCATTATTAGAAATATTACCACAAGTTGATGACCTTGGATATTATTCCAACAGTCTCCCACTTCGATAAATTGTCAAACTTGTATGGTCTCAATATTATTTGACAATTAGCAGAGAGTGTGTCATCCTATGCAACTGTCGAACTCTGATGAATGAAAAGAGACGGCTCCTAGATAAGTGATCAATTTACCCCTCTGTTCTATAAGATATCATGATGAACCCGGGTCATAGAAAAGGTCAGATCCCGATAGTTCAAAATTCTATTTCCCAATAGAGATTTATGATGACTCTGTCAGAGTAGACTACTGATTGAACACATCAATCAAGTCTGGGTTTGACTAAATAGTTAATGCCAGCATCAAATCATCGAGGGGCCCAAGATATCGCTTCTCTTTGTTAGGGCAGAAGGAACATATAAACTCTGACTACATAGTCCCTGTCTATTTCATCATATTACACATGGACATACCCTTTATAAGTACCGGTTACGGACAGCGTTGAGTAGACCAGTGGATAACATAATCATATAGCAGATCCTCATGCATCTTGGTTTGAAGAATAAAAGATATTATCATCCTTGATTACTTGTGACTTAATCCATGAAGTAATATCTAGGTTCGGCTTGTTTGAATACTTGAATCTCTACCAAGTACTCATGAGGGCTAGTCACAATCGCCATGATATATCTAATCTCTATAGACAATCTACTAACACTCCATGATAGTCTTAAATCACTACTTGTTTCCAAGAGTACGACCGACCGTGGATGTTTAAGTAAATTAATACTCAAGAAGCGGGTTCTAAACATGCTAAAATGAACCACAATATTAATGTAAATGAAAATGGCAGCCTAACTCTTTATTAATTCTCCATTAATAATACACCAAGTCAGATACAATTATCTACTACTATATGTTTCAGTTATTAAACTAATAACTAAAATACTTATGTCATATTGCTTACAACTTAACACCTATGAAATCTAGTATGATCCTCATGCTTGGTACACGTTAATGTGTTAGTGAAACGATCAGCCGGGCACTCTTCCAATGATGCCCTATTCACTATGATTCCATAACTTGGTTTCTAAACACACCAGCAATCCCTAAGTATATTTCCTGACTTCGCATGGTCCTTTGGGTACCTTTGTCTAGGTGATTGCACCCTTGATAAGAAGATTTCAAGGAGATCAATGATGTTGAGGACAACACTAATATTACAAATGAAATCTTTCAACCATGTAGTCTCCTGGACAACATCAATAGCTGATATACACTCGGACTTGTATTGATTTCAATTGGACCATTTACATGTTATTATTCCTCTTTTAACAAGAACACCTATTGTGATTTTGAGCACGAGTCATCTCTGGCATCACTATATTGATGACGCCTAGTAATATCAAGTATTTTAGTCGTCGTTGAGCCCTATTCTGAGTGAATTATATCTCGTAAACTGTTATATTACTCACTTTTCATGTTAAGTGCTTGTGTGTGAAAAAGAATAAAAATAGGGGTTAAACGTGTACAAAATGAAGAAGTTTGAGATAAAATCCACTTTCAGTCGAAAAGACACGCGCGCCGCGAAATAAGGACACGCGCGTCGCGGAAAGTCAAGGATCAGATGACTAGTATGACATTTGAAAAACGAAAAACGGGGTTATAAATAAGGTCACACTGTGGTTTTTACCCTTACGTGTCGCGATTGGCTCGATTTTGCAACTATAAATACAGGCATCTAGGTCGAGTTTTGGGAGTGAAGAGTTGACCCAAAGGTGGAACCTAGGTTTCTTCGACTCGTGATTTTAGGATTTCAGTAGCTAGAAGTTGGTATTTTCATGTTTTAGCTTATTTTTGTGTTTTATAGTTTTTGTTTATCGCTTGTTCCAACGGTTCTGGATTGTAGAATCTGATTGGACGAGTTGGATCCGGATATTTTCCGAAGTCAGAACCATTCGACTTCTTGTTTCTGGTTTAGTTAATGCAATCATTCAATTTCAGTTATTTCATGTTTTCGGTTTCGGTTTACGTTTAATTGTTCGTTGGATGGCTTTATGGTATTGAGCACTTCTGATTTTCTGAATACAGTTCTGAAATCAGATTGTGTAATTAGTTTGGATTGAAGTGTGGATTTGTTTTGCTGGTTAATGCTAGTTTATAGTTTTGATAATTTTAGTTTATTCGAATTTTGGGAAGTGTATGGAACGCCACCAGCTATAGAGTGACACTATAGTTTGGTTAATTCTGACACATAATTCCAACCAGTTGACTCCCACGGATCGACCCTTACTTCCACTTAGCTCATGTGCTTGTAAGGTATAATTCTTCTATTTTTGACCGCATAACGACTTAGGCATGTCAAATTTTGGTGCCGTTGCCGGGAAGTTGTGCGCTTGAAATATAGAGTCAGTGGTTTTTGTTTTATGATTTTGATTTTAGTTTTTGGTAATTTAGTTGATTTAGTGATTTGGTTTTGATTTTGACGGTTGTTTGCACTTGTGCATGCGTACACATCGAGGTGAACAATCGTCACCTCCTTTTTATTCTCAGATTGAAAGAACCGCGCGCAGAAATTGTGTGCCTAGGCGCTTGATCAATATGAGTCCAGATAATGTAGTAATTGAAGAAGTTACCAATGAGCCGTTAGGAAAGGTAATGGGGGAGCATCATTTATACCCCCAATTTCATCAGAATTTAACATAGGTTCTACTAGTGCTAGTGGTGGTGCAGTTTCAGCCCCTGCACCCATACCACCATGCACTCAGTCTACTGTTCCACCAGTGAGTCAACCAATCACCGACCCTGTTGGGAATCCTGCATCTGCAGTGTTGACATGGGGAGTGCCGACCCGAGATGGTACCCCACGTCCACGTCAGCCAATGCACGTTTCACAACCACAACCACAACCATTTCCAGTTTTTAAACCTCAACCACCTATTATTCAGCCTCAACCTCGACCCCAAATACAACCTCAACCACCACATCAACCACAGCAGCAGTACCAATATCAGGATAGAGATCAAGGCCATGATGACGAGGATGAAGGATGGATGCCGAACAATCCGTCAACCAAATTCAGTAATGGAACCGAGGTCAGGGACCTCCGAGACGACAACAACAGCAACATCAGCAGCAAGGGCAACGATACTACAACCATGAGTTGTATAACAATGGTAATTTAGTTCCTCCCTTATATTTTGCACAACCGATTGGGCAGTCGGTTGTCTCACAATTCCAACCGCGGGAGTATGACGATGCTTCGCCAATATATTTTCTAGATAATGCTGATAGTCAGGTAGAAATTAGACATCAATTATTAGGAGTATTACCTGAGTTTAGAGGATACAAGTAGGACGATAGCTAAGCATTGGTTCACGTCCTTGCAACCAAATAGTATCACAATATGGGAACAACTCAAAGCAAAATTCCTACAAGAGTTTTATCCTGCCAGCAAGACGTCAGAAAGGAGAGTAATACAAGATTTTCATCAAAAATCAAGAGAGGCGTTTCATAATGCATTTGAAAGATTGAAAGAGTTAATGTGATCCTGTCCACATCACGAATTCCTAAGGTGGAAACTTGTGAAGTTCTTTTATGATGAGGTAGATACGAAAAATCAAGCCATGATAAACGCATCATCTAGTGGGACTATCATGTGGCAAGATCCAGAAGACGCTTGGAGATTTTTTGAGCTGTTAAGCCTAGGTTCGAAAGCCAGTAGACCTATTACGGATAGAACAACATTTGTAGCAAATATGGAAGTAGAAAACAAATGGAAAAAAGAGATCCAGAATGAGATAAGCAACGTCACAAACAAGTTCAAATAGTTACTCACAAGACTGCAGAAGGAAAAGGGAGCTTACGTGTTGCACGGTCAGACTATCTGCAATACTTGTGGTGAAATAGGTCATAATTGCACAGACTGTACAATAACACACGAGGAGGTAAGCTAAGTTCACGAATATGGGTAGTTTCACAACGCGCCACGTCCATTTCGGAACAACCAGCAAAGAGATGTTAGGCAACCACAAAGGAGACAACAAAATATACAGTCAACACCAAAAGAAGGAGATACAGCTATCAGTATAAAGGAAATTTATGAAATCCTGGTCAAGCTTAAAGAAGCAGAAGATGCGAATACGCAAGCACTATTGAGATTAGGGACTCAGCTCTTGAAGATTGAGAAAGACAGAGAACAATAGAAAGAAGGAAAATATGCAACCATATAAAGGACAAGTAAATGAAGTGATAACTCTGAGGAGTGGTAAGAAGGTGGACAATAAGGTCGTTGCTCCACCACCTGAAGAAGATAGTGATGTAGAGATTATTTTTGATGAAAAAGATGAGTTAGAAAAGAAAGAGAAGAAGGTACAAGAAAAAAGAAACCTAAAAAAAATAGGAGAAGGGGGAGACTAGTGGTACAACTCATTTCCCTGCAGCTTTGGAGAAGCCGGGGAACAAACCGTATGGAAAGAAAGGACCACAGGTTGAGGATATTTGGGAGTTATTTAGTCAAATCAAGGTTAACATTCCACTTGTTAAGTTGATTAAAGAAGTTCCTGCGTATGCCAAATTTCTAAAGGACATGTGCATCCATAAAAAGGATCTTCTTGCACATCTTCCAAAGAAGATCGAGTTGACTGAGTATGTCAGTTCGATAATCATGGATACATTGCCTCCCAAAATGAAGGACCCAGGAGCTCCTCTCATCTCAGTGGATTTAGGAGATGTTCATATAAAAATGGCTTTATTGGATTCATGTGCTAGTGTGAACATCCTCCCAGGGCAACTTTTTGATAAGTATGAATTTGGTACGTTAAAACCTACGGATGTCATTCTACAACTCGCTGACAAATCCACAAAAATTCCACGGGGGATGCTTTCGGACGTTATCATCAAGGTTGGAGAATTTTATTATCCAGCGGACTTCTTGGTTTTGGACACTCCTCAGGTTGCCAAGGAGGAACAACCTACGATTATTCTTAGGCGACCATTTCTAGCTACAACAAATGCAAATATTGACCGTCGCACTGGAGAGATGGGAATTTCCTTTGGGCATCAACAATCGCGAATCAACATATTTAACGGCTAATGCCAATGGAAGCACAATGAAAGAGGAGGAATGTTATCAGGTCGACTTCTTGTTTCTGGTTTAGTTAATGCAATCATTCAGTTTCATGTATTTCATGTTTTCGGTTTCGGTTTACGTTTAATTGTTCGTTGGATGGTTCTATGGTATTGAGCACTTCTGATTTCCTGAATACACTTCTGAAATCAAATTGTGTAATTGGTTTGGATTGAAGTTTGGATTTGTTTTGTTGGTTAATGCTAGTTTATAGTTTTGATAATTTTAGATTATTCGAATTTTGGGAAGTGTATGGAATGCCACCAGCTATAGTGTGACACTATAGTTTGGTTAATTCTGACACATAATTTCACCCACTTGACTCCCACGGATCGAACCTTACTTCCACTTAGCTCATGTGCTTGTAAGGTATAATTCTTCTATTTTTGACCGGATAACGACCTAGGCGAAAATGAAAGTCTGCCGGTGATTCTATCAGCTTACTTGACAGAAGAACAGGAAAAATCATTATTGGAGGTTTTGTCCAAGCATAAAGAAGCCATTGTGATGGACGATTGCGGATCTGAAGGGAATTAGTCCACGACGTGTATGCAAAGCATTATCACCAAGGAAGGAACTAAACCCGCCAGACACAAGCAACGCCGGTTGAATCCTAATTTGTGTGAAGTCGTGAAGAAAGAAGTTTTTAAGTGGTTAAATGCACAAATCATCTATCCAATTTTAGATAGCGAATGGGTTAGTCCTACACAAACGGTACCGAAAAAGTCTGGAATCACAGTGGTAGAAACTAATGATGGCGATCAAGTATCTACAAGACCAGTAATCGGGTGGAGAGTGTGTATCAATTATAGGAAACTCAATGCTGCCACATCGAAAGATCACTTTCCACTTCCCTTCATTGGCCGGATAGTAGAAAACTTAGCAGGACAGAAGTACTACTGTTTCTTGGACGGCTATTCAGGGTACAATCAGATAGCAATCCATCCAGAAGATCAAGCGAAAACGACGTTCACTTGTCCTTATGGCACTTTCGCATTTAGAAGGATGCCATTTAGCTTGTGTAATGCGCCAGCCACATTTCAAAGATGTATGATGGAAATCCTCTCTTAAATGATAGGAGACGCTCTTGAGATCTTCAAGGATGATTTTTCAATTTTTGGTTCGTCTTTTGAGGCATGCTTGAGTCAGCTGGAAAAAGTTCTGGAGCGATGTGTAGAGTCAAACTTAGTGTTGAGTTGGGAAAAGAGTCATTTTATGGTCAGAGAATGAATTGTCTTAGGGCATGTGGTTTCTGAGCGAGGATTCGAAGTGGACAAAGCAAAAGTCAAGGTGATCTCTATGTTGCCACCACCAACATCGGTGAAAGGAGTTAGGTTATTTCTAGGGCATGCTGGATTCTATAGGAGATTCATCAAGGATTTCGGAATAATTTCCAAACCACTTTGACGCACCATTTGTTTTTGATGAGGAATGTGTCAAAGCATTCAACATTCTGAAGAACAAGTTGGTTGAAGCACCCATTCTAAAGCCACCAGATTGGACTAAACCTTTTGAAATCATGTGTGACGCGAGTGATTATGCTGCTGGAGAAGTATTAGGGCAGTGAATAGACAAGAAACCGGTCGTCATATGCTACGCAAGTAAAACCTTTTCAGAGGCTCGGTGAAATTACACCACTACAGAAAAGGAATTATTGGTTGTAGTCTTCGCTTTGGATAAATTCAGATCATATATTTAGGGATCGAAAGTTTTGGTCTATACTGATCATAGCGTAGTCCGACACCTGTTGGTGAAAAAGGAGTCAAAACCGAGATTGATACGATGGATCCTCTTATTGCAAGAGTTCGAAGTAGAGATCATGGATAAGAAAGGAACAAAGATTGTTGTAGCTGACCATCTCTCGAGTCTACCAACACAAGGACTGGAAATTGAAATACAAGACACCTTCCCTGATGAGAAACTGTTGGAAGTTAATGCCGCACTTTGGTATGCAAATTACGTCAATTTTCTAGCCATCGGAGCAATGCCCACGCATTGCACGAAGCAAAGACAGAAAGAATTCTGCACGTATGGAAAGAGATTTATTTGGGACGAACCCGATCTTTTCATGGTTGGGGAAGATCAAATAATCCGATGTTGTGTGCCGGATAATGAAATTCCCGAGGTGTTAACTCATTGTCATGCATCTGCCTGTGCGGGACACTTCAGCGCAAAGAAGACCGGGTACAAGATTTTAGAATCAGGATTGTTTTGGTCGACAATTTTTAGGGATGCATATAGGACTGCAAAGGAGTGTCGCAACTGTCCACAATTAGGGAATATTTCAAAAAGAGATCAGATGCCGTTAAACCCTATTTTAGTTGTACATTTTCGATGTATGGGGGGGCATAGATTTCATGGGACCATTTCCTACTTCACATGGGTACGTTTACATTCTAGTCTCTGTCGATTACGTCTCCAAGTGGATTGAAGCTGATGCTACACGCACAAATGATCATCATGTGGTATGCAAGTTTGTCAAGAAGAATATATTCACTCGGCATGGGGTGCCGAGGGTGATCATTAGTGGTGGGGGTCACACTTCAAGAATTTCAAGCTCGGGCGGTTACTAAGGCATTACGGGGTCAATCATCGGATAGCCACTCCTTATCATCCGCAAACAAGTGGCCAAGTGGAAGTTTGAAATCGTCAAATCAAGGAGATCTTGCAAAAGACTGTGAAGACAGACAGGAAAGATTGGTCACAACGGTTAGATGACGCGCTTTGGGCATATAGAACCGCTTATAAGACACCGATAGGGACGACACCTTATCGGTTAGTATATGGGAAAGGATGCCATTTACCTATGGAATTAGCTAACCAAGCCTTGTGGGCCACTAAACAAGTGAATCTTGATTATGATGCGCCAGGGAAAGAACGAAAATTACAATTGTCTGAGCTGGAGGAACTACACGATGAAGCATATGAGGATGCAACAACATACAAGTCCAAGCTGAAAAGATTTCATGACGCAAAACTTAAACCGAAGACATTCACAGTAGGGCAGAAAGTATGGCTATATAATTCAAGGCTGAAGATGTTCCCTGGGAAGTTAAGGGGCCATATGAGATCAATAGCGTTACAGAGTACAGCGCTGTGGAAATCCGAGATTTCAAGGGAGGGCCACCATTCAAGGTAAACGAGCATATATTAAAACCTTATGTCATTTTAGGTACGTTTCAGAAATTAGAGGTAGAAACAGTCGAGTTCGTCACAGACAAACTAGAATATGAGCCGTAACCAGGTAAGTATGTCTGGCTGAAGACGTTAAACATAGCGCTTGTCGGGAGGCAACCCAATCTTTGTAAATTTTGTATCTTAATTTTTAGAGAATTTTTGTAATCAATTACGGTAAGAAAAGAACAAGTGTGGGGTTAATTTTGGAATTTTATAAAACTGCGACATAGGATCCTTAAATCCGTGTCGCGCAAGAAGTTTAATTCGCGATTTGAGATCAGTCTGAAACAGGTACTCGCGTCGCGGTGGTTATAAAACCGCACTGCGAGCTTATCAAAATTTGAATTTCAAGATAATCACGAACAGAGTTTGAAAACAACCCAAATCCCCAATACTTATATAGAAATAAGTTGCTAAATTTCAACCTTTTCACCGTAATCTGATTCCTCTCAAGTTCACGATCGTAATTGCATCAGTCCCTTAGTCTCCAATCCAAGTAAGTGTTTCAAATTTTCTCTTATCTCTCTAGTTTCTTGAGTTTCCATTGAATCATGTCTGATTTTGCGAATTAATGCCTCTTGATGACAATGTGCACTGTTAATTGATCCATAATACTAATTGCAACAAAGCCCAATAGTTAGAATTGCAAAATTAGGCTGTTAGAGTGTCAATTTATCGATTCTGTTATGTGTTTCATATGTCGTGCCGCGTCGTATCATCACATGCGATGTGGGGTTGAACATTCGTAAACGCACGACGCGGGTAGCAATTACCGCGCCGTGGGTGACGCTAAACAGTGGCTAATTATGAAATTTTCTCCTGATTTTTGTAGGATCATGTCTTTATATGATAGTTTCAGCGACATTGACTGGCTCGCAGTGCCAGTATACACCACCAGCATCGAACGCCATCGGTTCCTCGACCGGTCAACGGTTCTCTCCCGCAAAGGAATCTTATCGTCACAAGTGGTCAACTGGGAGTTGACCCGAGAATCTGGAATCCTGGAACCCTTTGTCCTTGGTTAATTCAGCAAGGGTATGAAGACAACACGCTCACATTCACTTGCCGGGCATTTGACGCAGTGTTCCACATGGATGAGCCGGTGTGCCGCGAACCTATCATCGAGTTTCTTGCAACATTCAACTTTGATCGGGAACCGCTGGGTATCGATGATCCTGACACTATCATGTTCAGTTGGGGAACATGAATCAGACATGTAGCCTTGTGGAGGTTGGGGTTCGTCTCAGTATTTATACGCAGATAGAAGTTGACGGGGATGGCTTCGCGCCCTTCTTGAGGTGAGCTGCTAAAGCTCCAAGCGACTCTCTCTCTCTCATATTCTGATTTCTGGGTGACAATTTCATCCACGCGTTATCACGCAAACACTGTTACTGAGGGTCAAATGCATTTGCCGTCGCACCGTATGCTACACCGTCTTATTTCTACGATGTTCTAGCCGCTAGCCGATGTTGATCGGGTTACCTATCACGACCTATACTTTATGTGGTCGTTGATTGCAAAGTTGGAAATCTGCAACATGTCGTACCTTATTGCAGATTACTTTAAAAGAGTGTCTGATGCACCTATGGAGTTCGTAGCAGTTGGGGGCGGTCACTATATCATGCGCCTCGTGCGTTCTTATGGGTTGTTATCACATTCTGACGCCCGTCCCTTGACCGAGATCCCGGCTGTTCCATTTAGTCCTCCTACTACAACCTCGATGGAGGTTGTGTATGTTGATGGTGGCATCGTTTCAGTTTGCAGATCCCCATTCCCGGTTCTCCGTCATGAGCCACCGATATTAGACGAGAAAATGAAGAAACAGTCTCGCGTATTGGATAGCTTTCCGGCACCCACCAAACCCGCGCATCCAGATTTGCGTTTTTTGGTGAACGAGATGAAGGAAATGCACCAATCAATGAAAGCACAACGGTTCGAGTACAATGCCCTCTCGGTTGAAATTCAAGAAACCATCCGCAACACTCAAAACATCCAAAATCAAGTGTTGTGGGTGGCTGACTGTACAAAGAAATATATGGACAATTTCAAGTGCCAAGTGCCACGGGATCAACCACCGTTGATCGAAGATGAGCCCAAGGAGGATCCGGAAGACGACGAGGAGTATGAGCCAGCAAATCATGATGATGACGAGGACACGACTCACAATTGAGGGATTTTATGTGTAATTATGAAACTCTTCTCGATTTTTAGATTTTTAGGTTATTCTCTAGGAATTTTTAGGAATTCATGTTTTAGGTAATAAATAAGTCAAATGACATCAATAAAATCAATAGAATTTAGGTTAATGATGTTTTGGTATGAGTTAAATAGTCGTTTGAAATTGGTCATTAACTCTGAAATTATCGCGACGAGGCACTACAAAGGGCGTATGCTGCGGTCATTTCCAACATCACATTAAACACAATTTCTTAATTACCGCGATGCGCACATAAAACCCAGACGCCGCGGCATACCGTAGCTCATTTATGTTGTATGTTTTCTTTGTTTTTGATTTTTGGGTTTAATGTGTTTCTGAGTGTTTGTATGCAAATACCAATAAGATTCACCAAGGGGTTGTATCACACAAGTGTGGGGTCACCGTACCCCTACACATGTCATTTACCGGCGTATTCACTGTTGCGCCACAACTCCGGACAATCGAATCATGATGTGCGAATTTTATCCTGTTACGTATTAGTTCCAACAAGCAGTTCTATTATGAGTTCCAACAAGCAGTTCTATCGTCTAAAAGGGGTAACTCTTTCTCCTTTGTTTTGAATTTATTTTCTACAACTGGGACATTGTATGGTTTTAAGTGTGGGGTGTGCGACGGTCGAAAGAGTATTTTTGAAATTTTTGCGAAAAACAAGTCATTTTCAACATTTTTAGCAATTTTTCAAAATTTTTAAGAAGTTGTAACTTAGAAACGAATAGTTTTTTAGTGTTATAGCATTAGTATTTTTCAAGAAATACTATGTAGTTGTTATCATGCTATGGTTTAGTCAAATAAGTTGAGTTTTAAGGAGTTGGAAAAACTTTAGATTTAGAATATTTTAGGATTGGGATTCAGGAGGGATTTGTGAATCAGTAGCCTTTGTTGTTCGAGCCGGTAGGTTTGAAAAAGGTGGCCCTGAAAGGGTACTTATGCACCTTACTATCTAAGATCGTCTGGTCAGGGATAGCATTTTCGAAAGCTCGTTACATGGACAACATCGAAACTCAGGGACAATTTTTTAACAGCCTTTAGAATCTGAATTAGTACATACACTTTTCTGTGGACTGAAAATTTGTAATCAAGGCTTCTTTAGAACGTCGTGAATTCCAAAGGTTATTCTGGTAATATTTTCTTAAAAATTTCTTTTCATCTAACTTTTGGAAGCAATAAACTTTGAAACCGTAAGCATTCAAAAATTTGTGAGTCTTAGTTAAAATTTGTTAAAAACTCACTTGCTTGGGGACAAGCAAGGTACAAGTGTGGGGTGTTTGCCAACGCCTAGTAATATCAAGTATTTTAGTCGTCGTTGAACCCTATTATGATTGAATTATATCTCGTAAACTGTTATATTACTCACTTTTCGTGTCTAGTGCTTGTGTGTGAAAAACAATAAAAACATGGGTTAAACGCGTACAAAATGAAGACGTTTGAGATAAAGTCCACTTTCAGTCGAAAAGACGCGCGCGCCGCGAAATAAGGACACACGTGTAGCGGAAAGTCAAGGAACATATGACGAGTTTGACATTTGAAAAGCGAAAAACGGGGTTAGAGATAAGGTCACAACACGGTTTTTACCCTTGCGGGCCGCGATTGGCTCGATTTTGCAACTATAAATAGAGGCATCTAGGTCGAGTTTCGGGAGTGAAGAACTGACCCAAAAGTGGAACCTAGGCTTCTTCGACTCGTGATTTCGGAATTCAGTAGCTAGAAGTTGGTATTTTCATGTTTTAGTTTATTTTTCGTGTTTTATAGTTTTTGTTTATCGTTTGTTCCAACGGTTCTGGATTGTAGAATCTGATTGGACGAGTTGGATCTAGATAATTTCAGAAGTCATAACCATTCTACTTCTTGTTTCTCGTTTAGTTAATGCAATCATTCAGTTTCAGTTATTTCGTGTTTTCGGTTTCGGTTTACGTTTAATTGTTCGTTGGATGATTTTATGGTATTGAGCACTTCTGATTTTCTGAATACACTTCTGAAATCAGATTGTGTAGCTGGTTTGGATTGAAATTTGGATTTGTTTTGTTGGTTAATGCAAGTTTATAGTTTTGATAATTTTAGTTTATTCGAATTTTGGGAAGTGCATGGAACGCCACCAGCTATAGAGTGACACTATAGTTTGGTTAATTCTGACAAAATTTGACACCTTTTGCTCTGAAAATCGCCAAGGAGGATTTTTGGTTCGCTGCCCGAATAACTCCACTGAAGCAAGTTAGCAACACTAACCTTTAAAGTTAGCGTCGTTAACTTTTAAAAATCCAACCCGTACTCCGAAACCTGACCCGTGTAAGTCTACTGGATGCTATGGTAACTAGAACACGAACCGTGTTCATAAACACGACCCGTGTAACTCCTACAAGGCCAAAACAGTTTCGAAAATGTCTAATACACAACCTCGGAGGACCCGTATAACTTCTCTTTGATAACTTTAAGGTTTAAACTCCTTGTAAATGGGTTTCTAATCCTCCTAATTCATATAACAACCTAGTAACTCTTATTTATATTAAGATTAACTCAAGTTTAGTTACCGAAAATATTACAACATTACACTCCAGAATCAAAGCGACTGAAAACTGGGAAGCGCCAAGCGTGGACCTAAATTTATCTGGGAACATGAGGACCAGATGAAACAGAAATACACACATCTTTTCTCAAACCCTTGAGAATCTACTCAAAGTGCTAAATTTCGGGACGAAATTCCGTGTAACGGGTAGATGATGTGACAACTGTCAAATTAAATCAACGAAAGTCAACTCAAGTCAGCCGAAGCATACGTTAGGTCAATATGTGAAATGTAAATTTCATAATCTCTACGATGTATTATTGGATATTATAATACTACGTACGCTAATTCAAATCAATTATGTGAACAAACCCTGCTGAGCTAGATGTTTTTAGTATAAAAAAATAAAAAAATTAAAAAAATTAAAATTAAAATGTTTGCGTCGTGAATAGTATGCGGCATGAACAGTGATCCGGTATGAATAGTGATTCGGCATGAATAGTGTCCGTCATGAACAGTGATCCGTAATGAATAGTGTCCGACTTGAACAGTTCCGCGGCGTGAACAGTGTTCGGTGAAAAAAAAATCAAAGTCTTCTTCAAAAATGGTGGAAAGACTTTGAAAAAAAATGTAATTTTCATTTTTTTAAATTTTTATTAAAGTGGGTCCACTTCATTATTTATTCAATTTTATATATTTTACCCTCAAAGAATTCTTATTTTCATTTCGAACACTACGTATTCAATACGTATTGTTAGTTTTATAAAAAATATTATGTCGTTTTATAAAACGAAAAATTTACCGTCAAAACTGTATCGTCGTTACGAACAACCTGACATCAAAATTTAATATTATTGATATTAGTTTTATATTTAATATTTTCTTTTATATTAAAATGAAATCGAATTTACATTTAAACCTTATATTTTTATTAAACTTACAATTAATAACCTTTCGTTAATTTGTTAAGGACTTTTATTTAAAAAGTTGATATTATTAAACTACGATTTTTGTAGATTATATTTTTATAAACAAAAATTATTTGTTTTATATAAAAACTATCAAATCTATTTAAAGAGTATTTTAAGGGTATGTTTTGTCATAAACAAATACTAAAAAGCTATAAAAGTCAAATATCTGTATCTTGAGGGATGCAATACGAAAATAAATATACTATAAATAAAGCCTCATTCTAGACATTCAAATCACACAAACAAGTTCTTCGATACATATAAAGAGATGAATGAGCGTTAGAAGAAAAGTTTAGTTATAAAAATAGAGAGTTCGAGTTAGAAGCAGGAAGAGTCGGACGTTTCGAATGAAACGATATAAGAACAATTGGTGATGAGATCCTAGTCGATATTGAGGTGAGTTCATACCCCTTCTTTTTATCTTTATTCAAGTTTTTAGGGGGAGAATACAAGTTATACTATAAAAATGACTATTTATACACATTTGCAACAATAGTAAACAAATTGCGAACTTGGTAACCGTCGTTATTATAACAATTCAATTATAATTCCAAAAAATAATATCGATTGATCTACTTACGAGAGCAGTGTCTAGGTCGATCAATTGGGCTAGGTTGCTGGATTTCCGAAAGGCTTGTACGCTGAAAGGGTCCTGCCTTCCCCATTTGATCTTATACCTGACTGTTCTTTATTTGATAGTCATGAAGTATTATTTTGGAATTAATAAAGGGTAAAACCAAGTTATTACACCACCATTGTGGAAAAGATCTTAAAAGATATTGTTTATAACCATCTAAATAAGTTATTTCACATATATCATAAATATATGCTTTTTACGACGGAATTCTAAAAATAGACTATTATAGGAATAGTTTATGGACACAAGGTTATTATGACGTTTTGAACAAGAAAAATAATTATATAAAAATATATAATTATTATACATTACTATTTTATCATGGGAAAAATGATAAAGGTGAAAACAAAGGCTTTCTTAACAAATATACGTAAACGAGTTGACATACATACATTTTTGTGAGACGGGTCTTCACAATCCTTATTTAAGTATATATTATTAGTCCTGAAATTCATAACCAGAGTCTCGGTAAGAGAGCGTGATATTTGTGTATAGATCTATACGAGATTGACAACCCCACACCTGAGCTGCTAGCAGCTAGACCGATGAGTCTGAGGTGACAAATGTCATAACAGTCTGACGCCTGAAGAACGTCGAAGCAGGCCTACATGGTCACAGTATGGTTATAGGGCGTCTCGCATGGGAAATCATCTTTATAAATTGTTTACGTTGAAATATACAATTTCAATGGCTTTATGCTACAAACGACACTATACATTTTAGTATTTGGGTTTTTAAGACTAGGATACCTTTATAAGAAAATATTGGATTTTCTTGGAAGTACAATACTACCTTTTCCAAGGAGATGGATGTCACAATACAAGTTTTATGGTATTAAAACTACTTCTTAACCAGTTACGAATATAAGTATGGTTTTACTTATACATACTGGTTTATGGAAATTAAAACTACGCTTTATCAAGATATAAATATAAGTACGGTTTACTTATACATACGAGTTTTATGAAATTAAAACTACAATTTCGTAAGATACAAATAAAAGTACGATTTTATGCAAAGGTGTATGGAATTAAATCTACAATTATTTTACGAGTAAACATGTATTTACTTGGTTTTATACAAGAATAAAACTATGTAGTACTATGTTTAAGTATATTTTCGGGCTTTGGTTTTTAAGACTACGACTCATTTATAAGCAAATATTGGATTTTCTAATTTCAAACACTATCTTTTTACAAGAAAAAGGATTATGGATTTTCTCATACAAAAATCATATGAACTCACCAACGAAATGTTGGCACTGTTTCAAACTACTTGTATTCTCAGGAAATTGATGTATCAGGTAACTACAAGTTTTTGACGATAGTTCATTATGGCGTCATACTATGTATTTTGATATCATATTGTAATTGTATTTGAAACGTACAATCTTTTAAACTCTTGTAACATTTACAATTATGTATATGATGGATGTGTTTGCTTTGATTACTATTGTACAAACGTTGTTATGATACTGTTCATGAAGTTATCCACCTTCAGACGTTTCCGCCATCGTGGTTTGGGGGTGTGACAATTACCTTCACCCGCGGCGCGGTAACTATTACCCGCGTCTCGTCCTCTGAATGTTCAACAGTCGCGTCGCGTGTTATGATACGACGTGGCGCGGCGTATGAAACTCAGGACAGATTCAACGAATTCATGCATTACATGCCTAATTAAGCAACAATATGAATTGGGTTTTGTTATAGGCAACATTGTTGATTCGTTAGGGTTATATGTTAAGACTCACATGCATTAATTCGAGAAATCAGAAAGAATTTCATGGTGAGTTCAAGAACACTAAAGAGGAGAGAAATTAAAGAACTTACTTGGATTGCAGAAGTGCTGAAGTGATGGAATTGTACGCAATAACGTAGTGCAAACACAGATTACGGAAGAAATCAAAGTATGATGCAGTTGATGTTTTATAAGAGTTGGGGAATTTTGACAAGAATAAGGACTCTGTTCGTGATTATCTCAAAATTCAAATTTTGATAAACCAACGACGCGGCGTGTAACTTCCGTGACGCGAGTTTTGTTTAAGGCTTATGATAATATGTGTGCTGAATTCTTACGCGGCGCGTTTATTAGGGTCCCGCGTCACGCCTTTATAATAGTCCAATTAACCCCACACTTATCTTTTCTTACCGTAATTAATTTTACCACATTCCTAACATTAAAATACAAATTTTTACAAAAATATCGGGTAGCCTCCCGACAAGCGCTAAGTTTAACGTCTTCAGCCAGACATGGACTTACATGTTCACTGCTCATATTATGGTTTGTCGGACACGAATTCAACTGTTCAACCTCTAACTTCTCGAACGTACCTGATATGACGTAGGGCTTTAACCTGTGTCCATTTACCATGAATGGCGGTCCTCCCTTGAAATCTCGGATTTCCACAGCACCGTATTCCGTAACGCTCACCACCTCGTATGGCCCGTTCCACATACTTCATAACTTTCCAAGAAACATTTTTAACCTTGAGTTGTATAACCACACCTTCTGTCCTATTGTGAACGTCTTTAGCTTGAGCTTTGCGTCGTGATATCTTTTTAGCTTCAATTTGTATGTAGCTGTGTTCTCATATGCCTCGTCGCGCAATTCTTCCAGCTCAGATAACTATAGTTTCCACTCTTTCCGTGCTATGTCATAATCGAGATTCACTTGCTTAGTGTATAAGGCTCGGTTGGCTAATTCAACGGGCAAATGGCATCCTTTTCCCCAAAGCAACCGATATGGTGTTGTCCCGATCGGTGTCTTGTATGCCGTCCTATATGCCCACAGCGCATCATCCAATCGTTGTGACCAGTCTTTCTTATATGTTTTCACTATTTTCTGAAGGATCTCTTTGATTTGTCGATTTGAAGCCTCAACTTGACCACTTGTCTGCGGATGATAAGGGGTAGCAATCTGATGGTTAACCATGTAAT
The DNA here is from genome assembly GCA_023525715.1 of Cichorium intybus. Taxonomy (NCBI): domain Eukaryota; kingdom Viridiplantae; phylum Streptophyta; class Magnoliopsida; order Asterales; family Asteraceae; genus Cichorium; species Cichorium intybus. Next base: position 59,695,676 of record CM042014.1, read on the forward strand.
GCCTCAGAAGTCTCCCAAATTTGATTTCTTAAAATGCGACCCTCCATCACTAATGATTACCCTGGGTATGCCATGTCGAGTAAATATGTTTTTCTTAACAAACTTACACCCCACATGCTGATCATTGGTACGCGTTGCTTCTGCCTTGATCCACTTGGAGACATAATCTACTGCCACTAAGATGTAGACATACCATTGCGATGCAGGGAAGTGTAATGCCAAAAACATGTTTATTATGTAATTATAATAAAAAGGGCAAATTGGTCATTTTACCTTAGAAGGGTAAGTTGGTCTTTTGGACAGAAAAGGGCTTGTATTGTAATAATATTTTGAGTCTTGGACTTAAAATGTTATAAAAATCTGATTTTGTCATTTAGATTGTAAATTGTGGCAAAACTTTAAGAAATGCAACTTCAAGGACCAAAATGTAAATTTTGGAGGTATAAAAGCTTGGAAGCTTCTCCCAATTGTGTGCAGATTTTGAGAGGTTACGGGAGAGGAAATTTCAGCGATTGTTGAAGAAATTAGGAGCATTCTTGAAGATTGATGTTTGCAAAATCGGATTATAGCTTCAAAGAGTGGAATTAGAAGCTTGAAAGGTAAGAAATCCAAGTTCTTGACTAGTTGTTCTTGATGAGTTTTGTAGAACTCAAAAACTGCAATTGTAGTTATGATTATGTGGTTAAGTTGGTGTAATACTTCCATTAAGTCATGCTAAAAAGGACTTAATTCAAGGAAATGGAAGTAGGTTGCTATTGTTCAAGAATTTGGATTTTGATCAAGAACCCTAGATGATGAGTTCTTGTGATAAACATGTTTCTAATGGATTAAAAGGAGTTCTAGAGGCTTTAATGACCGAAAGAAATCATTAGAAGCAAGTAGAACTCAATAATTTCGTTTTTGGAGCAAAAATGTAAAAACAGTAAATTTTATAAATGATTTGAATTTGAGCATTTTATGGTTTAAAACTAGTTAATAATCAAAGGTTTTGGTCTTGGAACATTTCCTTGTGATTAAGTCGAGCAATAAGTGCTTAACAAGAGGAAAATGGGGTTTTTAGCACCAAAAACGGACCAAACTGCCTGGAATCGCAGGGATCGCGACCCGACCCAGGGGTCGATCGCGACCCGACCTCGCGGCTGAAATGCAGTTTTGCCTCTGTTAAATTTTGGTGAATTTTTCAAGTTGGATTTCAATGCTAGGCTTATCCGATTGACCTGAAATTTTAAACATATGTCTAATATGTTGTGAAACTTCATGGAAAATTATCGGAATACGAATACGACCTCCCGAAAGTACTGTAGCAGAATACGCGTATTTCGGGAAGTGTATTAAATTTTTATACCAATGGTTAATGCTTGGAAATTGTCTTATATTAGACTCTTGTGCACTAGAACCAACTGAAACGGTAAATTAACCTATAATCATTTCGAAATGAATGGAATTATAGGTACGGGACAAAATCCTCTGGATTTCATTTCGAGGCAAGGAACAACAAAAGCTAGTAGTAGCAAGCTTTCAGGTGAGTAATCTCACTGTTATCCGATGTGATATTTGTTATACGGGCAGCTGCAAATGGAAATGATTTTGGGGGACAAAAATGACAAATTATATAATTTAAAATATGACAATACCAGATAAGCCGTGAGTCTGCTATAGACAAGAACGGAGCTGTGAGTCAATATTAATGGTGCGACAATACCAGATAAGCTGTGAGTCTATAATAGACAAGAACGGAGCTGTGAGTCAAACCTATGTAGACAAGACCGGATAAGCCGTGAGTCATTGCGATGGAAAGAACGGAGCCGTGAGTCTAGGCAACAGCGGGATAACCCGTGAGCCATATATGATTTTATATTGCATGATATTGCTTAATTGATTTTGTATAGAGAATTTTATTCTTATACATGTTATACTTGGTTTGATTACTCATTGGGCTTTATAGCTCACAGTTTATTTGATATGTCCCTGCAGGTGAGCGTGACCCTGCTAAAGGAAAAGACAAAGTCCGTGACTGAGGACTTAGAATTTGAAGTAACGACCCGGCTTGAAGAATGTATAATATTTTATGTATTGTACTTCGTGATACACTTGTACTCGTATTGTATTAACTAATACCCCCTACTTATGTTTTAGTTGTAAAATATTGGGTTTGAAAAAAAAAAAAAAAAAAACTTTTGGGGTGTTTTTGGTTAATAAGTCGGGTGTTACAAGTTGGTATCAGAGCCGTGGTTTAAGTGAACTAGGTGTCTTAGATTAGATTCCTGGACTTAAACCTTGAGAGAAGAACAGATCAATGGACTGTTAGATATAGATATGTTTGTTATTATATATGTAATCTAACGGTTTGCTGAAATTTTGAAGAATGAGAAATACACGAAGCAATCCCACTGGTGCGAATTCGCGCAGAACTGCAAGAAGTGGACCAGTTAGGTCACGCGGCTCTGTTGGGCGAAGAGCACCAGCACGGGAACCGGTGGGACAAAATCCACCTGATATTCTTACGATAGTGGAAGAAGTGGTTAGGCAGATGATGCCTGCATTAACGAATAACCCCAACCCGAGTGGCAATCCTAATCCGAGTGTCAATCCTGATCCTATTGAAGAGGCTGCAAAAAGTGTTCATGACAGGCAGCCGGAAGATGAAAGCCAGGGAGAAAGTCATGCCCGGGCAGTAAAAGAAACTCAAGGTGGGGAAGCCTCGACAAAGAAAGTTGGGTGTACGTATAAATCCTTCCTTGGTTGTAAACCAAAGGAATTCTCGGGGACAGATGATCCAGTCAAAGCTATGGAATGGATCATGCATATCGAGAAGGTGTTCCGAGTAAGCAAGTGTGCGGATGATGATAAAGTGGAATTTGCCACGAACCAACTTACAAGTGGTGCACTACATTGGTGGCAAACCTACTACAAATCACTGGATCTTGATTCATCCCAATCGATACCTTGGGAGCAATTCAAGACAAAGTTCAATGAAGAATACTGCTCAGAAGTAGCTATTCAGAAGTTGGAGGATGAATTCCTGCATCTGGAACAGGGTTCTCGATCTGTTCAGGAATATACTCTTAGCTTTCTGGAGAAAGCTAGGTTTGCGGAACACCATATCTATACGGAAAAGAGAAAGATCGACAAGTATGTCCGGGGGTTGACAACCCGAATTAGAGAAATTGTGCAACCGTTGAAACTAACTACTTTCCGGCAAGTGGTGGATCGAGCCACGGAAAGAGAAACAGAACTGAAGCGACAGGAAGACGAAAAGAAAGTCTTGGACACGAAACGAAAGGCGGAAGACCAAGGTTGGACGCCTCATAAAAAATCGCAACAATCCGGGTCTAGGGGAAAGGGCCAGAAAGATGAAGGAAAGTGGTGCGAAAAATGCAAAAAAAGGCACACGGGCAGTTGTCGCAGTGATACTGGGTCAGTTAGCTGCCGAAATTGTGGAAAAACGGGTCATTCTACACGGGAGTGTCGGGCGGAAAGAAGATGCTACCAATGTGGAGCTACAGATCACATTCGTCCGAACTGTCCCCAACTGAAATCGGTAGCATACAGTGAAAGGCCCAGGGATGATCAAGTGGGAAAGAAAGAAGAGCCGAAGAACAGGGGACGACCAGTGGCCTCACGAGCTTTCCAGATGACTGTGGAGGAAGCCCGTGAGAAGACAGATGTGATCACAGGTATCTTTACTCTCAATACCATACCTGTATATGTTATATTTGATCCAGGGGCTACACACTGTTTTGTATCGGAGTCTTTATTGCCCCGCCTGAATGTACCGTTAACCCCAATGGATGAAAGCTTGCAAGTGGCTATAGCGGACGGCCGATATGTTTGGGTTTCTGAACATCTGGAAGGTTGTCAGCTTAAAATCACGGGACCGTATTCCCTATATATTTGAAGCCGATGACTACCAATGAATTTGGTGTGATCGTGGGGATGGATTGGTTAGCAACGAACTATGCTAATATGGATTGCAGAAATAAACATATCACAGTATTATCGCCGGATGGAGAATGGATAAAGATTCAGGGTGAACGACCTCGGTTGAGAATGCCAGTTATCTCCTTTGCTCAAGCCCGAAGCTGTGTCAGTAAAGGAGGGATGTCTTATCTAGCTTATGTTTCGGTAGCTCAACAGATTAAAATGGGGGTAGCGAACGTGAATGTGGTGAACGAGTTCCCAGATGTGTTTCCAGATGAACTTCCAGGGTTGCCACCAGATCGACAGGTTGAGTTCACGATTGAACTGATTCCGGGAGCTGCTCCTGTTGCCCGAGCTCCATACCGTTTAGCACCTTCAGAGATGGTGGAACTTCGAAAGCAACTGGAAGAACTGTTAGACAGGGGTTTTATCAGACCGAGTACATCGCCTTGGGGAGCCCCTATCCTGTTTGTCAAGAAGAAAGATGGGTCGATGCGCATGTGTATTGACTATCGGGAATTAAACAAGATCACAGTAGAGAACAAGTACCCGCTACCCAGAATAGACTATTTATTTGACCAGCTGCAAGGCGCGTCATATTTTTCCAAGATTGACCTGAGGTCGGGTTATCACCAGTTGAAGATAAGGGAGTCAGACATCCCGAAGACAGCTTTTCGAACAAGATACGGTCATTATGAGTTTTTGGTGATGCCTTTTGGGTTAACCAATGCTCCAGCCGTATTCATGGATCTCATGAACCGAGTGTGTCGACCGTTCCTTGATACCTCGGTGATAGTGTTTATTAATGACATCTTTGTGTATTCTCGAAGCCAAGCTGAGCATGAAGTGCACCTGCGACAAGTGTTGGAGTTGCTTCGCCGAAAAAAGCTGTATGCGAAATTCTCCAAGTGTGATTTCTGGCTAAGAGAAGTCCAATTTCTGGGCCATGTAATTAATGCCGAAGGAGTGAAGGTTGATCCAGCAAAGATTGAGGCCGTGATGAAGTGGGAACCGCCCCGGAGTCCAACTGAAATATGAAGTTTCCTTGGTTTAGCAGGCTATTATAGAAGATTTGTCGAGAATTTCTCCTCGATAGCTGCTCCGTTGACCAAGTTGACCAAGAAAGGTGAAAAGTTCACGTGGGCCGAAAAACAACAAGAAGCATTTCAGAAGCTGAAACAAGCTTTATGTGAAGCACCGGTGTTGGCTTTACCACAAAGCTGAGAAGAGTATGTGATCTACAGCGATGCTTCTAGAATTGGTCTTGGTTGTGTTCTAATGCAGAAAGGTCGGGTCATAGCCTATGCGTCCCGCCAATTAAAAGATGCCGAGAAGAAGTATCCAGTTCATGATCTGGAATTAGCTGCGGTGGTTTTAGCATTGAAGCTGTGGAGGCATTATTTATACGGTGTGAAGTTTGTCATTTACACGGATCATAAAAGCCTGAAGTATTTATTTGATCAAAAAGAGCTTAATATGAGACAGCAAAGATGGATGGATCTGTTGAAAGACTTTGATTGTGAAATTCAGTACCACCCTGCAAGGCGAACATGGTGGCAGATGCTCTAAGCCGAAAAGAAGCTCCTCTAAAAATTTCATCTGCATGTATGGTTGTAGTAAGCCGGTTACCAGAATTGATCCGTTCAGCACAGATAGAGGCGTGCAAGCCTGATAATGTAAAAAGCGAAAGAATGGTTGGATATTTGAAGCATCTGGAAGAAAATGCTCAGAAATTGAAGACCTTCAGAGGACTTGTATGGGTCCCAAAACAAGGAGAGGCGAGAAACCTGCTTCTTGAAGATGCACACTATAGCCGATATGCAGTTCATCCGGGCAGTACTAAGATGTATCGGACGTTAAAACCGATGTATTGGTGGCCTGGAATGAAGAGAGACATTGGAAGATATGTGGAAAGATGTTTGACTTGTTTGCAAGTTAAGTCAAACCATCAGAAACCGTACGGGGAAATACAACCATTGCCGGTTCCAGAGAAGAAATGGGACCATATTACCATGGATTTTGTGACGAAGTTGCCGCGGACACCGCGAGGTTATGATTCTATATGGGTGATTGTGGATCGATTGACCAAATCGGCACAATTTATACCATATAAAGAAAAGTACAGGGTAGATCAACTGGCGAAAATCTACATTGATGAGGTGATTTGTCGACATGGATTACCAGCATCGATTGTATCGGACCGAGACAACAGATTTACTTCCCACTTTTGGCAGAGTCTTCAAAAGCAATTGGGTACAAAAGTACTTATGAGTACAGCATACCACCCGCAGACCGACGGCCAAAGTGAAAGGACGATCCAAACTTTGGAAGACATGCTGAGGACTTGTGTCATTGACTTCGGTGGAAGCTGGGAAGATCATTTGCCACTAGTGGAATTCGCGTACAATAACAGCTATCATTCCAGCATTCAGATGGCCCCGTATGAAGCCTTGTACGGAGCACCGTGCCGTACTCCGACCTGTTGGACCGAAGTTGGGGAAAAGCCGTTGGCTGGACCCGAAATTGTAGCACAGACTGAAGAAAAGATCAAACTGATACGCGAAAATTTGAAGGTAGCTCAGAATAGACAGAAACAGTATGCGGACAAACGGGTAAAACCGATAGAATTCCAAGTAGGAGATATGGTAATGCTCAAAGTATCCCCTTGGAAAGGCTTAATTCGTTTTGGGAAGAAAGGGAAGTTGAGTCCTCGCTTCATTGGACCTTTCCGTGTATCCCAAAGAGTTGGAGCCGTGGCGTATAGATTGGAGTTACCTGATGAACTTCATGGTATACATGATGTATTCCATGTGTCCCATTTGAGAAAAACTTTGTTTGACAAATCTCAACATATACCTCTTGCTGAAATTGAGGTGGATGAAAAGTTGAGATATCCGGAACAACCCGAGAGGGTGTTAGACCGCAAGATAAGACAGCTGCGAAATAAGAAGATCAGCATGGTGAAAGTACTTTGGCGTCATGACAAAGGTTCCGACATGACGTGGGAGACCGAAAGTGAAATGAGGGAAAAATATCCTCAACTTTTTGTATGATTTCGGGGACGAAATCTCTTAAAGGAGGGGAGAGTTTGTAACGCCAAAAACATGTTTATTATGTAATTATAATAAAAAGGGCAAATTGGTCATTTTACCTTAGAAGGGTAATTTGGTCTTTTGGACAGAAAAGGGCTTGTATTGTAATAATATTTTGAGTCTTGGACTTAAAATGTTATAAAAATATGATTTTTTCATTTAGATTGTAAATTGTGGCAAAACTTTAAGAAATGCAACTTCAAGGACCAAAATGTAAATTTTGGAGGTATAAAAGCTTGGAAGCTTCTCCCAATTGTGTGCAGATTTTGAGAGGTTACGGGAGAGGAATTTTCAGCGATTGTTGAAGAAATTAGGAGCATTCTTGAAGATTGAAGTTTGCAAAATCGGATTATAGCTTCAAAGAGTGGAATTAGAAGCTTGAAAGGTAAGAAATCCAAGTTCTTGACTAGTTGTTCTTGATGAGTTTTGTAGAACTCAAAAACTGCAATTGCAGTTATGATTATGTGGTTAAGTTGGTGTAATACTTCCATTAAGTCATGCTAAAAAGGACTTAATTCAAGGAAATGGAAGTAGGTTGCTATTGTTCAAGAATTTGGATTTTGATCACGAACCCTAGATGATGAGTTCTTGTGATAAACATGTTTCTAATGGATTAAAAGGAGTTCTAGAGGCTTTAATGACCGAAAGAAATCATTAGAAGCAAGTAGAACTCAATAATTTCGTTTTTGGAGCAAAAATGCAAAAACGGGAAATTTTATAAATGATTTGAATTTGAGCATTTTATGGTTTAAAACTAGTTAATAATCAAAGGTTTTGGTCTTGGAACAATTCCTTGTGATTAAGTCGAGCAATAAGTGCTTAACAAGAGGAAAATGGGGTTTTTAGCACCAAAAACGGACCAAACTGCCTGGAATCGCAGGGATCCCGACCCGACCCAGGGGTCGATCGCGACCCGACCTCGCGGCTGAAATGCAGTTTTGCCTCTGTTAAATTTTGGTGAATTTTTCAAGTTGGATTTCATTGCTAGGCTTATCCGATTGACCTGAAATTTTAAACATATGTCTAATATGTTGTGAAACTTCATGGAAAATTATCGGAATACGAATACGACCTCCCGAAAGTACTGTAGCAGAATACGCGTATTTCGGGAAGTGTATTAAATTTTTATACCAATGGTTAATGCTTGGAAATTGTCTTATATCAGACTCTTGTGCACTAGAACCAACTGAAACGGTAAATTAACCTATAATCATTTTGAAATGAATGGAATTATAGGTACGGGACAAAATCCTACGGATTTCATTTCGAGGCAAGGAACAACAAAAGCTAGTAGTAGCAAGCTTTCAGGTGAGTAATCTCACTGTTATCCGATGTGATATGTGTTATACGGGAAGCTGCAAATGGAAATGATTTTGGGGGACAAAAATGACAAATTATATAATTTAAAATATGACAATACCAGATAAGCCGTGAGTCTGCTATAGACAAGAACGGAGCTGTGAGTCAATATTAATGGTGCGACAATACCAGATAAGCCGTGAGTCTATAATAGACAAGAACGGAGCTGTGAGTCAAACCTATGTAGACAAGACCGGATAAGCCGTGAGTCATTGCGATGGCAAGAACGGAGCCGTGAGTCTAGGCAACAGCGGGATAACCCGTGAGCCATATATGATTTTATATTGCATGATATTGCTTAATTGATTTTGTATAGAGAATTTTATTCTTATACATGTTATACTTGGTTTGATTACTCATTGGGCTTTATAGCTCACTGTTTATTTGATATGTCCCTGCAGGTGAGCGTGACCCTGCTAAAGGAAAAGACAAAGTCCGTGACTGAGGACTTAGAATTTGAAGTAACGACCCGGCTTGAAGAATGTATAATATTTTATGTATTGTACTTTGTGATACACTTGTACTCGTATTGTATTAACTAATACCCCCTACTTATGTTTTAGTTGTAAAATATTGGGTTTGAAAAAAAAAAAAAAACTTTTGGGGTGTTTTTAGTTAATAAGTCGGGTGTTACAGGAAGGGTCCCATGAAATCGATTCACCACACATAAAAAATATCTATGACCAAAATTGGGTTCATCGGCATCTGGTCTCTCTTTTTGAGATGTTTGCCAGTTGTTGACAGTTAAGACATTCCTTGGCTGCTTTATATGCATCCTTAAAGATCGCAGACCAGTACAAACCTGCTTCCAGAATCTTGTATCCTGTCTTTTTCGCACTAAAGTGTCCTTCGCATACAGACACATGATAATGAGTCAATACCTTGGGAATTTCATTGTCGGGCACACATCTTCGAATTATTTGGTCCACCACAACCTTGAAAAGATCGGGATCGTCCCAAATAAATTGTTTGGCATAAGTGTGAAACTGCTTTTGTCGTTGCCTCGACCTGTGCGTGGGTATTGCTCCGGTGGCCAGAAAATTGACATAGTTAGCGTACCATGGTGCATTGTTGAACCCCAATAACTGCTCATCAGGGAATCCATCTGGTATCCCCGTTTCTAATCCTTCTGTTGGTAGTCTTGAAAGATGGTCGGCTACAACATTTTCTGTGCCTTTCTTATATTTGATTTCCATGTTGAATTCCTGAAGTAGCAGAATCCATCGAATCAGTCTCGGTCTCGATTCCTTTTTCGCTAACAGATGTCGGACCTCACTGTGATCAGTATAAACTACAACTTTTGATCCCCAAATGTATGACCTTAATTTGTCTAATGCGAAGACTACGACCAGTAATTTCTTTTCTGTGGTTGTATAATTTAACTGAGCTTCTGAAATGGTTTTACTTGCATAGTGACAACGCCTAGTAATATCAAGTATTTTAGTCGTTGTTGAGCCCTATTCTTGGTGATTTTATATCATATATGTTGTGGTATTCTCACTTTTTCTGTTAGTACTTGTTTGGCAAGAAAAGTTACAAACAGAGATTAAATGCGTACAAAATGGAAGAACATTGGAGATAAAGACAAAAGCAGATGCCTGAACACGCGCGCCGCGGGAAAGCATGTAGGTGCGCCGCGCTAAGTCAACGATGAGGCGGTGGGAAGAATTCAAATGATGAAAAACCGGGGATAAGCCTATACACGCGCCGCGGTTTTCATCTCTGCGTGACGCGGTCCCTTATTTTCCACAACTATTAAAGAGGCCATTAGGTCGAAATCAGCAGGCAAGGAATGACCCATAAGGTGGACTTAAGGCTTCTTTGACTCCAAGTTTCAGATTTCAGCAACCATTCGTGGTATTTTATGTTTCTTCATTTAATTTCATTATTAGTTAGTTGTTTCGAGCTTATAGCTTAGTTTTTTTTGGGTGTGACAACCATTAGCATTAGGTTAAAGTTTCTGATTTTCATTGTTTCTGTTTTGGATACTTTGGATTTGAGTTTATGCAAGTTAATCATTCGGTTAATGTTGCTTTGCTCATTTTATGTTTATTTTTTGTTTTATTGCTTTGGATGTGTTTAGATTGTTCTTGTTGTTTCTGGATTTGGATCATACATTCTGATTTCAGTAAACAACCTTAGTTTGGGAATTGAATTGGTTTGGTTTGGTTAATGCTAGATTTAGTTTTTAGCAATTGTAGCATGACACACTTGTAACACCCGACTTTTAAAACAAAAACACCCCTGAAATTTTTTCATTTAAAACAAAGTTTCAATACATAAAACCATAACAAAAGGGGTATATTTTATTAAAAACGGGTACAAGTGTATCAATGAGAGTATAAAATACCATAATCTCCTTTGAAGCCGGGTTGCTGCTGACAGCATCTATAAGTCCCACTTCTTTAGTCACGGACTCTATCTTTTCCCTTATCAGGATCATGCTAACCTGCAGGGACATTTAACAAATAACATGAGCTATAAAGCTCAGTGAGTAATCATATCTGCAAATAACATGTATAAGAAATACATTCATACATAATTCTCTATATATGATAAATCTCTTTTAACTCATCTTTTCAATATTAGGTCCCACTTTATAGCCTCTCACGGCTAACCATATATATTTATTTGGATATCGGATCCAAACTCCTAGCCTTACTTGCTGACCATATATCTCTTAGGATTTCACATCCTACCTCATAGCCTTACAGGCTGAACCATAATAACATATGATTATCAAATCACGTCAGTTATTTGAACATTTAATCATATCTAACCTGTTATTTGAACATTGATCACATCAAATCTGTTAGCCACAAAAAGCCATATGTGTACAAGACAGAATAAACATATAAATTCTCAATTACCATTTCTGTCCCATGTTTCTTAGTCATAATTGACTGCACCATATTTCCTGGTCGTATAAGCCGCACCAAACAATTTCAACATTTATATCATAGCCCTAAGGCCGCACCAACAGGTTTCAATAACCCGATATCATAGCCATAAGGCCGCACCATTTAGATTCAAGTTCAATATCATAGCCATAAGGCCGAACCGTTTGGATTTAATCATCCAATATCATAGCCATAAGGCCGCACCATTTCCATATAACAATATCATAGCCATATAGGCCGCACCAGTTGGATATAACATCAAATATCATAGCCATATAGGCCGCACCAGTTGGATATAACATCCAATATCATAGCCATATAGGTCGCACCAGTTGGATATAACATCCAATATCATAGCCACAAGTGGCCATACCATTTAATAACATTTTATTTCATAGTCATTTACGGCTCACGAGTTTGCCCCGCTTTTGCCTAGACTCACAGCTCCGTTCTTGTCATTTCATTGACTCACGACTTACCTGGTATTGTCTTTTTATTGACTCACAACTCCGTTCTTGTCTTTTTCAGACTCACGGCTTATCTGGTATTGTCTTTTTAATGCATCTTTAAACTGTCAAATTCGTCCCCCAAAACCGTTTCAACCTGTAACAGTTCAATCAACACATATCATATATGATATAAGTGAGATTACTCACCTGGATACTTGCTGCGATTGTATCCCGTTAGCCTTTGCATTCTTGCACCTTTATCAATACACTTTTCCGTTACCTATTCATTTATTTATATACCAAATGATCATAGGTTAATCACCATTTCAGTTGACTCTAATATATAAGAGTCTAATATAACACCATTTCCAATTATTTTCGAGCAATAACCATCATTATAAAATTTTAATACACTTCCCAAAATACGCGTATTCTACTACAGTACCTTCGGGAGGTCGTATTCTTATTTTAATAATTTTCCATGAAGTTTCATACCATATTAGACCTATGTTTAAAATTTCAGGTCAAACGGACAAGCCTAGCATCAAAATCATACTTGAAAATTGCTCAAAATATTAACAGAAGGTTTGATAGTGTCTGCCTCGACCTCGCGTCGCGACCCCTCCCCTGGTCGCGTCGCGATTGCTGCTGGTTCAGACCAGTGAGTCCGATTTTCAAGCTACAAAATCCCATTTTCTCATATTAAGCCCTTAATACACGACTTAATCACTAGGGTTTGTTCCAAGGCCAAAACCATTCATTTATTTCAGTTTCTAAACAACGTAATTGGTGATTCCAATTCATTTCAAGAATTTCCAGTTTTTCACAATTTTGGTCCAAAACCGAAATTACTAAGTTATAATCACTTCTACTGATTTAGTTCAACTAAAATGACATCTAGAAGTCATTATCAACCATTAAAACCAAGTTAATCACAAGAACTCACAATCTAGGGTTCTTGATCAAAATTGCAAATCTTCAAAAATAACAACCTACTTCCCTATTCTTGAGTTATGTTCTTAAAACATGACTTATTGGAAGTATTAAGCCATTAAAACACATAATTGATGACTGAAATTTCAGTCATCAAATTCATCTCATGAAGGATACTCAAGAACATGGGTTAGAGATACAATTACTAACCTTTAATCACTTGAGATTTCAAATTCCAAGTACCAATCCGATTTGCAGCTTCAATTCTTCAAGAACTTGCCAAAGGTCTCAGCCAAAAACCCTCTCCCGTATCTTCTCCAGCTTCTGCACATGTGGAGAAGCTTCTCTCCTATTTATACCTCCAGAAATTACAATTTAACCCCTCGAGTTCAATTACTTGTACTTTTGCCACATTTATCAAATTTTATGACAAAAACCTGTTTTAATAACATTTTAAGTCCAAAACAAAAAATATTATTACAAATCAAATCCTTTTCTGTCCAAAAGACCAAATTATCCTTCCAAGGTAAAATGACCAAATTACCCCTTTTAATTATATTTACATATAAGGAGTATCTTGGTGTTACACTGCAACCGGTAATCTATCACCTATCTTGACCACGAAATTCCTGTAGATCGACCCTCACTACCACTGTACGAGTGAGAGTGAGGTGTTTATTATTTTTGACCGCATGACGACCGCTGCGAAGGTTTGGCGCCGTTGCCGGGGAGTTGTGAGCTTAAGAGTAGGTGATTTGTAGGGAGTTTTCTGATTTTAGTTTTTAATTTTGAGATTTGAGTTTGGTTAGTCTTTTTGTTTTTATTTTGACGGGCGTGTTGCACTAGTGCATGCGTACCCATCGGGGTGGGCAGTTATCACCCTTGCTTTTTGACTCTGAAATTGAACGAACCACGCGCAAGAACCGTGCACATAGGCGTTTAGATAAGATGAGTCCTAGTAGTGTTAGTATAGAGGATGTTAGCCATGAGCCTGTGGGTGAGGTAACTGGGGGAATTCCATTTATACCCCCAATGTCAGAATTTCAGTTTGGTACCACGAGTGCTACTGGTGGTGCGGTTTCAGCCCTCGCATCGATACCAGCATGCACTCCGCCTTCAGTTCCACCATTACAACAACAAACTACCAACCCTTTTGCAGCTGCTATGGCTTGGGGACCACCGACCCGAGATGGCAACCCACTGCCAAGACAGCAAACCACAATTTCTCAACCACAACAATCACAACCATTACATCCACCATATCAACCAACCATCTTTAAACCACAACCTGCTTTTCAAACCTTACCGCAACCTACCCAATATGTGCAACCACAACAACCTCCACCACAGCAATATCAATACCAGGAGGTCGAGCACAGATACGGCGAGGAGGATGAAGGCTAGATTCCTCCACAGCAGCAACAATGGAATCGAGGTCGGGGACCTCCACGAAGAGTGCAGCAACAACAGCAGCAACCGCAAGGTCAACAAGGGTACAACAATGATCATCACTACAGCGGTAATTTTGTTCAACCTTTATACTTTGCACAACTGAGGGGGCAATCGGTTGCATCGCACTTCCAACCGTGGGAGTATGACGATTCGTCGCCCATTTATATTCCTGAAAATGTAGAGGCTCAGGTAGAAATTAAGCCACAACTTTTAGGGGTTATAAACAAGCTGATCTATATAATCATTTGAATGAGTTCATAGCTATAGCGACTGACAATACCCCTAGGAACACAAATAAGAACATCTTTAGGTTGAGGCTGTTCCCATTCACTTTAAAAGACAAAGCGAAGTATTGGTTTGCATCTCTTTAGTCTAATAGTATCACCACATGGGATCAGCTGAAGGCTATGTTTTTACAAGAGTTCTATCCGGTGAGTAAAACTATAGAGATTAGGCGAGCCATCCAAGATTTTCAGCAGAAGCCTGGTGCGGAATTTCATGAGGCTTGGGATCGTTTGAAGGAATTCATGCGCTCTTTGATAACGCCTAGTAATATCACATATTTTAGTCGTTGTTGAGCCCTATTCTTAGTGAAATTATATCATATACATCGTGGTATTCTCACTTTTTGTGCCAGCACTTGTTTGGAAAGAAATAATGAAAACAGGAACCAAAAGCATGCAATTTGGAAGATTTTTGAAGATCAAGGCAAAATCAGGAAAAGACGTATGCGTGCCGCGGAATTCATCAATGCGCGACGCATGTATGAGGCGGTGGAAAGAATTCAAATTCCGATAAAACGGGGATAAACCCCTACGCGCGACGCGGGATCCACTTATGCGCGGCGCGGTCTCGAGATTTTTGCAAATATAAATAGAGGCTTTTAGGTCAAAAAAAATTAGCGAAGACCTGGTGTGAAATCAACCCCCAAGGCTCTTTGACTCCGAGATTTAGCTTCAGAAACCATCTTTTGGTATTTTCATGTTTTTATCTTTAATTTTCAATTTGTTAAATAGTTAGTGATAGTGGCTAGTGTCTTTGGGAGTGACAACCATTGACATTGAGTCTTTGTTTCTGTTTTTATTAAGTTTAGTTACTGTTTTGAACCTGTTGGATCTTATTTGGTTAATGAGAATCATTTGGTTTCTATTAATTGCTTAGTTTTTCGGCATTTATGCTTGTGAATGATTTTTGGAATGATTGAATTGTGTTTGATGATTGATTTGTCTTTGTTTGCTTCTGATTTGGAGATGTGCTTCTGATTTCAGTAAGTAACAAGGTTTGGTTGGTAGTTTAGTTTAGTTCATGCTTGCTTGGAATTGTTTTATTTTATACTTTTTGGGATTAGTTGTCAAAAGTTAGGAACTAGGTCCTCTGACTGTAGCATGACACTGCAGTTGGTAATCAATCACCTGTCTCGACCACGTAACTCCTGTGGATCGACCCTGACTTCCACTGTGCTAAGTGTGTGTATTAGGTATTTTCTTATTTTTGACCGCATGACGACCGCTGCGATGTCAAATTTTGGCGCCGTTGCCGGGGAGTTGTGAGCTTGAGAATAGGTGATTTGTAGGACTTTTTAGTTTTTGATTTTTGGTTAGTTAGTAATTTTGGTTTTTGAGTTTTCGGGCGTGTTGCATTACTGCATGCGTACCCGTAGGGGTGAGCAATTATCCCCTTTGCATTTTGACTCAGAGATTGAGCGAACTGCGTGCAAGATCCGTGCACGTAGGCGTTTAAATACAATGAGTTTTAGTAATGTCAGTAGTAGTATAGTGAGTGTTGCCCAGGAACCCTCGGGTGAGGCAACGGGGATGTCATTTATTCCCCCGGTTTCAGAATTCCACATTGGGAGCACGAGTGGTACTGGTGGTGCAGCTTCAGCCCCTGCACCTATCCCAACCTCAACTTTTATCCCAACCTCAATCCACAAACCCATTTACATCTGCCATGTCTTGGGGAGCGCCGACCCGTGATGGCATCCCAATATCTAGACAGCAGACACCGATTTCTCAACCCATTTCTCAACCAGCACTAGTACTTTTTAAACCAAAAACCACATTCCAACCTATACCACCGCAACAATAATACCAACAACCACCTCAGCAGCAGTACCAGTATCAAGAGGCTGAGGAGAGGTATGATGAAGAAGACGAAGGATGGGTTCCACCAGCACCACATCAACCATGGAACCGAGGTCAGGGACCTCCAAGAAGAGCACAGCAGCACCAACCATTACAAGGTCAGCATAGATATAATGATCATCATTTTTACGGTAATCCTACTCAACCCTTGTATTTTGCACAACCGAGGGGGCAATCGGTTGCATTGCACTTCCAGCCACGGGAGTACGATGACTCGTCGCCTATTTACATTCCTGAGGATATAGAATCTCAAGTAGAAAATAGGCCTCAATTGTTAGGGATATTACCGAAATTTAGGGGGTACAAATAGGATGACCCATACAACCACTTGTATGAATTTATAGCAATAGTCAACGTTAACACCCCTAGGAACACTAATAAGAACATTTTTAGACTAAGATTGTTCCCATTCACTCTTAAAGACAAAGCCAAATATTGGTTTACGTCTTTGCCATCGAATAGCATCACTACATGGGATCAACTCAAAGCTAAGTTCTTACAAGAGTTTTATCTGGCAAGCAAGACGATGGAAATCAGTAGCGGCATTCAGGATTTTCAGCAAAAGCCTGGAGAAGCTTTTCATGAAGCATGGGATCGTCTAAAGGAGTTGATGAGGTCATGCCCTCATCACGATATTCCAAAGTGGCAACTGGTCAAGGTATTCTTTGAAGGAGCAAGTGAGACGAACCAAGCTATGATTAACGCATCATCTAGTGGCACTATTATGATGCAAGACACGGAGGAAGCTTGGCGGTTTTTGGAACAATTAAGTAATGGCTCCAAGGCGAATTTCTCTACAAGGAAGACGGTAGGCACAGCTGCAGCAATAGGAGCCGATGCCTACTGGAAAAAGGATGTAAAAAAGGAGATAAGCGAGCTCAATAAGAAATTTGATAGGCTTGTGTCTACTCTACAGAATGGACCTCAGATTCAGCCACAAAGAGGTCAAGGAGGACCAAAGACTCAAGAAGCAAATCAAGTCTATGGTCAGGGTCAAGGTCAATATGGTAATGGACGACCCTATAGACCATATAACCAAGGTCAGCAAAATTTCAATAACCAGAGGCAGAACAACTACCAAGGGCAATCATCCAACCCGCCCAGACAGCATCAACCGGCGAACAATAATGGTAATGCCAATGGAAATGGTAGTAGCAACAATAGGGGGCCTAATAACTCCATCAACAATGCCCCAGGGACTCAGGAGGATCTGGTCGCGAAAATGTATGAAATGTTCAACACAACACAACAGCAATCGCAGGCCAATGCGAAAGCCATCGTCAATATGGAGAGGCAAATCGCCCAAATGGTTGAAGACCAACGAAAAAGAGATAATGGGAAGCTTCCAAGTACCACAGAAGTCAATCCGACCCATGGTCAGCGGGCTGGAAAGGAACATGTCAACACTGTCGAGGCTGAATAGAGGATGGTCACCCTAGAAGATCTGCTAGAATCGGGAAACGAGGCGGAGAGTGAAAAAGAAGAAGAAGTTAAGGAAAAGGTGGAAATTGCAAAGGAGAATAGGGAAGACACGGAATTAAAGGAAATTCCCATTAAGAAGGAAACTCAACCAAAGGAGAACAAGGATGGCCAAGCGGGAGAGCAGCCAATAATAGCTGGAATCAAACAAAGGAAGAAGGACAAGAAAGGAAAGAAAACGCAGGAAGCACCCAAATCGACGGGGCCATCGATGAATCAACCATTGTGGGACGAACTTAAGAGCGCTCTTGAGGATACAAGAATTCTTCAGGAAATGTGCGAGAAAAATAGAAAAAGCAAGACTGCCACATCTGACACTGTGAGGTTGACAATTAAAGCTAGTGAGGCACTGTTGGGAACACTGCCCAAGAAAGAAAAGGATATTGGGTCACCACTGATCACTGCTACTGTAGGAGATGTGGTCATTAGGAACACCTTGCTGGATTTGGGAGAAAGTGTGAATGTGCTACCACGATACTTGTATTATAAATACAAGAATAAGGAATTAGAGCCGGCAAAGACTGTGTTACAGCTGGCTGATCAGTCAACCAGAGTGTCCCGAGGTAAGCTTACCAATGTCATAGTGAAAGTTAGGGATTTCTTTTACCCAATGGACTTTTTAGTCATGGAATACGAGAGTCAGGAGGAAGCGCCCGCATTAATATTAGGACGTCCGTTCTTGGCTACAGCCGCTATTATTGACTGCAAAACAGGAGATTTGGATATCTTCTTTGGGTCGAGAAAAAGAAGGTTAAATATGTTCGGAAGTCCCATATCTCTCCCTCAAGGGTATAATGATAAGAATTTGGATAGCCACTTGCTGATGGAGCCTGGGGTTAGGGACAAAAGAACAATATGGACGCGAATAGGAGAAGGAGGAAAAGAGGAAGTTTTAAAGGAAACAAAGGAGCATCCGTTGTCCACCATTGACAAGGAGCAGCTGCTGGACATGAAGGAGATGTTGGAGGCAAGGCACCAGCAGTATGAAAAAGATGCAAGGGAAAGAGAAGCAAAGGTCTTTCAACTTCTGGAAGCTCAGCAACAGTGGATTAGCGGGGTTAGCGACAGGATGACTCAACTCACATCATTGATGTCAATGATGGCCCACAATTTCACGCCAGATCACAAGGAGATGCCATCAGGAATTCAAGAAGAGTAGGAGTAGGAATGGTACGTCTGGATGAAGACGTTAAACTTAGCGCTTTGACAACGCCTAGTGATATCAAGTATTTTAGGCGTTGTTGAGCCCTGTTCTTGGTAAAATTATATCAAATATGCATGGGTATTCTCACTTTTCGTGTCAGGGCTTGTCTGGAGAAAAAAAGAACAAAAACAGGGACTAAAGGTGTACAAAAGGAAAAAGTATGGAAAGAATGGAAAAATCACGAGAAGACATACGCGCGCCGCGGATTTATCTTCTGCACGACGCGGTCGTAAGGCGGTGGAACACATTTGAATGACGAAAAAACGGGGAACGGATAAGTACGCGCGCCGCGGATTTCACTTATGCGCGGCGCGGTCACGGGAAATTTGCAACTATAAATAGAGGCAATTCCAGCCGAAAACCCTAGAAAAGACCGGGTGTAAACATCGACCTAGAAGCTCTTTGACTCGAGGATTCCATTTCAGAAGCTATCATTTGGTATTTTCATGTTTTAGATTTTATTTCATTTTAGTTAAACATTTGTAAGCTTTGAGTTGAATCTTTGGGTGTGACAACCATTGATCTTCAGCTTAGGGTTCTGTTTTTAGTAGTGTTTAGTTACTGAATTGATGTTTGGATATTGGTTTTGATGAATAAAAATCATTCGGTTAATGTTAACATTGTTTTTTTTGGTATTTCGGATGCTTGTTGGCGTTTTGATTGTTGGTTTGTGTGTGGATTTTGTTTGTGACTTGGTTGGGACTGTTTCCCTTTGCTGAAAACAGTAGCTAACTCGGTTAGGTTAGGCATTAAACCTTGGCTATTAACTGTCTCATAGAACTGTTGGTTATTAGCTAGTTTATGCTTTGCTTGGTTTTTGCTAGTTTGAATGCCTTCAATTGCTTCTGATTCAGAGATGTACTTCTGAGTTCAGAAAGTAACTAGGTCATTTGAGCTTGGCTAAACTTGGCTTGAGTGTTGGAATATTCTTTCGAGGTAGAAAAATAGAAATTAGTTCCTCCGACTATAGGTGTGACACTATTAGTTGGTAATCTCTCATCTAGTCTAACCACGTAGCTCCTGTGGATCGACCCTGACTCCACTATACTAGTGAATGTTAGGTTATCTCTTATTTTTGACCGCATGACGACCTCTGCGTGCACGTCAAATTTTGGAGCCGTTGCCGGGGAGCTGTGCGCTTAGATTAGGTGATTTGTAGGACTTAGTTTCTGATTTTTGATGTTTGATTTTAGTTTGCTGATTTTTTGTATGTGTACATCCTTATAATGGGTGATTACATGTACCCGGATCAGTATTATGAAGATTATGAAAATCCGGCCGACACCTATTACGAGGATGATTGCTACAATGGATCACCCGATGACAATGGATGGCGGACCGAGGAGTCATCTCAACCTGAAAATTCTGTAACTTGGGCCCAACTTTGGGTATTCATGTATAACAACTACCACGAGCAGAAGGACCAGGCTGAAGCACTTGAAAAAGTGCAAGCTTCTTTAGATAGGTTAGAGGAAAGTTGGAAATGTTCACCACCTTCGCCAGAACCGGAGGTGAGTGATTTTTATACCAACGATAATGTGTGTGAACTTGCATCATCTGAATATGTGATTGAAGGGCATACACCTTGGGAAAGCCAAGAGACCATTGAGATGGTCGAAATGGTTGTTGAGGAAGAGGTTGTAGGTGACAATGCTACTTCTGACTCAGCAACCTTTGATGTTTTTGATGATTTTGAAAATGTTAATAATGTTGATCTGGTGTTGGGAGAATCTGTACCATCACCACACAATTTGGTTGATGAGGATGTTGTGGAAGGGACTGTAAGTGACAGTACAGATCCCAGCCCAACAATTCCTGAAATTTTTGAAGTTGTTGATGTTTTTAGGGAAGGGGGTGTAGATGACAATATTACCCCCGACCCTGTGATTTTTGAAAATTTTGAGAAATTTGGAAGTAAGGATCCGATGATGGGTAACTTTGTACCACCATCAGACCAAACAAGTCGCTCACTCTTGGTTCCGATCCACCTGTTGGACGTTGATCAAGAAGTTGATGTTGACGAATTGATATTTGAAAACAATAATAAACATGATTTTATCACCACTCATGATCCATTCATGAATGGAAAATTAGATGTGATCAATACCATCGATGAGGATATATGGAAGCATCATGACATATTGCCTTCCGATTCCATTCGATTGGAAAATTTCTATTGGTACTGCAAGCCAAAATTGCAACCTAAAGATAGTATGTGGGACACTGGCAAAATGAGATCTGCAAAACAACTACTGGGAGCAGCACTGGGCGCGCTTCACGTCAAGCCAGTGATTTTGAAGAGATATAGAAGGAAGGACCGAGCTTGGAGGTTCAAAGCTACCTCCAAGCATTCACGAGAGTTAATCAGAAAGCAGCAACCGGGCAGCAGCAGGAGAACCGACAAGCCATTCGACCTAGGAAAGTTTGAGGAGCAGTGGGTCAGCGAAGGGACGGTGGAGATTGGAAAGCAGCGAAGGAAGAAGGCATACGATCCACCGTAGCTGGCATAGGAGTAGCACGTCTGGCTGAAAACGTTAAACTTAGCGCTTGTTGGGAGGCAACCCATCGTGTCATAAGTAGGTTTTATATTTCTTAGGATTAATTTAGAAAATACATCAATCTTTTGCAGGTATTAGTGGTCTAAAGCAAGTGTGGGGTCGTGTGAAAAGTTTTGAAATCTTCAAGACCGCGCCGCGGATTTTTGAATTGCGCGACGCGGGTTCGAAACTCAACCCGATGCGCAGGGGTTGATTTGGCGACACGCGCGTCGCGGAAACGAGAAATGCGCGCCGCGGGAAACGATCAGACGGTTTTTGCCCTTATACGGTGAGCCGCGGCTCACAACTCAAATCACACGACTCGGAGCTCTGGTGATCAAAAATTTCTTGCATTTTTTCTTGCTTATTGTGTTTCTACTACCAAGGTACGCTCTTTTAACTATCTATCAGCTGTTTAAACTAGTTATTAGGTAGTTAATTTTAGGGTTTTATTCCAAAAAGTTCAAAAACTTAGAATCACTAATGCTAGCCCATCGGGTGTTTGTTTTGCCAAATGGACACCCTAGATGAGCTAGTCGGCACTTAGGCTACCTTGTGGTATGATTAAAATGAGATATAGCAGGTTAAAATGGGGATTTGATCCCGGGTTTTCAAAACAGGCGTACGCCGCGCCGCGCCATTGCTCTTGGGCCGTGCCGCGGTGCGGTGGGGAAGAAAAGGGACTGATTTTGCAAAATTTTTTTGTTTTGTGGCTATATTTTCTTTTGCAGATGATGTTCAGATTGGACCACGCCTTCCTCCAGTTTCCCGCAGGACTTGACAGTTCAGTGGAGTATATCTCGCGAAGGGATGCATTGATTCGTCGCCGGGTCCTTGAGGCGACAGTTATCGACCGGGATATCCTGAGGGATGCAGGGCTTTGGGATGCGATCGAGCCGTTTCTGCACCGCACCTGGACCCACGAGGACGCATCGTTCACCTGCCGTTGTTGGGACAGGATTATGGCCACGGACGAGGACGTGGTCTACACGGAGTTGCTACTGGAGTTTATCTCTATTATCCAGTTCGCACCACGGGCGGGGGACCCACGCTCCAGACTGGTGCGTTTTCGTTTGGGAGGTGTGCACAGGGAGTGCAACCTCCGGGAGTTTGGGAGGCGCACAGATATCTATACTGAGCAGGACCTCTAGCATCGCTATTTCACCCGATTCTTCGGGTCGTGCATTCAGGGGGAGCCGGAGCGCCCTCCCAACATGGAGGTTTGGACACCGCTGTCCAATGTGATGTACGAGGCACGGACTTCGAGGGAGAGTCACCTCTGCGACCCACTTCACCGTCTCATGCACCGGATCGTCTCCACCTCCATCATGCATCGGGAGGGGGGCGAGAAGGTGTCGGGCGACGACATGACGTATTTGTGGATCCTCCTCGACCCGTCCCGATTCCTCCATCTCCCCTACGCCCTTGCGATCGCTCTCTCCACCCACGCGACCGGCGCCTCCTCCAACAGCCCACTAGCTAGGGGTACTTCGTTACCCGCCTGGCCCGCTCTTATGGCATTCTTACTGCCCCCGTGGCAGCCTCCTTGACCGCTCTGCCTCCATCACGAACTACAGCACGCACGCTGGAGAGGATGCGGCTCATTGAGCAGCAGCGCCCGGGGCAGTACATCCGGGCACCGACCGAGCTTCCTCAGGCACCTCAGCCTGCGTATGCCCAGCCCGGCAGGAGACGCCGGAGACAGGAGCCACCAGCACCAGAGCCGGCACAGCCACAGCCACAGCAGGATGACTCACCAGCCCTCAGCCGGCTGGAGGCCAGAGTCACACGGATCGAGGACCAGCTCGAGTGGATCGGGGAGGTACTTCTTCAGATCGCATCAGCGCAGGGCCAGCGCCCCCGACCATTCCCAGCCAGGTCCCACGATCACGAGGCTGGACCCTCCAGGCCACCGGGTAGTGATTGATGTTTCTTTTTCTCTTTCTTTCTTTCTTTTTATTTTTTTGGGATATATGTATAAACTTATGACACATCTATCTATATATTATTTTTTCTGTCATGTGTGTTTTTAATTTATTTGTTAAGTGATGCATGATATACCAAATCTGAGAGGGAGTTGTCTCAGACAAGTGTGGGGTCACCGTGCCCCCTCCACTTGTCTTGACCACCGGCGTATCCTACTGTAGCGCTACAACTCCAGAATATGAACTCGGGGATCTTTTTGTACGCATTATACCTGTAATATTGAGCACCAAGCAGTCCATCGTCCAAAAAGGGGTAACTCTTTCTCCCTTGCTTTGAAATAATTTTTGTACAACGGGGACGTTGTACGATTTTAAGTGTGGGGTGTGGACGGTCGAAAGAGATATTTTTGAAATTTTTGCAGAAATGATCAATTTTTCGATTTTTAGCAATATTTTTCAAAATTTTTAATGAATTGCAATTTTGAAATGAATGGTTTGTGATTGTGATAGCATTAGTATTTTTCAAGAAATACTATTTATTTGTGATCATGCTATTAGTTAGTCAAATAAGTTGAGTTCTACGATTTTAGAAGATTGATCCGTTTTAGGATTGGAATTTAGGAAGGAAAAGTCAGTCAGTGGCCTTTGTTGTTCGAGCCGGTAGGTCTAAAATGGGTGGGCCTTATGCACCTTACCACCTAAGATCGTCTGGTCTGGGATGGTATTTCTGAAAGCTCGCTACACGGACAACATCGAAAGTCATGGACAATTCCTTAATGGCCTTTAGAATCTGAACGAGTAAGTACACTTCATTGTGGACAGAAAGTTTGTGATCAAGGGTTCTTTAGAAAGCCATGAATTCCAAAGAACAACTCAATTATGTTTTCACGAACTATTACATTCTAACTCAAAGAGCAATAAACTTTGAAACTAAACACAGTCAAAAATTGTTCGATTCTCTATTATAAATTGTTAAAAACTCTCTTGCTTGGGGACAAGCAAGGCACAAGTGTGGGGTGTTTGACAACGCCTAGTGATATCAAGTATTTTAGGCGTTGTTGAGCCCTGTTCTTGGTAAAATTATATCAAATATGCATGGGTATTCTCATTTTTCGTGTCAGGACTTGTCTAGAGAAAAAAAGAACAAAAACAGGGACTAAAGGTGTACAAAAGGAAAAGTATGGAAAGAATGGAAAAATCAAGAGAAGACGTACGCGCGCCGCGGATTTATCTTCTGCGCGACGCGGTCGTAAGGCGGTGGAACACATTTGAATGACGAAAAAACGGGGAACGGATAAGTACGCGCGCCGCGGATTTCACTTATGCGCGCGCGGTCACGGGAAATTTGCAACTATAAATAGAGGCAATTCCAGCCGAAAACCCTAGAAAAGACCGGGTGTAAACATCGACCTAGAAGCTCTTTGACTCGAGGATTCCATTTCAGAAGCTATCATTTGGTATTTTCATGTTTTAGATTTTATTTCATTTTAGTTAAACATTTATAAGCTTTGAGTTGAATCTTTGGGTGTGACAACCATTGATCTTCAGCTTAGGGTTCTGTTTTTAGTAGTGTTTAGTTACTGAATTGATGTTTGGATATTGGTTTTGATGAATAAAAATCATTCGGTTAATGTTAACATTGGTTTTTTTGGTATTTCGGATGCTTGTTGGCGTTTTGATTGTTGGTTTGTGTGTGGATTTTGTTTGTCACTTGGTTGGGACTGTTTCCCTCTGTTGAAAACAGTAGCTAACTCGGTTAGGTTAGGCATTAAACCTTGGCTATTAACTATCTCATAGAATTGTTGGTTATTAGCTAGTTTATGCTTTGCTTGGTTTTTGCTAGTTTGAATGCCTTCAATTGCTTCTGATTCAGAGATGTACTTCTGAGTTCAGAAAGTAACTAGGTCATTTGAGCTTGGCTAAACTTGGCTTGAGTGTTGGAATATTCTTTCGAGGTAGAAAAATAGAAATTAGTTCCTCCGACTATAGCTGTGACACTATTAGTTGGTAATCTCTCATCTAGTCTAACCACGTAGCTCCTGTGGATCGACCCTGACTCCACTATACTAGTGAATGTTAGGTTATCTCTTATTTTTGACCGCATGACGACCTCTGCGTGCACGTCACGCTTGTTGGGCGGCAACCCATCTTTTCATAGGTTAGGTACTGTATTCTTAGGGGTAATTAGGAAATTATATCATCGTCATTTGCAGGTATTATTGGTCCAATGCAAGTGTGTGGTTGTTTTGAAGAAATTTGATTTTTGATGACCGCGTCGTGGTCAGGAAAATTGCGCGCCGCGGGATCGTAAACCAACCCGATGCGCAGGGGTTGATTTGGGGGTACGCGCGCTGCGGTTCGCTCATATCCGCGTGACAACGCCTAGTAATATCAAGTATTTTAGGCGTTGTTTAGCCGTGTTTTAGTTAATTTATTCTTATTAATTGGCTAATATCACTTACTTTTGTGCCAAAGTGCTTGAAAATGTTTTTAGTGTAAATACAGGGGTTTTAGTGCAATTTTGGAGAAGTTAAGGAGCAAAACGGACAAGAAAAAGAAGTCAGCAATTATTAGCGTCGCTAACTTTTATAGTTAGCGTCGCTAATGTTCGCAAGAGGGAAAAATTCAGATTCAAAATTCGAAAGCGCGCGAGGAATCTTCTGGAAGCACATATTAGCGACGCTAATGTCAAAAAATCATAAAATCTCCGTTTTTGAATTTTAAACTCCGAAAAGTCGGGATAAGGCAACACGCGCGATGCGGGAAAGACAATGCCGCGATGCGGAAACCCTAATTTCGCACCATTATAAATACCGGAGTCCCGTCCGACTTTTCAATCATCCCGTGACGCGAAGGAGGGATCCGGAAGGCTGATTTCGTGATTTTTCTCAGTTACATCAATAGTTTGGTTAGTAATTTGATTTTTCAATTGTTTTATCAACTCGGTATCGTGGTATTCCGCAATCAGGATTTTCGTCGATTACTCGATGTTTGTTTAGATTTATAGTTTCTGATTTCAGTAGTATTAGTTAGTTGTTAGATCTGATATTTGATTATGTGGTTTGGATTTAAGTTTGGTTTTGATTTATATGAAAGTAATCATTCGGGTTGATGTTATTTTGCATTATTGATGTTTGAATGTGTTTGATTGTACTGGATTGATTGTTTGCTTCTGGATTTTGAACCTAGTTTCTGATTTCAGTAAGCAACTTTAGTCTAGGATTTGATTTGGGTTAGTTTAGTCCATGTTTGATTTGGTTTTGGCACTTGTTTGGTATTTTGCTTTTATTAGTTTTTGGGAAAGTAGAAACAATACCGCTGACTGTAGAGTAACACTACAGTTGGTATACTGTCGTCTTGTCCTAACCACGTAACTCCTGTGGATCGACCCTGACTACCACTGTGCTAAGTGAGAGTGAGGTTATTTTTCTTATTTTTGACTGCGTGACGACCTAGGCGTGTCAAATTTTGGCGCCGTTGCCGGGGAGTTGTGCGTTTAGGATAGACGATCAGTAGGGTTGTTTCTTTTGATGTTTGATTTTAGTTTGTGATTTTTGGTATGTGTACGTCTTCATAATGGGCGATTACATGTACCCGGATCAATTTTGAGTATTATGAAAATCCGGACGACACCTATTACGAGGATGATTGCTACAATGGATGGCGGACCGAGGAGTCATCTCAACCTGAAAATTCTGCAACTTGGGCCCAACTTTGGGTACTCTGGTATAACACTCACCAAGAACAGAAGGACCAGGCTGATGCTCTTTTAAGATTGCAAGCTTCTTTAGATAAGTTAGAGGAAAGTTTGAAATGTTCGCCACCTTCGCCAGAACCGGAGGCGAGTAATTTTCATACCAATAATAATGTGTGTGAACTTGCATCACCTGAATATGTGATGGAAGGGCATGCACCGTGGGAAAGTCAAGAGACCATCGAGAGGGTCGAAAATGTTGTTGAGGAAGAGGTTGTAGGTGACAATGCTACCTCTGACTCAACAGTTTTTGATGTTTTTGATGTTTTTGAAAATGCTGATAATGTTGAGCTGGTGATGAGTGAATCCATACCATCACCAGACAATTTGGTTGATGAGGATGTTGAGGAGGAGGCTGCTAGTGACAGTACAGACCCCAGCCCAACAATTCCTGAAAATTTTGAGCATTCTGAAAGTGAGGATCTGGTGATGAGTGAATCTGTACCTTCACCAGATCAAACCAGTTGCTCACGCTTGGTACCGATCCACCTGTTGGACGATGATCAAGAAGAGGATGTCAATGAGTTGGTCTTTGAAAACAATAAACATGATTTTATCGCCACTCATGATCCATTCATGAATGGAAAATTAGATGTGATAAATACCACTGACGAGGACATTTGGAAGCATCCCGATATGTTGCCTTCCGATCCCATTCGATTGGAAAACCTTTATTGGTACTGCAAGCCAAAACCACAAAATGCTAATGACACGCATTATGTGAACAAGGACTTTGCAAAACAATTACTGTGAGCGGCACTGGGCGCGCTTCATGTCAAGCCTATGATCTTGAAGAGATATCAAAGGAAGGATCGAGCTTGGAGGTTTAAATCTATTTCTAAGCATTCGCGCGAAATAATCAGAAAACGACAACCGGGCAGCAGCAGAGGAACCGGCAAACCATTTGACCCGGGGAAATTGGAGTATGGAATCAGCGAGGGGACGGTGGCGACTGAAAGTCAGTGGAGTCAAATGGTGTACGACCAACCGTAACCACAGAAAGACGGTCCAGCTAAAAGACCAAACAATGAAGCGCTTTCGGGAGGCAACACGACATTTCGATAAGTATTTTTAATTTTTTTTTGCTTTTTAGTTTTTATTTTGTCAAAATATCACTTGGAAAAATTTTCAAAATATCCTGGCATAATTCGAGTGTGGGGTGGTCGAACGTGTTTTAAAAATACGAAAAAAATGGAAAATTACAAGTTAGCGCCACTAATTTTTAATATTAGTGACGCTAACCTTGGTCAAACACTGGTCAAGCCTTGTTTCTCCTTCTCGACGCTAATGTGATCCTCCCTCCCCCTCCTTGTGCGACTGCCGAGCCGAACACTCACAAACCCACCGGATTTTTCTTGTTTTCGTGAAATTGCTCCTGCCAAACTTCAATTAAGCATCTCAGGTATGTATCTCAACTTTCCCTTTCAAGATTTCACGCAAATGTAGCTTGAATTCGGAGTTTTAGAGCTGATTTTGGGGTTTCGGGTTTTGCAACCTTTACCCCCGATTCGAGCTATTTGGGGTTTGTTTTTCATCAAATTGAGGCTTGGGGTTTGTTAATCGGTCCTTTAGCAACATGTTGGTACAATCAATTGAGCAAAAACAAGTCGGATTTGAGCATTGAGAAATTAGGGCGCAGTTTTGGGGTTTTTGCGAATCGCACCCTTCAACCTCAAATTGGTCGATTTCTACCTCGTTTTTCTTGAATCTAGCACTTCGGGTTTCTTAATCGCACCCATGGCAACATATTGGCATCTTTGATTCGTACTTTAACAGGCTTAATCAGGAATTTTCGAAATTAGGGGCTCGGTTAGGGTTCTTCAGCAAAAGCGATAAATTGACCAATTTCTAGCTTGTTTTTCGTGATTCTAGCTGCTAGGGTTTCTTAATCGGTCCTATAGCTACTGAATGATGCATTCAATTTGATGAAAACAACAAAAATTTCAGAAATTTGTGAATTAGGGTCGAAATTAGGGTTCTTCGGGTTTTTACCCGATTTGGTGGCTTTGTTGCTTGTTTTTCTGAAAATTGACACAGGGCTTTTGTTAGTGGTTAGTTTAGGATGCTATTGGTGTGTTCAATTTGATAAAAACATATCGGGATCGAAAATTAAGAATTCTAGGGTTCATAATTAGGGGTTTTTGACCCAAATGAGAAATTAGGGCACTTTTAGCTTGTTTTTCTGAAATTAAACTTAGGGCTCTTGTTAGGCTTTAGTTTAGGAACATATTGGTGCAATCAATTTGAAAAACGGACAAAAATTGAAAAAATCAAAAAATTTTGGGACTGCGTTCTTCAGTAGCAAAACTGGTCATTTGATTAGCAACGCTATTGATGTCGGGGTCCAATCTTGCAAACTATTTCTCACATGAACGCTTGGTTTTGCTCTTGATTAATTTTTGCAGATGGCGCATCGTGAGAGATTTGTTGGTAAGCTACCACTGCACCGGTTTGTAGAGTTCACAGAGGGATCACCGGGGACTGCAGGGGCTATGAGACGACTACCAGTGCTAGCTGGCCGGGAGATTGAGGTTGCACCGTCATTGGACAGGACACTCGCCGCAGCTTCAGGCATCACGGCCCGTCTGGAGCAGTACCTGGTCCGCACCTGGACCAGTGTAGATGGAGAGCGCAGTTTTACATGTCGTGGTTGGGATCGTCGCATCGCGGCAAACGAGACATGCTATAAGGAGATCATTCTGGAGTTCTTGGGTACATGTGATTGGGGAGTACGCAGTGATGATCTATCTCAGCGGACTGTCCGATTCCGATTAGGAGGTATATGGAGGGAGTGCACTGTGGTAGAGCTTGCACGACGAGCAGGCATTTACACCGAGGAGGAGACAGCCGATCCACACTTCGTGCCATTCTTAGCAGCATGTACTACCCGCCCAGACGAGGGTGTGACTGAGGTAGCCATTTGGGCTGAGGTCAGCGACGTTGCATTCAGCACAGCCGCCATTTCCAGTACCATACGATCGCCGATCCATCGTCTGTTACATAGGATTGTCACTTGCACCCTTCGATAGCGATTGGGTGGTGACAAGGTGCCAAAGAAGGACCTACCATTTTTATGGGCGCTTCTCCATGATGACAGATTCTTCCATCTCCCTCACCTATTAGCTGACTTCTTAATCGAGTCCGCGGATCCCAGATCGGCCAGTCCTTTGGTCGGAGGGCATTACATCACCCGCATAGCCGAGTCCTACCAGCTGCTGACGCCAGAGGTTACGAGAGAGATGACTAAGTCCCTTCCGAGGCCGATGGGGGCCTCATATCTACGGGCAATGGGTGTTATCCAACAGTCTGTGGGGGGGGCTACACATTAGTCAGTGAGCCTAAGCCAGCACAGGCTCAGGATGTAGACATGGGAGCTGAGATACCAGTTGTACAGCCGGAGGTTCCCGCTTCACGACGTCAGAGGCGAGAGCCGTCACAGGCTCAGAGCGACCAGGATTCAGATTCCCTGGATGTCCCGGCCACACTCAGGTCCTTGATGGCTGGACAGCCAGAGATTCGAGCCGATATACGACTATTGATGGAGGGCCAGCGTGCAGTTTTTGCACATTTTGGGATACCACCGCTGACGGGTGGAAGCGACGGAGCAGGACCATCTGGGACGCATCATGATTCTGAGTGATATTTTCTTGTACCTTATTATTATTATTTTTCTTTATAGTTTTAGTTTCTGTTTGTAATTAAACTTAACATCGTTGCATGAGTTGATATTTTTGTTAGTATATTACTATTATCTTGCCAAACTGTGATTGTTGCATCAACTGAGGGAGTTGCACAACGCAAGTGTGGGGTCACAGTACCCCTGCACTTGTGTTATGCCGGCGTGTTCACTGCTACGCCCCGACTCCTAGATCTGATCGAGACGACGAACATGTGACACGCCTAGGTCGTCGTGCGGTCAAAAATAAAGAAAAACCTAACACACACTAGTACAGTGGTAGTCAGGGTAGATCCGCAGGAGCTTCGTGGTTAGACTAAATGACAGATTACCAACTAGTAGTGTCACGCTACAGTCGGAGGATCTAGTTTCTACCTTCCTAATCACTAACAACCTAAAGCAATGATCAAACAAACTCAAGCCAAGCTAAGCTAAGCTCAAATGAACCTAGTCACTTTCTGAAATCAGAAGTGCATCTATGAATCAGAAGCAATCAAAGGCATCCAAACTAAGCAAAACCAAGCAAAGCATAAACTAGCCACTAACTAAAGTTCTACTGAACAGTTACTAGCCAATGTTTAATACCTAAAAATTAACCTAATTAGCTACTGATTTCAGCAAGGGAAAACAGTCCCAACAAGGTCAAAATAATATCCAAACACAAATCAAACATCCAAAACATAAACAAACATTCAAAACACCGAAATACCAATATTAAATGTAACCAAATGATTTTCATTCACCAAATCCGAATCCAAACATCAAAACAGTAACTAATTGAGACTAAAACAGAAGCCAAAGCTTAATATCAATCGTTGTCACTCCCAAAGATACAAAACAAAGCTTAATCCAAACTAATTAATTACAAATAAAATCCAAAACATGAAAATACCACTTGAGAAGTTGCTGAAACGAAATCTTGGAGTCAAAGAGCTTCAAGGTCGATTTTACACCCGGTCTTTGCTAGGGTTTTCGGCTGGAAATGCCTCTATTTATAGTTGCAATTTTCCCGCAGCCGCGCCGCGTAGATGAAGAATCCACGGCGCGCGTACTAATCTTTTCCCGTTTCTTCGGCATTTGAATGTGTTCCACCACCTTAAGCCTGTGTCGCACGTATCATAGATCCGCGGCGCGCGTACGAGTTTCCTTGATTTTTCATTCTTTTCCAAACTTCTTCCTTTTGCATGCTTTTAGTCCTTGTTTCCATTTTTTTTCTCTAAACAAGTCCTGGCACGAAAAGTGAGAATACCCAGACATATTTGATATAATTTTATCAAGAACAGGGCTCAACAACGCCTAAAATACTTGATATCACTAGGCGTTGTCAAACACCCCACACTTGTGCCTTGCTTGTCCCCAAGCAAGAGAGTTTTTAACAAATTATAATAAAGAATAAAACAATTTTTGACTGTGTTCAGTTTCAAAGTTTATTGCTCTTTGAGTTAATAGTTTGCGAAAACATAATTGAATTGTTCTTTGGAATTCATGGCTTTCTAGAGAACCCTTGATTACAAACTTTCTGTCCACAATGAAGTGTACTTACTCATTCAGATTCTAAAGGCCATTAAGGAATTGTCCATGACTTTCGATGTTGTCCGTGTAGCGAGCTTTCAGAAATACCATCCCAGACCAGACGATCTTAGGTGGTAAGGTGCATAAATCCCACCCATTTTAGACTTACTGGCTCGAACAACAAAGGCCACAGACTGACTTTTCCTTCCTAAACTCCAATCCTAAAACAGCTCAATCTTCTAAACTCGTAAAACTCAACTTATTTGAGTAACTAATAGCATGATCACAAATAAACAGTATTTATTGAAAAATACTAGTGCTATCACAATCACAAACCATTCAATTCAAAATTGCAATTTAAAAAATTTTGAAAAATATTGCTAATGATTGAAAAATTGATCATTTCTACAAAAATTTCAAGAATTCTCTTTCGACCGTCCACACCCCACACTTAAAACCGTACCACGTCCCCATTGTACAAAAATTATTTCAAAACAAGGGAGAAAGAGTTACTCCTTTTTGGACGATAGATTGCTTGGTGCTCAGTATCACAGGTATAATTGCGAACAAACGGATCCTTGATTTCGTATTCCGGAGTTGTAGCGCTGCAGTGAACACGCCGGTGGTCGAGACAAGTGGAGGGGGTACGGTGACCCCACACTTGTCTGAGACAACTCCTTCTCATTTGATATATCATGCATAACTCAACAAACAAATTAAAAGAAACATGACAAAATATAAAAATGTACAAAATATACAGATAGAGGTGTCATAAGTTTTGTATATATATCCCAAAAAAAAATAAAAAGAAAGAAAAAGTAAGAAAAAGTACATCAATCATCACCAGGTGGCCTGGAGGGTCCAGCCTCATGATCGTGGGCCCTGGCTGGGAATGGTCGAGGGGCCCGGCCCTACTGAGTGGCCAAATCCAGGAGTACCTCCCCGATCCATGCCAACTGGTCCTCGATCCTGGCAACCCTGGCTGCCAGGTCCTCCTGCTGTGGCTGCGGCTGTGGTGCTGGCTCGGCGGGTGCCTCCCGCCTCTGTCGACTCCGGCCCAGCTTAGCGTACGCGGGCTGGGGTGCCTGAGGTGGCTCTGTTGGTGCCCGGATGAACTTCCCCGGATGCTGCTTCTCGATGAGCCTCATCCTCTCCAGAGTGCGTGCTGTAGTGCGGGATGGAGGCAGAGCGGTCAAAGAGGCAGCCACGGGGGCAGTGAGGATCCCATATGAGCGGGCCAGGCGGGTGATGAAATACCCCCTGGCTAGTGGGCTGCTGGCGGAGGCGCCAGTCGAGTGGGTGGAGAGGGCAACCGCGAGGGCGAATGGGAGATGGAGGAATCTGGATGGGTCGAGGAGGACCCACAGGTACGTCATGTCGTCGCTCGACACCTTCTCGCTCCCTCCCGATGCATGATGGAGGTAGAGACGATGCGGTGCATAAGGCGATGGAGTGGGTCTCGAAGGTGACTCTCTCTAGAAGTCCCTGCCTCGTATATAATGTTGGACAGCGGTGTCCAAACTTCCATGTTGCCAGGCCTCTCCGGCTGGCCCTGAATACAGGCCCCAAAAAACTGAATGAAGTGGCGGTGCTGAAGATCCGCCGGAGTGTATAGCACAACTCTCCTCCCAAACTGCCGGAGGTTGCACTCCTCTGTGCGCCTCCCAGTCGAAATCGGATGATCCTGAATCGTGGGTCCGATGCTCGAGGAGCGAAATGGATCGTGGAGAGAAACTCCAACAGTAGCTCGGTGTAGACCACATCCTCGTCAGTGGCCATGATCCTGTCCCATCCACGACAAGTAAATGAAGCATCCTCGTGAGTCCAGGTGCGATGTAAGAATGGCTCAATCGCACCCCAGAGTCCAGCATCCTGCAGTATATCCCTGTCAATGACCGTCGCCTCGAGAACCCGGCGAATAGTCAACGCGTCCCTCCGCGAAATGTACTCTGCGGAGCTAGCCAGTCCCTTGGGGAACTGGAGGAAAGCGTGCTCTAATCTGAACATCATCTGCAAAAAGACACATAGCCACAAAAAAATTTGCAAACTTAGTCCCTCTTCCCCACCGCACCGCGGCGATGCCCAAGAGCAAGGGCGCGGCGCGGCGTACGGCTGTTTCAAAACCCCAATCCAAACTCTCGATTTAACCTGCTATAACTCGATCCAATAATACCACAAGGTAGCCTAAGTACCGACTAACTCATCTAGGGTATCCATTTGGCAAAACAAACACCCTATGAGTTAGCATTAGCGATTCTAAGTTTTGAACTATTTTGGGCAAATCACTAAAATTAACCATCTAATAGCTGGTTTTAACAACTAATAGATAGTTAGAATAGCGTACCTTGGCAGTGGAAACAAAATGATCAAGAAAAATTGCAAAAGAAATTCGTTGATCAGAGCTCCGAGTCGTGTGCGTTTTGTGTGAGCCGCGGCTTACCTTATATAGGAGAAAACCGACTGATCGTTCCCCGCGTCGCACGTGTCACCAAATCAACCCCTGCGCATCGGGTTGGTTTACGATCCCGCGTCGCGCAATTCGAAAACCCGCGGCGCGGTCTTCAAAAATTTCAAAACTTCTCACATGACCCCACACTTATTTTAGACCACTAATACCTGCAAAAAGATTGATGCATTTTCCTAATTACTTCAAAGAAATATAGATCCTAACTTATGACACGATGGGTTGCCTCCCAACAAGCGCTAAGTTTAACGTCTTCAGCCAGACGTACTACTCCTATGCCGAATCTTCTTCTTCTTGAACCCTTGATGGCATCTGATTGAATCCTAGCATGAAGTTGTTGGCCATCATTGACATGAGAGATGTGAGTTGGGTCATTCGATCGCTCACACCGCTAATCCACTGTTGCTGAGATTCCAGGAGGTTAAAAACTTTCGCCTCTATTTCTCTTGATTCCTTTTCATATTGCTGGTGCCTTGCTTCCATCATCTCTATCATGTCCAGCAGCTGCTCCTTATCGATAGTGGATAACGGGTGGTCCTTGGTCTCTTTTAAAATCTCTTTTTTTCCTCCTTCTCCCGTACGTGTCCAAATCTTTTCCTTACTCTTGATCCCAGGCTCCATTAATATCCTTCTGTCCATTTGTTTGCCATTTTCTTCTGAAGGTAATGATATAGGATTTCCAAACATGTTCAATCTTCTTTTCCTTGTCCCAAAGAAAATGTCCATGTCTCCAGTCTTACAATCGATCACTGAACCAGCAGTAGCTAAGAATGTGCGTCCTAAGATGAGTGCAGGCGCATCGTCCAAGCTTTCATATTCCATAACCAGAAAATCCACGGGATAGAAAAAGTCCCCAACTTTGACTATGATATTTGTCAGTTTTCCCCGAGATACCCTTGTTTATTGATCAGCCAGCTGCAATACAACTTCTGCTGGCTCTATTTCTTCATTTTTGTACTTATCGTACAGGTATCCTGGTAGGATATTGACACTTGCTCCCAAATCTAACAAGGTGTTCCGAATAACCACGTCCCCTAGAGTAGTAGTGATCAATGGTGATCCAGGGTCCTTTTCCTTTTTGGGCAGTGCTCCCAATAACGCCTCACTTGCTTTCACAGTCAACCTCACAGTTTTTGGTGTAGGTGCTTTGCTCTTCCCATTTTGTTCACATATTTCTTGTAGAATCCTGGTATCCTCAGGGGCATCCTTAAGCTCATCCCACAGGGGCTGGTTCATTAAGGGCCCCATTGATTTGGGTGCTTCCTGCTTCTTCTTCCCTTTCCTATTCTTCTTTTTCTGCTTGATTCTCGCTATCGTTGGTTGCTCCTCCTTCTGGACCTCTTTATCTATTTCTGTTGAGTTTCCTTCTCAACAGGAATTCCTTCTTCCTTACCTTCCTCACTTCTTAGAGCTTTCTCTTCTTCCCCTAGTTTCACTTCACTCCCTACTTCAAACAAGTCTTCCAAAGTGACTTTTCGCCATCCTGATTCGACAGTGTTAACTTGCTCTTTTCCTGGTTGCTGATTATGAGTAGGGTTGACCTCTGTAGCACTTGGCCATTTTCCACTGTCTCTCTTTTGCTGATCTGCAGCCATTTGACCTATTTTTCGTTCCATGTTTGCAATTGCTTTTGTATTTGCTTGAGATTGTTGTTGCGTAGCAGTGACCATATCGTACATCTTAGCAATCATCTCTTCTTGAGTTCCCGGGGCATTGTTGGTAACATTATTGGGTCCCTGTTGTCGTTATTGCTACTATTTCCATTTGTATTTCCATTGTGGTTGTTGCTATTTGCAGGCTGATGTGTTCTAGGAAGATTTGTCGATTGACTTTGGTAATTGTTCTGCCTAAAATTCTGCTGCTGTCCTTGGTTGTATGGCCTGTAGGGTCGTCCATTATTATGCTGGCCTTGACCCTGGCCATAAACTTGATTCACCTCTTGAGTCTTAGGTCCTCCTTGACCTCCTTGCGATGGACTTTGCGGTCCATTCTGCAGTGTTGACATGAGCCTGTCAAACTTCTTATTCAGTTCACTAATTTCCTTCTTCACTTCCTTCTTCCAGTCAGCGTCGGCTCCCACTGCTGCCGCCGTACCTACAGTCTTCCTGGTAGAAAAGTTTGCCTTGGAACCATTGCTCAGTTGTTCCAAGAACTGCCAAGCTTCCTCCGGGTCCTGCCACATAAATGTCCCACTTGATGAGGCATTTATCATGGCCTGATGCGTCTCACTGACTCCTTCGAAGAATAACTTAACTAACTGCCACCTAGGAATTTCGTGATGCGGACAAGATCGTAACAACTCCTTCAATCTATCAAAGGATTCATGGAAAGCCTCTCCTGGCTTTTGCTGGAAGTCCTGGATGACCCTTCTGATTTCAGTTGTCTTACTTGCTGGATAAAATTCCTGAAGGAACTTTGCCTTAAGCTGATCCCATGTGGTAATGCTGTTCGATGGCAAAGATGTAAACCAATATTTGGCCTTATCCTTAAGAGTGAATGGAAACAGTCTAAGCCTGAAAATGTTTCTATTGGTGTTCCTAGGGTTATTAGCATTAGCAATCGCTAAGAATTCATATAGATGATTATAAGGATCGTCTTGCTTATACCCTCTAAACTCTGGCAATATTCCTAATAACTGAGGTCTTATTTCCACTTGAGAATAAATGTTATCAGGAATATAGATTGGCGATGAATCATCATATTCCCGCGGTTGGAAATGTGATGCAACCGATTGCCGTCTCGGTTGTGCGAAATGTAAAGGTTGGGCGGGGTTATCGTAAAGATGATCGTTATATTCCCGCTGACTTGGTGGTTGATACTGTGGTGCTCTTCTGGGAGGTCCCCGACATCGGTTCCACTACGGCTGTGGTGCTGGTGGCACCCATCCTTCGTCTTCCTCGTCATATCCCTCCTCTGTCTCTGGATAATAGTATTGTGGCTGAGGAGGTTGTTGATAGTGTATCGGTTGTGTAGGTTGGAATGTGGGTTGAGGTATAAAAAGAACGTGTTGTGATTGAGAGGTTGGTGTTTGCTGTCGAGAAACTGGGGTGCCATCACGGGTAGGCTCTCCCCAAGACATTGCAGAGGTAAATGGATTGGTAGATTGTGGTTGTGAAGCGGGTGTAAATGGTGGGACAGATGGTGGAGTGCATGATGGTATGGGTGCAGGGGCTGAAACTGCACCACCAGAAGCACTCGTGCTCCCGAACTAAAACTCTGACAGTGGGGGAATAGAAAACACCCCCGTTGCCCACCTGATGGTTCATGGGCAACACTTACTGGATTACTACTAACCTGACTAAAATTCATGATATTTAAACGCCTACGGGCATGGATTTTGCGTGCAGTACGCTCAATCTCATAATCAAAATGCAATGGGGATAATTGCTTACCCCTGCGGGTACGCATGCACTAGTGCAACACGCCCACAAAAAAATCAAAAACCAAACTAACCAAATGAAATTTTCAAAAACAAGAAACAAGTTCCTACTACTCACCTAATCTAAGCTCACACCTCCCCGGCAACGGTGCCAAAATTTGACACGCCTAGGTCGTCGTGCGGTCAAAAATAAAGAAAAACCTAACACACACTAGTACAGTGGTAGTCAGGGTCGATCCGCAGGAGCTTCGTGGTTAGACTAAATGAGAGATTACCAACTAGTAGTGTCACGCTACAGTCGGAGGATCTAGTTTCTACCTTCCTAATCACTAACAACCTAAAGCAATGATCAAACAAACTCAAGCCAAGCTACGCTAAGCTCAAATGAACCTAGTCACTTTCTGAAATCAGAAGTGCATCTCTGAATCAGAAGCAATCAAAGGCATCCAAACTAAGCAAAACAAAGCAAAGCATAAACTAGCCACTAACTAAAGTTCTACTGAACAGTTACTAGCCAATGTTTAATACCTAAAAATTAACCTAATTAGCTACTGATTTCAGCAAGGGAAAACAGTCCCAACAAGGTCAAAACAATATCCAAACACAAATCAAACATCCAAAACATAAACAAACATCCAAAACACCGAAATACCAATATTAAATGTAACCAAATGATTTTCATTCACCAAATCCGAATCCAAACATCAAAACAGTAACTAATTGAGACTAAAACAGAAGCCAAAGCTTAATATCAATGGTTGTCACTCCCAAAGATACAAAACAAAGCTTAATCCAAAATAATTAATTACAAATAAAATCCAAAACATGAAAATACCACTTGAGAAGTTGCTGAAACGAAATCTTGGAGTCAAAGAGCTTCAAGGTCGATTTTACACCCGGTCTTTGCTAGGGTTTTCGGCTGGAAATGCCTCTATTTATAGTTGCAATTTTCCCGCAGCCGCGCCACGCCGCGCAGATGAAGAATCCTCGGCGCGCGTACTAATCTTTTCCCGTTTCTTCGGCGTTTGAATGTGTTCCACCGCCTTAAGCCCGCGTCGCGCGTATCATAGATCCGCGACGCGCATACGAGTTTCCTTGATTTTTCATTCTTTACCAAACTTCTTCCTTTTGCACGCTTTTAGACCCTGTTTCCATTCTTTTTCTCCAAACAAGTCCTGACACGAAAAGTGAGAATACCCAGACATATTTGATATAATTTTATCAAGAACAGGGCTCAACAACGCCTAAAATACTTGATATCACTAGGCGTTGTCAACATGATCGACCCTGTTACAGTATGATCCCGACAATCAAGCAATTCGCCGTTCCTAAGGGGTAACTCTTTCTCCCTAGATTTGAAATTATTTTATGTACAACGGGGACGTTGTACGATTTTAAGTGTGGGTGTGGACGGTCGAAAGAGTTTATTTTTGAATTTATTTTTTGAATTTTTTGCAGAAAAAGACCATTTTCAAATTTTTAGCAACTTTATTCAAAAATTTTAATAGATTGTAATTTTGAAACGAATGGTTTGTGATTGTGATAGCATTAGTATTTTTCAAGAGATACTATTTAGTTGTGATCATGCTATTAGTTAGTCAAACAAGTTGAGTTTTAGGAATTAGACGATTGGATTGTTTTAGGATTGGAATTTAGGAAGGAAATGTCAATCTGTGGCCTTTGTTGTTCGAGCCGGTAGGTCTAAAATAGGTGGGCCTTATGCACCTTGCCACCTAAGATCGTTTGGTCTGAGATGGTATTTCTGAAAGCTCGCTACACGGACATCATCGAAAGTCAAGGATAATTCCTTAATGGCCTTTAGAATCTGAATGAGTAAGTACACTTTATTGTGGACAGAAAATTTGTAATCAAGGGTTCTCTAGAAAGCCATGAATTCCAAAGAACATTCTGATTAGGTTCTGGCAAACTATTTCACTCTAACTCTTGGGGCAATAAGCTTTGAAATTAAACACATTCAAAAATTGTTTAAGTCTTAGTTAAAATCTATTAAAAACTCTCTTGCTTGGGGACAAGCAAGGCACAAGTGTGGAGTGTTTGACAACGCCTAGTAATATCAAGTATTTTAGGCGTTGTTTAGCCGTGTTTTAGTTAATTTATTCTTATTAATTGGCTAATATCACTTACTTTTGTGCCAAAGTGCTTGGAAATTTTTTTAGTGTAAATACAGGGGTTTTAGTGCAATTCTGGAGAAGTTACGGAGCAAAACGGACAAGAAAAAGAAGTCAGCAGATATTAGCGTCGCTAACTTTTATAGTTAGCTTCGCTAATGTTCGCAGGAGGGAAAAATTCAGATTCAAAATTTGAAAGCGCGTGAGGAATCTTCTGGAAGCACATATTAGCGACGCTAATTTCCACATTAGCGACACGCGCGACGCGGGAAAGACAATGCCGCGACGCGGAAACCCTAATTTCGCACCATTATAAATACCGGAGTCCCGTCCGACTTTTCAATCATCCGGGGACGCGCAGGAGGGATCCGGAAGGCTGATTTCGTGATTTTTCTCAGTTACATCAATAGTTTGGTTAGTAATTTGATTTTTCAATTGTTTTATCAACTCGATATCGAGGTATTCTGCAATCGGGATTTCCGTCGATTACTCGATGTTTGTTTAGATTTATAGTTTCTGATTTCAGTAGTATTAGTTAGTAGTTAGATCTGATATTTGATTATGTGGTTTGGATTTAAGTTTGGTTTTGATTTATATGAAATTAATCATTCGGTTTGATGTTATTTTGCATTATTGATGTTTGGATGTGTTTGATTGTACTGGATTGATTGTTTGCTTCTGGAATTTGAATCTAGTTTCTGATTTCAGTAAGGAACTTTAGTCTAAGATTTGATTTGGGTTAGTTTAGTCCATGTTTGATTTGGTTTTGGCACTTGTTTGGTATTTTGCTTTTATTAGTTTTTGGGAAAGTAGAAACAATACCGCTGACTGTAGAGTGACACTACAGTTGGTATACTGTCGTCTTGTCCTAACCACGTAACTCCTGTGGACCGACCCTGACTACCACTGTGCTAAGAGTGAGTGAGGTTATTTTTCTTATTTTTGACCGCATGACGACCTAGGCGTGTCACCGCGCTGCGGGAAACGATCGGTCGGTTTCCTTCGTTAATAAGGTAAGCCGCGACACTATTCACACACACCACGCCGCAGAGCTCTGATCATCGAAAATTTCTCGTGTTTTTTCTTGCTCAATTCATTCCTACTACCAAGATACGTCATTCTAACTAGCTTTTACTCGTTAAAACTAGTGATTAGGCAGTTGATTTGGTTGATTTCTCCAAAAACTCAAAAACTTAGAAATCGCCAATGCTGACTCGTAGGGTGTTTATTTTGCCAAATAATGACCCTATATGAGTTAGTCGGTACTTAGGCTACCTTGTAGTGTAGTTGGATTGAGTTTAAACAGGTTAAATCGTGATTTTGGAGTTGGAAATAGAAACAGCCGCTCGCCGCGCTGCGCCCTAGTTCTTGGGCCGCGCCGTGGTGTGGTGGGGAAGAAAAGGACTTAAATTGCAAAAAATTTTCTTTTGTGCAGATGTCGTTCAGATTAGACCACCGGTTTCTCCAGTTCCCTGAGGAATTGGATAGCTCTGTGGAGTTTGCTAGTAGGAGGGATGCACTCGTAGGTCGCCGGGTTCTTGAGGCGACAATCATTGACCGAGACATCCACAAAGACGCGGGGCTTTGGGGAGAGATCGAGCCATTCCTCCACCGCACATGGACCCACGGGGATGCTTCATTCACGTGCCGAGGCTGTGATAGGCTTATGGCCAACCAGGAGGACACAGTATATACCGAGCTTCTTTTGGAGTTCCTATCTACTGTCCGTTTTGCACCTGGATTGCCAGAGGCCCGTTCCAGGCTGGTACGATTTAGATTGGGAGGGGTGCACAGGGAGTGCAACCTCCGGGAGTTTGGGAGGCACACAGGCATCTATATAGAGGCGGACCTCCAGCACCGCCATTTCACGTAGTTTCTTCTGGCGTGCACTCAGGTGCAGCCTGACAGGGCTGCCAATGCAGAGGTTTGGGCACCGTTGTCCAACGTGTTCTATAAGGCAGGGACATCCAGGGAGAGCCATCTTCGAGATCCGCTTCACCGACTCATGCACCGCA
The DNA here is from genome assembly GCA_023525715.1 of Cichorium intybus. NCBI lineage: Eukaryota > Viridiplantae > Streptophyta > Magnoliopsida > Asterales > Asteraceae > Cichorium > Cichorium intybus. The sequence goes on from CM042014.1 coordinate 59,738,000, forward strand.
TCGTCTCCACCTCCATCATGCACAGGGAGGGGGGCGAGAAGATGTCCGGCGAGGAGATGACTTATCTCTAGGTCCTCCTTGACCCCTCCAGGTTCCTTCACCTCCTGTTCGCTTTAGCCGTCTCCCTGTCCACCCATGCAACGGTTGCATCTGCCAGCAGTCCTCTAGCCTGCGGGCATTACATCACCCACTTGGCACGTTCGTACCGGATCCTTACTGCTCCTGTTGTGGCATCCTTGACTGCTTTACCTCCAGCTCGCACTACGGCGCGAGCCCTGGAGAACATGGGACTTATTGAGCAGCAGCACCCAGGTCAGTTCGTGAGAGTGGCGACTGAGGCACCCCAGGACCCCCAGCCAGCTTACGCCCAGCCAGGTAGGAGACGCCGGAGACCGGCAGCACCAGCAGAGCCAGCACCACAGCAGGAGGAGGCGACGGAGCTTAGGCGATTACAGGATCGGGTCACCAGTATTGAGGAGCAGCTAGAGTGGATCGGGGAGGTACTTTTATAGATTGCTTCAGCACACGGACAGTGCCCCCGACCATTCCCAGCCCGATCCCACAATCATGAGGCTGGATCTTCCAGGCCACCAGGTGGCGATTGATTTATTTTTCTCATTTTTTCTTCTTTTAGGTATTCGTACTGTACTTATGACACTACTATCTTTTGTTTGTTTATATTTTATTTGCTTGTTCTGTTTGTGTTTAATCTTTTTGTGAGTCTTGCATGCGATAACAAAATTGGAGGAGTTGTTTCAAGCAAGTGTGGGGTCACCGTGCCCCCTCTACTTGTCTTGACTACCAGTGTGTTCACTGTTGCGCTACAACTCCAGAATGCGAAATCAAGGACCTTTTTGTTCGTATTTGTATCTGTGACAGCAAGCACCAACCAAGCGATCTACCGTCCAAAGGGGTAACTCTTTTTCCCTTGTTCTAAATAATTTTTGTACAATGGGGACGTTGTACGGTTTTAAGTGTGGGGTGTGGACGGTCGAAAGAGTAGTGTTTTTGAAATTTTTGCGGAAATGATCGATTTTCAAAAAAAAATTAGCAACTTTTTCAAAATTTTTAATAGGTTATAATTTTGAAATGAATAGTTTGTGATTGTTTATAGTATTAGTATTTTTCGAGAAATACTATGTAGTTGTAATCATGCTATTAGTTGAGTCAAATAAGTTGAGTTTTATGAGTCTAGAAGATTGGACTGTTTTAGGATTGGAATTTAGGAAGGAATTGTCAATCAGTGACCATTGTTATTCGAGCCGGTAGGTCTAAAATGGGTGGGCCTTATGCACCTTACCACCTAAGATCGTCTGGTCTGGGATGGTATTTCTGAAAGCTCGCTACACGGACAACATCGAAAGTCATGGATAGTTCTTTTATGGCCTTTAGAATCTGAATGAGTATGTACACTTCGTTGTAGACAGAAAATTTGTAATCAAGGGTTCTCTAGAAAGCCATGAATTCCAAAGAACCTTACGATTATGTTTTCACAAACTATTTCACTCTAACTCATAAGGTAATAAGCTTTGAAACTGAACACAGTCAAAAATTGTTTGAGTCTTAGTTAAAATCTATTAAAAACTCTCTTGCTTGGGACAAGCAAGGCACAAGTGTGGGGTGTTTGACAACACCTAGTAATATCACATACTTTAGTCGTTATTGAGCCCTATTCTTAGTGAAATTATATCATATACATCATGGTATTCTCACTTTTTGTGCCAGCACTCGTTTGGAAAGAAATAATGAAAACAGGGAACAAAAGCGTGCAATTTGGAAGAAGTTTGAAGATCAAGGCAAAATCAGGAAAAGACGTACGCGCGCCGCGGAATTCGTCAATACGCGACGCGGGTATGAGGCGGTGGAAAGAATTCAAATTCCGATAAAACGGGGATAAACCCCTATGTGCGATGCGAGATCCACTTATGCGCGGCGCGGTCTCGAGATTTTTGCAACTATAAATAGAGGCTTTTAGGTCGAAAAAATTAGCGAAGACCTGGTGTGAAATCGACCCCCAAGGCTCTTTGACTCCGAGATTTAGCTTCAGAAACCATCTTTTGGTATTTTCATGTTTTTATCATTAATTTTCAATTAGTTAAATAGTTAGTGATAGTGGCTAGTGTCTTTGGGAGTGACAACCATTGACATTGAGTCTTTGTTTATGTTTTTATTAAGGTTAGTTACTGTTTTGAACCTGTTGGGTCTGATTTGGTTAATGAGAATCATTTGGTTTTTATTAATTGCTTCGTTTTTCGGTATTTATGCTTGTGAATGATTTTTGGAATGATTGAATTGTGTTTGATGATTGATTTGTCTTTGTTTGCTTCTGATTTGGAGATGTACTTCTGATTTCAGTAAGTAACAAGGTTTGGTTGGTAGTTTAGTTCAGTTCATGCTTGCTTGGAATTGTTTTATTTTATGCTTTTTGGGATTAGTTGTCAAAAGTTAGGAACTAGGTCCTCTGACTGTAGCATGACACTATAGTTGGTAATCTGTCACCTGTCTTGACCACGTAACTCCTGTGGATCGACCCTGACTTCCACTGTGCTAAGTGTGTGTGTTAGGTATTTTCTTATTTTTGACTGCATGACGACCGCTGCGATGTCACTCTTGCACTCACCACGACATTCTGAAGTGGCAGCTGGTCAATTTATTCTTTGAGGGTGTGGACTTAACAAACCAAGCAATGATTAATGCATCATCCAGGGTACCATCATGATGCAAGATGCCGATGAGGCATGGCAATTTCTGGAACAGCTTAGCAACGGATCAAAAGCGAATTTTTCTACTAGGAAGCCAGTGAGCACAGCTGTTGTGGTAGGCGCAGACGCAGATTGGAAAAAGGAGGTCAAAAAAGAGATTAGCGAGTTGAATAAGAAATTTGATAGGCAAATGTCTACTTTACAGAATGGGCCCCAGAATCAGGAAAAAGCAAGCCAACAAGGACATAGACCCAGGAGGCAAATTAGGTTTTCGGTCAAGGTCCAGGACAATACAATAATGGACGTCAATACAGACCTTACAACCAGGGTTCTCTGAATTTCAACAATCAGAGGCAAAATAAGTATCAAGGGCAGTCGTCCAATCAGCCCAGGCAATTCCAACCTGCAAACAACAGCAATTCAAGTGTAAGCAGCAAAAACAATAACAGGGGGCTGTTAATAATAACAATGCCCCAGGAAGCCAAGAAGACTTGACTGCAAAGATGTATGAAATGTTCAACACCACTCAGCAACAATCCCAGGCTAATGCCAAAGCCATCGCCAACATAGAGAGGCAGATCGCTCAGATGGCTGAGGTTCAAAGAAAGAGGGACAATGGTAAGTTGCCGAGCACTACGGAACTCAACCCAAACCACACTTAACGGGCAGGAAAGGAGCATGTGAATGCTGTCGAGGCCGAATGCAGGATGGTGACTGTAGAAGACTTACTAGGATATGAAGATGAAGTTGAGGTTGAAGGGAAGGGTAAAAATGAAGAATAAGTTAAGGTTGAACAGGAGAAAGATAAGAAAGAGATCCAGGTTGAGAAGGAAACTCAAAGTAAGGAGGAAAAGGAGGTCCAAGAAGAGGAGCAGCTAGGGGTGTTATTCGGTCGGTTTTTTCGGTTTTTGGTTTTTTCGGTTCGGTTTTTTCGGTTTTTTAGCATCTTAAAACTAACCATAACCAAACCAAATAAGGTTCGGTTTAATCGGTTTTGGTTTATTCGGTTACGGTTTAATCGGATCGGTTTACCGGTTAAACCAAATAAACATTCGTAAGAAAAAATATACAAAAACTTAAGAAAACAAAACTCACTGAAGTTTTACCAAATGAGAAAAAAACTATACATAAGTACATAACATATGAGAAAAAAAGGGACGGTAAAAAAAACGATCTCAAATAGTCAAATGGGTATGTCAAGTTTGGACTTTGGACAATTGCATTATTGGACTAATTGAGCTTTATAGATATATAGTTCATTGTAACTTATTAACGAGTTATAAAATTTACTGTTAACAAATATATATGAATTAAGATATAACATATTAATTTATAAAAATATATATTAATTAATAATTTATTCGGTTTTTCGGTTTAACCAAAACAATTAAATTTTAACCAAAACAAAACTGAATAAGGTATCCTTATTCGGTTAACCAAACCAAATTAACCGAAAACCAAATAACCCGAACCAAACAACCCAAACATCATTCGGTTTGGTTCGGTTGTTCGGTTTCGGATTTTTCTCACACCCCTAGGAGCAGCCAATGGTGGCTGGTATTAAACAAAGGAAGAAGAATAAGAAGGAAAAGAAAAAGCATGAAGTGCCAAACAAATCAACTGGGCCATCAATGAATCAACCCCTATGGGATGATTTAAAGAACGCTCCTGAAGATACAAGGATTCTTCAAGAGATGTGTGAAAAAAATGGGAAGAGCAAGACGCTCACACCTGATATGATGAGGTTGACGTTTAAAGCTAGCGAGGCATTGTTGGGAACATTGCCTAAAAAGGAAAGAGATCCTGGATCGCCGTTGATTACTGTCACGGTTGGAGATGTGGTTATTAGGAACACCTTGCTGGATTTAGCGGCAAGTATTAACGTATTATGAGGATACTTGTACAACAAATACAATAATGAAGAGTTGGAGCCGACAAAGACGGTTCTGCGATTAGTCGATCAGTCAACTAAGGTTTCAATGGGTAAATTAACAAATGTGATAGTAAAATTTGGTGATTTCTTCTACCCTCTGGATTTGTTAACTATGGAATACGAGAGTTTGGATGACGTGCCCGCACTGATCCTGGGACGCCCATTTTTTGCTACAACAGGTGCTTTTATGGATTGTAAGACTGGAGACTTGGATAACTTCTTTAGGACGAGGAAGCATAGACTCAACATGTTTGGGAGTCCCATATCTCTACCACAAGGGTATGATGATAAGTATTGGAATAACATTCTACTAATAGCACCAGGGACCAAAGTTGGAAAGATATAGACACGAGTAGGAGATCCTGAGGGAAACAAAAGAACATCCGCTATCAACTATTGACAAGGTGCAGCTACTTGACATGATGGAAATGATGGAATTAAGACATCACCAACATGAAAAGGATGCCCGGTGTAGGGAGGCGAAAGTCTTCTAACTCCTGGATGCACAGCAACAGTGTATTAGCCAAGTCAGCGATCGGATGACGCAACTCACATAATTGCTGGCAACGATGGTTCACAACTTTGCACCCGAGATGAATAAGATGATGCCACAGGAGGATCGGGGAGAGTAGGAGCAGTTCGTCTGGCTGAAGACGTTAAACTTAGCGGTTGTTGGGAGGCAACCCATCCTTTATAGGTTAGGTACAATGTTTCTTAGGAGTAATTAGCAAAATATTATCATTATCGTTGCAGGTGTTATTGGTTCGAGGCAAGTGTTGGGTCACCTGAAGAAGTTTGGAAGAATTGGATATTGTGCCGCGGTATGGAGTTTGGCGTGCCGCGCTTACGCAAAACAACCCGATGCGCAGGGGTTGATTTGGGGACACGTGCGCCGTGGTTAGCCCTTACCCGCGTCACGGGAAATGAAAGGACAGATGCTTTATAAGGTTGTTATTCTCACTCGTCGCACACACAAAACCCCCACGCCGCGCCTTAGAGCTCCGATCAACCAAGTGATTTCTCGTGTTTTTATCGTATATTTGATTCCTACGATCGAGGTACCGTCATTCTAACTCATTTTTACTAGTTAGTACAAGCAGTTAGGCCGTGAAATTGGATGATTCTTCAAAAAATTAAAAAACTTAGAAATCGGCAATGCTGGCTCGTGGGGTGCTTTGTTTGCAAAATAATCACCCTAGAAGGGCTAGTCGGTGCTTAGGCTACCTTGTAGAAGTGTTGGATTGAGTTAACAGGTGAAAATCATCGATTTGGGGTTTTGTTATCGAAGAGACTACGGCGCGCCGCGCCCTGTTCATGGGCCGCGCCGCGCCTCGGTGGGGAAGACAAAAGGACTGAAAAGCAAAATATTTTTCGTGTGGTTTTCTTGTGTTTGTGCAAATGGCTTTCAGACGTGACCATCCCTTCCTTCATTTCCCCGATATATTAGAGAGCACTCCGGAGTACGTCACACGGAGGGACGAGCTTATCACTCGCCGGGTTCTCGAGGCGACCATTTTTGACAGGGATATTCTTGCTCAGGCCGGATTGTGGGCTGAGATCGAGCCATTTCTTCATCGCACCTGGTCTGCTGGGGAGTTTACCTTTACGTGCCATGGTTGGGAGATGCTGATGGCCAACCAGGATGATACAGTCTACATGGAGCTTCTCATGGAGTTCCTGTCCATAGTTCATTACGCACCGAGAGCACAGGAGGCACGGCCCAGGCCGATCAGCTTCAGACATGGAGGAGTTAGTCGGGAGTGCAGTCTCCAGGAGTTTGGGAGGCGCACGAGGATCTATAAGGAGGAGGAGCTCCAAAGCCGCCATTTCGCGCCGTTCCTTCGGGCGTGCATTCAGGGGCAGCCAGATCGGGCTGCCAACGCGACGATTTGGGCTATGATGTCCAATGTAAAGTTCGAGGCGGGGTCGTCCAGGGAGAGCCAGCTCCTCAATCCGCTTCACCGCCTCATGCACCGTATCATCTCCATTTTTTTATACAGAAGCATGGAGGTGAGAAGGTGTCTTGTATCAACCGTATGCCCTTGCAGTTTCCCTATCCACCCGAGCAGCGGGTGCGTCCAACAGTAGGCCCTTGGTCTGCGGGCACTACATTACCCGCTTGGCCCGATAATATGACATGGTGACTGCTGAGACGGTGGCGACTTTGACAGCGATTCCGCCTGTGTGCACATCAGTCCTGTTCTTGGAGAACATAGGCCTTATCCATCAGCCACAGGCGGGGAAATATTTGAGGGTGGCGACGGAGGCACCACGGGCACCCCGACCAGCCCATACACAGGAGGAAGATGGACCGTCGAGGCGACGTCGGAGAGTTGCCGCACCACCAGTTGCACCAGCAGAGCCATAACAGTCAGAGGAGATGACAGCTATCCGACGACTGGAGGATAGGGTTCCTGGTATTGAGGACCAGCTGGCATGGATTGGAGAGGTACTTTTGGAGATGGCCTCTCAGCAAGGACGACACCCCCGACCCTTCCCAGCCCGAGCACATGTTCATGAATCAGGTCCTTCCAGGCCACCCAGAGATGATTGATGTATTTTTCTTTCTTTTTGGAGATATGTGTACCATATATTTCATATTTTAGTTGTTTGTTTCTTTTTGAATTTGATATGTTTGTGAGTGATGCATGTAATACCTGAATGAAGAATCTGTGGAGGAGTTGTTTTAGGCAAGCGTGGGTCACCGTGCCCCTTCCACTTGCCATGATCACCGGTGTGTTTCACTGTTGCGCTACAACTCCTGGAAATCTGAACCTGAAGCGAAAATGTTCATGTTCTTATACCTATGACAATAAAGTACCATCAAGCAGTCAGCCGTTCTAAGGGGTAACTCTTTCTCCCTTGTTTTGAAATAATTTTGTACAACGGGGACGTTGTACGGTTTTAAGTGTGGGGTGTGGACAGTCGAAAGAGTGTTTTTCGAAAATTTTGCGGGAAACGACCATTTTTCAAAAAAATTTAGCAACTTTTTAAAATTTTTTAATAGATTGTAATTTTGAAACGAATAATTTGTTAATGTTAGCATTGGTATTTTTCAAGAAATACTGTTTAGTTGTGATCATGCCATGAGTTTAGTCAAATAAGTTGAGTTTTAAGAGTTAGATGATTGGAATATTTTAGGATTGGAATTTAGGAAGGGACTGTCATTCAGTGGCCTTTGTTGTTCGAGCCGGTAAGTCTAAAATGGGTGGGACTTATGCACCTTGCCACCTAAGATCGTCTGGTTTAGGATGGTATTTCTGAATGCTCGTTACACGGACAACATCGAAAGTCATGGATACTTCTTTAATGGCCTTTAGAATCTGAATGAGTACGTACACTTCATTGTGGACAGAAAATTTGTAATCAAGGGTTCTTTAGAAAGTCATGAATTCCAAAGGATATTTTGGTTATGTTTGCAAAAACTATTTCAATCTAACTTGGGGACAATAAGCTTTGAAATTGAACACATTCAAAAAATGTTTGAGTCTTAGTTAGAATTTGTTAAAAACTCTCTTGCTTGGGGACAAGCAAGGCACAAGTGTGGGGTGTTTGAAAACGCCTAGTAATATCAAGTATTTTAGTCGTTGTTGAGCCCTATTCTTGGTGATTTTATTTCATATAGGTTGTGATATTCTCACTTTTTGTGTCAGTGCTTGTTTGGAAAGAAAAGTTACAAACAAGGGTTAAATGCTTACAAAATGGAAGAAGATTGGAGATAAAGACAAAAACAGTCGCCTGAACACGCGCGCTTTGGGAAAGCATGTAGGCGCGCCGTGATGAGTCAACGATGAGGCGGTGAGAAGAATTCAAATGACGAAAAATCGGAGATAAGCCTATACGTGCAGCGCAGTTTTCATCTCTGCGCGACGCGGTCCCTTATTTTCCACAACTATAAATAGAGGCCATTAGGTCGAAATCAGCATGCAAGGAACGACGCATAAGGTGGACTTAAGGCTTCTTTGACTCCAAGTTTCGGATTTCACCAACCATTCATGGTATTTTATGTTTCTTCATTTAATTTCATTATTAGTTAGTTGTTTAGAGCTTATAGCTTAGTGTTTTTGGGTGTGACAACCATTAGCATTAGGTTAAAGTTTCTGATTTTCATTGTTTCTGTTTTGGATACTTTGGATTTGAGTTTATGCAAGTTAATCATTCGGTTAATGTTGGTTTGCTCATTTTACCTTTATATTATGTTTTATTGCTTTGGATGTGTTTGGATTCTTCTTGTTGTTTATGGATTTGGATCATACTTTCTGATTTCACTAAACAACCTTAGTTTAGGAATTGAATTGGTTTGGTTTGGGTAATGCTAGATTTAGATTTTTAGCAATTGTTTGGATTTTGGATTTTTGAACTGTTTTTGGGAAAATAGAGATTAGTCCCTCTGGTTGTAGTGTGACACTACAACTGGTAATCTATCACGTATCTTGACCACGAAACTCCTCTTGATCGACCCTGACTACCACTGTACGAGTGAGAGTGAGGTTTTTATTATTTTTGACCGCATGACGACCGCTGCGATGTCACATAGCAGATGACCACCGGTTTCTTGTCTATCGATTGACCTAACACTCCTCCTGCAGCATAGTCACTAGCATCGCACATAATCTCGAATGGCTTGGTCCAGTCAGGTGGTTTTAATATCAATGCTTCAACCAGCTTGTCTTTCAAAAATAAAATGCCTTAGTACATTCCTTGTCGAAAACAAATGGTGCATCTTTCAATAAAAGACCACACAACAGTTTTCAGATGGTGCTGAAGTCCTTGATAAACCTCCGGTAAAATCCTGCATGTCCTAAGAAACATCGAACTCCTTTTACTGAAGTAGGTGGAGGTAAGGTGGAAATCACCTTAACCTTGGTTTTGTCGACCTCAAATTCCCGTTCAGAAACAACGTGACCTAAAACAATTCCTTCCCCTACCATTAAATGGCTTTTCTCTCAACTCAGCACCAGATTGGACTCTACACATCTTGCCAGAACTTTCTCTAACTGAGTTAAGCATGCCTCAAAAGATGATCTAAAAATCGAGAAGTCATCCATGAAAATCTCCAATGCGTCCCCTATCATATCTGAGAAAATCGCCATCATACATCGTTGAAATGTAGCGGGCGCATTGCACAATCCAAAGGGCATCCTTCTAAATGCAAAAGTGCCATAAGGGCAAGTGAATGTTGTTTTCGCTTGGTCTTCTGGGTGAATTGCAATCTGATTGTACCCTGAGTATCTGTCTAGGAAACAGTAATATTTCTGCCCTGCCAGCTTTTCCACTATTTGATCGATGAATGGGAGCGGAAAATGATGCTTTGATGTCACGACATTGAGTTTTCTGTAGTCAATGCATACTCTCCATCCTGTCATTGGTCTTGTCGATACTTGGTCACCGTCCTTAGTTTCCACTACCGTAATTCCTGACTTTTTCGGCACTGTTTGCGTGGGGCTAACCCATTCACTATCCGAAATCGGGAAGATGATTCCTGCATCTATCCACTTTAACACTTCTTTCTTAACAACTTCACGCAAGTTGGGGTTCAGCCTATGTTGCGTGTCTTTGACAAGTTTAGTGCCTTCCTCGGTGATAATGCGATGCATGCACGTTGTGGGACTAATCCCTTTCAGATCCGTGATAGTCCATCCAATGGATTCCTTGTACTTCGATAAGACTTCCAGTAAGGACTTCTCTTGTTCTGCTGTTAAATCGGCTGGCAGGATCACCGGTAAACTTTTCTTTTCTCCTAAAAATGCGTAATTGAGGTGAGCTTGCAATGTTTTCAATTCTAATGTTGGTGGCTCTTGGTGTGAAGGTTTAAGCGACTTAGTAGTCTTTGTTGGCAACTTGTATGTCGTAATCCTTCTGCCTTCTCTTCTCCCTGAAGGTCTTTCTGGTCTGCATCTTCTTCTTCAGAAAACTCTTCAACTTTCTTATTGCAACACTTCAGGCATGTATTGTTGGACCAACTCATCTATAAAATCGATTTGATAACACTCCTATTCTTGCATCGTGCTTTCATTAACGTTGAATATGTTGATCTTCGATTGTTGGTGCCAAAAAGATATCCACATCGCTCCAGTGCGGTAGTCAATTTGCTCGTTTGCTGTCGCGAGAAATGGTCGCCAGAGAATAATCGTTCGTTGCACTTCTTTGAACACTTGGTGAGCGTCACTGTCCAGCACCAGGAAATCAGCTGGGTAGTAGAAGTCCCCGACCTTGATTATAACATCCGACAATATCCCTCGTGGAACTTTGGTAGACTTGTCGGCGAGCTGCAAAATGACATCCGTAGCTCTTAAAGTGCCAAATTCATACTTATTGAAGAGTTGTCCTGGAAAGATATTCACGCTTGCACCTAAATCCAACAAAGCCTTTTTGATGTGAACATCTCCTAAATCAACAGATATAAGAGGTGCCCCAGGGTCCTTTATTTTTGGTGGCAAAGTATCCATAATTATGGAACTAACATATTCAGTTAACTCGATCTTTTTCGGAAGATGGGAAAGAAGTTGCTTTTTATGGATGCACATGTCTTTCAGGAATTTGGCATACACAAGAACTTCTTTAATCAGCTTGAATAATGGAATGTTGACTTTAATTTGACTAAATAATTCTTACATATCTTTAGCCTGTGGTCCTCGTTTACCATATGGCATGTCCACTGGCCTTTCCAATGCTGTAGGAAAAGGGGCAGTACCACTGGTTTCTCCCTTCTCCCACTTACTATCGAGTTCTTTCCTCGTTCCTTCTTGAACCTTCTTTTCTTTCTTTTCTATTTCTTCTTTTTCGTCAAAAACAACTTCCACATCACTGTCATCCTCAGGTGGTGGAGCAACAACCTTGTTGTCCACCTTCTTGCCAATCCTCAATGTTATGACTTCATTCACTTGTCCTTCTTGAACCTTTTGCTTCTCATATTGTTTATTGCTTTTTCCGATCTTTAAAAGTTGAGCTCCTAACTTCGACAATTCCTGGGTATTCACATCTTCAGCTTCCTTAACTTTGACCATAATTTTGTAAAATTCACTTATTTCGACATTGTAGTCCACACTTCCTTCTCTTGGTACTGCATTTGCTTGTTGCTGCCCTCCCTATAGTTGCTTATTTCCTTGATGATTCCCCTTGAATGGGCGCGGTGTATTCTGAAACTGTCCGTACCCATGTATTTGACTTACTTCTTCGTGCGTCGTACAATCACTACAATTATGATCAACTTCGTCGCAATTGTTGCAGATAGTCTAACCGTGTAGCACATAAGCTCCCTTTTCTTTTTGCAGTGTTGTAAGCAACTTATTAAACCTTCTCGTAATAGCATTCAACTTATTCCGGATCTCTTTCTTCCATTTATTCTCTCCTTCTATGTTTGCTATAGAAAATGTCCTATCCTTTGTCGGTCCACTTACCTTTGAGCCGTGACTACGCTGCTCCAAAAAATTTGGAAGCGTCTTTAGCATCTTGTAGCATAACAGTTCCACTCGACGATGCATTTATCATAGCTTGATTGGCAGTGTCCACTCTGTCGTAAAAGAACTTGACGAGCTACGACCTCAAAAACTCGTGATGCGGGCTCGATCTCATTAACTCCTTAAGTCTTTTGAATGCGTCATGGAATGCCTCACCTGGTTTCTGTTGGAAGTCTTAAATTGCTCTTCGAATCTTCGATGTCTTACTTGAGGGATAAAATTCTTGTACAAACTTCGTCTTGAGTTGCTCCCACGTAGTGATGCTATTCGGTTGCAGAGATGTAAACCAATATTTGGCGTTATCCTTAAGAGTAAATGGGAATAACCTTAACTTAAAGTAATTCCTATTTGCATTTCTGGGGATGTTGGCATTTTCTATCGCTAAAAATTCGTACAAATGGATGTACGGGTCGTCCTGTCTATATCCCTTAAACTCTGGCAACACTCCTAACAACTGCGGTCTAATTTCAATTTGACTTTCAACATTATCAGGATAATAGATTGGCGATGCATCGTTGTACTCCCGTGGTTGGAAGTGTGACGCAACCAATTGTCAGATCGGTTGAGCAAAATACAAAGGGGGAACGAAGTTACCGTTATTGTGCATTTCATTGTTGTAATATTGTTTCCCCTGCCATTGATGATTGTTGTATTGTTGCTGTTGTTGACGTGGAGGTCCCTGACCTCGATTCCACTGCTGGTTCTGGTTGTTTGGCATCCAACCCTCGATTCAACATGGTGGAATAGGTGTAGGGGCTGAAACTACACCTCCACCACTACTAGTAGAGGCTTCATTAAAATTTACTGAAACCGGGGGCACAAATGGCTGCCCCATTACCTCTCCTGTCGGCTCATTAGTAATATATTAGATTGAAACATCGTTTAAACTCATATTGACTAATCGCCGACGCACACGATTTCTGTGCGCGGTCCGTTCAATCTCATAATCGAAAAGAAGAGGTGACGATTGTTCACCCCAACGTGTACGCATGCACGAGGTGCAAACGACTGTCTAAACTAAACTAAATCAAATCAAATATCAAACTAAAACTAAAAACAAAAACCACTGACACAGTACTTCAAGCGAACAACTCCTCGGCAACGGCCCTAAAATTTGACATCGTCGCAGTCGTCGATGCGGTAAAAAATACTAGATAATTACCTAAGAAGCACATTAGCTAAGTGGAAGTAAGGATCGAACCGTGGAGTCCGTGGTTGAAGTCTGTGTCAAGAATTAACCAAACTATAGTGTCACTCTATAGCTGGTGACTTTCCATACACTTCGCAAAATCCAGACAAAACGAAATATTGAAAACATAAACTAACAATTATTAAACTATGCAAAACCAAATCCCGATCTATCCAAACTAATACGTTTTGCCCCCGAGGTATACTTAGAAAATCAGAATCGTAAAACAACACCAAACGATCAAACAAACAATAAATTGTAAATCGAAAACGAAACCACGAAATAACCAAAACTGAATGATTGTATTAAACTAAAAATAGTACTGAACCGAATGATTCTGATTTGCGGTCTGAAAAATCCAGATCTACACGGTCCTGTAAGTTCTACAATCCAGAACCGTTGGAAACGTGCGATAAACAAAACCAAAAAATACGAAAATAAACTAAAACTATGAAAATACTAACTATCGATCACTGAAATCCGAAAATACGAGTCGAAGAGGCCTGAGTTCCACTCAAAGGTCGGGTCTTCGCTCCCAAAACAAGAACCGGAAGCCTCTATTTATAGTTGCGAAAATTGCCTGGACGCAGTGCGCAGGAGTGAAATTCGCGGCGCGTCCTTATCTATAACCCCGATGTTCGCTATTTGAATTTGAAACATGTGATCCGATCTGTAACTTTCCGCGGCGCGTGTGTCTTCTTAACCGTGGCGCGCGTGTCTTCTTACCTGCGGCGCGCGTGTGCTTTCACATGAAAGTGGACTTCAATCCATCAAATTAAAACATGGACTGAATCTCGTGTTTCTATATCCTCTATCATTTGGCAGCAACTGGGCTCACCAATGGTTCCATGTAGTTAAATAACTTATCCTCACTAACTTAGTGTTTCACCACTAATGAGTGTGTCATTCTTAGTAATATGAGACCATAATACTCATGAGAGTGGCTATCTCTACTGGACTTTCAAAAGAGGTGGAGGTATGTCAAGTTTTCTTTAACTGGAGTCTTATCCTTTAGTTTAAGTTCTAGTGTTAACTTAAGGTTCTTTCATTTGTTGACTCTTGAATCTATTTAAGATCAATATTACTCCCACTAGCTACTTTGGATATGAGCTCTTTCCCAAAAAGACTCTCATTTGAGCCATAAATAATTTGTTCTCAAAATGCTTGTTAAAATAATTATCCAAAGGACTTGCGGGGTTAGCCAATGAAATGACAATTCTTTGATCTGGGTTCAAGCTAGTCAAGAGCTTTGAATGAAGACTTCACAACCCTAGATTTTCTCATGTGCTAGTGCAGGACGAACCGCACTTCACATTTCATAGAATGTCTTTGCAACCTACTTAGTTGGATACGAAGTTTAAGATGCGGGTTGCTGTTTCTAAGGTATAACCCATTGAAACCGAATGGAAGTGTAGCTTGACACATCATGAATCGAACCATTTCAAACTATGTTCGATTTATTCTCTCAGACATACCATAACACCACAGTATTCTGAGAGGAGATAACTGTGAAACTTTTTCACAGTCCCTTAGATGTTCGTAGAATTTAATACTTAAATATTCTAGCTCATTTGATTCTCTACTTCTTTTCGAAACTATTTGAACACTTCAAAGTTTCTAGCTTTTGTTTAATCAAATAAACATATCCATATTTACTGAAATCATTAGTAAACGTAACAAAGTATTGCTCATAATGTCTTGTGGCAGATTTGAAAGGTCCACAAACATCTGTGTGGATTAAGGTCCAACATATACTTTGCCTCTTTCATTGTTTCCTGTGAATGACATTCTTGTCATCTTCCAAATAAGCAAGATTTGAATACATCATCTTACTCTAAGTCGAATGATTCCAAGTCCTGTCCACTTGGAGCTTGGTGATGCAATTGTTGTTTTATGCACAAGGTGACAATACAAGAAACATGATTTATCTGGCACACTTTTGGATGCATCAACATTTAAGATTATATTATTACTACTACTAACACATTCATATATGCCATTGTAAGGATTAATGTTGAAATAAAACAACCATGTTTATAAGGAAAAATCACATTTTTATTATCCAAAGAAAGGTACAAAATATCCTTTAAACAATGCGTAATATGAAACAATGTTATGTGCCAATTCTGGCGAGTAGCAAAAATATAATAATCTAACTAAACACCACTAATTAGCATGAGCTTGTAATTCCCGATCCTTGTAACAGTCGAAATGCTTCTGTATCTCATGATCAGAACAAGCCCTTATGATTGAACTTCTTACATTCACTTAGTCCTTGCATACAACATAGATGTTAGGAACACATCCTATATCAAGGATCAAAGAATGAGAAATTGATATACTATGGAGTTCAGATATACCTGAGGTGTCAAACTCCTTGACCCGGTTCTTTGTCAGATATTTTAGGTATATTGGGCAACTACATTTCCAATGTCCTTTCAATTGGCAGTAAACACATATGGCCTCATTCGGGTCACTGGTGGGTGCTATGTCAGAATCAGCTATTGTTAGTTATAGAATTCAATCAAAGACTAAAATAAAACAAGTATTACCAAGAGATGATTCAACACAAACACAAAGATATAGAATGTAAATAAGAACAACAGAATTGGATAGAACTGGTGCCGAATGCTTAGATTGATTTTGCTTTAGGGTTTTACAATTGGTAATTACAAGCATACTTGACACGAACAGGTATCACTGATATTTATACTTAATATCAGTGATATTTATACTTAATCAGTGATACCAATAGTACAAAACATTTTTCAGAATATTCTATCAGTGTACTATCCAATGAGAGTGTAGTATCGTGCAACACGTAGACTGGAAAACATGCGTGCAGAGGATAAGGTTGTTACTTGAAAGCCTTCGGATTCTCTGGACTAAATCCTTCGGAGTCTTCAGGCTTCGGGCTCTGTTTTCTCTTCGTAGTCTTCTAGGTCTTCAGATGGGGATAACACTTTAGCACAAATTATTCTCAATAATCTCCCCCTTTATGTAGGTCCCGTAACAATCCTAGAACTAAACACGGTATCAATCAAATCAATCAAACATGAGAGGAGATATGACCTTCAATGCACACGTTATATTGAATAAGCGTCTAGTACATAATATCTACAGTTGCTTGAACGACGAATTCTCTAAGCTAGCACAAGGTTCCAAAACAACCAACTAGCCTAATAAAGGCTAAACACACATATATATAGCTATGCCTAACCCGACCGAAATCCTAAGCCCACGGATCAGATCAGACCGAAAACACAGGACCAGGCCCACCGAATACCCTGGGTTTTCGGTCATCATGACCGAAATCCACAGGATTTCGGTCCCTGGCCGAAATCCAGAAACAACCCTAACACGCCTAGGTCGTTATGCGTTCAATAATATGAAAAAAACCTCAGAGACTCACTAGTATAGCGGTATCAAGATTCGATCTATGGGAGTGTCACGCTACAGTCAGAGGGACTAGTTCTACTTTTCCAAAAACCAACTAAAAACTCAATTCCAAAACCAATTCCAAAAACCAAATCAAACATGAACTAAACTAAACCAAGCCAAATCCTAGACTAAGATTACTTACTGAAATCAGAAACTAGGTTCAAAGTCCAGAAGCAAACAAACCAACCAATTGCATTCAAAACACATCTAAACATCAATAATATCGAAAATTGCGAATAAACATCAAACCGAATGATTACTTTAATTAAAAACCAAATCCAGAGATCCAAGGTACTGAAATCCGAAAATAAACACTATTAACTACTGCTACTGATCTGAACAATCCAGAAACAATAGACTAGAAACTAAACTAAACTAACTAATAATGAATTAAAAGTGCAAACATAAAGAAATACCAAAAGTGTTGCTGAAATCCCGAATCCTTGAGTCAAAGAAGCCTTAAGTCCACCTTAGGGTTCGTTCTTAACCTGTGAAATTCGACCAAATGACCTCTATTTATACTTATGAAATCTGAGAATCCGCGGCGCGTAAGGCTTAAAACCGCGTCGTGCGTATTGCCTTATCCATGTTTTTTCGCTTTTTGAATCGTCTGACCTTCGACGTGGCGCGACGCGCGTGCTTCTTTCCCACGGCGCGCGTACGATTTCGACTGAATTGGTGTTTATCCAAAACTTCTTTCATTTTGTCCGCTTTTGATCCCTATTTTCAACATTTTCTTGCACATAAGTCCTAGCACAAAAAGTGAGAAATACCATGGCATATACGATGTAAATTCACCAAGAATAGGGCTTAACAACGACTAAAATACTTGATATTGATAGGCGTTGTCAAACACCCACACTTGTGCCTTGGTTGTCCCCAAGCAAGAGAGTTTTTAACAGATTTTAACAAAGACACAAACATTTTTGAACGTGTTCAATTTTAAAGCTTATTGTTTCCAGAATTAGATTGAAAATGATTTTTGATAAAACTGATCAGAATATCCTTTGGAATTCATGACTTTCCAAAGAACCATTGATTACAAATTTTTTGTTCACAGAAAGTGCACGTACTCATTCAGATTCTAAAGACCATTAAGGAAATGCCCATGACTTTCGATGTTGTCCGTGTAACGAGCTTACAAAAATACCATCCCAAACCAGAGGATTTTAGGTGGTAAGGTGCATAAATGCCTCATCGAGGCCACCTATTTCAGACCTACCGGCTCAAACAACAAAGGCCACTGATTGACAATTCCTTTCTAAATTCCAATCCTAAAATACTCAAAATCTTAAATTTTTCTAACTCCTTAAACTCAACTTATTTGACTAAACAGATAGCATGATAACAACTAAATAGTATTTCTC